>JANUWF010003362.1:899432-1545751 GCA_026120185.1 Voacanga thouarsii | reverse complement strand
TATAAATTGGTATACCAAGAGAAGGCTACCCTAGTTGGAGATAAAGGAAAAAGCTGCATTTTATGTTACTCATTACTACTTAACTCACCGCATTGTGTAGTAAACCTCTCGATGTGTGCCATTATAGTTTTCTCATCATTTCTGAAAAATGTGATGAAGTCGAGTAATTAAAATCACCTTGAAAGTGGGATGGTTGAATCAATCTATTCAGCGTACAACTTCTTATATGTGAACTTTTCCTAACCAGTAATATTTAAACCAAACTACTTCCTCACGACATCAGCAATCGCCTGGGAATTGACTTGTTGCTAAAAGTTAATGATGCGTGTTTTTTAGTATTAGAAAAATTAACACCAAGAGGCCAAAATCAATCAAGTTTTAATAAAATGCTAGCCACTAAAACTCCATATACATGTAAGTATACCTATCATATAATATAGGGAATAACAAGTATTGAATTCATATGAACTTAGGCTCCCACCTTACTTTACCTAAATCTTTAGTGTTTAGCCAATAAAATAAAGGAATAAATAGAAAAATTACCTAATAAACTACTATACTAGAGAATAGATCAAGTTTACACAAGAAAAGTCACAAGAATAATCAAGGAGTGAGAATAAGGAGAAAAGACTTGTATATAAATAGAAATCCCTTAAATTATAACAATGATTCACTAGTAATTATCATTCTGGCACCATAAAAGAATAAACTAGAATTACTTTGTTTGCAATCCATGATTCCCTATCTTCTAAGTTACTTAATAGACATATTCTATCTCACCAGCCTTACTCAAAAGATGCATTAAACTTGGTCTTTGACAAATACCTCTATACTTTAGGTGATATAAATATGAAATTAGCTAATAGTCCTATATTCTACGTGAAATCAACCAATCTTTGAATTACTTAAGTTCTTATTCTTAACCTTCTTGAAAAACCTTAGAGGGGGGAGGAGGGAGGGGGGAGGGGGGAAGGGGGTGAATAAGGTTTTTGGCAAACTAAAATTTTTCGAATCGTCTAATATGCAAAATATAATGATCATCAAGATTCTCGAACCAACTTTATAGTAACAAAGAAAGCTATCCAAGAACTCTTATATATATACACACACACACACACACACACACACACACACACACACACACACATATATATATATATATATATATCCATATTCAGACTAGAGATGGAAATGCAATTTAGTAAGAAAAGAAATGAGACACGGTATGTATAGTGGTTCGATTTTTCAAGATCTACGTCCACTACCTTAAGCTCACACTTAAAGATTTTCAATCAAATTTCATTTACTCCACTTAATGAAATCAAACAATACCACATACAAGAGAAGATCACCATACTAGGTTTTCCAAAACCTCTCAAACAAACAATCACAACAAGGCTCACCCCAACTGGGTTATACCCCACAACCTTGTACTAGAATAGAGATTGAATATCAATAGAATAGTAAATAGATCACGTATTTGAGCTGATGTTTACTAAGATACAAAGTACAAATACTTTTACCTTTAACACAATATGAATTACTTTGACGCTTTTTTATGAAAGGAGATTTTTGAAAACGTTGAGCAATAGTGTTTCTTAGAAGAATGTTTCAAAAGTCTTATATCTAATCTTGCTTAGAGGCTATTTATAGAGCCAAAAAGTGAAGTGCCAATGGCTATAAATTTTCTGTTAAAATTATTTGTATTTTGGACTCAGGTTTTAGACGACGATGCATCCAAAAGACAAGTCCAAAATAGCACTTTTTTAAGCAGAAACATTTCAACACAGTTTACAGGATTTTGGATGAATCTTTTGGATGCAGATTCATCCAAACAACTCAATCCAACATTTTGAGATTTTCAAAACATTGAAATCTTCTTCTTTATATGCTTCAAGATAAAATCAATTGAATCAAAAGGTAAAGAGACATAGGAATTAATAGAAATATCTTAATAACACTTCCTAGTCTAAAGTTATTCTTATAAGGACGTATACAACTCCATATAATTTGATTTTCCTTTTGATCTTCCATTCTTGAATTCAATTACTGAAGAGTTGCCAAATAGTCATATCTGAATGCCTTAGGAGAATAGAGGTCAAACATGTCCTATCACAATAGATTACACAAGTTAGTTCATACTAACGTTTGTCATAAGTCAAAACATAGGAGAAAGCCCTTAGAGCTAACAATCTCCCCTTTTTGAGTGATGACAAACATAAAAAAAAAATAATATGTATTGAGTGAACATGTTGATCGAGAGAGATGCAAATAAATGTTTATTAAAAATGCAATCTCTGATTTTAGGTCTCAAAGAGAACGTATGAGATGGATGATTTTAAAGCATTTGCTTATAAGCATAACTCAATGAGCCTAAGGCCTATCCTATCTCCATATGAATATTCAAAATGATTTGAAAAAGGAGAGATAGTAGGCAAATCATATGATAAGATGCTCCTCCTTAATATTTTCTTATATGAATATTTCAAACTAAGAGGGAAAAAGCAGCAATTAAATTTTGTACGTCCAAAAGGTATGTCCAAAACAGTTTTGCAAGTATGTATAAAACTAGTCTTTTTCAAAAATATATTTTAGATATAGGTTTTGGATGTCCAAAAGGTATGTTTTCAATTCAGTGTGACTTCTTAGAAGAAGATTTGTTTGGATCAAGAAAAACATGAGTCCAAAACTTCCCCTGACATAATGTGCTTAAATAATGGATTTTCCAATCTTTCAAAGAATGTTTAAACAATCCATTTGGCTGAATTTTTGATTTTGTCATAGAATCATAACTATATTTAGTCTCAAAGATACCTTCAGATTTTTGAGTGACCATAAACTGAATATTAAACAGTTCATCATATCAACCTTATAGTCAGAAATTATCCCAACATTCCAAGAAAAAACTTTCAATCATTTGTCAATAATTATATCCAATAAATCAAACAGTTTCTAGAATAGTATCATATCAGATTTTATCATTCTAATATCAGTTCATATCTCCCTTTATATCACAACCAATATCACAAGTTATTCATGCGGTTTAGATCAAATCATATCAGTTCAAGTTATTAATGCCTCATAATAGTTCATATTAGTCATATCCTCATATCCTAGTCATTCATACAGCCTATAGTCTAATCTTTATATCCCAGTCATTCAAACAGCCTATAGTCTAATCTTTTCTCTCCCTTGTCATCAATCAAAAAGGAGGAATATCACAAGAAGAGCAGAAACAGAACATAAATAGATAGGAAATATAATTATCTCGAAGCATAAGCAATTGTCCCAAAGCATAAACTAAAAACAGAAAGGTAAGTTGTTCAATTTACAGAAAGTAAATTATTCAAGAGATGGCATCTGAATATCATTCTGCCCAATAGATCGGCTTAGGAGATGATTACGGTTTCAGCTTTTGAACTGGCACCCTTCTTAAAGTGTTGACTAGCAATCCTGTTAGATTTTCTCTTTACCATAATGTGCTTCTGTCGCTTTCTAGATGATTGTGGTTTAGGGGAAGCAGAAGTTGCTACTATTTCCTTGATTAGAGATGGTTTCTGAGCTGGCTCAGGAGCATGTTTTTCTTTTGCAACAGGCAGATCAAATTCTTTCTCCAAGACAGGTTCTTCCATTTCTTGAACAGATAATGTTAGGGTAGATACTGGTGCATAGTTTTTGCAGTCATTTCAACTGCAGATATTCTATTTCTAAATGATGTTCAGAACTGAGAATATCCAATTTCAAAGCTAGAGAGTTTATGGCATCCAGTATACTCACGGATAATTCTTCATCATTTTCTTTCCCCTTAGCAGAGGATTCTACCTGAGAATCATCATCAAATTTTCTTTTTGTTCCTGTATTAGGAATAGACTTTCCTTCTTCTTTGATTTTCATCAAATTTTCTCTTTCTTTTCCCACAGTGTCTCTTAGTAGCTTCCATTCATTATTTACTCTCACATAACCCATTCTCTCAAAGGAATCAAAACTATAAACATTCATCTTTGATGGATCACTAGGAACTGAATTTAATCAACTTGAAAATAACTAAACATTTTGGATAACAAATTTCCATAAGGTAGAGCTTTACTTGATGTATTCCTTGATTGCAACATCAATTTTGTAGCTAAAAACCTAAAGTTTATCTTCCTACCCTCCGCTAAGGCCAACATGATTACCATTTGCAGAAAGTTTATGGAGGTCTTATATCCATAACTTGGTACCACCATGGTAGACACTATATGGTGCAAAATTCTTCCAACCCTATTAAGCCACTTCGTACTTCTGTTACCAGAGTTTCCAAAATTCTTCTTTCCAGTGAAGATTTCCTCAAAAATTTTCAAAACAAAAATATCATTTCCTTCAAGAAATTTATTCAACTCAAAGTACTGAATTCCAGCATCCCTCATATCACATATCCTATTTAATAGACGATGATCAAACTCCATGTCTTTTCCCTTCACCCTTGACACATACCAACGAATCATGAAACCACCCTCAGTTTCTTCAAGATGACTTTTTCTTAAATTATCATAAAATTCCCAGATAAGAGAAGTGAATAATTTCTCATCAACAGACAGTAAACTACCCCATCCAATATGTTCAAACATATCCAGAACATTTGAAAGATTTAGAAAAGCCAAAGGATTAGCACGATAACCAGAGATAACCATTTGTTCCTTGACACCCAGTTACTATAATCAGTTTCACATTTAGAGTCAATGAAGCGAAGTACATGATTTTCAAAACTCATTTGTTTCAGAGAAGAGTCTGATGAATCGTAGTAAGATGCCGAGAAGTCTGGTTGAGGAGAAACTTCTTTCCCTTTTGCCTTGCTTGAAGCCGAACTCTTTTTCTTCATCTTCGGAGATGTTTTGTGCCCCTTCTTTGGTTTTGGAGCAAAAAATTTTGTCTTTGCCATCAGTAAGATTAGGGCTTTTCCTTTTTTGGACTGTCGATTTTTGAAGAAGAAGAACACAAATAATTTTTGGAAAATCGGTTACAAGGGTTTTGAGAGAAAAATCAGAGTACTTTGAGTGTCTTGAGTAATGTGATATAAAGTGCATTGAAAAGATAAGTTTTTCACAGAAGTTTAGAAAAATGCACAAACTAATTTTTTTGAAATTCAAAAATCGGAATAAGGAAAAAATATTAAGAAAAGTTTTGGAACTTGACCCAATCCGAAATTATCATCCAAAAGAGTTTTTTCTTGATATGCATTTTTGGATGTAGGATTTGGATTCAAATACTACGTCCAAATCAGTTGTTGGTGTGTTTTGGATTCAAAAACTATTTTCAAAACCTTTTTCTTCACAGATCCTGCATAAAGAAGACTTATGCCAAATGGTTAGTTATCAGATTTTTGTAATTCCCAAACCTCTTCTTAGATTGTTGAATTTTTCCTCAGCTAGAGGTTTAGTGAAGATATCTGTAAGTTGGTCATCCATTGAAATATATTCAACACACACATCGCCTTTGAGCACATGATCTCGGATGAAATGATGTTTAACTTCTATATGCTTTGTCCTAGAATGTTGAACAGAATTTTTTTGTCAGATTGATAGCACTTGTATTATCACATAATATAGGTACACAGTTAAAGTTAAAACTAAAATCTAGTAGTATATTCTTCATTCACAAAATTTGAGCACAATAACTGCCGGCTGCAATGTATTCAACCTCAGTGGTGGATAAGGATACACACGCTTGCTTTTTATTATGCTATGACACAAGAGAGTGTCTAAGAAATTGACAATGGCCACTTGTACTTTTTCTTTCAACTTTACAGCCAGCATAATCTGCATCAGTGTATCCTATAAGATCAAATGTGTTAGTGTGATGATACCATAAGCCATAATCATATGTGTCAATTAGATATCGAAGTATGCATTTTACTGCACATAGATGTGATTCATTTGGACAAGATTGAAAGCGAGCACAAAGATATATAGAAAACATAATGTCTGGTCGGCTAGCAGTAAAATAGAGTAGACTTCCAATCATACCTTTATACTTATGTTCATCTATTTTCTTACCATTTTCATCTTGATCAAGTTTTATAGAAGTACTCATAGGTGTTCTGATTTCTTTTGCTTCATTCATTCCAAACCTTTTGAGCAATTCCTTGGCATACTTAGCTTGATTTATGAAGATCCTATCCTTGGTTTGCTTAATTTGCAATCCGAGGAAGAAGTTTAGTTCTCCCATCATACTCATTTCGAATTCTTACTGCATAGTCTTAGCAAACATCTTGCACAAAAATTCGTTAGTAGCACAAAAAATGATATCATCAACATAGATTTGAACAATTAGTGAATCACTAGAATTATTAGATTTGATGAACAAGGTGGTATCAATCAAGCCTCTAGAAAAATCTTTTGAAATCAAGAAGCCACCAAGTCTTTTATACCAAGCTCTTGGAGCTTGCTTTAATCCATAAAGAGCTTTAGAAAGTTTGAAAACGTGATTTGGAAAGTGCTCATGAATAAAACTAGGAGGTTGTTCAATATATACTTCCTCCTCAATAAAATGATTTAGGAATGAACTCTTGACATCCATTTGGTAGAGCATGAAATTTTTGAAGGATGCAAAGGCAAGTAGTATTCGTATGGATTCTAGTCTATCAATAGGAGCGAATGTCTCATCATAATCAATACCTTCTTCTTGATTAAATCATTGGGCGACTAATGTAGCTTTATTTCTAATCATAGCCCCATTTTCATCAAGTTTATTTCTAAATACCCATTTTGTACCAATAATGGGATGATCAAGAGGTCTAGGGACAAGTTTTCAAACTTGATTTCTTTCGAATTGATTTAAT
Source organism: Voacanga thouarsii (assembly GCA_026120185.1). NCBI lineage: Eukaryota > Viridiplantae > Streptophyta > Magnoliopsida > Gentianales > Apocynaceae > Voacanga > Voacanga thouarsii. Next base: position 1,538,934 of record JANUWF010003362.1, on the reverse strand, counting down.
TTTGCTTGCATAGCAATAATCCAAAATTCATCATGCAATGCGATATCAATACAACTAGGTTTAATATTTGAAAAAAGAGCAAAGTTGTTAATGAAATACCGTCTAGTTTTAACTCCATAGTTTGGATCCCTAATGATTTGTTTTTTGGGATGACCTGTTTTGTATTTTCAGTCTTTTGGCAATTGTTGATTCGTAGAATCTTCAATTTATTCTTTTCCATGTTCATCTTGCAGCTCTTCAATTTCTTCTTCTTTTGCATGAGTATCTAGTGGTAGAGCTTTGAGTTGATCTAACTTGACTTTCTTTGAACTTCCTACATCATCGTCATTTCTTTTTGTAGTATAAATGTTAGAATCATCAAACACAACATGCATAGATTCTTCCACACAAAGAGTTCTTTTATTGTACACTCTATATGCCTTTTTGTTGGAAGAGTAACAAAGAAATATGGCCTCATTGGACTTGCTATCAAATTTTCCAAGATTATCTTGGGTATTTAGGATAAAACATCTATATCCAAACACTTTAAAATAAGAGATAGATGGAGTTTTGTCCAACATAAGTTCAAAAGGAGTTTTTCTCAAAAACGGTCTTAGCATAACTCGGTTTATTATATAGCAAACTGTATTAACAGCTTCTGCCCAAAAATATTTTGGAAGGACATTTTCACAAAGCATTGATCTATCTATTTCTTGTAAAGTACGATTTTTCCTTTCAATAACACCATTTTGTTAAGGGGTTTTTGCTGCTAAAAAATTGTGAAAGACTCCATTTTCATCACAGAAGTGAGTAAATTCACTGTTGTAGAATTCTTTGCCATTATCATTTCTAATAGAAATTAGTTTGCATCCAATCGAGTTTTGGACGCGTTTAATCAGTTTTGAAAATTTAGAAAAGGCTTTATCATTTTGTCCAAGAAATAAAGTCCAAGAAAATCTGGAAAATTATCAACAAGTATATATGCATATTTCTTACCTCCAAGACTAGCAGTCCTCATTGGTCCAAACAAATCCATATGAATTAATTCAAGTGGTTTTGAGGTAGAAATAATTTTCTTTGGTTTAAAAGAGGGTTTGATTTATTTCTCAAACTGATATGCATCACAAATTTTGTGTTTGTTAAACTTCATTTTTGGTAGTCCCCTAACAAGTTCTTTTGAAAATAATTTATTTAGCAAATCAAAATATATATGATCTAATCTTCTATGCCAAAGATAACCATAATTGTCATGTACGGATAGGCATCTAATACCATTAGCTATAAAGTCATTTAGATAAAACACATATACATTTCCCATACATTTGACAGTAAAGATTGTTTCAAGATTTGCATTGTCAATTATAGAATAAGAATCCTTTTCAAAGATGACTTTGCAACCATTATTACAAAGTTGACTGATGCTAAGCAAGTTATATTTCAAATTATTAATAAGTAAAACTTGTTTTATAATGGTTAAGGAACCTTTACCAATATTACCAATGCCAAGAATCTTTCATTTCTTCTTATCTCCAAATGTAACAAATCCTTTATTTGTGGTCTGTATATCCTCTAATAAAGCTGCTTTTCTAGTCATGTGTCTTGAATAACCGCTGTCTAAGAATCACTTGGTGAAGCTCAAAGATTGTGCCTCAACATGAGAAGGAGGAATGATTTTTGGTACCCACACTTTTTTAGGTCTATGAAGGTTAGTAACATTTCCTTTAATTTTCCAGAATGTCATTCCATCGGATTCCACTTTTCTTTTAATAAGACATCTTGAAACTATATGTCCCGATTTTCACAATATGTGCAAGCTTTGTGTTTTCTATAACATAATGCAGATTTAACATCTTGAGATTGTTAGTGTTGTGCCCTAGAGGCAATCACTTGTACATTGTATATTACACATTTTATTTTAATAAAAGGCATTATTTATCTTATAGTTTCTTTTGTTTACTTTTAAGTAATATAACTGTTCAATAAAGTCCCTAGTACAACACTGTGTTAAGAAAATCATGATAGAGATCATGATATAAGATTCCTACTACACTGTATAGTGTTAGTACTTAAAAAATCCCTAATCATAGTATTAATGAGACAGGATATCATTAATGCATTAAGACTAGCATGTGTTAGACTTCCTGATTTGATCAGGTGGTGGTTCTCATATCCGTGAGTATTGAGATACTCAAAGTTAACACATGGATGCTTATTAATGGAATAAGTTCATTGGATGACCTAGCTTTGAGATAATCACATGAATAACTATTTAGTGCCAGTGACATAATCTCAATATAGCAAACGTGCAAGTATCCTTAGACTTGAGATTTCCAACGTACTTTGTTTGCTGAGCATTGTACTTTGATTCCAATCTTTGGAACTCGATCGAGGGCCACCTATGGGATAGATATTGGGTACATTGTGAGGTAAACGAAAGTAGTTGAGAGGGTCAATAAAGGATTCACCACTCCTAATAGTAGGGGCAAATATCTCACTGCCATTTATAGGAATTACTACTTGAGAAGTCCTTGGCCAAGGCAATTGTGTATTGGAAATAGTTTCAATTGATACACATCTAGAGTAGTGGGTTCCTAGTATAAGTACTATTGTATTCGGGCCAGAATTAATTCTGGAGGGAGTTGGCACTAATTCCGTACTCCAAACTGAATGAGATATTGTATGGTGAAATGAATTAATTACACTAAAGTTTGTTATTGAAGGGTTCATGTCAAGCCACTTGACTTCTTGGACTCTTGGGTGGTCATGATGTGTTGCTAGATACTGCTCATGATTTGGGAATATGGGTTTATTAATTGATGAATTAATAGGATTAATTCTAATTAATTATGGATTATTAATCTCAAAGACGTTTGGATTAATTCATGTTCTCTACCAATTGACTGGGAAACCTAATAGGTCACACGCAATAGATGATTATATATTCAAGATGTTATTGGATAACAGAGTGGGATTAATTGAGAAAAAGAGAAGTTGTTGTGGACAAATTATAATTAGTTATAATTTGTTGTCCAAATTGTAATTGTGAGAACTTGATGTTTCCAATTACAATTAGGGAATTCTAATTATTTTAGGATTCCAGATTGTAATATAACACAACCTAAGTGTTTCACATCCAATAATAGCACAAAGGTGTGCAAGCTGCAAAGGTCTATTTATGGACTTAAGCAAACTTCTAGGAGTTGGAACATCCGTTTTGATGAAACAACCTAAGAGTTTGGTTTCATTCAAAACATGAATAAGCCTTGTGTATACAAGAAGGTTAGTGGGAGTGCAATCGTTTTCTTATTGCTTTATGTAGATGACATATTGCTAATTGGAAACAATATATTTGTCTTGCAAATGGTTAAAGTTTGGTTGTTCAAACAATTCTCCGTGAAAGACCTTGGAGAAGCGATCTATATTCTCAGAATAAGGATCTATAGAGATAGATCCAAAAGGTTGCTAGGTCTTTCGTAGTCTATATACATAGATAAAATGCTAAGGAGGTTTAGCATGGATCAATCTAAAAAGGAATTCTTACCCATGTCACATAGTGTAAGCCTTTCAAAGTCGATGTCTTCCAAGACACAAGTTGAAAGGGATCACATGAATAACATTTCGTATGCCTCGGCGGTTGGATCTATCATGTACGCTATGATATGTACTAGGCCCAATGTATCTTGTGCTCTCAGTTTGATGAGCAGATACCAATTTGACCCTGGTGAGGGGTCATTGGGCGGATATAAAGAACATTCTAAAGTACTTACGAATGACTAAGGATATGTTCTTGGTATATGGAGAAGGTGATTTGAAAAATAAATGGGTATACTGATGCCAGCTTTCAATCTGACAAAGATGATTTCAAATCGTAATCTGGCTACGTGTTTATGTTGTGCAGAGGGCAATAAGTTGGAAAAGTTCCAAATAAGAAACTATTGCCAACTTTACGACAGAAGCTGAGTACATAGCCACTTATGAAGCAGCTAAGGAAATAAAGATAGAGAGAGTTCCCATGAATGAGAACATAGTTGACCGTTTACAAAAGCACTATCCCAAAAGAAATATGATTGTCATGTTGAGTCATTTGGTATTAGATACATGAATGATTGACTCTAGTGTAAGTGGGAGTTTGTTAGTGTTGTGCCTTAGAGGCAATCGCTTGTACATTGTATATAACACATTTTATTTTAATAAAATGCATTATTTATCTTACAGTTTTTTTTGTTTACTTTTAAGTAATATAACTGTTCAATAAAGTTCCTAGTACAACACTGTGTTAAGAAAATCATGATAGAGATCATGATATGAGATTCCTACTACATTGTATAGTGTTAGTACTTAAATAATCCCTAGTCATAGTATTAATGAGGCAGGACATGATTAATGCGTTAAGACTAGCATGTGTTAAGCTTCCTGATTTGATCAGACGGTGGTTCTCATATCCGTAAGTATTGAGATATTCAAAGTTAACATATGGATGCTTGTTAATGGAACAAGTTCATTGGATGACCTAGCTTTGAGATAATCACATGGATAACTATTTAGTACCAGTGATATAATTTCAATATAGCAAACGTGTAAGTATCCTTAGACTTGAGATCTCCAAGGTACTTTGTTTGCTGAGCATTGTACTTTGATTCCAATCTTTGGAGCTCGATCGAGGGCCGCCTATGGGATGGATATTGGGTATATTGTGAGGTAAACAAAAGTAGTTGAGAGGGTCAATAAAGGATTCACCACTCCTAATAGTAGGGGCGAATATCTCACGACCACTTGTAGGAATTACTACTTGAGAAGTCCTTGGACAAGGCGATTGTGTATTGTAAATAGTTTCAATTGATACACATCTAGAGTAGTGGGTTCCGGTACAAGTACTATTGTATTTAGGCCAGAATTAATTCTGGAGGGAGTTGGCACTAATTTTGTACTCCAAACCGAATGAGATATTGTATGGTGAAAGGAGTTAATTGCACTAAAATTTGTTATTGAAGGGTTCATGTCAAGTCACTTGACTTCTTGGACTCTTGGGTGGTCATGATGTGTTGCTAGATACCGCTCATGATTTGGGAATATGGATTTATTAATTGATGAATTAATAGGATTAATTCTAATTAATTATGGATTATTAATCTCAAAGACGTTTAGATTAATTCATGTTCTCTACCAATTGACTGGGAAACCTAATAGGTCACACACAATAAAGGATTATATATTTAAGATGTTATTGGATAATATAGTGGGGTTAATTGAGAGAAAGAGACGTTATTGTGGACAAATTATAATTAGTTATAATTTGTGGTCCAAATTGTAATTGTGAGAAGTTGAGGTTTCCAATTACAATTAGAAAATTCTAACTGTTTTAGAATTCTAGGATAGAGGATTTTTCAGCAAGTATTTCGTGTAACATATAGAAGGGACACGAAACCCTAGCTGACACACAACCAACGTTCTTCTCTCTCTTTCGATTATTCTTGTGAAGAACCCTAGCCGCTATCTTTTTCTACTAGCACAGGAAATTTTGGTGCTTGAGTATTCCTCTGTGTAGATTACTGTTAGAGATAATCACACACTGTGATTATAGTGGTTAGACGTTCAACTTACATGGAGGTTGATCAAGAGGATTGTTGGATCACGCCTCGACTTGAAGAAGAAAATTTTGTTCTTCGGACTATCAAAGAAAGCTAAAAAGCTATTACCTTTGACCTATTTATGTCTTGTTTTCCATACATATGTGGGTCCTGGGATGGTATTTCGTTTTATTTTCCGCTACGCCGTATAGGATACGAGCCTGAGATACCCAATATAGACTTGTTATTTTTGTTCTTATTCTCATGTTCATATCCTAAGCTATTTTGATTTCCAGCATAAACAAATCTAGGCTTGTAAATTTTGTCCTTATCCTCATGTCTATATTTTAAGCTATTTCGGTTTCCAACTTGATGTTGAGTTCTAAGTAACTTTTCCAGATTACTTTTAGCATTCGTGAATTTTTCAATACAAGTGGTAAGATCATTGACTCTATTTCATGTCATTAAAAGTGCTAACCATACTTGCAAGAGTTTCAATTTTATCACACAAATTTTTATTTTCAAGAGATGCATAATGCAAAGCTGTCATGATCACATCTTTCTCAATAATAGCACTCATATGTGACTCAAGAGACATTTTGTTATCATTTAGCAATATTTCATTCTCTTCCATTAAACATGTAATCTTCAACTTCATTTTTTTATTTTTTATGGACAGTTTGTTTAATTCATGAAACATATTACTTAACAACTCATTTAGATCATCATGTTTTTCAATCATAGATATAACCGAATTAGACATGAAATTAGATGTAGAGGAGTTTACCTCGTTTTCCAAAGCCATGAAGTATATGTTGGCATTTTCATCTTCAGAATCTCCATCTTCGGACTCAGTTTCATTTAAGTCCCAAGTTCCCATCAATCCTTTACATTTCTTTGCCTTCAGATCTTTCTTCTTTTTAAACATTCTTTCTTCCTTACTTTTTACAACAGGACAATCGGCAATAAAATGATTAGTTCTTTTACATTCATAACATTGAGGTTTAAATCCTGGGGTTTATCCTTTTTTTTTTCTCACAAACTTCTTTCCTCTTTTATAGTTTCCTTTGTTGAACATTCTCCTAAATTTTTTTGCTATCATAGCCAAATCTTCATTGTCCATTTCCATGCCCTCACTGCTTTCCAATAGGCTTGTTCTTTCATCTTCATTTTCAACTTTCAATGCTATCCCCTTTTTGCCTTTATCATGATCATCAGATTTATGAAATCTTTTAAGTTTCATATCATGAGTTAGTAGAGATCCGATCAGCTCTTCGGTTGGTAAGGATTTTAAATCCTTGGATTCTTCTACAGTAAGAGTTTTAGGCTACCAACTTTTTGGTAAGGCATCTTAAATTTTTTAATTTTGGTCCCCAAGGGATTAAACCTTCCCGTAGGCTTTGAGACCATTTGAGATATTAGTGAATCTCGTTAACATATCAGTTATGCTTTCATTCGGCTTCATTGTAAATAATTCATAGTCATTAATCAGAAGCCCCAGTTTTGATTCTTTGATTTAGTTTGTCCCCTCATGGGTGACTTCAAGAAATCTCCACATTTCATGGGATGAATCACAACCACTAACACGGTTGTATTCAGTCACATCTAGTGCACAACATAAAATGTTCATAGCTTGAAAATTTAAAGTTATCTTAGCATTGTCTTCCATACTAAACTCATTATTCTGTTTAGGTAATTTTATGCCATCAATAATTTTTGACGGAATAAAAGGACCATTTTCTATCAAACTCCATCACTCAAAATTGGTAAAACACATATAGATTGTCATTCTATTTTTCCAGAAAGTATAGTTGTTTCTATTGAATAAGGGAGGACGATTCGTTGAAGACCCTTCAACATATGGAAGAGAGGATGAGCTTGCCATGAAGATCTTTTCTACAAGGTTGTTAAACCAAAAGTATGTAGACCAAGCTCTGATATCAAATGAAAAACCTTAGAGGGGAATGAATAAGATTTTTGGCAAACTAAAATTTTTCGAATCATCTGATATGCAGAATAACAATGATCATCAAGATTCTTGAACCAACTTTATGATCACAAAGAAAGCTATCCAAGAACTCTTTGATATATATATCCAGATTCAGACTAGAGATGGAAATGCAATTTAGTAGGAAAAGAAATGAGACACGGTATGTATAGTGGTTCGATCATCCAAGATCTACGTTCATTACCTTAAGCTCACACTTAAGGATTTTCAACTAGATTTCATTTACTCCTCTTAATGAAATCAAACAATACCACATACAAGAGAGGATCACCACACTAGATTTTCCAAAACCTCTCAAACAAACAATCACAATAAGGTTCACCCCAACTGGGTTTTACACCACAACCTTGTACTACAATAGATGTGAAACTCCACCTAAAGCCAACCCTAGAGTAAGGGGGTCGGGATGCATATCATGTTATTTTTCATGAATATATATATTTTCGAATGATTTTATGTGCTTTAGAATTATGATTTATAGTTTAGAATGCTTGGTTATACTTATTGAGTATGAAGGGTAAGACGGTAATTTTGCTTGAGGTCAAAATAGGAAGATAGCTTGAGGATTAAATAAGAAGAATATTTGGGTGAGAAAATAAGAACAAGAGTTGTTGTGATTTAGTGGTTAGAGCCTTGGAATTAATCTCTAAGGTCATGAGTTCAAATCCCATGATTTAAGTTTTTGTCATGATTATTTTAATTTAAGGTGGGATTTTCGTCTCTTGCATTCCATAGAAAAAAAAAAAAAAATAAGAGTGTTGTCCTAGGGGAGACATGAAGGGAATGTCCAAATCCTATCCTTAAGTCCTAAAAGAATTCTTGTCCTTCTATTACCTCTAGCGTATCCTAACTTCTTCACTAATTAAGCTTGTTCAAAATTTATCCAAATCCATGTTTTAATTCCTGAAAATTCAGTAAGGATTGTTGGTCTTTGAATTTCGATAATGGCTCTTAGAGGTTGGAGTTGACTGAAAATAGGGAAGGAGTTAAGGAAGGTTCCCAAGGGAAATTAATCTTCATGGTTGAACCTTCAAACTCTACTCCATAGTGTTCATCTTCTCCATGGAAGAAATCTGAAATTTTTCCAGATTCTTGAGCAGCCTAACCTTCAAAAATCTAAGCCATATTTCTTACTCAATTTCTACCAGAAAAATGGCCAATTTATTTAGCTTGAAGACTGAAATTCTTGTGCAAAAACCGGACTGCACAAAACTGCACAAACAAGAAAAAAATTCTGAGCAGTTTTGCAACATAGTAGGCCGAGATCCAAGCTGTTTCTTCTGCCTTCAAACCACTAAATTACCTCTGATTTTCCTCCATATAGAAGTCTGGAAACCAGCCTTAGAGAACCCTCAAACACCTCTCAAAACCCTCTGCAAATTGGCTGGAACATTGCAGAAAACTGCACAGCAAATTCCAGCAACCAATTCGAAACATAACCAGAAAAAAAATTCCAGCCTTGTTCCTTTGAAGCCTTGGCCAAAAACCTCCTTAAAAACCCCTATAAGTTAACCTTTGTTCAGCCATGAACTGAACTCCATTACCCCCTCCACTGACCTTGCACAACTAGACTCCATAGCCACTCCTCAAATTTCTCCTACAATCACTCCAATCAAACTTTTATTTGAATTCAAAAATTTCCAACATTTACTCCATGTAAACACCCTTGGATTAAGCTTCATAACCAGAAATCCTCCCATCATTGAACTCAGAAATTCAGCCATTCTTATAGCTCCCTCAACCCTCATTCAATTTAGCAAAACACAGCAAACCAGTCGGCCATTTGCAGCTCCAAGAAACCTCCATCAATAAAATACCATTACCCTATCTTTTACCTTAAAAAACTCCTTAAATTTCTCCATTTGAATTTCAAACAACTAGATTTTTCTCTCGTCTTGATAGGAGCTAAATTGGTTATACTTTGCTTAGTTATTTGAGGCTTTTTTGTAATATATTTTGTGAAATAACTAGTCATATTCTTTCATATTTGAGATTTTACCATTGGAAAGATATTTTGGTCATTATCTAAGGATTTTGGGTAAAACAAAGCAAAACCGTCGCGAAACAGAGCAGAGGCGGCGCCGGCTGTAAGGCTGGAACCAGTATCGGCTGCATTCTGGAATATATGCGCACAATTCAGAGAAAAATTGGTGGACGAGTGGAGAAACAGAACCAAGGCGATGCCGACTCCGAAGGACCAAGGCGGCACCAGCTGTGGACTGTCCCTGAGGTGATGCTGTGATTTTTCTACGTTTTTTTGGAAATCTGAAGAGTTTTAGCAGCTTCCAACTTCTACTCGACCAAGAACTTTGTATCCACGAGTTTAGGCACCTCTTTAGCCTATAAATAGATGGATAACACAAGGAAAAAGGGGAGAATTCATTGATCATCATAGAAAATCACTCAGTCTAAGGAGGAATTCTTCAAGTTCAAGGAGGGTAGTACAAGAAGGTCTTCAAAGAAAGAAGAAGGAGGCTTGTCTATGAGTTCTTTCTTTTACTTTGTTTTCTTTTTCTTGAACAATGTTATGTTAATTGTTTTTTTGTAATTCAACATTATTTTAGATATTCATGATTTCTAGAGTTATTTGATCTTTTGATTAATTGGTTATTATTCTTGGTATTTAATTACTTATACTTATTACGAGATTAGTTAGTTGATTCTATCCATTGACTTGCTGGACCAAAGGGGGTTGGTGGGTGTTTCGATTTATTAATTTCATATTCTGTTGGCAATTGACTTGTTGGACCAAAGGGGGTAGATTGTTTAAGAACCGGTAATTGAAGATTAGTTGATGTCTTCCGAGACCAAGGGTTCATTGATTAATTTCATGTTCTAAATTCGCTAAGACCAAGGGAATTTAATTAAGGATTGTGTTTAATGCATTTTTTGGATGAATTAGTTGAGACGGACCAAGTGATTCTAATTTATCTAGAAGATAGTGATTTCATGGATTGACCATCAAAGTGAGTCTACCTTCATCCTTCATGTTGCTAAGAGAATGATTGGTTATGATAATGGTTAAGTTCTTTAAGATCATGTTTGACTAAACAATGGCTTGAGTTACATAAATCTACATCCTCGACATATGCATATTTTTATTTTCTTTTTAACTTTACTTTTATTTATTTTTTACTTTATCGAGTCGGTTAAACAATGAAAGAAGGGTAATTAATGTCTACTTGTTTCTTGAGGATCGACACTTGTTTTAACTCTAAGCTCAGTTAATGATGAGTATGCTTGTTCATATGTGTGATTTGGATTTAACGTTTTAATTTGAACTTGATTGGGAATGTGCTTAGATTTGTATGATTTTTATACCCAAGTCTGAATGCATTAAGTTTTTGGCGCTGTTGCCGGGGAACAATAGCATGAAAACTCGGATTTTGTTGATTTAACCATGTAAATATGTAAATATGTCAATAGATAAATATGTATATTTATTCTTTCTACAAAACGGTGCTATTTTTTGTATTTCGTGTATTCTTGTATAACCTTATAACCTAACCTAGCTTAACCAACTAACTTAGACTGAGTTTGAATTACTAACTTTGTAACCTTGTATTTGTGTTATTTTAACCATTAATTATATCTCTAAACTTGCTTCTTGTTTTCTTAAGTATTACCCTTGGTACATGACCCGAAAATCCAACGACGAGATAGTCGATTTTGACCCTAAAATCGAGAGGCGTTATCAAAAATTCGCTGAATAATTCGAAGGAATCTAATTGTCGAGATGGATGATGCTCAACAGAACAATGCTGGGAATGATAGGAGAGTTATGGATGACTTTGTGAAACCCGCAATCTTGGGCACAGGCTCGAGTATCACTAGACCTAGGGTATATGCCTACAATTTTGAAATAAAGCCCAACATTATTCAAATGGTGCAGAATATGGTTTAATTTGACGGGTTACCGGAAGAGGATCCCAATGCTCACTTAGCCAGTTTTCTTGAGATTTGTGATACCTTCAAGATGAATTGTGTCTCTGAAGATGCTATTAAATTATGACTTTTTCCCTTTTTCTTGAGTGATAGAGCTAAATCGTGGTTAAAGTTTTTACCTATAGGTTCCATCACAACTTGGAATGCCTTAGCTGAAAAATTTTTGGCCAAATATTTCCCTCTAGCTAGGACAGCCAAGCTTAGGAATGAAATCTTCGCCTTCCAACAACTAGATTCTGAGCCCTTATATGAGAGTTGGGAGAGATTTAAGGAAATGTTAAGAAAATGCCCACACCACGGATTCGAGCTGGAGATGCAAATGCTTATCTTCTTGAATGGCCTCACGTTTGCAACACGGCAAGTGGTGGACTCTTCTGCAGGGGGTTCCATCAACCATAAGACCCCGGAACAGGTATTTGAGCTTATTGAAAATTTGGCTTCTAATAACTATTCTTAGGGAAGTGCAAGGTCAAAGACTCGTATGCAAGGAGTACACAAAGTGGATGCTGTGACAGTATTAGAGGCTAAGGTAGACGCCTTAACTCAAAAGATGGAGCAGTTGGCGATGCCTCAAGGCCAAGTGTTAAACGTCAACTGCGATTTCTGTGGAGAAGGGCACCCTAATCATGAATGCCAAAAGATGGGGTCACTCCAAGAAGCTTTAGAACAAGTGGCCTTCGCAGGTAATGTCCGGCCAGGTAATAATCTATATAGCTCTACCTATAATCCTGGCTGAAGAAATCACCTTAATTTCTTTTGGAGCAATGGGAATCCACCTAGGCAAAGTTCTTTCAATTTTGGAAGTAACCAAAGGAATCCAAACTCCATAAACAACACGGTAGCACCTCAAAAACTACCAGTGGAAGAATTGATTGGCTAATTGGTAAGTACCATGGAGACTAAGTTCCAAGGAGTTGATGCGACAACAAGGAACCTAGAGGCTTCCATTTAGAAAACCAGATTGGTCAACTAGCCAAACTCATGGGGGATCGTCAAGCAGGAACACTACTAGGGAATACGGAAGAAAATCCACGGGATCACAACTGTGGAAAACCTTGAAGCAGTTCTTTTCTCTTTTCTTTACTTTTCATTTTGTGTTAAGGACAATTTTTAATTTATAGTATTTTTATTCAGCATCCGTGTGTTTTTGCATTTTCATAAAAAAAAAAAAAATGAACCGGACAAGAACAGAGCCGGCGCCGGCTCCAAGAGCGGGGCCGCCGCCAGTTCCTGTCTGGAGGAACATAATTAAAGGGCCATTTTGGCCACTTTTTCTTCAAAACCTCCCTTCTGCCTCGCAAATCCTCTCAAGGCCGCACTGGCTTCACATCCATTAGTGCCCAAAGTTTGATATTTCAACTTCTAAACACCTCCATAACATCTCTTACCTTCTTTTTTATTGATTCTATGGATCAAACACATCAAAAGCTTTGATTTTTTCAACAATATCACATTTAATCCACAAGCAAAGGGAGTAGATTCTCGCAAAAAGCTTGCATCTTTTGCTTGCCCATGCATATAAGAGCTTAAATGTATGATTTTTATTTAACCCATATGGTTAAATTGATGGAATTGATTTTTTTTTCTAATTATAGGGACGGTTTTGGCCGAAAATTGGGAATTATATATTCTATGATTGTGCATTCCTACTTGAGTTTTATTCATTAGATTACCTTAGGAGTTATTAAGCATGCATTACTTGATTCATGCTTGTTATCATTTAAGAATTCATATAGCTCGGGCTAGAATTATGGTTATTGGTGACACTTGAATCTATTGAAATTGCATTATTGATCACATAATACCATTGCCTTCATTCACATGATCATGTTTACTAGCATGCTTTGAGGATATCAGCACAAGTTATACTTTACAGTGGACTTTTACATGCATTGTGCAGGTTGTGTTGCATTGGGTGAAAGTGGTTGATTGAATTGGGTGTTGGAGTTGATATACATTGAAGGACTTGTGGTTTGTGGATTGTGAGCTTGGTTGAGGGTTGTGTGAAATTTAAGATATATCTGTGTAGGGATAGCTATACTCTTTTCAGTGATTGAGCGTACCTGTTCTCTCTTCTTAGTACTCCATTCCTTCTGTGACCATGTCTAGAGCAAGGAGTCAACCATCTAAAAGGGCGAAAACTTCCTCATCCTCAGTTCCATTATTTGTTGATCCCTTAGCTCTTAGACCTACTAAGTTTGTCGATGCCTCTTGTGAGGAATGATATAGTAGGAGAGCTTTAAACAAGATTATTGTTGAGCGTACTTTCTCCCCCACCTTAGATCGAGCACTTAAATTAGGAATGTTGTTTAGACGACTAGGTTGGGGATCCATAGTGCAATTGAAAGGGAAGTTTTGCCCCGTGCTTGTCAAGGAATTCTATGCTAATATGACGGAAAAAGGTAATAAACATCTCATGCATATTGAAACAAGAGTGAAAGGAGTTCCTATTGTCATCACTTAAAACCAATTATCTCACCTCCTCCAGGTTTATAACGATGATACTTAGCAAGGGATTGATGTGAATAATCAAAAGATTCTTTCGGACCCGAATTGGGATGTTAGGGGGACGCGAGCAACCCTAGGCTTATATAAGCATAATGCCTTCCAAGCTAACAGTTTCTATTCCAACAATGACTTGGCAGCCAACTTTTGCACGCTGGTGTACATGTTTGGGTTTAATGTTGTTCCCCATGCTAGTGGTTTCAATGAAACTAGGCTTATTGACACTTATATTCTACACCGGATGATGAACACATTCCCTATCCCTCTTGCTCCTTTGATAATCCAATCTATTAGGGAGGTTGTTCATCACCATCTCTCCACAAAAGCCTTTATTTTTCCCTTGGTTATAATGAAGATTCTAAAGGACTTTAGGGTGAGTCTTGAGGGAGAACTCATGGAGGCTACCACTGAGCACTATATGGTCACTGAGCACACTCTTATGAGTTGCGGATACAAATACAGTCCGGAGTTGAAGAAATGGCTCACTCTCTTCGAGGTCCAACATCCCGGTCAGGAAAGGCCACCTACAGTGGAGGAGGAGCAGCCACCACCACCGGCATATGCTAGAGCTGGCCGTTCTCAGTCCCACTCCTGGATTGACTTTGAGACCACCGTACTGAAGCGCCTCGACCAGCAAATGGAGTTGCTCCTATGCTCACAGGGTACTATGGAAGATATGGCACGACGACAAGCTACCATGGAGTAGCAGTTGACTGAGTTGAGGCAGCAGCCTTCTAGGCCACATGATGGTGCAGGCCCCTCTACACTCGCCGATGAGGAGGAGGATGAGGATGATGATACTGCGGAGGATTGATGATGTGTTCTTGCTCACTTTTGTTTTTGTTTCCTTTCTCTTTTCATGTTTTTGTTTTAGTTAGTTTGGCTTTCCTTGCGTTGTATTTCTATTTCGTTTGTCTTTGCTTTATTTTCTTTTCTAGTTGTTATGCTTTGGTATTTTCTTTTGTATTTTTTTAGGTACGTTGATGCTGCCTCCCTCTTCACGCATTCAGCTCTTGTACGCCACAATGAATGGAAGTTTGTTTTTCCTATCTCTTCTCCTTTATTTTGTTTGGTCCCATGGTATTGGTTGTTTTGGTTATATTTGTTTGGCCATTGAGGACAATGTCCAGTTTAAGTGTGGGGGAGTGGTTTGATTGACAATTCTTCTATACATATTCTTGGGAGCGGGATTTTTCAAAAATTTTCACCAGTTTCTGATTTTCTGGAGATTTCAAGCTGTATTTTTTTTTAGTGTATATCTTTATGATGGATTATAGAGCATATGTTCTAGATCATTGATGTCTTATGCATGACTTTTTCCACTCACTTGGACAAAGTAGTTCTTGATCAAATGTTGTGCATTATTCTTGAACCTATTTTTCTCTAAAATTTATGGAATATTTTAGAACTTACTTGAATACCTCTCGAGGCGAAATAAGAAAGACATTCATGATTTAACTTAGGGATGACGGTAATAGGCCTTCTTTGGATAGTTTGAGCTTTTCAAGCCTACCTATTGTTATATTATCCCTAGTGCCTATTTTGAGCCTAAATTGGTGATTCTTTCTTTAAAACCCGTCACGATATTTTGTCCATTACTTGTGCTGAGAGTTTATATAATTTCTAAATCTTTATTCTCTTGAAGGATGAAAGTATATGTATGTTGGAAAAAAATGCAGGGATGGAGATCATGACTTGTTACTTTCAGTCATGGATCAATTACGAGTGGAGCTGGAAAAAGAAAGGAAGTGGAATGGATGGAAGAAGTTGAAAAAAATTGAGAAATAAAAGAGTGTTGAGCTGAAAAAGATGAGAAAGAAGAAAAGAAACGAGCGGAAGTAAAAAGAGAAAACAACAAGCTGCTAGAAAGAAAAGTGAGTGAAAAAGAAAAGAACAGTAGTAGTGAAAACAAAAGAGGAGTAAAAGAAGAGAGAACTGAAAAAGAATTGGAAAAAAGAAGAGAGAAAAGATCACAAAAGGGATGATGAGTGAACTGTAAAAGTAAGTTCATATAAAACACTTGACACCATTGCTAAAAAATTGAGTGAGCTTGTGAGGAAAAGAGTTGATGATAAGAAGAGGTGAAAAAAAGAAAAAAAGAAAAAGAACAATGCAGGATTTGCTTGAAATACATAAGGATTGTTATATAAGGTTATGGTTTGATTGATTCTTAGAATAGGAGAGCAAGAAGAATTGGGAATTATAGGTTTATTTTGGTTACCCGTTTCTTGCTTACTCTCAGTTTTCTTTGACTTTTGATGTTCCTATATCCTTCATTTGCTAAGCCACATTACAAACCTTTAGCCTTACATTACAAGCTTAAAAGTTCTACTTGATCTAAGTAGAATTATGATCTGTCTCGGATTAGTGGAGAGAGTGTATGAAAAGTAAGCATATGGAATGCATACTCTTTTTGAACTGACTTTTTTCCAATTGTTTGAGAATATTGTAAAGTATTGAGATGGTTCTACTAAGTCATTTATCACTACACAAGTCTTGCATTGGCTGTGAAAGATTTAGTATCATATGTTTTACGTTCATAAATAAAGAAAGCATTGAAGATATGGTTTTGGAATTGATTGAGTGATTAAAACCTTGTATTTTTCCTACTTGTTCTTGATACTTTGCTTGAGGACAAGTAAAGAGTTAAGTGTGGGGGAATGTGATAGGAGCTAAATTGGTTATACTTTACTTAGTTATTTGAGGCTCTTTTGTAATACATTTTGCGAAATAACTAGTCATATTCTTTTATATTTGAGATTTTACCCTTGGAAAGGTATTTTGGTCATTATCTCAGGATTTTGGGTAAAACAAAGCAAAACCGTCGCGAAACAGAGCAGAGGCGGCGCCGGCTGTAAAGCTGGAATCGGCTCCGGTTGCATTCTGGAATATATGCGCAAAATTCAGAAAAAAATTGGTGGACGAGTGGAGAGACAGAACCAAGGCGGCGCCGGATCCGAAGGACTAAGGCGGCACCGGCTGTGGTCTGTCCCTGAGGCGGTACTGCGATCTTTCTACGCATTTTTGGAAATCTGAAGAGTTTTAGCAGTTTCCAACCTCTACTCGGCCAAGAACTTTGTACCCACGAGTTTAGACACCTCTTAAGCCTATAAATAGATGGATAACACAAGGGAAAAATGGAGAATTCATTGATCTTCATAGAAAATCACTCAGTCCAAGGAGGAATTCTTCAAGTTCAAGGAGGGTTGTACAAGAAGGTCATTAAAGGAAGAAGAAGGAGGCTTGTCTATGAGTTCTTTATTTTACTTTGTTTTCTTTTTCTTGAACAATGATATGTTAATTATTTTTTTCTAATTCAACATTATTTTAGATATTCATGATTTCTAGAGTTATTTGATCTTTTGATTAATTGGTTATTATTCTTGGTATTCAATTACTTATACTTATTACGAGATTAGTTAGTTGATTCTATCCATTGACTTGCTGGACCAAAGGGGGTTGATGGGTGTTTTGATTTATTAATTTCATATTCTGTTGGCAATTGACTTGTTGGACCAAAGGGGGTAGATTGTTTAAGAACCGGTAATTGAAGATTAGTTGATGTCTTCCGAGACCAAGGGTTCATTGATTAATTTCATGTTCTAAATTCGCTAAGACCAAGGGAATTTAATTAAAGATTGTGTTTAATGCGTTTTTTTGGATGAATTAGTTGAGACGGACCAAGTGATTCTAATTTATCTAGAAGATAGTGATTTCATGGATTGACCATCAAAGTGAGTCTACCTTCATCCTTCATGTTGCTAAGAGAATGATTGGTTATGATAATGGTTAAGTTCTTTAAGATCATGTTTATCTAAACAATGGCTTGAGTTACATAAATCTACATCCTCGACATATGCATATTTTTATTTTCTTTTTAACTTTCCTTTTATTTATTTTTTACTTTATCGAGTCGGTTAAACAATGAAAGAAGGGTAATTAATGTCTACTTGTTTCTTGAGGATCGACACTTGTTTTAACTCTAAGCTCAGTTAATGATGAGTATGCTTGTTCATATGTGTGATTTGGATTTAACGTTTTAATTTGAACTTGATTGGGAATGTGCTTAGATTTGTATGATTTTTATACCCAAGTCTGAATGCATTAAGTTTTTGGCGCTGTTGCCGGGGAACAATAGCATGAAAACTCGGATTTTGTTGATTTAACCATGTAAATATGTAAATATGTCAATAGATAAATATGTATATTTGTTCTTTCTACAAAACGGTGCTATTTTTTGTATTTCGTGTATTCTTGTATAACCTTGTAACCTAACCTAGCTTAACCAACTAACTTAGACTGAGTTTGAATTACTAACTTTGTAACCTTGTATTTGTGTTATTTTAACCATTAATTATATCTCTAAACTTGCTTCTTGTTTTCTTAAGTATTACCCTTGGTACATGACCCGAAAATCCAACGACGAGACAGTCGATTTTGACCCTGAAATCGAGAGGACGTTATCAAAAATTCGTTGAACAATTCGAAGGAATCTGATTGTCGAGATGGATGGTGCTCAATAGAATAATGCTGGGAATGATAGGAGAGTTATGGACGACTTTGTAAAACCGCAATCTCAGGCACAGGCTCGAGTATCACTAGACCTAGGGTATATGCCAACAATTTTGAAATAAAGCCCAACATTATTCAAATGGTGCAGAATATGGTTCAATTTGATGAGTTACTGGAAGAGGATCCCAATGCTCACTTAGCCAGTTTTCTTGAGATTTGTGATACCTTCAAGATGAATGGTGTTTCTGAAAATGCCATTAAATTACGACTTTTTCCCTTTTCCTTGAGAGATAGAGCTAAATCGCGGTTAAAGTCTTTACCTACAGGTTCCATCACGACTTGGAATGCCTTAGCTGAAAAATTTTTGGCCAAATATTTCCCTCCAGCTAGGGTAGCCAAGCTTAGGAATGAAATCTTCGCCTTCCAATAAATAGATTCCGAGCCCTTATATGAGAGTTGGGAGAGATTTAAGGAACTGTTAGGAAAATGCCCACACCACGGATTCGAGCTGGAGATGCAAATGCTTATCTTCTTGAATGGCCTCACGTTTGCAACACGGCAAGTGGTGGACTCTTCTGCAGGGGGTTCCATCAACCATAAGACCCCAGAACAGGTATTTGAGCTTATTGAAAATTTGGTTTCTAATAACTATTCATAGGGAAGTGCAAGGTCAAAGTCTCGTATGCAAGGTGTACACAAAGTGAATGCTGTGGCAGTATTAGAGGCTAAGGTAGATGCCTTAACTCAAAGGATGGAGCAGTTGGTGATGCCTTAAGACCAAGTGTTAAACGTCAACTACGATTTCTGTGGAGAAGGGCACCTCAATCATGAATGCCAAAAGATGGGGTCAATCTAAGAAGCCTTAGAACAAGTGGCCTTTGCAGATAATGTCTGGCCAGGTAACAATCCATATAGCTCTACCTATAATCCTGGCTGGAGAAATTACCTTAATTTCTCTTGGAGCAATGGGAATCCACCTAGGCAAAGTTCTTTCAATTTTGGAAGTAACCAAAGGAATCCAAACTCCATAAACAACACGACAGCACCTCAAAAACCACCAGTGGATGAATTGATTGGCCAATTGGAAAGTACCACGGAGACTAAGTTCCAAGGAGTCGATGCGACAACAAAGAACCTAGAGGCTTCCATGCGCAATTTAGAAAACTAGATTGGTCAAGTAGCCAAACTCATGGGGGATCGTCAAGCAGGAACACTATCAGGGAATACGAAAGAAAATCCACGGGATCACAACTGTGGAAAACCTTGAAGCAGTTCTTTTCTATTTTCTTTACTTTTCATTTTATGTTAAGAATAATTTTTAATTTATAATATTTTTATTCAGCCTCTACGGGTTGAGTTCTTCTCAGATAGGATGCCAATCCAGTAGGTCATGCTGGTCCAAGCTAGTAAGTTTCAGTCATGTGCACTGTGTGTTTTCGGAGTAGAAAATCGGTAAGTTTGGGTGTAGAGGAGAAGTATCTCACCCGGTAGGCCGATCACCTACCTTTTGTCAATCTGCACAAAGTGTGGCATTCTGACCGTTATATGGTCATGGGGCCCAATGTGTGGTAATCCATGGCTACCCATTTGAGTGGTTGTAGTTATTGTGCACATGTATGGTTTGAAAAGTAAAATGCCACTTTTTATTTTTAACCTTATTTATTGCTTGCCAGCATTTTCTCTTATACAATTTTTACAGCTTGTATACATGAACTGTTTTACTTGAAACACTCAAAGACACACGGGCTTACTAAGATTTTTATCTCATTACCTTTTATGCCATGTTTTCAGGTCAATTCTACTGTGGAGATGAGTAGCTAGATTTGTTGCCTACTTTGAAGTCTTTATGTTATTTATTTTATGTGTTGTTTTGAGAGATGATAGTAATCAATTTATTTTGGATTTGTTCCTGATTTTTTGGATTGTAATATGTTCAATTTTAAAGTATTGTCTTTATTTTCGTTTGTGTGACCTAGTTATAAAGACCCTTATCCTTTAGACGGGGCGACATCCCCGGCCCTGTTGGGCCTAGGTAGTGGGGTGTTACAATAGAGATTGAATATCAATAAAATAGTAAAGAGCTCACTTATTTCAGCAGATGTTCACTAAGATACAAAGCACAAATACTTTTACCTTTAACATAATATGAATTCACTTTGAATCTTTTTGATAAAAGGAGATTTTTGAAAACGTTGAGCAATAGTGTTTCTTAGAAGAATGTTTCAAAAGTCTTATGTCTAATCTTTCTTAGAGGCTATTTATAGAGCCAAAAAGTGAAGTGCCAACGGCTATAATTTTTCTGTTAAAATTATTCGTATTTTGGACTCAAGTTTTAGACGACGATGCATCCAAAAGACAAATCTAAAATAGCACTTTTTTAGCTAGAAATATTTCAACACATTTTACAGGATTTTGGACGAATCTTTTGGATGCAGATTCATCCAAACAACTCAATCCAAAATTTTGAGATTTTCAAAACATTGAAATCTTCTTCTTTGTATGATTCAAGGTAAAATCAAGTGAATCAAAAGGTAAAGAGACATAGGAATTAATAGAAATACCTTAATAACACTTCCTAGTCTAAAGTTCTTCTTATAAGGACTTCTTGGTATGCAACTCCATATAATTTGATTTTCCTTTTGATATTCCATTCTTGAATTCAATTACTGAAGAGTTTCCAAATAGTCATATCTGAATGCCTTAGAAGAATAGTGGTCAAACTTGTCCTATCACAATAGATTACATAAGTTAGTTCATATCAACGTTTATCATAAGTCAAAATATAGGAGAAAGCCCTTAGGGCTAACACTTCTCTAGTAATCCAGTTAAGACATAATAGATATGAAATCAATTTATTTGAACTCACTCCTAACTTCATTTTTTAAATCTATTAGAAAGAAGAAACATTCAATCAATTCATTAAATAAATCAAGTAACCAAATACCAGAAATAATAACTAGTTGATCAAAAAGCTAAATTTAATACAAAATCATAAATCCAGCAATATCCTCAAAATATAATTAAATCATATAAGTTTAACTTTAACAAAATAGAAGTACAAAAGAAGATAGAAGAAAAACTCATAGACAAATGTAGTCCCCTTCTCCTTTGCAACCTTCTTGATAAAGCTCATCTTCTTCTCCAAGATTTCCTTGATTCTTCTTATTCTTATTGTTCTTAGATTCTCTAGGAGTTCTCTAGGGTTCTCCTGCACCCAAGAGTGAGAAAAATCTTTTAATGAGTGTTATTCTCTTGTATTTATAGCTTTGAAGAATGCCAAATTCTTTCTTGAAGACTTTTGGTCCGAGTATAAAGTAAATACAAAAATAAATTCTTGGAATTTCCCAATTTTGCACAAAATCGGACTTCAGACCGCCTTAACCGACAGGAGCGGGCACCGCCTCATGTCGACTGGGCTGGCACTGGGTTAACACTGGACCAGCTTCCTCTATTTTACTCTGTTTCTCGAATTTCTTCCAGTGTTAAGCTGGCAACGGTTTGGCTTCTTTGGGCCATCATCGGGTTGTTTTGGAAATCTGACGTTTTGACTCCAATTTCATCTATTCCTACATAAAATCATCAAAAAACCTTTTCACAGGTAAAATATCAAATAGGAAGGGAATTGCCTAGTTATTGTATTAAAAGTATCACAAAATAACCTCAAATAATTAGAAAAATATAGGTAAAATTAGGCCCTATCATATTCCTTCACACTTAAGCTTTGCTTGTCCTCAAGTAAACCAAAATTAAACATACAAAGCAAATAACTTATAAACAGGAAGATTTTAGTGAACGTGATATTCTCTTTCTTCTAGTTCAAGAATTCAATTCAACACCTATTCAACGAAGCCAATTTCATGTAAACTTATATATTAAGCTAGATATAACCAAGGCTATTAAAGTTGAGTTAAATAAGTTCATATTCATTCAATTTGTTTCACCCAATTCCTTAAGTTAAGGATGCAAACATTGTGATTCATATAAGTTAGGAATAATAATCAATTCAAGTTTCATGACTTCCAAAATACTACAGTCTAGGTAGCAAATTATGGACATTCTCACCATTTTTTTCTTGGGAATTTAAAGCATTAAGTGAATGAATTTCTCTTCACTCCACATATTGGCCCCCTTAATTTCTTTTCTTCTTTTTTTCCCCCCTTCTTTTGCCTTTTGCCTTTAGGATAGCCTCAAGAAAATGCATTGAATAATACTTTCTACTTTTCTCTGTACTAACCCCCCCTTTTAGTAGGAATCTCTCTCTTTTTTCTTTTTTTAAATTTCACTCATTATTTTTAGCTAGAGGACATGCTCTTTGCATTCCTAGACCTTTTCTCTCCTCTTTTTTTTTTTTTTTTTCTAGAAGAGATGAATACATCTTTTCCGATTTTCTTAGAAATGAAGATATATAGTGAATTTTTTCTCTAATAATTTTACCACTCTTATCCTTATTTTCTTAAACACAGAATTGAATGTAAAAACAGAAAAAAAAACTATGCACACAGAAGCATGAAAATAGGCAGCAGAAGAATATTTTATACCTCTGTGTTGTCTGAGTTGCTTAGGCTATGAGATCAGTACCAATGAAACTACCACTGGCTCACACTTTGAAACCTTTGGGTCACCTCATTGCCTCTCAGGTTGTAGTCTAGCAAGCCTTTAACTTCTGTTAGGCATGTACGCAAAGCTCTTGGACTTTTGGAATATGATCGATGCTTGATTGCTTGGTGAAAGCCAAAGTGAAGACAACTGGTCTATGCCTTTCTTAACTATTTGTTACATAAGAAGTAATCACAAGGGTGTTAGCTCATATTCTATTGCTTTCCCTTGGAATAGAGAGACAAACAAAGAATAACGTGAGAGAGAGATATCGACTACTGAGTGCATTATCTTTTTGTGACTTCTTTGAATCGTGAATGATCTGAGTGTAATTCTCAAATCCCCTTATTCACGGTCTATTATCTTCTCATGTTTTTGAACTAATCTAGGACTCTAATGTTGGTATTTCATCATGCTTATCAAATAAGAACACAGTGAAAATAACCATGAAATCCATGCCCAGGGATCACGTGTTTGCAATTAAAATGGAATAGAGGAAGGAAACGGAGATTACCTTCTATAGCATAAAACAAAAAATTTCTTGCACCAACCCAGGAACCAATTCCCTTTATTTTAATTGTCCAATTACCCTACTACAATCCAAGAGTAGGATTGTCTCTAGCAGTAATCCACACAAGGTTGAATTGCTCACAAAACCAGCTCAAAACTATGATAGTAGAAGAGGAGCGGCTATGTTTTAATTGGAGAAGAATAAGGATGAAGAAGGAACGTCCGACTCACAACTGCAAAAGCGAACAATTCCCATATTTATAGTTTTTAGGATTTGTGTTAATTGCAATTAAATCCTCCCAGATTTAATTTCTACAATTGGGCCTTTAAGTTTATATAATTGCAATCAAGTCCCATGAATTATAACAAACTTATAATTCACCTATAAATATATATATTTTTCTCTTAATTAATCCCATAATATTATCAAATAATATATATTGCGCATTCAAACCTTTATTGTGTGTGACCCATTAGGTTTCTTAGTCTTCTTGGTAGCATAATATGAATTAATTCTAACAGTTTTAGAATTAATAATCCTAAATAAAATATAGAATTAATGTATTAATTCTCTAATTAATAAATTCATATTTAGCAGTTCAAGAGCGGCATCTAGCAATGACTCTTGATCACCCAAAAGTCCAGAAAGTCAAGTGGTTTGACATGAACCTTTCAATAGCAAATAACCAGTGCAATAAACTCCTTTTACCATACTATATCTCATTCGGTCTAGAGCATGAAATTAGTGCCAACTCCATCCAGAATATTATTAATTCTGGCCCGAATATTTTAGTACTTGTTCAAGAAATTCATTACTTGATATGTGTATCAAATTTAGAACTATTTCCAATACATAGTCGCCTTGGCTAAGGACTTCATGAGTAATGATTTCTACAAGTGGCCCTGAGATATATTCTCTTCCTATTAGGAGTGGTGAATCATTTATTAACCCTCTCAATTACTTTTATTTACTTTACATTGTACCCAATATCCATTCCATAGGCAGTCCTTGTAAGACTCCAAAGATTAGAATCAAAGTACAACTCTTGATAAACAAAATACCTTAGAGATCTCAAGTCTAAGAATACTTGCAGACTTGCTATAATGAGATTCTATCACTGTCACTCAATAGCTTATTCAAGTGATTATCTCATAACTAGGTCATCTAATGAACTTGTTCATATAATAAGCATCTACATATTAATCCTGAGTATCACAATACTCACGGTTATGAGAACTACCGCTTGATCCAATCAAGGGATATAACATGTGCTAGTCTTAGCGTATTAATAATGTCCTATCTCATTAATATTATGATTAGGGATTATTCAAGCACAAACACTACATAGTATAGTAGGAATCTTAGATCATGATTTCCTTAATACTGTGTTGTACTAGGGAATTTATTAAACAGTTTATACGTATATTAAGATATAACAATCAAACTGAAAGATAAAGAATGCCTCTTTTATTAATTATTATGCAATATACATGCACAAGTGACTGCCTCTAGGGCATTGATGTGTCCAGACTTGGGTATAAAAAATCATACAAAACTAAGTACATTCTCAATCAAGTTTAAATTAAAACGTTAAACCCAAATCAAACATATGAGCAAGCGTACTCATCATTAACTGACCATAGGGTTAAAACGAGTGTCGATCCTCAAGGAACAAGTAGACATTAATTACCCTTCTTTCATTGTTTAACCGACTTGATAAAGTGAAACATAAATAAAAAGGAAAATTAAAAAGAAAAGAAAAATATGTATATGTCAAGGATGTAGATTTATGTAACTCAAGCCATTGTTTAGACAAACATGATCTTAAAGAACTTAACCATTATCATAACTAATCATTCTCTTGGCACCATGAAGGATGAAGGTAGACTCATTTTGATGGTCAACTCATGAAATCACTATCTTCTAGATAAATTAGAATCACTTGGTTCGTCTCAACTAATTCATCCAAAAAACGCATTAAACATAATCCTTAATTAAATTCTTTTGGTCTCAGTGAATTTAGAATATGAAATTAATCAATGAAACCTTGGTCTCGAAAGACATCAATTAATCTTCAATTACCAGTTCTTAAACAATTAACCCCCTTTGGTCCAGCAAGTTAATGGATAGAATCAACTAACTAATCTCGTAGTTAGCATAAGTAATTGAATACCAAGAAAAATAACCAATTAATCAAAAGATCAAATAACTCTAGAAATCATGAATATCTAAAACAATGTTGAATTATAATAAAACAATTAACATATCATTGTTCAAGAAAAAGAAAATAAAGTAAAAGAAAGAACTCATAGACAAGCCTCCTTCTTCTTCCTTTGAAGACCTTCTTGTACAACCCTTCTTGAACTTGAAGAATTCCTCATTGGACTGAGTGATTTTCTATGATGATCAATGAATTCCTCCCCTTTTCCCTTGTGTTATCCATCTATTTATAGGCTTAAGAGGTGTCTAAACTCGTAGGTACTAAGTTCTTGGCCGAGTAGAAGTTGAGAACTGCTAAAACTCTTCAAATTTCTAAAAACGCATAGAAAGATAGCAGCACCGCCTCAGGGATAGACCACAGCTGGCGCCACCTTGGTCCTTCGGAGCCTGTGCCACCTGTGTTTTGTTTCTCCACTCGTCCATCGATTTTTCTCCGAATTGTACGCATATGTTCCAGAATACAGCCGGCGCCGCCTCTACTCTGTTTCGCGACGGTTTTGCTTTGTTTTACCTAAAATCCTGAGATAATGACCAAAATACATTTCTAAGGGTAAAATCTCAAATATAAAAGAATATGACTAGTTATTTCACAAAATGTATTACAAAAGAGCCTCAAATAACTAAACAAAGTATAACCAATTTAGCCCCTATCAGGCACAACACTAACAATCTCCCACTGCAATAGAGCCAATCATTCATATATCGAATACCAAATGACTCAATATGTTTATTATGTTTCTTCTTGGATAGTGCTTTAGTAAGTGGATCAGCTATGTTTTGATCCATGGGAATTTTCTCTATCTTTCTATCCCGCCAATCTATGATCTCTCTAATTAGTTGATAGCATCTTAGTACATACTTGGATCATTGATGAGACCGTGGGTCCTTTTCTTGTGCAATGGCTCCATTGTTGTTACAATACAAAAGTATCAGATCTACAATGGTAGGCACCACTCCAAGTTCAGTGACGAACTTCTTGATCCACATTGCTTCTTTAGCTACTTTGGAAGCCACTATGTACTCTACTTTATTTGTCAAATCGGCAGTAGTTTCTTATTTGGAACTTCTCCAACTTACTGCCCCACTACCTAACGTGAACACATGGCCAGATTGTGATTTGTAGTCGTCCTTATCGAACTGAAAGCTGCCATGAGTATACCCTCTTACTTGTAAATCACCATCTCCATATACCAACAATACATCCTTAATCCTTCATAAGTACTTAAGGATATACTTTACAGCCGCCCAATGACTCTCTCCAAGGTCAGATTGGTATCTGCTCATCAACCTAAGAACACATAATACATCGAACCTAATACATATCATAACATATATGATAGACCCAATTGCTAAAGCATAAGGAATTCTACTCATATGATTCCTTTCAACTTGTGTCTTTGGAGATATCGACTTTAAAATGCTTACTCCATGTGCCATAGGTAAGAATCCTCTTTTATATTGATCCATACTGAACATCTTCAGCACTTTATCTATGTATGTAGATTGCAAAAGATATAGTAACCTCCTTGATCTATCTCTATAGATCCTTATTTTCAGAATATAGGTTGCTTCTCCAAGGTCTTTCATGCAGAACAATTTGGATAACCAAATCTTTATAGATTGAAGAACGGAAACATTATTTCCTATTAGCAATATGTCATCTACATAAAGTAATATGAAAACAACTGCACTCTCACTAACCTTCTTATACACATAAGGTTCATCCATGTTTTGAATGAAACCAAACTCTTTAATTGTCTCGTCAAAATGGATGTTCCAACTCCTAGATGCTTATTTAAGTCTATAGATGGACCTTTGCAACTTGCATGCTTTTGTTCCATCTTTGGATGTGAAATATTTAGGTTGTGTCATATGCATTTCCTCAATCAGGTTTCCATTAAAGAAAGTTGTTTTCACATCCATTTGCCAAACCTCGTAGTTGTAATGAGCGACAAGTGGTAGGAGTATTCTTATGGATTTTAGCATATCGACTGGTGACAAAGTTTCGTCATAGTCAATACCTTGCTGTTGGTGATAACCTTTTGCAACCAGACGTGCCTTATAAGTGATAGAGGCTAAATTAGTCATACTTTTCCTAGTTATTTGAGATTCTTTTGTGATACGTTTTGTTCAATAACTAGTCATATTCCTTCATATTTGAGATTTTACTATTGAAAAGGTATTTTGTTCATTATTACAAATTTTTGGGATACAACGAAGTAAAAACGTCGCAAAGTAAAAGAGAGGTGGCACCGGACAAGGGATTGGAACTGGTGCCGGCCATGCATTGTTGACATGAATTTCGAGATGATGAAAAATTGTCAAAATAGAGTAGAACAGAATGGAACTGGCGCCGGCTGCATTCTGGAATACATTGTGCGAATTCGAAAAAAAATCAGCGAACGAGTAAAGAACCAGAGCACAACCAGCGCCGGCTCCGAGAGCCAAGACGGCGCCAGCTATGCTCTGAGAAAAAGGCGGGATTGTGATTTTTTTACGCAGTTTTTGGTAATTTGTGGAGTTTTAGTATCTTCCAACTTCTACTCGGCCAAGAACATTACACCAACGAGTTTAGGCACTTCCCAAGCCTATAAATAGATGAAAAACACAAAGGAAAATGGGAGAATTCATTGATCATCACAGAAAATCACTCAAATCAAAGGAGGAATTCTTCAATTCAAGGAGAGTTGTGCAAGAAGGTCTTCAAAGGAAGAAGAATGAGGCTTGTCTATGAGTACTTTCTTTTACTTTGTTTTCTTTTTCTTGAATAATGATATGTTAATTGTTTTATTGTAATTCCACATTGTTGTAGATATTCATGATATTTAGAGTTATTTGATCTTTTGATTAGTTGATTGTTCTTCTTGGTATTTAATTACTTGGGTGTATTACGAAATTAATTGATTGTTTCTTTTCATTAGCTTGCTAGACCAAAGGGGGTTGATGGTAGCTTCAATTTATTAATTTCATATTCTGTTGGCTATTGACTTACTAGACTAAGGGGGTTGATTGCTTAGAACTGGTAATTGAAGGTTAATTGATGTCTTCTGAGACCAAGGGCTCATTGATTAATTTCATGTTTTAAATTTGCCGAGACCAAGGAAATTTAATTAAGGATTGTATTTAATGCATCTTTTGGGTAAATTGGTTGAGACAGGCCAAGTGATGCTAATTTATCTAGAGGATAGTAATTTCATGGATTGACCATCGAAGTGAATCTACTTTAATCATTCATGGTGCCAATGTAATAATTGGTTATGATAATGGTTGGGTTCTTTAAGATCATGTTTGTCTAAATAATGGCTTGATTTATATAATTCTCCATCATTGACATGTATATATTTTTATTTTATTTTATTTTATTTTATTTCTTTTCACTTTATTAAGTCGGTTAAACAATGAAAGAAAAAGGATTAATGTACACTTGTTCCTTGAAGATCGACACTCGTTTGAACCCTATGATATGTTAATGATGAGTACGCTTGCTAATATGTGTAATTTGTGGTTAACGTTTTAATGTAAACTTGATTGGGAATGTGCTTAATTTTTATATGATTTTTATATCCAAATCCATACGCATCAATAGGTAACCACATTTCTATCCATGTCAGTTTTCATCTTGAAAACCCATCTGCACTATATAGGCTTGATTCTTTCGGGTGGACCAACTAAAGTTTATACTTGGCTGTTATACATGGAATTCATTTCTGACTTCATGGCTTCAAGCCATTTGTCAGATTCTAAACTATTCAGAACATCCTTGTAAGTAGTAGGCTCATCTTCTTCTACGAGCAATACGTCATTGTGGTCACTTATGAGAAATTCATATCTCTCAGGCACTACTTGTATCCTACTTGACCTACGAGGCTCTTATGTATTAGAAGGTTCATTAATAGGTGTAGGTCCAGACAGTTGATCAATATTTGTTTATTCTTCTTAAACTTCACTAAGTTCAAGCTTGCTCCCACTATTTCCTTTAAACATATGCTCATTCTCTAAGAAGATAGCATGTTTCAAAATAAAAACTTTATTTTTAGATGGAAGATAGAAGTAATATCTGAAGGATTCTTTCGGATATCCAACAAACAAACATTTGTCAGACTTACTTTCAAGTTTGTCTGACATTGCCCTTTTAACAAAAGCAGAGCAACCCCAAATCCTTAAATGAGATAAATTTGGTCTTTTACCAAAGAATAGCTCATAAGGAGTGGTATCAATCATTTTTTACGAAACTCTGTTTAATATATAAACAGCAGTCTCCAGTGTATATCCCCAAAATAATTTTAGTAATTCTGCAAAAGCCATCATGGTCCGTACCATGTCTAGAAGGGTTTGATTCATTCTCTCAGATACACCATTATGTTGAGGTGTATGTGTGGAGTTCATTGAGATAATATCCCATTATCTCTAAGATAACTTAGAAACTCTTAGCTTAAGTAGTCACCTCCTCGATCGGATCTAAGAGTTTTAATACTTTTGCCAAGTTGTTTCTCTATTTCATTCTTGAAGTCTTTGAACTTGTCAAATGCTTCAGACTTGTATTTCATTAAATACAAATACCTATATCGTGAATAGTTATCGATGAAGGTTATAAAGTAGTGATTACCTCATCTTACTTGTATAGTCATTGGGCTACATACATCTGTATGTATTAGTTCTAATAACTCTTTAGCGCTTTCTCCTTTTCCAGAAAATGAAGTTTTAGCCATTTTACCAAGTAAACAAGATTTGCATGTAACATATGATTCATAATCAAATAACCCCAAGTCACTCAACTTGTATAGCTTAGACACGCGTTTTTCATTTACATGGCCTAAACGACAATGCCATAAGTAAGATGAGATTGAGTTATCTTTTTTTTTTTTATTTCTTTTCATTTCTATTGAGAATTGGATTATCCACGTCTAGAACATATAAACTATTAACCAAAGTTACATAACTATAATGGATATCATTTAATGAAAAAGAACAATGTTTATTCTTAAAATTTAAATGAAATCCAAATAAGTCTAAATAAGCAACTTAGATAATATTTTTCAATAAAACTGGTACAAAATAGCAGTTTTAAAGTTCTAAAATTAATTCAGAAGGTAGATTAAGATGATAAGTCCCCATAGCTAGTGCAACAACCTTTGCTCCATTTGCAGCTCGCAGGTCCACATCACCATTTTCCAACCTTCTACTGCCCTTTAGTCCCTGTAAATTATTGCATAAATAAGATCACAACCAGTATCCAATACCCATATCTCATTATTAAAGACAGTATTAATCTCAATCATAAACATACTAGGAGTAGAAGTAGAAGTACTTGCAAGCTTCTCCTTCTTTTCCTTCATTGTCTCCAAATAGGCTTTGTAGTTGCACCTCCAATGGCCCATCTATTAGTGTTGTGCCCTAGAGGCAATCACTTGTACATTGTATATGACACATTTTATTTTAATAAAAGACATTATTTATCTTACAGTTTCTTTTATTTACTTTTGTATAAAATAACTATTAGATAAAGTTCCTAGTATAACTCTGTGTTAAGGAAATCATAATAGAGATCACGATATGAGATTCCTACTACACTAGATGGTGTTAGTACTTAAATAGTCCCTAGTCATAGTATTAATGAGACAGGACATCATTAATGCGTTAAGACTAGCATGTGTTAGACTTCCTGATTTGATTAGGCAGTGGTTCTCATAATCATGAGTATTAAGATAATCAAAGTTAACACATGGATGCTTGTCAATGGAACAAGTTCATTGGATGACCTAGCTTTGAGATAATCATATGGATAACTATTTAGTGCCAGTGATATAATCTCAATATAGCAAACGTACAAGTATCCATAGACTTGAGATCTCCAAGGTACTTTGTTTGCTAAGTTTTGTACTTTGATTCCAATCTCCGGAGCTCGATCGAGGGCCGCCTATGGGATGAATATTGGGTACATTGTGAGGTAAACGAAAGTAGTTGAGAGGGTCAATAAAGGATTCACCACTCCAAATAGTTTAGACGAATATCTCACGGCCACTTATAGGAATTACTACTCGGAAAGTCATTGGCCAAGGCGATTGTGTATTGGAAACAGTTTCAATTGATACACATCTAGAGTAGTGGGTTCCTAATACAAGTACTATTGTATTCGGGCCAGAATTAATTCTGGAGGGAGTTGGCACTAATTTCGTACTCCAAACTGAATGAGATTTTGTATGGTGAAAGGAGTTAATTGCACTGAAGTTTGTTATTGAAAGGTTCATGCCAAGCCACTTGACTGCCTGGTCTCTTGGGTGGTCATGATGTGTTGCTAGATACTGCTTATGATATGAGAATATGGGTTTATTAATTGATGAATTAATAAACCAATCCTGATTAGAATTAATAGGATTAATTCTAATTAATTGTGAATTATTAATCTCAAAGACGTTTGGATTAATTCATATTCTCTACCAATTGACTGAGAAACCTAATAGGTCACACACAATAGAGGATTATATACTCAAGATTTTATTTGATAACATTGTAGGGTTAATTGAGAGAAAGAGAAGTTGTTGTGGACAAATTATAATTAGTTATAATTTGTGGTACGAGTTGTAATTGTGAGAACTTGATGTTTCCAATTACAATTAGGGAACTCTAATTGTTTTAGAATTCCAGTTTTTCAGTGATTTTTTTGGTTTTATGATGATATAATCGAAAAACCCTATGGGTGATTCACGTGAGAAAAACAGTAGCCACCTAAACATTCTCTTCTTCTTCTTCTTTTTCTTCTCTCTCGATTTGATCTTGAGGAGGAACCCTAGCTGCCACTTAGAATTTCTGTTAGCACAGAAAGCTACGTGCTTAAGTATTTCTCTGTATGGATTACTATTAGAGATAATCACACACTGTGATTATAGTGAGTAGACGTTCAACTCACGTGGAGGTTGATCACGAGGATTGCTGGATCGCACCTAAACTTGAAGAATAAAATTTTGTTCTTCGCACGATCACCCAAAGGTAAAAGCTGTTGCCTTTACTCTCTTTATGTCTTGTTTTTCACACATAGAAAAGTCCTGGGAGGGTATCTCATTTTATTTTCCGCCACGCCGTATGGGATACGAGCCTGAGATACCCAGCACCATCTTGCCACAATGATGACATGGGCCTTTAGTGGCTGCTTCCTTCTTCTTCACGCCTCCTTTGGGCTTGGTAGGAATTTTCTTCTTTTTCTTGGGAACTTTCTTCTTAGAAGATGAAGAACCTACTAGCAAGATCACCTTATCATCCTTCTTCATGGATGGTTCAGTAGTCTTAAGCAGATTGATAAGCTCAGGTATGGTGGTCTCAATATTGTTCATGTGGTAGTTAATCACAAATTGTGTAAAACTGCTTAGTTATGATTGTAGAATTAAGTCAACACTTAAATCGTAATCTATTACGAAACCAAGAGACCCAAACTTTTCAATATAGCTCAACATCTGCAACCTATGAGTGGCCACTGAAGCACCCTCAACCATCTTAGAACAGAACAGTTGCTTAGAGATCTTATATCTCTCAATTCTAGCTTGTTTATCAAACAACTCTTTAAGATGGAAGATAATGGTTTGAGCATCCATATGCTCATGCTGTTTTTGTAACTCAGGAGTCATTGATGCCAGCATAATCCATGATGCAATGTCACCATCCTCCTTGTGCTTCTTGTGGATAGCATGCTCATCAGCAGGAGTATCTTGGGTTGGAGGTGGTGGAATAGGAGCATTTAACACGTAGAGTAATTTTTCTGACTTGAGAATGATTCTCAAGTTTCTATACCAGTCCAAATAGTTTAATTTGGTGGGCTTATTTGTTTTCAAGATGGCTACGTAGGTTTAAGTTTGTCGGCATGATGCAAATGACCTAGATGTAAAGATAGAGTAATTAGAACTTTTATATGCTCATGATATGCAAGTAATTATGTCTCTAATTAAATGCATTTTTTATTCTACTATTTACTTAAATTAATAGCCCCCACTATTGTCTCAAGAAAGTCCGTTAGAAGCTTTTCTAGTGAACTAGTATCTAAATTCCTTAAGAATGACCTTGGGTTAGCCCAACAAGCCACTCTTAAGTTCAGTGGTAGGTATCTAATACCAATTACATCAAATATAACTATTGCATCATTGGGTGATTAATGTTTTTTAATCATTAAAGTATTTAATACTATCCCAACCTTACCTCTAATATTTTTTATGCTTAGGTTAGCCCAACCGGGATAAAGAAATTGTTTAAACCCAACCCATTAATCAAGAATTAAATTCCATAGCTTGAAAATACTCAATGTTAAGTAGGTTTGGGTATGCCCAACAATATGGTCTCGAAAAAGAGCTCTCGTTCTTACTATATTAATGGAAGGCATTAGATTTAATATTATTTGAGGGATTTATTGCTTTTAGTTGTCTCATTGTTTGGCATACATACAATTTATCAATAAGCAGCATAAATTGATAAACATGATATTAAATAATTACGTGGCATGGTTATAGACTCTCTAAATTAATTTTCTCGAGCCATCAAAGAAATTGACATGGTCAACCCTTTGTGTTTATGCATGATTTAAGTAGAATGTCTTATCATCTCGCTTTGTTTTGATTGCCGTCTTCAAAATCTTATAAATAAAATTCTACTTCAATCTAACTTATATAAACTAATTACATAATTTTCTAAAGGAAGAAACCTCAAGTTACATTCGAGGGGAGTTAGATGAGAAGAGAATTATACAAGAATTTGAGAGAAGGTAGGACACCCAGACCCTATTTAATTAAAACAAAGTGATAAAGATGCATGAACAGATAAGTTTGGTCTTAGTCCATAACTATCCACCGTGCCAATAAAATGTGCTTAAAATACAGCATAATACATCCAATGCACAATCATCCAAAATCAGCATTTTGGAGAAATCTAGGTCTAAAATAAAAATTTGAAAAGTTTTGGGCCGAAATCAAATTTTAGAAAATTATAAGTCCTATATGTAATTTTAAAAATATTTTTATCCAAAATCATAGGTTTCAAATAAATTTTAATCATTATTTGAACCTATTCTCAAAATTAGAAAATATAAAAAAAATTATATATATATATAATATAAACAGTGCAAAAACAGAGTGCACTTGGTGCCAGGTTTGCTCTGGAGGCACCCGGCTAGCACATAAAATAGGAGAAGAATAGAGTGTAGCTAGCACCAGGTGGGTCGAACGTACCCGGTGCCAGATATGCTCTAGAGGCAAAATTCAGCAAAATTTTAAGCAACAGTAAGCATAATACCACTGTTCATCTTCTTCCCCGAATTCTTCTTCTGTAAATTTTTCATGAATAGCAAAGTGATTTTTAGACCGATCAAAACAATTTTGATATCAATCATTGTTAATCAATATTAACAATCAGCTGTAATCTACATCACAATTTAAACAACAATCCAAATTGTTGAATCAAAAGCTTGATTGCAGGAAGAATATAACATAAAAAACCAGACCCACACAGAAACAATTTCCCAACCGTTTTTTATTGACCCAGAGACTCTTCAAACCAAAAAACCCAGACATGCCATACAAAGCAGTAGACATACAATAGCTATGATCATACAATTACATGTTCAGAAACGATTTCAAATCAATTAAAGGCCTATTAAAACATAAATATGAAGGCTCTAATACCACTATTGGGATTTCATCATGCTTATCAAATAAGAACGTACCGAAAATAACCATGAAATCCATATCCAACGATCACGTGTTTGCAATTAAAACGGGAATAGAGGAAGGAAACGAAGATTACCTTCTGTAGCAGAAAACAAAAGTTTTCTTGCGCCAACCCAGGAACCAATTCCTTCTATTTTGATCGTCTAATCGCCCCACTACAATCCAAGAGTAGGATTGTCTCTAGTAGTAATCCATACAAGGTTGAATTATTCACAAAGCCCGCTCAAAACTATGCTAGTAGAAGAGGAGTGGCTAGGTTTTAATTGGAGAAAAATAAGGATGAAGAAGGAATGTCTGACTTACATCTGCAAAAAGGAATGATTCCCATATTTATAGTTTTAAAATTTATGTTAATTACAATTAAGTCCTCCAAGATCCAATGTCTATAATTGGGCCCTTGAAGTTTATATAATTGCAACCAAGTCCCATGAATTATAATAAACTTATAATTCACCTATAAAAAAATATTTTTTTCTTTTAATTAACCCCACAATATTATCAAATAATATATATATTGAGCATTCAAACCTTTATTATGTGTGACCCATTAGGTTTTCTGGTCTTATTGGTAGCATAATATGAATTAATTCTAACAACTTTAGAATTAATAATCCTAAATATAATATAAAATTAATTTATTAATTCTCTAATTAATAAATTCATAATTAGTAGATCAAAAGTAGCATCTAGCAATGACTTTTGATCACCCAAAAGTCCAGAAAGTCAAGTGACTTGACATGAACCTTTCAATAGCAAATAACCAGTGCAATAAATTCCTTTCACCATACTATATTTCATTCGGTTTAGAGTATGGAATTAGTGCCAACTCCATCCAGAATATTATTAATTCTGGCTGAATATTTTAGTACTTATTCAAGAAATTCATTACTTGATATGTGTATCAAATTTGAAACTATTTCCAACACATAGTCGCCTTAGCCAAGGATTTCATGAGTAATGATTTCTACAAGTGGCCCTGAGATATATTCTCCTACTATTAGGAGGGATGAATAATTTATTGACCCTCTCAGTTACTTTTGTTTACTTTACATTGTACTTAATATCTATCCCATAGGCAGTCCTTGTAAGACTCTAAAGATTAGAATTAAAGTACAACTCTCGATAAACAAAATGCCTTGGAGATCTCAAGTCTAAGGATACTTGCATAATTACTATAATGAGATTCTATCATTGACACTCAATAGCTTATCCAAGTGATTATCTCATAACTAGGTTATCCAATGAACTTGTTCATATAATAAGCATTTATATATTAATCCTGAGTATCACAATACTCACGATTATGAGAACCACCGCCTGATCCAATCAAGAGATATAACATGTGTCAGTCTTGGCGTATTAATAATGTCCTATCTCATTAATGCTATGACTAGGGATTATTCAAGCACAAACACTACATAGTGTAATAGGAATCTTAGATCATGATTTCCTTAATATTGTGTTGTACTAGGGATTTTATCAAAACACTTATATACATATTAAGATATAACAATCAAACTGAAAGATAAAGAATGCCTATTTTATTAATTATTATGCAATATACAAGGTACAAGTGATTGCCTCTAGGGCACAACACTAACATCTAAAAAACCCTAGCTACAAAAACACGATGCCACAAATAGGTTAGCCAATCAGCCTATATAGGCTTGGGCTAGACCAATTGGACCCTGGTCTAGACTATTGGACCAAAATAATTATTTAAACTAGGACCAATTAAAAACCCAAAAAATAATTAATTATACGACCTACATAAACTAGTCCAATTCTGTAGTCTATTATAGTTTAGGCCCAAGTTAATTCTAATTGTTCTACTTGGGCTCAAGTCTTGAACAATTAATTAACCCACTAAACTAATTAATTAATTCTCTCTTTGGAATTTTTATTTTATTCTAGCCCAATAAATAAACTAGGCTAATTCGAAATAAAATAAAACCTGTTATAAACAAGACCAATTCCTCTACCTAAAACCATCAGGACTTATGGGCTATTCTGAAGACCAAAATACACATTGCATTGACTATTAAAATAACCAAAATACCATTGCTATAGAAATAGCTATGTTTTACATTTTAAATATTTCCTAATATCACTAGAAGGAAATATTAACCCCAAGGACAATGCAGCATTAGAAATGTCTCCGACCTACATGTGTAATGACTAAAATACCCTTCTATACATCACCGTACATTTAGAGAGGTAGAAGTATACTAACACATTTCTAAATGACATCTACTATCCTTAGACCTCTAGTCCAACGATCAATGACTCTCTCGAATGTTTTCACTTTCCTAGGGAGTTGCCCTAAAGCAAACATCGTAGTCATGTTCCCCAGAGCCCTAAATAATTAGATTATTTGAACAATCACAAGGGGCAGTATAATATAGAAGTTATCTTTGTACAAGTCTACATTAACTAACTAGTCACATATACTCAATATACAAGTATATTGGCCCTATGATAGAACCTCAACTACAGTATATCAAAACATATACTTCTAGCTTTGTTAGACTACCAACTCATACTCAAGCCGTAGAGTATAAATCCATACTATAGCAGTCGTAGTTTGGGTTTATACTATATAGTATTTTTAGAAACCATTACTATAGGTCTAGTTTTACGTATTTGAAATACACTTATATTATAAAATGAGAGGACTACTCACTAGCTAAAGGTAAGCCATTCCCCACTTGGAATTTATAAAACAATAATCTTATCATGATGAGATTTTCATTCTCATCATTCGGTTAAGAACAATCGTTTATGTGCTAAGTAACTCGTGATTCATATCTTACTGTGAAAAACCACCATTCATATGGACTACTTACTTAAACACAATAGATTTTTTCAACGTAATTATGCACAAATAATAATATAAATTCACAAACAAACTTTGAGAATAAATCTTTTATTAGTATTAATTAAAATTATATCATAAACCTAGTCTAAGAGGGCATGCATTCTAACAATCTTCCACTTGCACTCTAAGATTAAGAAAGTCCATAGGTACCTACCCCCATAGCATCTAAGTGTCTTTTAAAGCCTTTCTCAGAGAAAGGCTTGGTGAATAGATCTGTTATATTATTTGTGAGGCTATCTGTTCCACCACGATTTCCTATCTCTGAATAAAATTTCGGATTAGGTAGTACTTCTTCTCTATGTGTTTCCCCTTCTTGTGGTTCCTAGGTTCTTTGGATTGCAAAAATGTGCCAATGTTGTTGCAATATAGAACAATTGGCTTGTCCATCTGTGGCATGACTCTAAGTTTTGAAAAGAACTTCTGGAGCTAGACTGCTTCCTTGGATGCCTCCGAAGCTGCCTCATACTCTACATCCATGGTTGATCCAGAAATGTAAGATTGCTTAATACTTTATAAAATAGCCTCTCCAGACAAGGTGAAGACATATCCACTACTGGATTTTCTTTCATCATTTTCCACTTCGAAGTTTTAGTCTGTGTATCCTGTAGGAACTAAGTATCAGCCATGTAAACCAGTATTTAATCTCTCGTTCCCTTGAGGTACTTAAGAATATGCTTTATAGCTTACTAATGAACCTCCCTAGGGTTTGACTGATATCTGTTAACTACGCCTACGGCAAATTAAGTAGATATCTAGCCTAGTGCACAGTATGATGTATATGAGACTTCCTACAGTCACAGTATAGGGAATCCTACTCATCTTGTCTTTTTTTTCTTGAGACTTAGGACAGTCCTTTGAAGAAAGAAACAACTCAATGTATGTGGCTTAGGATAATCCTAACGTTCTTTGCTTCTTATTTCTAAGAAGCTTAATACCGAGAATATAACTGACTTCTTCTAAGTCTTTCAAACTAAATTGACTAGACAGCCGACCCTTAGTAGATGACAATGTCCCTACATCATTCCCAATGAGTAGAATGTCATCCATTTGTAGTACAAGAAAAACTACATTTATACCTTCCAGTTTCCTATACACACATGGTTCATCCTCGTTTTGAATAAAATAATAAGAATTTATAGTCTTATCAAAACGAATGTTCTATACTCTTTATGCCTACTTAAGTCTATAGATGGACTTCTTAAGCTTATAAACAATATCTTTCTGGCATTTAGTAATAAAGCCATTTGGTTGGGACATATAGATAGCTTCGCCAAGATGGCTGACATCCATTTGCCATTTCTTGTAGTCATAATAACATGCGATGACAAGGAGGATATAAATGGACTTAAGCATGGCTACCAGGGAAAAGATTTCCTCATAATCGATTCCTTCTTTCTGAGTGTGCCCTTTTACCACAAGCCTAACTTTGAAGGTTTCTATCTTCCTATCCACTCCCCTCTTCTTCTTGTATACCCACTTACACCTAATGGGTTTTATCCCTTCGGGTGAAACTACAAGCTCTCAAACTTGATTAAAGTACATTAACTCAATTGCGACTTACATTGTTTCATGCTATAGGTTTGCATCGGTATCTATAATAGCATCCTCGTATCTAGTAGGATCTTGTTCCTAGTGATCGAAACCTAGGTCAAAGACCTCTCCAGTCCATATTTTTGGAATCCCAGATACCTTCCCACTACGACAAGGCTCAATTTGTACAGGTTCCTGAGCCTGTGCCTATTCTTGTTCAACAATCGAGTTAGAAGAAGTTGAGTCAGAAGATAACTTTTTCTCAAGTTCCAACCTAGTTAAACCTTTCCTAGATGTGCTTTGATCATCTTCCAAGTTTCTAGCATTAGTACTTACCATTACTTTCTGCTCCTTTGGATGATAAAAGTAGCCACCCTTAGTCCCTTTTGGATACCCAATAAAATAGCATAATTCTTACCTTGGTTCTAACTTATCTCCCTTGATCAGTACATAAGCTGGACAGCCTCATATCTTGAGATGGTTCAAACTTGGCTTACGCCCAGTCTGCATCTCATAAGGCATCCTAGGTACTAACTTGGAAGGCACCAAATTTAGAATATATGCTGCTGTTTTTAGGGCATATCTCCCAAAAAGACATCAGAAGAGTAGTATGAGACATCATACTTCGAACTATTTTTATTAATGTCCTATTTCTTCTCTCAACTACATCATTCTGTTAGGGTGTCCCTGGCGCAGAAAGATACTATCCTACGATATACCATGTAATCCTTAAATTCACCGAGGAGGTACTCTCCACTACGATCCTATCGTAAGGTCTTGATCAGTTTACCTGTCTGACGCTTCAATTCAGCCTTAAACTTTTGAACTTGTCAAATAAGTCAGACTTACACCTCACAAAGTAAATATAACCGTATCTTTGTACAATCATCCGTCAAAGTGATGAAGTACTCAAACCCTCCTCTCGTTGGTGTAGACAATGGACTACACACATCAGTGTGACAAGACTCAACATCTCCTTAGCTCATCCACCTTTTGGATAAAAAAACCTTTTGGTTATTTTTCCTATGAGGAATGATTCACACTAAGGCTAACTTTTCAATCTCAATGAGCCCAAAGGCCTATTATTGATTAACCTCTAAATTCTAGTTAAGTTAATATGACTTAGCTTTAGATTTCAAAGATATAAGCCATTGTTATTGATCTTTTTCTTCCTACTTAAATGTTTACTTTGAATGTTATTTAATTGATTGTTAATGGGGTTAATGAAGAACAAATTTCCATACATGTTCCCAGTATATAAAACTTCTCCATCTCTACTAATAGTGATACCAGAATAGAAAGAAATAGAATAACCATAATTTATTAGTTTTACAACTGAAATCAAATTTTGTCTAAAACTAAGTACATATAAAAATATCATTCAAAATAACTATTCTATTACAATCAAATTTAAGTTTCATTTCTGTCTGGGTCTATATTTGTGCTCTATTTCCCACGTGTAGTCTATGTTCGCCCTTTTGGAGTCTTATGATCTTTTTAAACCCCTGCAAAGAGTTATAGATATGATCAGTGGCTCTTGAATTAACAATCCAAGTCAAAATTGATCTAACTATTGAAATAGACTTTAGATAGTAAACAATATATGTGGGGTTTTTTCTTGGCTTAAAGATTTGGACATTCCTTCTTTCAGTGTCCCTTCTTCCCACACTTGAAGCACTCGCCCTTGGATTTATCTTTGGACTGGGCCGCTACATTACCCTTCTTCTTTTTGAATTTTCTGGGCTTGGGCCCAGTTATTAAAGAAGAAGCCCTAGCAATTATAGCCTTGGATTGTGGCTTAAAAACCTTTTTTGCCACCTAGAGCTCTTTCATTAACTCAGTTAAACTCATGTTGAACTTATTCATATTGTAGTTCAACTTGAACTGAATAAAAGAGCCATGTAAAGATTCAGGAACCATATCCACTTGGCTCTCGTGGTCAGTCACAGTCCTCAAAACTTCTGCTTCTTCGGAAGTAGCAACCATTTTGAGCATATGCTCTTTGACTGATACTCTCTCAACCATCTTGGTGTTAATGAATGTTCTAAGAGCCTCCTGTCTTGTGGACTGGCTCTTATTAGTGAACATTATGGCTAATGACATGCTGATATCGTAAGCAGTAGCCATGTGCTCGTGTTTGGACTGGAGCATATTAGACATAGAGATTAACATGTAGCAATGAGCTATCTCGTTGGCCTTCTTCCATGCCTTTTTAGCCTCATGCACCTTATCAGTAGAACCCTCCCCGATAACAGGGCAGGTTTCGTAAAGGACATACTTATACTCCTTAGCTATGAGTATTATGTCCAGGTTCCTCTTCCAATCCACATAGTTTGGACCCATTAG
This sequence comes from Voacanga thouarsii, assembly GCA_026120185.1. Classification (NCBI taxonomy): domain Eukaryota; kingdom Viridiplantae; phylum Streptophyta; class Magnoliopsida; order Gentianales; family Apocynaceae; genus Voacanga; species Voacanga thouarsii. The sequence goes on along the minus strand of JANUWF010003362.1, from coordinate 1,496,633 downwards.
CTTATTCTCCAGGAGAATAATGACCAAATGACTAAAAGAACCTCCACCAACTATTTTTTAAAATAAAATATAAAATATAAAAAAATTCTCAGTTTGTGAAACACAGATAATTTGTGCACTTTATTCTCACATTAAATCTGATAATAGTTAACCTTATTACTATTATCTTTAATATGATTAATTTAGCTCTTAGGAGAACTGACATAACTTCTTGGGAAGATTAATAGTTTCCTAAGCTGATTGTATTAACTACCACAAATTAATTTTCATTCTAGGTAATGATCTAGAAGATAACTCCATCGATAGGATGGCCGTTTTTTCTCATTTTTTATGAACAATCCTCACACTATAACCTGCAATGTGGGCTAGCCGATCATAATACTTGCTCTGATTTATTAATTACATTCTTCCATTAGTTCTATATCCTTGTGGTGTCTCCATCCTATACAAGTTCACTCCTAGGGTGATGCGAGAAGACTTACGATCTCTAATGTGGACCGTGATGGAAACCGTGGGGCCGTTGGAACCTCTCTCCCACTTAGTCTTTTAAAAACAAGGGGTTTTCCTAGAAAAAATATCCTTTTGAAAAATATCCCATTAAGTTTCACTTAACACTTGTAAAATATCGAAATCCATAAATCTCTATGTCTAGGTAAAATCGTTTAAGAGATTTTCTATGAATTATTTTTACCTTGTTAAGTACTCAATGATTTCAAAAATTTTTCACTAAAACTTTTTAGAGACTTTGATCTCAAGTTTTATTTTGACAAAAATAATTTTTCTTGTAAAATAAATTAAAATGATTATTCCTTTTAACTTATAAAAATATCTAAATCCAAAAAATTCTCTATGTTAAGGATAAAATCCTTTAAGAGAATTTATAAGGATTAATTTTTGTTTTGAGCTAAAATTAATCATTTACTTAGAGAAAAATATTTTTCTCGTAAAAAATTCCCAAAGACTTTGTTCTTTGAGAAAACATACACATAGGTGCTTAAAAAAAATAGCATGCCAGAAAATTATAAACGTTTTCATGCTTTTCTATTCTTTTAACTTAGATGTCCAAATAATAAAATTAAACACATTAATTAATTTTAATAAATAGTCTTGTTTAATCCTAAATCTCTAACTATTATTTTTCATGCAAAATATTCTAATAATATTATCTATGCAAAAATAATAACTTTATCTAGTGTAGGATTCAAAATGAAAAAGAAATTCGCATGAAAATTGCAAGGAAAATAATTAAAAAAATTCCTCTGGCCTTTATGTGCCCGCCACACTAAAATAATGCCCTTGAATCATTAACCTGCAGAGAATCGGACCAAACCACGCTTGCAACCTGACATTGTTGACTTGAGACCTAGTCAACTAGTGACCAAGCCACAGGAGGCATCTCCCATGCTGCGGTTGGCCTAGGGCATTAAAAAGCCGAAATTCGCTGATGGCATGGGACATGTTGCGGCTGGTTGTGAAGCTAAGCCGCGGCATAACAAGCTCCAAGCCACAGCTCGGCTTGGCTATAGCAACTCCTGACTTATGATCTGTCTGTGGCTTGGCTCAAATTCTGAGCTAGTTTTGCACACCTTCTTCTTCATTTTTCTTTAAAGCTTTCTGGTGGCATTACTGGCTCAATTACATTATAGACTCCAACAGAACTGAATCTAAATGCAATCTAACAAGTGCCTATGCCCTTTAAACGTTGGGCTTACACGATTCAATCAACTATTAATCATTACAGACACCTATATCTCAACGATGAGATTTACACAGTGTACTACCCATACTAGAAACACGAAGGTTCGCAAACAACAATCAAACATAATTTGATCTTACTATTTTTATTAATCTAGCATGCATCTTAAGTTGTTAAAACCAACATGCTCTGATTCAACTTGAAGGTAAAAACGGAAAGAAAAAAAACCATGCACACAGAAGCATGAAAACAGCATAACGGAAGAATATTTTATACCTTTGTGTTGTCTACTTTGCTTAGGTTGTGAGATTAGTGCCGATGAAACCACCACTCGCTCACTCTTTGAAGCCTCTGGTTCTCCTCCATACTACTCAGGTTGTAGTCTAGCAAGCCTTCGACTTCTTCTTGGCATGTGTGTAAAGCTTTTGGGCTTTCGGAATATGACCGATGCCTAATTGTCGGGTGAAGGCCAAAGTGAGGAGTTCTTAACTATCTACTACACAAGCAATAATCACAAGGATGTTATCTTTTGTCCTATTGCTCTCCCTTAGAAGAGAGAGATAAACAGAGAATAATGTGAGGGAGAGATATCGACTACTGAGTGCACTATCTTTCTGTGACTTCATTGAATCGTGAATGATCTGAGCATATATCTCAAATTCCTTTATTCACGGTCTATTATCCTCTCATGTTTTTTTAACCAAGCTGGGACTCTCAAAAAATCTAGCTACAAAAACATGGTGCCATAAACAGGTTAGCGCATCAGCCTACACAAGTTTGGGCTAGACCCATTGGACCCTGGTTTAGACTATTGGGACAAAATAATTATTTATACTAGGACTAATTAAAAACTTAATAAATAATTAATTATACGACCCAAATAAGCCAATGCAATTTTGTAGTCTATTATAGTTTAGGCCCAGGTTAATTCTAATTTTTCAATTTGGGCTTAAGCCCTGAACAATTAATTAACCCACTAAATTAATTAATTAATTATCTCTTTGGACTTTTTATTTTATTCTAGCCTAATAAATAAACTAGGCTAATTCTGAACAAATAAAACCAATTATACGCAAGACCAATTCATTAATCCAAAATCATTAGGACTTATGGGCTATTTCAAGGACGAAAAGATACATCGCCTTGGCTACTAAAATGACTAAAATACCCATACTGTAAAAATAGTTGTATTTTACATTTTAATTTTTTTGTAACATCACTATAAGAAAATATTGACTCCAAGGACAATGTTGCATTAGCAATGTCTCCGACCTACTGGTATAATGACTAAAATACCCCTTTACACATCAATACACATTTAGAGAGGAAGAAGTGTATTAACACCTCTCTAAATGGCATCTACCATCCTTAGACCTCTAGTCCAATGATCCACGACTCTCTAAAATATTTCTTCTTTCCTAGGGAGCTACCCTAAAGCAAATATTACAGTCATGTTCCCCAGGGCCCTAGATAATTAGATCATTCGAATAGTCACAATGGGCGATGTAGCATAGAAGCTATCTTATACAAGTATACCTTAATTAACTAGTCATATATACCTAACACACAAGTATATTAGTACTATGATAGAACCTCAAATACAGTATATCAGAACATTAGCTTCTAGCTTCATCAGACTACCAACTCATACTCAAGCCGTAGAGTATAAGTCCACACTGTAATAGTAGTAGTCTGGGTTTCTACCATGTAGTATTTTTTGAAACCACTGCTATAGGTCCAGTTCTATGCATTCGAAATACACCTATGTTATGAAATGAGAGGACTACTCACTAGCTAAAGGTAAGCCATTCTCCATTTGGAATTCATAACACAATAACCTTACCATGACAAGATTTTTATTCTCATCATTCGGTTAAGAATAATAGTTTATGTATTAAGTAACCCACGATCCATACCTTACTGTGAAAAACTACTATTCACATGGACCACTTACTTAAATATAATGGGTCTTTTCCAGCGTAATTGTGCACACATAATAATGTAAATTCACAAACAAACTTTAAGAATAAATCTTTTATTAATAATAATCAAAATTACATCAGAAACCTAGCCTAAGAGGGCATACGTTCCAACAAGAATAAGGACTAGCTTAGAACACCATAGAACAAAAATCAACCAGAATTCTCTACTTATATTTCATCACAAAATCAACATCAATCCTCAAAATAGAAAATGCCACAATATCTACTAAAAATCCAAATTCTCAAGACTTAGCATATATCATACCAAATATACAAGTTAACACAAAACCAAACTCAATCAAATAAGTCTTAAACTAAATTCTTATACGAAAAATAATAATAATAACAATACTATAATAGTCAAAATTTGAGAAATTGTAGCTCATAGTTTACATAAAATTTTCAAAATGTTCAATTTCAAATTCTTTCAAATTTCAAAAATTTTTAAACCACCTTTAAATTTTAAGAAACAACAAAAAAAAAAAAAAATTGATAAAAACTTGGACAAAGAATATTACCAAACCACTCCCCCATACTTAAACTGGACAATGTCCTCATTGGCAAAAAATTAAGACAATACAGCATCTCCAAGGGACCAAAAATAATAATAGAGATAGAAAGTTAAGCAATACTCCCTAAGTGCAATAAGATCCAAAAGATATTAAAACTGGGAGACGAATAAAAGAGCTTGTTCAAGAAACATTTATTCAAACCCGTAAAACAACACGCTCATAAAGCACAAAGAAAACATTAAAAAGAAATAAAACAAATGACTTAATAAAAATCTTAATAAAGTAAATAAAGAATAATTCTCCCTCCCCCACATTTAAACTAGAAAGTATTTTCCTTACGAGGGAGGAGAAAAACACCAACTAAAGATTAAACTAGACCAAATAGCCAAGATCTAAATAAAATTAATATAAAATCAAGACACATGTATACTCCTTCCATTCATCATGCTTTCTCTTCATCCTTTGGTAAAAGAAATTAATACCTAATGCAAAAAGTAGGAGTGATGAATGTAGAAAGAAGGGAGGCTTTTGTAAAAGAAAATGTTTGTGAAAACAAGTGTTTTCAAATAAACACATAAGAATCTCATTCTCTAACACCCCTTTAGACACACAATTTATTTTTTTTCAACAAATGAGTGCACTTGGTATCTAAAGAATGCAACAGTCTTGCCATCACCAATTAACCCTTAAAAATATTTGCCACAATGAAAATTCCCTTTTAAACCTAGTAGTGTAGATTCTAAAGATGGGATCATGCAATCCTTACTTTTCAATACATGGTTTACAAAAGCTAAGTTACCTTCCTTTGAGTTGGGTAAAGGGTAGAATTTGTCAACATTTTTCAAGGACTTCGTATGATATAACACTAAAAGATCTAACTCCTTGAGGTATGGTGAACTCAACACATCATCAATTAATGCTTTGAAAACCAACAGAAGCCATGCATGCAATAAAGGCGAAGCTAAAAACAACACAAAGACTATGCAATGGAAGAATAAAAATTTTAATACCTCTGCGTTGTGTTGTTTTTCTTGGCTATGAAGTAGATGTTAAGCGAACCACTGAAAAGGTTTCTTCTCTAGACGACGTTTCCAATTGATGACCCGCTAATCTCCTACTCCTTCGTAGCATGAACGCGAAGCCTTTGCTTCTTAGAATATTCCACTGCCCAATCTATGTTGGTGAAACAACTTAGGTGAGGAAAAACTCTTCTTGATCCTTTGCTATCGATTAGCAAAATCCAGAAGACAAAAAGGAAGAAAAAAAAACGAATGCGAGAGAGTGCTTGGCAGAGAAAGGCTTTGTTGTTTTTCGTGTGTCTACTGTGAAGAGAATCCAACAAGAACACATGACTATTCACTATATCAGATAACCAAAACACCAGAATTTTGATAATTCAAAACTCTTGGAGGCTATCAATGGAAGAGGTTTAGCTAAGCCTTAACTCTTCTGTTCCATGAATCAAAATAACTCTTTAGTCCAGGCTATTGGGCCAAAATTAATTTATTATCTTTCTTGGACCCAATGAGCCAAAAAATAATAACTATTAATTATTTATTTACTGGACCTATTAAAATAATCCAATAAATAATTAATGAGTCTAAATGAACTAAAATAATTATTTAAGCTTTTATTAGCTAGTTTAAGCCTATGTTAATTTTTTTAATATCCAATCTGGGCTTAGGCCCAGAATAATTAATTAACCAATTAAACTAAATAATAAATTTAATTTCTCTCGTTCCTTTGTTTTATTCTAGTCCAAAAATAAATTAGACTTCCTGGATAAAATAAAATCCATTTTATTGTGACCATTTCCTCAACCTAAAAATAATTAAGACTTACGGGGCATTTCGAGGATAAAAAAAACATATCGTCTTGGCTACTAAAATGACCAAAATACCATTTCTATATAAATAGATGTATTTTGTATTTTAAATATTTTCTAATATCACCATAAGGAAATATTGACCCTAAGGACAATGCTGTGTTAGCTATGTCTTCGACCTACAGGTGAAATGACTAAAATACCCCTCTACACACCTCCGTGTATTTGGAGAGAAAAGAGTGTACTAACACCTCTCTAAAAGACATCTACCATCCTTAAGCTTCTAGTCTATGATCCATAACTTCTTGGAATATTTTCGCTTTCCAAGGGAGCTATCCTAAAGTAAATATTCAAGTCACATTCCTCAAGGCCTTAGATAATTAGATTATTTGGACAATCACAAAGGGCGATATAGTGTAGACACTATCTTGTATAAGTTTTTCTTGACTAACTAGTTACATATACCCAATATATAAGTATATTGGTCCTTCTAAAGAACCTCAACTATAGTGTATCAAAGCATACGCTTCCAGCATCGTCAGACCACCAACTTATACTCAAGCTGTAGAGTACAGATCCACACTGTAGTAGTAATAGTCTAGGTTTCTATCACATAGTACTATTAGAAACCACAACTACAGGTTCTATTCTATGTATTCAAAATATACTTGTGTTATGAAATATGAAGACTACTCATTAGCTAAAAGTAAGCTATTCCTTATTTAGAATTCATAACACAATAACCTTGCCATTATGATATTCCCATTCTCATCATCCGATTAAGAACAGTAGTTTATATGTTAAGTATCATATGGTCCATATTTTATGTGAAATACCTCCATTCACATGAACTATTTACTTAAATGCAATGGGTCTTTTCTAATAAAAATTGTGCACAAATATAAAGAAGATTTCACAAATAATTTTTGAGAAAAATACTTGTATTAATACAAGTTAAAATTACATCAAAAACCTAATCTAAGAGGGCATACATCCTAACAATCTCCCACTTGCACTCTAAGACTAAGTAAGTCCATAGGTGCCAACCCTATGGCGTCTAAGTATCTTCTAAAGACTCTCACCGCTAAAGACTTGGTGAAAGGATCTGCTAGATTGTCTTTCGAGATAATTTGTCCCACCACGACTTCCCGTCTGTGGATGAAATCCCGAATTAGGTAGTAGTTCCTCTCTATGTGCTTCCTCTTTTTGGGGTTCTTGGGTTCTTTAGATTGTGAAATTGCACCAGTGTTGTTGCAATACAACACAATTAGCTTGTCCATCTGTGGTATGACTCCAAGTTTTGAAAGGAACTTCTAGAGCTAGACTATTTCCTTGGAAGCCTTAGAAGCTGCCACATACTCAACTTCCATAGTTGAGTCAGTAATGTAAGATTGCTTAATACTCCTCCATGAAATAGCCCCTCCAGATAAGGTGAAAACATATCCACTAGTGGATTTTCTCCCACCCTTATCTTCCTGAAAGTCTGAGTTCGTGTATTAAGTAGGAACCAAGTCATCAGCCCTGTAAACCAGCATATAATCTCTCGTACCTTTAAGATACTTGAGAATATGGTTTACAGTATACCAATAAACCTTCCCAGGATTTGATTGGTATCTGTTAACTAACCCTACGATAAAGCAAATATCTCGCCTAGTACACAACATGGTGTAAATGAGACTTCCCACAGTTGAAATATATGGAGTCCTACTTATTCTATTTTTTTCTTCTTGAAGCTTCAGACAATCCTTTGAAGAAAAAGACAACCCATTTCTGCAAATGATTAATGCCCCTTTGCATAAGTTCATGCTAAACTTGGCCAATATCTTGTCAATGTATGTAGCTTGGCATAACCCTAACATTATCCGCTTTCTATTTCTAAGAAGCTTTATTCGGAGAATGTAACTGGTTTTACCCAAGTCCTTCAAACTAAATTGACTAGGTAGTCAAACGTTAGTAGATGACAATGTCCCTACATCATTTTCAATGAGTAGAATGTCATCCACATACAGTATAAAAAAAATCACGTTTATTCCTTCTAATTTCCTATACATACATGATTCATCCTCATTTTAAATAAAATCATAAGATTTTACAGTCTCATCAAAACAAATATGCTATACTCTGGATGCCTGCTTCAATCCATAAATTGATTTCTTAAGCTTAGAAACCATATGCTCATTGTTGGGAAATATGCCCTCTTAGACTAGGTTTATGATGTAAACATCGAATATTTTAATAAAAGAATTTATTCTCAGAAATTGTTTGTGAATTTAAATTTTATTTGTGCACAATTACGTTTGAAAAAGACCCATTGTATTTAAGTAAGTAGTCCATGTGAATGGTAGTCTTTCACAGTAAGGTAGGATCACGGGTTACTTAACATAGATCATGGGTTACTTAACATATAAACGTTTGTTCTTAACCAATTGATGAGAATGGGAATCTCATCATGTCTAGGTTATTGTGTTATAAATTCTAAATGGGGAATGGCTTACCTTTAACCAGTGAGTAGTCCACTCACTTCATGACATAAGCGTATTTCGAATACGTAGAACAAGACCTATAGTAGTGGTTTCTTAAAGTACTATATGGTAGAAACCTAGGCTATTACTGCTACAGCGTGGACTAGTACTCTACGACTTGAGTATGAGTTAGTGGTTTGACGAAGCTGGAAGCATGTTCTTTGATATGCTTTATGTTGGGTATCTCACACGTATATCATATATGGCACAGCGAAAAAATAAAACGAGATATCATCCTAGGATCCACATATGTGTGGAAAACAAGACATAAAGAGATCAAAGGTAACAACTTTTTACCTTTCTATGATCGTCTAAAGAACAAAAATTTTTCTTCTTCAAGTCGAGGCGCGATCCAGCTACCCTCTTGATCAAACACCATGAGAGTTGAATGTCCAACTACTATAATCACAGTGTGTGATTATCTCTAATAGAAATCCACACAGAGGAACACTCAAGCACCAGGATTTCTGTGCTAGCAGAAACAACAATGGTAGCTAGGGTTATGATCAATATCAACAAGAGAGAGAGAAGAAAGAATGTCGTGAATTTCCCTAGGGTTTGGAGTTGTTTTTCGTGTCTTACACTCCCCAAAAATTTTGTGCATATATCCTCTACTTATTACACAAAATCTGCTGGAAAAATACTCCAATTGAGAATTCTAAAACAATTAGAATTCCCTAATTGTAATTGGAAACACCAAGTTCTCACAATTACAATTTGGCCAATAAATTATAACTACTTATAATTTGGCCACAACAGCTTCTCTTTCTTGCAATTAACCCCACTATGTTATCAAATAATATCTTGAGTATAAAATCCTCTATTGTGTATGACCTATTAGGTTTCTCAGTCAATTGGTAGCGAACATGAATTAATCCAAACGTCTTTAAGATTAATAATCCATAATTAATTAGAATTAATCCTATTAATTCTAATTATGATTAGTTTATTAATTCATCAATTAATAAACCCACATTCCCAGATCATGAGCGGTATCTAGCAACACATCATGACCACCCAAGAGTCCAGGAAGTCAAGTGGCTTGACATGAACCCTTCAATAACAAACTACAGTGCAATTAACTCCTTTCACCATACAATATTTTATTTGGTTTGGAGTATGGAATTAGTGCCAATTCCCTCTAGAATATATATTAATTCTAGCCTGAATATAATAGTACTTGTACTAGGAACCCACTACTCCAGATGTGCATTAATTGGAACTATTTCCAATACACAGCTGTCTTGGCCAAGGACTTCTCGAGTAGTAATTCTTACAAGTGGCCATGAGATATTCACCCCTACTATTAGGAGTGGTGAATCTTTTATTGACTCTCTCAACTACTTTTGTTTACCTCACAATGTACCCAATATCCATCCCATAGGTGGCCCTTGATCTGGTTCCAGAGATTGGAATCAAAGCACAATGCTCAGCAAACAAGTACCTTGGAGATCTCAAGTCTAAAGACACTTGCACGTTTGCTATATTGAGATTATATCACTGGCACTAAATAGTTATCCATGTGATTATCTCAAAGGTAGGTCATCTAATAAACTTGTTCCATTAACAAGCATCTATGTGTTAATTTTGAGTATCTCAATACTCACGGATATGAGAACCGCCACCTAATCAAATCAAGAAGTCTAACACATGCTAGTCTTAACGCATTAATGATGTTCTATCTCATTAGTACTTCGACTAGGGACTATTTAAGTGCTAACACTATACAGCGTAGTAGGAATCTCGTATCATGATCTCTATCATGATTTCCTTAACACAGTGTTGTACTAGGAACTTTATCTAACAGTTATATTATATAAAAGTAAATAAAAGAAACTGTAAGATAAATTACGCCTTTTATTAAAATAAAATGTGCCATATACAATGTACAAGTGATTGCCTCTATGGCATAATACTAACAAACTTCCACTTACACTAGAGCCAATCATTCATGTATCTAATACCGAATGACTCAACATGACAATTATGTTTCTTTTGGGATAGTGCTTTTGTAAGCGGGTCAGCTATGTTCTCATCTGTGGAAACTCTCTCTATCTTTATTTCCTTAGCTGCTTTAGAAGGGGCTATATACTCTGCTTCTGTCGTAGAGGTGGTAATAGCTCTTGTTTGGAACTTTTCCAACTTATTGCCCCTCCACACAATGTAAACACATAGCCAGATTGTGATTTGAAATCACTTTTGTCAGATTGAAAACTGGCATCAGTATACCCGTTTATTTTCAAATCACCATCTCCATATACTAAGAACATATCCTTAGTTCTATGGAAGTACTTAAGGATGTTCTTTACGGCCTCCCAATGACCCTCACTAGAGTCAGATTGGTATCTGCTCGTCAAACTAAGAACACAAGATACATCGGGCCTAGTACATATCATAGTGTACATGATAGATCCAACTGCCAAGGCATATGGAATCTTGCTCATGTGATCACTTTCAACTTGTGTCTTGGGAGATATCGACTTTGAAAAGCTTACACCATGTGACATGGGTAGGAATCCTTTTTTTGATTGATCCATGCTAAACTTCTTTAGCACTTTATCTATGTATGTAGACTGCGAAAGACCTAGCAACCTTTTAGATCTATCTCTATAGATCCTTACTCCAAGAATATAGGTTGCTTCTCCAAGGTCTTTCATGGTGAATTGATTGGACAACTAAATTTTAACCGTTTGCAAGATAGGTACATTGTTTCCTATTAGCAATATATCATCTACATAAAGCAATAAAAAAACGATTGCACTCCCACTAACCCTCTTGTATACATAAAGCTCATCCATATTTTGAATGAAACCAAACTCTTTGATTGTTTAATCAAAACGGATGTTCGAACTCGTAGAAGCCTACTTAAGTCCATAAATGGACCTTTGTAGCTTGCACATCTTTGTGCTATCATTGGATGTGAAACTCTCAGGTAGTGTCATATACACTTCCTCAATCAGATTTCCATTTAGGAAAGCTATTTTCACATCCATTTTCCAAATCTCATAATCATAATGAGTAGCAATAGCTAGGAAGGAGTATCCTGATGGATTTTAACATGGCTACAGGCGAGAAGGTTTCGTCATAGTCAATACCATGTTGTTGATGATAACCCTTCGCCACTAGACGTGCTTTATAGCTAACTATATTACCATCTATGTCCCTTTTCTTCTTGAAAATCCATTTGCACCCAATAGGTTTAATTCCTTTTGGTGGATCAACCAATGTCCATACTTGGTTGTCGAACATGGAATCCATCTCTGACTTCATGGCCTCAAGCCATTTGCCAGATTTTGAACTGTTTAAAACATTTTTGTAAGTAGTAGGCTCATCTTCTTCTATGAGCAATACGTCATTGTGGTCACTAATGAGAAATCCATATCTCTCAGGTGCCACAAATATCCTACTAGATTTACGAGGATCTTGTGTAGTAGAAGGTTCATCTATTCTCTCAATAGATGTGAGATCAGACGGTTGATCCTCGTTTGTTTGATCTTCTTGAACTTCATTAAGTACAATTTTACTCCCACTGTCCCCTTTGAGCATGTGTTCCTTCTCTAAGAAGACAACATGCTTTGAAACAAACAATTTATTTTAGGAGGGGAGGTAAAAGTAATTTTCTCAAATATCCCACAAATAAACACTTGGTAGACTTACTATCAAGTTTGTCTGATTGTGGCCTTTTGACATAGGCAGGACAACCCCATACTCGCAAGTGAGATAACTTTAGTTTCGTACCAAAGAACATCTCAAATGAGGTAGAATCAACCGTTTTTGTCGAAACTCTGTTTATTATATAAACAAAAATTTCTAGTGCATGCCCCCAAAACGATTTTAGTAAGTCTGTAGAAGTCATCATGGTCCGTACTATATCTAGAAGGGTTCGATTCCTTCTCTTAGATACGCCATTATGTTGAGGTTATGTGTTGGAGTCCATTGAGATAATATCCCATTATCTCTAAGATAACTCAGAAACTCTTGGCAAGTATTTTCCTTCTCGATCAGATTTTAGAGTTTTAATACTTTTGCCAAGTTGTTTCTCTATTTCATTCTTGAAGTCTTTGAACTTTTCAAAGGCCTCAGATTTGTATTTCATTAAATACAAATACCCGTATCGTGAAAAATCATCGATAAAGGTTATGAAATAATTATAACCTCCTCTTGCTTGTATTGACATTGGGCCACATACATCAGAATGTATGAGTTCTAATAACTCTTTGGCCCATTCTCCTTTTCTTGAAAAAGAAGCTTTAGTTATTTTACTTAGTAAATAAGATTCGCATGTGCCATATGATTCATAATCAAATGTCCTTAAGTCACCAAGCTTGTGTAACTTAGAAACATGATTTTCGTTTACATGGCCTAAACGACAATACCATAAGTAAGAGGTGTTAGAGTTATTCATTTTAGGTTCCTTATTGTTTATATTGAGAACTGGATTATCCAAGTTTAGAATATATAAACCATTAACCAGAGTTGCTGAACCATAATGAATATCATTCAATAAAAAAGAACAATATGTATTCTTAAATATCAAATGAAATCTATTTAAGTCTAAACATGAAACTGAGATAATATTTTTCATTAAAACTGGTACATAATAACAGTTTTGTAGTTATAGAATTAATCTTGAAGGCAGGTTTATCTCGTATGTCCCTACAGCAAGTGCAGCAACCTTTGCCTCATTTGCAGTACGTAGGTCCACGTCGCCTTTCTCTAGCCTTCTACTGCTCTTTAGTTCCTGCAAGTTATTGCACAAATGAGATCCACATATGGTATCTAATACCCATATTTCATTTCTAAAGGCATTATTTATCTCAATCATAAACATACTTGGAGTAGAAGTAGAAGTGCTTATAAGCTTCTCCTTCTGCTTTTTGTCCTTAATAGTCTATAAGTAGGCTTTGCAGTTGCGCCTCCAGTGGCCCATCTTACCACAATGATGGCATGGCCCCTTGGTAGCTACGTCCTTCTTCTTCACATCACCCTTGGGCTTTATGTGAGCCTTCTTCTTCTTTTGAACTTTCTTCTTAGAAGAAGAAAATTCTACCATTAAAACTGCATTGGAAACCTTCTTCATAGAGGACTTCGCAGTTTTGAGAAGATTGATCAACTCATGAATGGTGGACTCAATCTTATTCATTTGATAGTTAATCACAAATTGCGAGAAACTATTAGGCAAAGATTGTAAAATTAAGTCAACACTTAAGTCATGGTCCATTGCAAACTCGAGAGATCCAAGCTTCTCTATCAAGCCCGCATTTTTAGTCCATGAGTGGCCATAGAAGAACCCTCTGCCATTTTTCAACAGAATAGTTGCTTTGAGATCTCGTATCTCTCAGTTCTGGCTTGGGCATCAAATAACTCTTAAAGATATAGTATAATTGATTGAGCATTCATATGCTCATGCTGTTTTTGCAGCTCGTAAGTCATGGATGCCAGCATAATATACAATGCTGTATCACTATTCTCCTTGTGCCTTTTGTGGACAACATGCTTATCAGCATGAGCATCTTGAGCTGGTGGTGGCGGAATATGAGCATCTAGCACGTAGAGTAACTTTTTCAATTTGATAATGATTCTCAAATTTCTATACCAGTCGAGGTAGTTTGATTCGTTTAACTTGTTGGTTTCCAAGACGCTACGTAGGTTTAGGTTTGTTGATATGATGCAAGTGTCCTAGATGTAAAGGTAGAGAGTATTAGCTACTTGTATATGCACATGAAATGAAAATAATTAGGACTTTAATTAAAAGCATTTTTACTCCACTATGTTACTCAAACCAATAGCCCCTACTACTGATTCAGGGAAAGCCCGTTGGAAGCTTTCCTAGTAGACTGGTATCCAAATTCCTCAAGAATAACCTTGGGTTTGCCCAACAAGCCACTCTTAAGTTCATTGGTAGGTATCCAATACCAATTATATTGTATGTAACTACTAGATCATTGGGTGATTAACGGCTTTTAATTTTAAAGCCTTTTGGGCTACCCCAACTTTTCCTCTAAATTTCTTTATGCTTGAGTTTGTCTAAATGGGATAAAGAATTTAGTTAAACCTGACCCATTAATCAGGAATTTAATTTCATAGCTTGAACATACTTTATGTCAAGTAGGCTTGGGTTTGCCCAACAACCTGGTCTCGAAAAAGGACTCTCGTTCTTACTATATTAACAGAAGGAATTAGGTTTAATATTAATTGAGGGATTTGTTTCTTTTAATGATTTCATTGAATGACATGTATAAAAATCAATAAATCACATAATTGATAATTATTGTAATAAAGCGATTACGTGGTATGGTTATGGACTTTACCTGAAATTAATTTATTTGAGCCATAAAAGAAATTAATATAGTTAACCTTATATAGTTAAATAAAACTGGACAGTTATGTGTGATTGCACTATGATCCTTCACTGGTTTTTGGTATGGATAGATTTTCTGTTCACCTCTCGGATGGAGGTTTAGGTTGATATGTAATTCACTATTTTTTTCAAGAGCAAATCGTGTAAGCCGAATGTTAATGGGTATAGGCGGTTGTTGGTTTTTGATTTCATTGATTTTAGGTTGAAATCTGAGAGCCAAGAGCCAGAAGAGACTTGCAAAATAATAATAATAATAATAATAATAATAATAATAATAATAATAATAATAATAATAATAATAATAATAATAATAATAATAATAATAATAATAATAATAATAAGAGAAGATATTTGCAGAAAGAATCGTAGCGAAAAAACGAAGGAGATGCACTGTTCTAGCCGAGCCGCCAGCAGGTTTCTGTGCTTGGAGCTGCAGCGGCTGGGCTTGGTGTGAGAGCGGCTTGGTGGAATTGCAATTTGCAATTGCAAATCACAATTCCACCAAGCCTTGCAAATCGCAATTTGTCCAAAATTCAATTGCACGCGGGTCGCACTGGAGCAGGTCATCGCATAGGTCAGGGTCTTGGATGGCCCACGAGGTGTTTATTTAGGGCGGCGGGCATTGTGGACCACAATGCAAATAGGCCACACTCCAGTGTGGCGGGTGCAGTGGACCAAGGAGAATTTTTTTTCCCTTGCAATTTTCATGCATTTTCTTTTTTGTTTTGAGTTCCATACCAGACGAATTTAATATTTTTGCAATAGTTAATATTCGTGGAATATTTTTGCATGAAAAATATTAGTAAGGGATTTTAGGATTAAACAAGACCATTAATTAATTAATTAATATGTTTAATTCTATTATTTGGGCACTTAGGTTTAAAAAATAGGAAAAGTATGAAAATGCCTACTGTTTTCTAGCATGCTATTTATTTTTGAGTGCCTATGTGCACATTTTCTCAAAAACCAAAGTCTTTGGGATTTTTTTTTTTTTTTACAAGAAAACATTTTTTTCTACAAATTAAATGGTTATTTTAACTTGAACAAAAATTAATCCTTAGATATTTTCTCAAAAAGATTTAATCCTTGACATAGAAAATATATTGGATTTAGATATTTTTGTAAGTTAAAAATAAAAAACCATTTTGTTTTATTTTTACACAAGAAAAATTATTTTGTCAAATAAACTTGAGACCAAAGTCTCTAGAAAGTTTTAATTGAAAATTTTTGAAACCATTAAGTTTTTAACTTAAATAAAATTAGTCCATGGAAAAATCTCTCAAAGGATATAAACCATGATATAGAGATTTTAATGGATTTAGATATTTTATTTTTGAGTTAAGGAAATACTTAATGGAAATTTTTAAAAGGACATTTTTTCAGAAAACCCCTTATATTAAAAGACTAAGTGGGAGAGGGGTTCCAACGGCCCCACGGCTTCTATCACGATCCTCATTAGAGATCGTATGTCCTCTCGCGTCACCCTAGGAGCGAACCTGTATAGGATGGGGATACCACAAGGATCTAGATCTAATGGAAGGATGTAGTTAATAAACCCGGGACACGTACTATGATCGACCAGCCCACGTTGAAGGTTATAGTGTGAGGTATGTCCATAGGAAATGAGAGGAAATGACCATCCCTTTGATGGAGTTTTCTTTTAGATCATTACCTAGAAGGGAAATTAATTTGTGGTAGTTAACATACTTAGCTTAGGAAACTGTTAATATTTCCAAGAAGCTATGTCAATTTTCCTAAGAGCCAAATTAATTATATTAAAGTAACTATTATTAGTTTTAATATGAGGATAAAGTGCACAAATTTATTTTGTTTTCACAAACTAAATCTTTTCTTTTATTTTCGTTTTTTCCAGAAATGGTGGGAGGTTCTTTTAGTCTTTTGGTCATTATTCTCCAATAGAATAAGCTAACGGGTCCAAACTATGTGGACTGGAAGAGGAACCTAGACATAATACTCAAAGCTGAGGAGTATAAGTATGTCCTCTACGAAACCTGCCCTATTATTAGGGAAGGTTCCACCGTTAAAGAGCGAGAGGCTGAGAAGGCGTGGAAGAACGTTGACGAAAGGGCATGCTGCTATATGTTAGCCTCTATGTCTAATGTGCTCCAGTCAAAATACGAGCACATGGCTTCTGCATATGATATTAGCCAGTCACCAGCCACTATGTTTGCGAACAAGAGCCGGCCCATAAGGCAGGAGGCTCTTCGAACAATAATTAACACTAAGATGGTGGAGGGAGCATCAGTCAAAGAGCACATGCTCAAGATGATTGTTGCTTTCGAGGAAGTAGAAATCTTAGGGGCTGTCATTGACCCCGAGAGCCAAGTGGACATGGTTCTCGAATCTCTTCCGGGTTCCTTTATTTAGTTTAAGTTAAATTACAACATGAATAAGTTAAACATGAGTTTAACTGAGTTGATGAATGAGCTCCAGATGGCGGAGAAGGTCATGAAGCCTCAATCAAAGGCTATGATTGCTAAAGCTTCTTCCTCTAGAACTAGGCCCAAGCCCAGAAAGTTCAAAAGGAAGAAGAGAAACGTAGCGGTCCAGCCCAAGGCCTAGCCTAAAGACAAAGCCAAGGGCAAGTGCTTCAAATGTGGAAAGAAGGGACACTGAAAAAAGAAGTGTCCAGATCTTCAAGCCAAGAAAAACCCCATGGGTAATATTTTCTATCTAGAGTCTATATCAATGGTTGGATCAACTTTCACTTGGATTGTTGATTCAGGGGCCACTGATTAAATCTGTAACTCTTAGTAGGGGTTTAGAAAGATTAGAAGACTCAAGAAGGGCAAACATGGGCTACGCGTAGCACAAGTCTGGGCCCTTACAGTGGGAGAGCTGGATATTATTTTTTATTGCAATAGAATAGTGGTTTTAAAAGATATTTTATATGTGCTTTGATTTCGACAGAATTTGATTTCAATTGCGAAACTAATATATCAAGGATATTTTGTATCTTTTCATTCTGGTATTTCTATCAGTAGAGATGGAGAAATTTTATGTATTGGGCACATGTATGGAATCTATTCTTCTTAAACCCTATAAACAATCAATTAAATAATGCTCAATCTAAACCTTTAACTAGGAAGAGAAAGACCAATGTCAATGACTCATATATTTAGCATCTAAGGTTGGGTTATATCAACTCAATTACGATTCAGAGTTTAATCCATGATGGGCCATTGGGCTCATTGAGATTGGAAAATTAGCCTTAGTGTGAATTCTACCTAATGGGAAAGATGACCAAAAGGTCATTTACTCCAAAGGCGGATAGAGCTAATGAGATATTGCGTTTTGTTCACACTGATGTGTGTGGTCCCTTGTCTACACCAGCTAGAGGGGGGTTTGAGTACTTCGTCAATTTCACGGATGATTGTACAAGGTTTGGTTATATTTACCTAATGAGATGCAAGTTTGACTCATTTAACCAGTTCAATGAGTTTAAGACTGAAGTGGAGTGTCGAACAGGTAAACTGATCAAGACCTTACGATTGGATCATGGTGGAGAGTACCTCTTTAGTGAATTCAAGGACTACATGGTACATCATGGGATAGTATCCCAGCTCTCTATGCCGGGGACACCCCAGTAGAATGGAGTAGCTGAGAGAAGGAACAGGACATTGATGGAAATGGTCCAAAGCATGATATCTCATGCTACTCTTCCAGTGTCTTTTTGGGGATATGTCCTGGAAACAGCGGCATACATTCTGAACTTGGTGCCTTCTAAGTCAGTACCTAGGACTCCCTATGAGATGTGGACTGGACGTAAGCCTAGTTTGAATCATCTCAGGATATGGAATTGTCCAACTTATGTATTGGTCAAGGGAGACAAGTTGGAACCAAGATTAGAATTATGCTATTTTGTTGGGTATCCAAAAGGGACAAATAGTGGTTACTTTTATCATCCTAAGGAGCAGAAAGTATTGGTTAGTACCAATGCTAGATACTTAGAGGATGATCAGAGTACTTCTACTAAAGGTTTAACTAGGTTGAAACTCGAGGAGAAGTTATCTTCGGAATCAACTTCTTCTGACCCGATTATGGAACAAGAAGAGGCATAACCTTAAGAGCCTGTACAAATGGAGTCTCGCCGTAGTGGAAGAGTGTCTAGGGTTCCAGAGAGATGGACTGGAGAAGCTTTCGAGCTAGTCTCCGACCATTAGGAATAAGACCCTACTAGATCCAATGAGGCTATTACTGATGCCGATGCAAATCTTTGGCATGAAGCAATGAAAGCCGAGTTTGAGTCTATGTACTTCAATCAAGTTTGGGATCTTGTAGCTTCACCTGAAGGGATAAAACCCATTGGGCGTAAGTGGGTATACAAGAGGAAGAGAGGAGTGGATGGGAAGGTGGAAACCTTCAAAGCTAGGCTTGTGGCAAAAGGGTATACTCAGAAAGAGGGAATCGATTATGAGGAAACCTTTTCCCGGGTAGCTATGCTTATGTCCATCTGTATCCTTCTTACCATCGCATGTCATTATGACTATGAGATATGGCAAATGGATGTCAAGATGGCTTTTTTAAATGGCCATCTTAGCGAAGATGGCCATTTGTTGCTAAAGGCCAAGAACATATGGTTTGCAAGCTGAAGAAGTCCATTTGTGGACTTAAGCAGCCATCAAGAACATGGAACATTCGTTTTGATGAGACTGTAGAGTCTTACAATTTTATTCAAAACGAAGATGAACCATGCGTGTATAGAAAACTTGAAGGCAATAATGTGGTTTTTCTTATCTTGTATGTGGATGACATTCTACTCATTGGAAATGATGTAGGGGCATTGTCATCTACAAAGGTTTGGCTGTCTAGTCAATTCACTATGAAGGACTTGGGAGAAGCTAGTTACATTCTCGGGATTAAGCTTTTTAGAAATAAGAAACAGAGAATGTTAGGATTATCCCAAGTGACATACATTGACAAGATGCTGGCCATGTACAATATGGACTCATGCAAGGGAGCTATAATTTCCTGCAGACATGGGTTGTCTTTTTGTTCAAAGGACTGTCCTAAGTCTCAAGAAGAAAAAGACAGAATGAGTAGGATTCCCTATGCTTCGGCTGTGGAAAGTCTCATGTATGCCATACTATGTACTAGGCCAGATATCTGCTTTGCCGTAGGCGTAGTTAGCAGATATCAGTTAAATCCTGGGGAGGTTAATTGGCAAGCTGTAAAGTATATTCTCAAGTACCTCAAGGGAACGAGAGATTATATGTTGGTTTACAAGGCTGATGACTTGGTTCCTACAAGATACATAGACTCAGACTTCTAAGTAGATAAGGATGAGAGAAAATCCACTAGTGGATATGTTTTCACCTTGTCTAGAGGAGCCATTTCATGACGGAGTATCAAGCAATCTTGCATTGTTGATTCAACCATAGAAGCTGACTATGTGGCAGCTTCGGAGGCATCCAAGGAAGTAGTATGGCTCTGGAAGTTCTTTTCAGAACTTGGAGTCATGCCACATATGGACAGACCGATTGTGATGTATTGTGACAACACTGGAGCAGTATCGCAATCCAAAGAACCCAGGAATCACAAGAAGGGGAAGCACATCGAGAAGAAGTACCACCTGATCTGGGATTTCATCCAGAGACGGGAAATCATAGTGGACCAGATTGCCTCAGAGAACAATCTAGCAGATTCATTCACCAAGATTTTGGTTGAGAGGGTCTTCAAGAGACACTTTGTAACACCCCACTACTTAGGCCCGCCAGGGCCGGGGATGTCGCCCCGTCCAAAGGACAAGGGGTCTTTATAACTAGGTCACACAATTAAAATAGTGAAATGAAACTAATAATTTAACTTAAAATTTATTACAACCCAAGAATAAATCCACGAATAAAACCATGAATTCCCAAAAGAAAAATAAATCCATAAATAAAATCATCCACTCTCAA
This sequence comes from Voacanga thouarsii, assembly GCA_026120185.1. Lineage (NCBI taxonomy): Eukaryota > Viridiplantae > Streptophyta > Magnoliopsida > Gentianales > Apocynaceae > Voacanga > Voacanga thouarsii. The sequence goes on along the minus strand of JANUWF010003362.1, from coordinate 1,475,814 downwards.
CTCCCCAAAGCAATACATAAAAATAAAAGACAACATTCTCTTCCAAGGCAGATAACACTAGCTACTCATCCCCACATCAGGATCGACCTGAAATCATGGTAAAAAGGTGATGAGACAGAAATCTCAGTAAGTCCGTTTGTGCTTTGGGTGTTCAGTGGAAATAGTTCGTGGATGCAGAGTATAAAAACTTTATAAGAGAAATATTGGCAAGTAATAAACATTAGTCAAAAGCAAGAGTGGCGTTTTCGCTTTTCCAGCCATACATAATTTATAAGATCAACCACTCGAAAGAAAGGATTATGGGTTACCACACGTTGGGCCCCATAACCAGATGGTCAGTATGCCGACACTTTGTGCATACTGCCGGTCAGAATGCAGACACTTTGTGCAGACTGACTAAATGTAGGTGATTGGCCTACCGGGTAAGATACTCCTCCTTCTCTATACCTAAACAACAACCGGGTGTCCATTCCGGCAAAACACAGTCACTTGACTGAAATAAAAACTGTTAGCTCGGACCGGCATGACAAAGTAGTACTGACGTTTCTCTAAGTTGAGTTCATCTTCTGGAGGAGGCCTTCTGCCAGAAGACTCACTCTTGCTCTTCAAAACTAGTACTACCAGTCTACCCCCATTGAGTACTCAACGTAACGTATCCCACTTGGGAAAAATGAACAAAACACAGTTCCACTTGAAAATGGCAATTAAGGTTTTCCAAAGTTTGGGGCAAAACTGGTTTTAGAAAGAGTTTTAGGTTTTGAGTAAAACCGCCCCTTGATTTGCAAATAATTTATTTATCTGAAATGAGAATGGAAATATTCCTCAATTGCCTTTATAGAAATGAGTGACCATGCACTCTACATTTAGCTTGCCATTAAAAAAAAATCAATTTTCATCAAACAGGTTTTATGCAGGAGCTTACTTGATCCTTGTCCACAACAAAGGACTCTAACTGCTGACCTAACCCCGCATAGAGTAAATACAAACCACAATCAAACTCAAGCCAAGATTCACTTTCACAAATAAAACTAACTCAACTTACTACAATCATGTCCCTAGTGTCCCAAGCTTTAAGGCTCGATAATAAATAAAAGGGGTTTATAAAATAAATCTAGTTTGATATTAAAATAACTAGAGTTTGGAAAATTAGGTACAATACGTTGAAGGTTTAAATCTTGCTAAAATAATTTAGAGTTTATTTGATGAAAAGTCCTAGGTGGTACTAGGTAAAATAATAATTTATTAATAATTAATTGCTAGAAAATAATTGATAGTTAAAATTAGTTGAAAATAAATTTTAATGAGTCTTGCTTGAAAAATAATAAATAAATTTTAATAGGTTTGATTAAAAGATAAAAATTAAATTTTAATAATAAATATTTTACCTATTATGATTATTTTCACAAAAGGCTTTATTTGATATTATAATATCTATATATTTTATTTTTCTAGCAAAAAATATTATTTATTTGACTAAAATATCACTATTTTATATAAAAGACCAAATCCACATTTTTCCATGGTTTTCAAAATTTTACTAGAAAAATCATATTGTTAAATATTTTATTAATGAAATAAAATTTAGCTTAGGGACAACTAGATCATGATCATATTCCTATCGCTAACGACAATCATGAACATATACAACCCTTCAATTCATCAAATCATCCAAATCATGCATACAAGTATAGATCTCAATTTATCAAAATATGATCTAACCCTTACTAGCATAAATATGATCATGGCTTCAATAATCCAACATGAATATAAATCCTATTCACCAAAGGTGACATAATCTCTAGCATACTTCATCACAAATACTACCTATGACATGCATCAACCTCAAATCATCATATAATCATCCAAGATAATCCTTCCATGCATAAATCCCATCTCCTTCACAATCATACATATATTCATGCTTCAATCTCAACAATATATATATATACTTAAATCCTATCACCATCCACCTACTATCATCATCATCCTAGAGACATGAATCTAGAGTTTAAAAAGGAAGATTGAATGTACTTACTTGGTTGATGAATGCCTTGAAGGAGTTTAGAGTAGATCTCAACTCCTAGATGTCTAACTTTGTCAATGGGAGATGGCGAAAGCATGTTCATGGGAGAAAAAGTCATCCGGCCAAGAGAGGGGAATTTTCGGCCATGAGAGAGAGAGAGAGAGAGAGAGAGAGAGAGAGAGAGAGAGAGAGAGAGAGAGAGAGAGAGAGAGACCATTAGCATGTTTATTCACATAGGCTCTCACTAGAGATCAAGATTGGAGAAGATGGAGTTGTTAGAATAAATTTACCTTGAAGGTGTTCTTGACCTTAACATAAATTTTTGGTTTTTGATCTGAAGTAGGAAGATGATTTGTGGAGTTTGATGTTAAAAATGGTATGGATGGACTCACAACAATGAATAGATGAAATCTGGAATTTTTAGAGGTAGTTTGAAGTGATTTGGAGAGGTATTAGGTGAAAGGAAGGAGTAGGTGTTCTTGGTGTACTATGTGTTCTTGAAGGTGGAAGAAAAATCGAGAGATTGTAATGTGCAGCTACTGAATTTTTGTGAGAGATAGAGCTGGACGAATTTTTGTAGGGTTTAGGAGGTTGATTCTCTGATTTGGAAGGGAAAAGGAAAGGTTAGTTGTTAAAATCCTTGAAGAATATTTTTGGGAAGCAAATTTGGAAACTAGATATCACAAGAATATCTTTGATTATTGGAGAGCTTTTGGAGATCTGCCATGGATGAATTTTTGGGCAGTGTTTTGGTTGAATGAAAGTTGGTTGAAGGAGGCTTAGGGTGGCCAAAATTATGGAGTATAATGGTGGAGAGAAGGTCTGGTTGTTTGAGGTATATTTTATAGAAAGTTGTTAAATTATGGTAGTTGGAATTTTGGTATCCAAATCAAGGAATGACTGCAGAATTTTTTTGGAAATCTTTTAGGCATCCATGGTTGGATTTTCGTGCAGAACTTTGGGAGGACAATGGAGTTCTGTTAATGGAGGTTTAGGGGTGGTTTTTGCAGAAAAAGGATGGAGTTTCGGCTAGGAGAGAATTAGGAAACAAAGCTGGAAAAAAAACCACTTCACAGATTTTTGCAAGGCTGGAATTTTCTGGGCAGTTTTCGGCTGCCCTTTTCCAGGCGATTTACAGAGTCTTTGAAGGGGAATTTCCGGGGCTTTCAAGGCTGGTTTCCAGCCTACTTCATGGAGGAAAAACATGGCTAGGGTGCTGTACAAAAACTGGAAGAAAACAGCTTGGTTTTGGACCTCCAAAGCTGCGATTTGTACAGGATTTTTTTTTTCTGGTTTTGCCCCATCTTTGTGCAGTCTGAAAATAGCCATAAAAATCCAGATTCGAAGCTGATCAAAAGGGCCATTTTCTGGTAGCATTTGGGAGGGAATAATGGTCAAGAATTTCGACACCATGAAGGCACACAAAGCTGGAAAAATTTCAGTTCTATGTACAAAGGGAAATGAATCTAGCTAGAGTGAATTTTTAGAAAGTTCACTAAGGAATTTAATTCACTTGAAATCTTTCCCCCTCGTCCATTGTTTCGGTCCATATGATGTATTTTACTAAGATATTTTGAACCTTTAAAGCCACAACACATTGCTGGAATTTTTCTAGAATAAAATTAGCTTGAACACAATGAACAAACTAATGAATTGAGAATTAGGAAAAACTAAGGATCAAGAGGAAATGAATTCCCCTTAGAAATTTTGTGTAGAGCAAAAGAGTAGGATTTGAAGACTCCTATCATGTCGCTCATAGGACAACATCTCTACCCTACTCCAAACACCACTAAGGCCGACAATGATACTTCCCAAGCAAAAATAAAATTTAATCATGCTATAGCTCTAATAATGGAATTTGAACCCAAGACCTCAAGAATCAATTCTAAGGCTCTAACCTCTACACCACAACAACTCTTGTTTTTATTTCCTCTCTAAAATTCTTTTCCTATTTATTTCCCAAGCTATCTCCATATTTTCACCCAGGCAAAAATTACCATTTTGCCCTTCTCACTCAATAATTATAATCAAGCCCTCTAGACTATAAAACACAAATTTAATGCACATAAAATCATATAAAAATATATTTAAATATGCAATAAAATATGATATGCATCCCAATCCCCTTACTCTAAGGTTGGTTTTGGTTGGGGTTTCACACACTTAGACGCCATAGGGGTGGGCACATATGGACTTACTTAGTTTTAGAGTGCAAGTGGGAGATTGTTTGGAAATATGCCCTCTTAGACTAGGTTTCTGATGTAAACATCGAATATTTTAATAAAAGATTTTATTCTCAAAAATTGTTTGTGAATTTACATTTTATTTTTGCACAATTACGTTTGGAAAGGACCCATTGTGTTTAAGTAAGTGATCCATATTAATGGTGGTCTTGCATAGTAAGGTATAGATCACGGGTTACTTAACATATAAATGTTTGTTCTCAACCGATTGATGAGAATAAGAAACTCATCATGTCTAGGTTATTGTATTATGAATTCTGAATGGGGAATGGTTTACTTTTAGCCAGTGAATAGTCCAGTCACTTCATGATATAAATGTATTTCGAATACGTAGAACAACACCTGTAGTAGTGGTTTCTTAAAGTAATTTATGGTAGAAACCTAGACTACTACTACTACAACATATACTAGTACTCTACGATTTGAGTATGAGTTGGTGGTCTAATGAAGCTGGAAGCATATGCTTTTATATATTTTAGTTGAGGTTCTATCGTAAGACTAATATACTTGCATATTGGGTATATGTGACTAGTTAGTTAAGACAGACTTGTACAAGATAGTTTCTATACTGTATCTCCCCTTGTGGGTGTCTGAATGATCTAAATATCCAGGGCCCTGGGAAACATAACTTAGATATTTATTTTAAGGTAGCTCCCTTGGAAAGCGGAAACAATCCAGGAAGTCGTGGATCATTAGACTAGAAGCCAAAGGATGGTAGATGTCATTTAGAGAGGTGTTAGTACATTTCTTCCTCTCTAATGCACGGCGATGAATAGAGGGGTATTTTAGTCATTTTACCTGTAGGTCGGAGACTTTGCTAACATGGCATTGTCCTTAGGGTCAATATTTCCTTATGGTGATATTAGAAAATATTTAAAATGCAAAATACAACTATTTATATGACAAGGGTATTTTGGTTATTTTAGTAGCCAAGGCGGTGTGTCTTTTGGTCCCCAGTATAGACTGTAAGTCCTAATTATATACAGGCTAAGGAATTGGTCTTAAATTAAATTAAATAGAATTTATTTTATTTAAGTAACCTAATTTAATTATTGGGCTAGAATAAAATAAAGGTCCATAGAGAGAGAGAATTAATTAAATTAGTTTGGTGGGTTAATTAATTGTTCAGGGCTTTAGCCCAGTTTGAATAATTAAAGATTGACCTGGGATTAAACTAATATAGTCTAGTTAATTGGACTAGTTTATTTGGGCTGAAAATTAATAATTTACTGGGCCATTTATTAGGTTCTGATTAGAATAATTAATTTGGTTCAAAAGGTTAAACTAAGAGTCTAATAGGCCAAATTAAAAGTCTAGTTTTACTTGAGATTTTATTTAGGTTAAACAGAAAAATAGAAAATGAACGGCGTTTTCTTCTTGAGAAAAAAAAAACTCTCATTTCTCTCAAGAAAAATTCCTTAGTTATTTGAGTCTTCACCAAACGTGATTAGGCAGACCATATATTAGAAGATCAAGAGAAAATTTGGCGTTTATATACGTGCACAGACGCAGTAGGAGGCTTGTAGGAATCGCACTAGAGGTTTCCACCAGTGCACCTACCCCAGTTCTACATATTCCAATCCAACCAATTTTGAGAACAAGAAGAGGTAATTTTTTTTTCCTTTCACACAAGAGCTACTGCGTTTTTTTTTTCTTCTTGTTCTTCTGTTGGTTTGCTGTGATTCGTTTACCTTTTAATCTTCACTCTTGGCTTTTAGTAATAAAGCCTTCTGGTTGGGACATATGGATGTTTTCACTAAGATAGCTATTTAAAAATTCCGTCTTGACATCCATTTGCCATATCTTATAATCATAATGACATGTGATGGAAATGAGGATACAGATGGACTTAAGCATGGCTACGGGGAAAAGGTTTTCTCAAAATTGATCCCTTCTTTTTTAGTATACCCTTTTGCCACAAGCTTAGTTTTGAAGGCTTCCATCTTCTCATCCGCTCCCCTCTTCCTCTTGTACACTCACTTACACGCAATGGGTTTTATCCCTTCAGGTGAAGCTACAAGATTCCAAACCTAATTGAAGTACATAAACTCAATCTCGACTTTTATTACTTCATACTATAGGTCTGCATCGGCACCAGTACTAGCCTCCTCGTATCTAGTGGGATTTTGTTCCTGATGGTCCATACTAGGTCAAAATCCTCTCTAGTCCATCTTTTTTTGGAACTCTAGATATCATTACAGTACGACGAGCCTCCATTTGTACAGTTTCCTGAGGTAATGCCTTTTCTTTTCTATAATTGGGTTAGAAGAAGTTAATTCTAAAGATGACTTCTCTTCGAGTTCCAATTTTGTTAAACGTTTAGTAGATGTACTTTGATCATCCTCTAAGTATTTAGCATTAGTACTCACACGTACTTTTTGCTCTTTGGGATGAGAAAAGTAACCACCCATTGTACTTTTTAGATACCCAACAAAATAGCATATTTCCAATCTTAGTTATAACTTATCTCCCTTGATCAGTACATAAGCTGGACAACCTAATATCTTGAGATGATTTAGACTTTGCATATGCCTAGTCCACATCTCATAGAGTGTCCTAGGTACTGACTTAGAAGGTACCAAGTTCAGAATATATGTCGATATTTCTAAGGCATATCCCCAAAAGGACACTGAAGAGTAGCATATGACATTATGCTTCGGATCATTTCTAGCAATATCATGTTCCTTCTCTCAGCTAATCCATTCTGCTAGGGTTTTTTCGGTGCAAAGAGTTGGGATACTATCCCATGGTGTACCATAAAATCCTTGAATTCACTAAGGAGGTATTCTCCACCACAATCCGATTGTAAGGTCTTGATTAGTTTACCTGTCCGAAGCTTCACTTATGTCTCATCAGATAAATATAACCATACCTTGTACAATCATCTGTAAAAGTGATGAAGTACTCAAGCCCACCTTTTGCTGGTGTAGACAAAGGACCACACACATCAGTGTGAATAAGACTCAGTGCTTATTTGGTTCTATCCGCCTTTTAGGTAAAAGACCTTTTGGTTATTTTTTTCATAAGATATGATTCACACTGACTTTCCAATCTCAATGAGCCTAAAAGCCCATCATGGATTAACCTCTGAATCATAGTTGAGTTAATGTGACACAATATTAGATGCCAAATATATGAGTCATTGATATTGGTCTTTCTCTTCCTATTTAAAGGTTCAGAGTGAGTGTTATTCAATTAATTGTTAATAGGATTAATGAAGAATAGATTTCCATACAAGTGCCCAGTACATATTACTTCTCCATTTCTGCTAATAGTTATACTAGAATAGAAATAAATAGAATATCCTTGATTTATTAGTTTTGCAACTGAAACTAAATTCTGTCTAAAACCAGGAATAAATAAAATATCCTTCAAAATAACTGTTCTATTACAATCAAAAGTAAGTTCCAATTTTCCCACTACAAGGCCCAAACTTGTGCTCCATTTCCTACGCGTAGTCTGTGTTCGTCCTTCTAGAGTCTTCTAATCTTTCTAAACCCCTGCAATGAGTTACAAATATAATCAGTAGCTTCTGAATCAACAATCCAAGTGGAAGTTGATCAAACCATTAATATAGACTCTAGATAGAAAACATTACCTGTGGGGTTTTTCGTGGCCTGAAAATCTGGACACTCATTTTTCCAGTGTCCCTTCTTCCTACATTTGAAGAATTTACCCTTGGGTTTGTCTTTGAGCTAGGACTTGGGTTGGTATACTACATTCATTTTCTTCTTCTTGAACTTTCTGGGCTTGGGCCCAGTTATTGAAGAATAAGCCATCATAGCCCTAGCTTGTGGCTTCATGACCTTCTCTCCCACCTGAAGCTCCTTTATTAACTCTGTTAAACTTGTGTTTAACTTGTTCATGTTGTAATTCAACCTGAACTAAGTGAAGGAGCCCAACAAAGATTCAAGAACTATGTCCATTTGGCTCTCGGGGTCAATGACAGCCCCAAAACTTCTGCTTCCCCAAAAGCAGTAATCATTTTGAGCATCTACTCTTTGACTAATGCTCTCTCAGCCATATTAGTGTTTATTATTGTTCGAAGAGCCTCCTGCCTTGCGGGTCAGCTCTTTTCCACGAACATTATGGCTAGTGATGTACTTATGTCATATGCAGTTGCCATGTGCTCATGTTTGGATTGGAGCACATTCGACGTGGAGGCTAGCATATAGCATCGAGCCATCTCGTCAGCTTTCTTTCATGCCTTTTCAGCCTCATGCTCCTCAGCGGTGGAACCTTCCCCGATCATTAGGCAGGTCTCGTAAAGGACATACTTATACTCCTCGGTTGTGAATATTATATCCAGGTTCCTTTTCCAATCTACATAGCTTGGACCCATTAGCTTATTCTCACAGAGAATAACAACTAAGGGACTAAAAGAACCTCGACCAACCATTTCTGAAATTTGAAAAATAAAAGAAATTCTCAGTGTTATGAAAATAAAATAATTTTGTGCACTTTATACTCATATTAAACTGATAATAGCTAACTCTATTACTCTTTAACCTGATTAATTTGGTTTTTAGGAAAACTGACATAGCTTCTTGGGAAGATTAATAGTTTCCTAAGCTAAGTTTATTAACCACTACAAATTAATTTCCCTTCTAGGTAATGATTTAGAAAACAACTCCATCAAGGGGATGGCCATTTCTTCTCATTTTCTATGGACATACCTCACACTATAACCTCCAACTTGGGCTGGCCGATCATAGTACGTGTCTCGAGTTATTAATTACATCATTCCATTAGTTCTAGACCCTTGTGGTATTTCCATCGTATACGGGTTCATTCCCAGGGTGATGCGAGGAGACCCAAGATCTCTAATGAGGATCGTGATGGAAGCTGTGGGGCCATTGGAACCCCTCTCCCACTTAGTTTTTAAAAAAGGGTTTTCTTGAAAAAATATCATTTGAAAATTTTCAATTAAGTTCTCTTTTAACTTAAAAATAAAATATCTAAATCCATAAAAATTTCTATGTTAAAGTTTATATCCATTGAGAAATTTTCCCTCATGAATTAATTTTATTTAAGTTAAGAACTTAATAATTTAAAAAATTTTCCATTTAAAATTTCCTAGAGATTTTGATCTCAAGGTTTTATTTGACAAGAATATTTTTCCCTTTGCTAAAATGAATTAAAATGGCTTTCCATTTTAACTTACAAAAATTTCTAAATCCAAAATATTTTCTATGTCAAGGATAAAAAACCTTTAAGAAAATAACCAATGATTATTTTTGTTCAAGTTAAAATAACCATTTAATTAAAGAAAAATATTTTTCCTTGTCAAAAAAAATTTCCCAAAGACTTTAGCCTTTAAGAAAACATGCACATAGGAATTAAAATAAATAGCATGCTAGAAAACTGTAAACGTTTTCATACTTTTCTATTTTTAATCCTCAGTACCTAAATAATAGAATTAAACACATTAATTAAATTAACTAATGATCTTATTTAATCCTAAAAATCCTTTACTATTATTTTTCATGCAAAATATTCAAAGAATATTAACTATTGTAAAAATAATAACTTCGCCTGGTATAAGACCAAAATCCAAAAAAGAAAAAATCCAAAAAAATACAAGGAAAAAAATATATATTTTATTTTTTTCTCTTTGGTCTTGTGCACCCACCGCACAGGATCATGGCTCATGGGAAGTCCCATGAGCCATGGTTCGTGGGCGGGTGCCCATGACCCACAACAAAGTCGAGAAGCATCTTAGGTAATGCATCCTGCCTAGGATGCTTTCTGCATCCTTAGGCATGCGCAACCGAGTCGAGGCGTGCTAGGCTTGGCTACAGCTGCGGGCCACAGCTGGCCTAGGCACAGCCTCGGCTCCAGGTAGACCGAGCCATGGCTTAGCTTCCATCTAGGCTTGGGCAGCTTGGTCATCTTCTTCTGCGATCCTTTTTATTTCATTGATTTCTTATGCGATTTTTTTCCAGAAGTCCACAACTTCCTTCGCGATTAATCTCTGCAGCCTCTTTTTACATTTTTTCAACAAAAACAAGCACTACATCTGCCTATACCCTTTCAAATCGGATTTACATGAAAGCTAATTAAAGCATAAAAATTTTACAAAGGCTCCTATATGTCAACGATGAGGTGTATAGATGATCTACCTATACCAAAATAGCGAAGGATCTCATTAAAATTAGTCTTCCAATTTTATTAACTAGTATGCATCAATCCTAAGCCTTTCAAAGCAATTCACTCTGATACCACATGATGCTTCGAAAACCAACAGAAGCCATGCATGCAATAAAGATGAAGCAAAAAACATCACATAGACTGCACAATAGAAGAATAAAAATTTTAGTACCTCTGCGTTGTGCTGTTTTTCTTGGTTGTGAAGTAGATGCTAAGTGAACCACTAAAATGGTTTCTTCTCTAGACAACGTTTCCAGTTGATGACCCGCCAATCTCCTACTCCTCTGTGGCATGAACACGAAGCCTTTGCTTCTTAGAATATTCCACCGCCCAATCTATGTTGGTGAAACAACTTAGGCAAGGAAAAACTCTTCTTGATCCTTTGCTATAGATTAGCAAAATCATGAAGACAAACAAGAAGAAAAAAAATGAACGAGAGAGAGAGAGAGGGCTTGGCAGAGAAAGGCTCTGTTGTTTTTCATGTATCTACTGCGAAGAGAATCCAACAAGAACACACAACTATTCACTATATCAAATAACCAAAACATCAAGGTTTTGATATTTCAAAACTCCCAGAGGCTATCAACAGAAAAGGTTTGACTAAGCCTTAACTCTTTTGTTCTATGAATCAAAATACCCCTTTAGTCCAGGCTATTAGGTCAAAATTAATTTATTATTTTCCTTTGACTCAATGAGCTCAAAAATAATAACCATTAATTATTTATTTCCTAGGCCTATTAAAATAACTTAATAAATAATTAATGAACCTAAATGAACTAAAATAATTATTTAAGCATTTTATTAACTAGTTTAAGTTCATGTTAATTTTCTAATTATTTAATCTAATCTTAGGCCCAGAATAATTAATTAACCAATTAAACTAGATAATAAATTTAATTTCTCTCGTTATTTTATTTTATTCTAGGGAGCTACCCTAAAGCAAATATCCAAGTTATGTTCCTCAGGGCCTTAGATAATTAGATCATTCGAACAACCACAAGGGGCGATATAGTGTAGACACTATCTTGTACAAGTCTGTCTTGACTAACTAGTTATATATGCCCAACATACAAGTATATTGGTCCTTCTAAAGAACATCAACTATAGTATATCAAAACATACGTTTCCAACTTTGTCAGACCACCAATTTATACTCAAGATGTAGAGTACAAGTCCACGCTGTAGCATTAGAAGTCTAGGTTTCAATCATATAGTACTTTTAGAAACCACTACTACAGGTCTTATTTTACGTATTCCAAATACACTTGTGTTATGAAATGAGAAGACTGCTCATTGGCTAAAGGTAAACCATTCCCTATTTAGAAGTTATAAAACAATAACCTTGCCATAATGAGATTCTCATTCTCATCATTTGGGTAAGAACAGTAGTTTATGTGTTAAGTATCCCCTGATCTATATTTTACTGTGAAAGATCTCCATTCACATGAACCACTTACTTAAACATAATGGGTTTTTTCTAATAAAAATTGTGCACAAATATAAAAAAGATTTCATGAACAATTTCTGAGAAAAATACTTTTATTAATATAAGTCAAAATTATATCAGAAACTTAGTTTAAGAGGGTATACATCCCAATATCAATGACATCAGTAGGCTCCATAAGTTGAGAAGTACCCCGTTTTTATGTGATTTTCAATGGCCGGTGGTGGATTTCATCAACTAACTGTCATAATTGTGTTCATTTTAAGCTCATTCATTGCGATGATTCTTCCTACCACGTAATGAATGAATTTGTATTGGCCACAAAGAATTCACTAATGTTTCTAATGACGTCTCACTAAAAATATCAACGTGAGCTTGCAACTTTTCCAATCTATCATCATTGTAACTCCTTTGATTTTGTGCCCAAAAATAATTGTTCATGATGATGTCAACCTTGCACTCAAAGAAAACAAAAGTCAAATTGAAAGAAAAATAAAAAATAGAAAAAATTTAAAAAAATAAAAAACAAAATGATATACTAAAAAAAAGATGTAAATATTCATAAAGTACATAAAAACAAAAGTTAGTGATATTTACAAATATAACAAAAGGCTAAATCTACAAGACTTGAGTGTTTCTGATAGTACCTATCCCTGGCAACGGTGCCAAAAACTTGATGTGTGTTTTTTAGTGTTGGAAAAATTAACAACAAGGGCCACAATTAATCAAGTTTTAATAAAATGCTAGCCACTAAAACCATATATATAGGCAAGTATACCCATCATATAATATAGGGAATAACAAGTATCGAATCCACAGAAACTTAGGCTCCCACCTTTACCAAAATCTTTATTGTTTAGCTAATAAAATAAAGGAATAAATAGAAAAATAACCTAATAAAGTACTATACAAGGGAATAGATCAAGTTCACACAAGAAAAGTCAAGGAGTGAGAAAAAGGAGAAAAGACATGTATATAAATAGAAATCCCTTAAATTATAACAATGATTTACTAGCAATTATCATAATTAATTATTATTTTGGCACCATGAAAGAATAAATTAGAATTACTTCATTTGCAATCCATGATTCCCTATCTTCTAAGTAAGTTAATAGATATATTCTATCTCACCAGTCTTACTCAAAAGATGCATTAAACTCAGTCTTTAACTAATACCCCTATACTCTAGGTGATATGAACATGAAATTAGCCAATAGCCTTATATTCTAGGTGAAATCAATCAATCTTTGAAATATCTGAGTTCTTGTTCTTAACCTGCTTTTGCAATCTAGTTAAGATATAACATATATGAAATGAATTAAGTTGAACTCACTCGTAACTTCATTTTTCAAGTCCATTAAAAAGGAGAAACATTCAATTAATTCATCAAATAAATCAAGTAACCAAATACCAGAAATATTAACCAATTGATAAAAAAGCTAAATTCTATACAAAATCATAAATTCAACAATATCCTCTAAATACAATTAAAACACATAAGTTCAACTTTAACAAAGTAGAAGTACAAAGGAAAATAGAAGAAAAACTCATAGGCAAGTGTAGTCCCCTTCTCCTTTGCAATCTTTCTGATAAAGCTCCTTTTCCTCTCCAAGATTTCCTTGATAATTCTTATTCTTGGTGTTCTTAGATTCTCTAGGAGCTCTCTAGGGTTTTTCTGCACCCAAGAGTGAAAAAACTCTCTTAATGAGTGTTAATCTCTTGTATTTATAGCTTTAAAGAATCGTTCTTGAAGACTTCTAGTCTAAGTATAAAGTAAATACCATAAAGAATTGTTGGAATTTCCCAATTCTGCATAAAATAGGACTCCAGACTGTTGCGAATTCTTGTCAAGTAAACATAGTTGCACAGTGGAATAAAACCAAGAATTCCCACTGACAATCTCATTTATGCTAAAAGGAATTGAACGGTGAAGAAAAATATACCTTACGTTGCCTCTGGGAATGAGAATTTTTTCCTTCTGTTCAATTTGTGGTGCAATCCAGCAAAAACTCTTTCGTTCTGTCAAAACATTAAATCTCAAGAGTAGAGATTTCTCTAACAAAAATCCACACAAGAATCGTGCTCAAGAACACAGGATTTTGTGCTATCAAAAATCACTTGGCGGCTAAGGTATTTCTCTTGTTCAGAAGAAGATGTTTTACAAGAAAAAGAACTCTCCGTTTTCTAAAAAAACTTCCTATGTAATTTCCAAAAATCATCACCACCCGGACTCCATATATCACACACATATATTTTTGTCCGTCTTAATTTTGGTAAACTGAATCCATATTGCATATGAACTCTTTATTACCAATTATCATTATGACTTTAGTTAATTACAATGTAGCTCACAAATTATAACTAATTATAATTTGACTACAACAACTTCTTCTTTTCACAATCAACCTAGTATTGTTATCAAATAACAACATGAGCGCTTAATTCTCTATTGTGTATGACCTATTAGGTTTCCCGGTCTATTGGCAGCAAAAATGAATTAATCTAAATGTCTTTAAGATTAATAATCCTTAATAATTTTAGAATTAACTTATTAATTCTAATAATGATTGATTTATTAATTCTCCAATTAGTAAATCTATATTAGGCAGATCATGAGCAGTATCTAACAACATATCATGACAACCCAAAAGTCCAGAAAGTTAAGTGGCTTGACATGAGCCTTTCAATAGAAAATAATAGTACAATAAACTCCTTTTACCATACAATATCTCATTTGGTTTGGAGTACGAAATTAGTGCCAACTTCTTCTAGAATAATAAATTTATTCTGACCTAAATATTTAGTACTTATTCCAGAAATCCACTACTCATCATATGTATCAATTGGAAACATTTCCAATATACAATGATCTTGGCCAAGGACTTCTTGATTAGTGATTCTTACAAGTGGCCAAAAGATATTTACTCCTACTATTAGGAACGGTGAATCTTTTATTGATCATCTCAACTACTTTCATTTGCTTCATATTGTACCTAATATCCATCCTATATGAGGTCTTGTTAGAACTCCATAGATTGGAATCAAAGTCCAACACTTAGCAAATAAAATACCTTGAAAATCTCAAGTCTAAGGATATTTGCACATTTTCTATAATGAGATTCTATTACTGGCACTAAATAGTTATCCATGTGATTATCTCATAGTCAGGTCATCCAATGTACTTATTCAAGTAACTAGCGTCCATGTGTTAACTTTGAGTATCACAAAACTCACAGATGTGAAAACCACCGCCTGATCAAATCAGGAAGTATAACACATGTTAGTCTTAACTTATTAATGATGTCCTATCTTATTAATACTACGACTAGGTATAATTTAAGTACGAACACTATCCAGTGTAGTAGGAACCCAATATCATGATCTCTATCATGGTTTTCTTAATACAGTATTGCACTTGGGACTTTATCTGACAGTTATTTTACATTAAAGCATAAATGAAACAAACTAAAAGATAAAGAATGCCTTGTTTTATTTAATAATGCACAATATACAGAATACATGTGATTGCCTTTAGGGTATAACACTAACAAACTCCCACTTATACTAGAGCCAATAATTCATGTATCTAATACCAAATGACTCAATATGTCTGTCATGCTTCTTATGGGATAGTGCTTTTGTAAGTGGGTTTGCTATGTTCTCATCCTTAAGAACTCTCTCCATTGTTACATCTTGTCTATCTATGATTTCGCTAATCAAATAAAAATGTCTAAGTATATGCTTGGATCATTGGTGAGACCTAGGCTCTTTTTCTTGTGCAATAGCTCTATTGTTGTCATAATATAGAGATATTGGTTCAGCAACACTGGAAACCACTCCAAGGTCCGTCATGAACTTCTTGATCCAAATAGCCTTCTTAGCTACTTCAGAAGTGGCTATGTACTCAGCTTCAATCGTTGAGTTGGCAATAGTATCTTATTTGGAACTCTTCTAACTTATTGCCCTTTCACATAATGTAAATACGTAGCCAGGTTGTGATTTAAAATCATCTTTATCAGAATGAAAATTGGCATTAGTATACTTGTTTATTTTCAAATCAGCTCCTCCATATACTAAGAATACATCTTTAGTCCTTCGCAAGTACTTAAGGATATTCTTTACAACTGCCTAATGACCCTTACAAGGGTTAGATTGGTATCTGCTGGTCAAACTAAGAGCACAGGATACATCGGACCTTGTACATATCATAGCATACATGATGGATATAATTGTAGAAGTATATATAATCTTACTTATATGATCCCTTTCAACTTGTGTCTTTGGAGACATTAACTTTGAAAGGCTTATCCCAGGGGACATGAGTAAGAATCCTTTTTTAGATTGATCCATGCTAAACCTCTTTAGCACTTTGTCTATATATGTAAACTGTGAACGACCTAGCAACCTTTTTGACCCATCTTTATAGATCCTTATTCAAAAAATGTAGGTTTTTTCTCCAAGGTCTTTCATGGAGAATTTCTTGGATAACCAAACTTTAACTGATTGTAGGACAGGTACATTATTTCCTATTAGTAATATGTCATCTACATAAAGTAATAAGAAAATGATTACGCTCCCACTAACCTTCTTGTATACACAAGGCTCATCCATATTTTGAATGAAACTAAACTCTTTGATTGTTTTATCAAAATAGATGTTCCAACTCCTAGAATCTTGCTTAAGTCAATAAATGAACCTTTATAGCTTGCACACTTTTGTGCTATCATTAGATGTGAAACCCTCAGGTTGTGTCATATACACCTCCTTAGTTAGGTTTCCATTTAAGAAAGCTATTTTTATATCCATTTGCCAAATCTCATAATCATAATAAGTTGTAATAGTTAGAAGTATTTTGATGGATTTCAGCATAGCAACTGGTGAGAAGGTTTTATCATAGTCAATACCATACTGTTGAATATAACCCTTAGCCACCAGTCGTGCCTTATAGGTAACTAGGTTACAATCCATGTCAGTTTTCTTCTTGAAAATCCATTTGCACCCAATAGGTTTAATTCCTTTGGGTGGATCAACCAGAGTTCATACTTGGTTATCATACATGGAATCTATCTCTGACTTCATAACTTCAAGCCATTTATCTGATTCTGAACTGTTCAAAACTTTCTTGTAAGTAGTAGGCTCATCATCATCAATGAGCAATATGTTATTGTGTTCACTAATGAAAAATCCATATCTCTCAAGTGTCACACGTATGCTACATGACCTTCGAGGTTCTTGTGTAGTTGAAGGTTCATCTGTTCTCTCAATAGATGTGGGATCAGATAATTGATCCTCATTTGTTTGTTCTTCTTGAATTTCACTAAGTTCAATTTTACTTCCATTGTCCTTTTTAAGCATATGCTCATTCTCTAAGAAGACGGCAAGTTTTGAAACAAACACTTTATTTTCAGGAGGGAGATAGAAGTAATATTCGAAACATTCTTTCGTATAACCCACAAACAAACACTTGTCAGACTTACTATCAAGTTTATCTAACTGTGGCTTTTTGACAAAAGCAGGGCAACCCTATACTCTCAAGTGAGATAACTTTAGTTTTTCTTACCAAAGAACATCTCAAATGCGGTAGTATCAATCATTTTTTATGCAACTCTATTCAGAATATGAACAAAAGTCTCTAGTACGTACCATCAAAACGATTTTGGCAAGTCTACAGAAACTATCATGGTCCGTACTATGTCTAGAAGGGTTCGATTCCTTCTCTCAGATACACCGTTATGTTAAGGTGTATGTGGTGGAGTCTATTGAGATAATATCCCATTATTTCTAAGATAACCTTGAAACTCTTGACTTAATTATTCACCTCATCGATTAGATCTTAGAGTTATAATACTTTTCTCAAGTTGTTTCTATACTTCATTCTTAGAGTCTTTGAACTTTTCAATTGCTTCAGATTTGTATTTTATTAAATACAAATACCTATATCGTGAATAATTATCGATAAAGGTTATGAAGTAGTGATAACTTCCTCTTGATTGCATTGACATTGTGCCACATACATCAGAACGTATAAGTGATAATGACTCTTTGCCCCTTTCTCCTTTTCCATAAAAAGAAGTTTTAGCCATTTTACCAAGTTAATAAGATTTGCATGTGCCATATGATTCATAATCAAATGGCCCTAAGTCACCTAACTTGTGTAAGTTAGAAATGCGATTTTCATTTACATGGCCTAAACGACAATGCCATAAATAAGATGAAGTTGAATTATCTATCCTTGGTTTCTTATTTTTTATATTAAGGATTGGATTATTCATGTTTAGAACATATAAACCATTAACCAAAGTTGCGAAACCATAATGAATATCATTCAATGAAAAAGAACAATATTTATTATTAAATATTAAATAAAATCCACATAAGTCTAAACACGCAATTGAGATAATATTTTTCAATGAAATTGGAATAAAATAATAGTTTTATAGTTCTAAAACTAATCCCAAAGACAGGTGTAGCTCGTAAGTTCCCATAGCAAGTGCAGTAACCTTTGCTGAATTTGCAGTACGTAGGTCCACGTCGCCCTTCTCAAGCTTTCTGCTATCCTTTAGTCCCTACAAGTTATTGTACAAATGAGATCTACATTCGGTATCTAATACCCATATCTCATTTCTAAATATAGTATTAACCTCAATCATAAATATACCAGGAGAAGAAGTAGAAATGCCTGCGAGCTTTTTCTTCTACTTCTTTTCCTTGATGGTCTCCAAGTAGGCTTTGCAGTTGTGCTTCCAATGGCCTATCTTTCCACAATGATTGCATGGGCCTTTGGTGGCTGCGTCCTTCTTTTTCACACCACCATTGGGCTTAGTAGAAGCCTTATTCTTCTTTTTAGGAACCTTCTTCCTAGAAGAGGAAGATTCTACTAATATAACTGCATTAGATTCATTCTTCATGGAGGACTTCACAGTTTTGAGTAAATTGATCAACTCGAGCATAGTAGACTTAATCTTATTCATCTGGTAGTTAATCACAAATTGTGAGAAACTATTTGATAAATATTGTAAAATTAAGTCGATACTTAATTCGTTGCCCATTAAAAAACCAAGAGAAGTACGATCAACCATCTTTGAACAGAACAATTGTTTTGATATCTTATATCTTTCTATCCTGGCTTGGACTTCAAGCTACTCTCAAAGATGCAAGATGATTGAGTAAGCATCTATATACTTGTGTTGTTTTTGCAGCTCAGGGGTCATTGACACCAACATAACACAAGATGCCATGTCACTATCCTCTTTATGCTTCTTGTGGATAGCATACTTATCAATATGAGTATCTTGAGCTGGTGGTGGTGGAATAGGAGCCTCTAACACACAGAGTAATTTTTCTGACATGAGAATAATTCTCAAGTTATATACTAATCGAGAAAGTTTGTTTTAGTCAATTTATTGGTTTCCAAGATGCAATATAGGTTTAGATTGGTCAACAAAATGCAAATGACCTAGATGTAAAGATAGAAAAAATTAGCTAACTGTATATGTATAAAAATGCAAATGAACTAGATGTAAAGATAGAGAAAAATAGCTAATTGTATATGTATATGTAATGTAGATACTTAAGTCTTTAATTAATCGCATTATTATTCCACTATTTTACTCAAACCAATAACCCCTACTATTGATTCAGGAAAGCCCGTTGGAAGTTTCCCTAGTGGACCGATATCCAAATTCCTCAAGAATGACCTTGGGTTTACCCAACAAGCCACCCTTAAGTTCAATGGTAGGTATCCAATACCATTTACATCGTATGTAATTACCATATCATTGGGTGATTAACATCTTTTAATCTTAAAACTTTTAAGCTAACCCAATCTTTCCTCTAAATTTCTTTATGCTTGAGTTAGTCCAACCAGGATAAAAAAATTAGTTAAACCCAACCCATTAATCAAGAATTTAAAATTCCATTGCTTGAACATGCCCAATGTTAAGTAGGCTTAGGTTAGCCTAACAACTTGATCTTGAAAAGAGACTCTCGTTTTTACTATATTAATGGAAGGCATTAAGTTTAATTTTAATTGAGGGATTTGTTATGTGAAACCCCAGTCAAAACCAACCTTAGAGTAAGGGGGTTGGGATGCATATCATATTTTATTTCATGATTGAATATATTTTTATATGATTTTTATGTGCTTTGGATTTGAGTTTTATTGTCTGGAAGTCTTGTTGATGAGTATTGTGTGAGAGGGGCAAAATGGTAATTTTTGCCCGAGGTGAAAATAGGGAAATAGCTTGTGGATGGAATAGAAAATAATTTTTCTAGTGAAAGTATCAACAAGAGTTGATGTGGTTTAGTGGTTAGAGCCTTAGAATTAATTATGGAAGTCTAGGGTTCAAATTCCATCATGGAAGTTTTAGCATGATTAAATTTTATTTTTGCTTGGGAAGAAATAGTTTTGGCCTTTTAAGCTTAGGGGAAGGTAGGGATGATGTCCTAAGAGAGAGACATGTTAGGAGTAACCTCATTCCACTCCCTTGCTCTACTCGAATTTCTTAAAGGGAATTCATTTTTCCTTGATCTTTGATTTTTCCTTAATTCTCAACTCCTTAGTTTAATCAAGATGTTCTAGCCATCTTCTTTCCGGAAATTTCAGAAAAGTGTTGAGGTCTTGTAGGATCAAAATGTCTTAGTAAAAGACTTCTTATGATCTGAAAAATATGGAAGAGTTGTGGGAAGTTCCAAGAGGAAAAATCCCTCTAGTGAGGTTGCTGAAAATTCTCTCTAGCTAGCTCATCTTCTTTATTGGAATGAGTTGAAAATTTTTCAGCTTATGGTGCCTTCAAAATGTCAAGTTTCTTAGCTAGCATTCCCTCTCAAATGCTGCTAGAAAAATGGTCTTTAGGATCAGTTTGTAATATGAAATTCTTAGCCATTTTCGGACTGCTTAAAGCTGGAGCAAAAGCAGGAAAAATTCCTGCACAAATCACAGCTTTGAGAATCCAAAACCAAGCTGTTTTCTTCCAATTTTTGTTCAGTACCTTAGCCATGTTTTTCCTCTACGAAGAAGGCTGGAAACCAGCCTTGAATACCCCTGAAATTTCCCTTCAAACCCTCTGCAAGTTGGCTGGGAATGGCAGCCGAAAATCTGCCTAGAAATTACTATTCAGCGAAAAATTGTGCAAGAAATTTTCCAGCCTTGTTTCCTATTTCTCTCCCAGCCGAAACACCAATCTTATTATGCAAAAACCTTCCTTAAACCTCCAGTAACAGAGCTCCATTGTTCCCCATAAGCTTCTGCACGAAATCCAGCAATGGCTACCCAAAAATCCCTCCACCAAATCCCTACAATTTTGCTTGATTGGTTTCCAAAATTCCAGCCATCTTTGTTTGGCAACTTCCATAATATATCACTCCATTGACCAGACTTCTTCATCATCATTGTGCACCTAGGTTTCGGCCACCCTAAGCTACCTTGAACCAGCTTTAATTCCTCAGAAAAACTGCTCAACTAGTCAGCCATAGGAGACCTTCAAAGCTCTTCAATTATCAAGATATTCTAGAAATATTTAGTTTCCAAATTCACTACCTAAAAATATTCTTCAAGGATTGTAACAACTAACCTTTCATTTTCCCTTCCAAATCAGAGAAACAACTCCCTAAACCCTTCAGAAATTCGGCCAGCCTAATTCCCTCAGAATTTTTGGCAGCTACACTACAATCTCTTAATTCCCTTCAATCTCCAAGAACACACACACTACACCAAGAACACCTACTACTTTCTTTCACCTAATACCCCTCCAAATCACCTCAAACCTTCACTAAAATCTCCAGATTTGACCTACTTTCTGCTGTGAGTCCTTCGACACCATCCTTAACATCAAACTCATCAAATCATCTTGCTACTTCGGATCAAAACCAGAAATTTCTGTGAAGGACAAGAACATCTTCAAGGTAAATTTACTCTATTAACTTCATCTTCTCCAAACTTGATCTCTAGTGAAAACCTATGTGAATAAACATACTAATGATCTCTCTCTCTCTTTCTCTCTCTCTCTCTCTCTCTCTCATGGCCGAAATTCCTCTTCCTTGGCCGGATGACTTCTTCTTCCATAATCATGCTCTCGCCATCTCCCTTAGACAAAGTTAGACATCTAGGAGTTGAGATCTACTCTAAACTCCTTCAAGGCATTCATCAATCAAGTACCTTCAATCATTCTTTTAAACTCTAGAATTATGTCTTTAGGATGATGTTGATAGTAGGTGGATGGTGATAGGATTCAAGTATATATTTATTGTTGAGATTGAAGCATGAACATTTGTATGATTGTGAAGGGGATGAGATTTATGCATGGAAGGATTATCTTGATTGATTGTATGATGATTTGAGGTTTGATGCATAAAGTATTTGAGGTAAAGCATGCTAGAGATTATGTCACCTTTGGTGAATAGAATTTATATGCATGTTAGATTATTGAAGCCATGATCATATTTATGCTAGTAGAGGTTAGATCATGTCTTAATAAATTTAGATCTATACTTATGTGCAAGATTTGGTCGATTTGATGAATGGAAGGATTGCATATGTTCTTGATTGTGGTTAGCTATAGGAATTTGAATCATGATCTAGTTGTCCCTAAACTAATTTTACTTCTTGAATAAAATATTCAATAAAATAATGTTTCTTTTGTATTTTCGAAAAAACCCTAGGAAGGGTATATTTGGACTATTATAAGCAATAAGGATATTTTAGTCAAATAAATAATAGCTTTGCTAGGAAAATAATATATATATATATATATATATATATTATTTAAAATAATGAAATCAATTACAGCCTTTTTTGGAAATAATTATGATTAGTGAAATATTTATTACTACAAATTTAATTATCATCTTTTAATCAAAACCCATTAAAAATTTATTTATTGTTTTTCAAGCAAGACTCATTAAATTCATTTTCAACTAATTTTAGCTATCAATTATTTTCTAACAACTAGAGTACTAATAAATCATTATTTTACCTAAAACTTCCTAGGACTCTTGATCAAATAAACTCTAAGTTTTCCTTAACAAGATTTAAGCTTGCAACTTATTAAAATTTATTTCCCAAACCATTAATTATTTTAAATATCACACTAGGCTCAACTCTTAAACCTATTTACTTAGTGTTTAACCTTAAAGCTTGGGACACTAGGATCATGGTAGTAGTAAGTTGTGTTGATTTAAAATTGAGGAAGTGGATTGTGGCTTGGAATTGATTGTGATTTGTATTTGCCTATGTGGGGTTAGGTCAGCTGTTGGAGACCTTGTTGTTGTGAGCAAGAATCAGGTAAGCTCCTGCATAAAACCTGATTGATGTGAAATGTTTTCTTATGACAAGCCAAATGTAGAGTGTATGGACACTCATTTATGCAAAGGCAATTGAGGGTTGAACTTTCTCTTATTTCCAGCATTTGAATTATTTAAAAGACAAGGAGCAGATTTGCCAAACCTAAACTCTTTCTAAAGCTGATTTTTACAAGGACTTTGGAAACCCTCAAAATGCCATTTTCATGTGGAACAATGTTTTGTTCATTTTATCCCAAGTGGGAAATGTCGTTGAGTACTCAATAAGGGTGGACTACTAGGACTAGTCCTTGAGGGGTTAGGGTAAGTCTCTCAGCAGGTGGCCACCTCTGAGGGGTGAGTCCTTCCCGGATAGGACGTCAGTCCAGTGGGTCGTGCTGGTCCGAGCTAGCAGTGTTCTTTTCAGTCAAGTGACTGTGTTTTACCGGAATGGACACCTGGTTGTTGTTCGAGTATAGAGAAGGAGGAGTATCTTGTCCAGTAGGCCGATCACCTACTTTTGTCAGTCTACACAAAGTGTGGCATTCTGACCGGCGGTATGCACAAAGTGTGGCATACTGACCATCTAGTTGTGGGGCCCAGCGTGTGGTAACCCATAATCCTTTCTTATGAGTGGTTGATTTTGTTGATCTTGTATGTCTAGAATAGCTAAAACGCCACTCTTGCTTTTGACTAATGTTTATTGCTTGCCAATATTTCTCTTATAAAGATTTCGCACTTTGCATCCATGAACTGCTTTCACTAAACACCCAAGGCACACACAGACTTACTGAGATTTCTGTCTCATCACCTTTTTCCCATGATTTCAGGTCGATCCTGCTGTGGGGATGAGTAGCTAGCAGTATCTGCCTTGGAAGAGATTGTTGTCATTTAATTCTATGTATTGCTTTGGGGAGACAAGAGTGGATAATTTTATTTATGGTTTTGTTTTGGGAATTCATGGATTTATTCTTGAAGTTTTCTTTGGGTTGTAATAAATTTTTAAGTTAAAGTATTATTTTTATTCCGCAATTTTATTTGTATGACCTAGTTATAAAGACCCCTTGTCCTTTGGACGGGGCGACATCCCCGACCCTGGCGGGCCTAGGTAGTAGGGTGTTACATGTTATATTTGTGTTTAAACATAACATGCATAATATCATCATATCCATACATTGCATAATAATAATGTGGCTTAGTTATGAACCTTACTATATTAATTTCCTTGAGCTACAAAGAAAATTAATTTGGCAAATCCTAAGTGTTCATGCATGATATAGGGAGAAAATCTTACCATCCTCTTTTTGGTCTTGATCATTTTCTCTCGAACTTGTAATAAATTCTATTCTATCTAAACCATGTAATCTAATTACATAAAATCCTAATTAAGAAACCTCGAGTATACATTTGAGGGGAGTTTAGATGAGAAGAGAAATTTACACAAGAAAATAGAGAAAGCTGTTAGTGTTATGCCTTAGAGGCAATCACTTGTACGTTGTATATAACACATTTTATTTTAATAAAAGGCATTATTTATCTTACAGTTTCTTTTGTTTACTTTTATGTAATATAATTGTTAGTTAAAGTCCCTAGTACAACACTGTGTTAAGAAAATCATGATAGAGATTATGATATGAGATTCCTACTACACTGTATAATGTTAGTACTTAAATAGTCCTTAGTCGTAGTATTAATGAGACAGGACATCATTAATGTGTTAAGACTAGCATGTGTTAGACTTTCTGATTTGATCAGGCGGTGGTTTTCATATCCGTGAGTATTGAGATACTCAAAGTTAACACATGGATGCTTATTAATGGAACAAGTTCATTGGATAACCTAGCTATGAGATAATCACATGGATAACTATTTAGTGCCAGTGATATAATCTCAATATAGCAAACGTGCAAGTATCCTTAGAATTGAGATCTCCAAGGTACTTTGTTTGCTGAGCATTGTGCTTTGATTCCAATCTCTGGAGCCAGATCGAGGGCCGCCTATGGGATGGATATTGGATACATTGTGAGGTAAACGAAAATAGTTGAGAGGGTCAATAATGGATTCACTACTCCTAAGAGTAGGGGCGAATATCTCACGGCCACTTGTAGGAATTACTACTCAGAAGTCCTTGGCCAAGGTGACTGTGTATTAGAAATAGTTCTAATTGATACACATCTAGAGTAGTGGGTTTCTGATACAAGTACTATTATATTCAGGCTAGAAATAATATATTCTGGAGGGAGTTGGCACTAATTCCATACTTCAAACCGAATGAGATATTGTATGGTGAAATGAGTTAATTGCACTATAGTTTGTTATTGAAAGGTTCATGTCAAGCCACTTCAATATCTCATGGGTGGTCATGATGTATTGCTAGATACGGCTCATGATCTGGGAATATGGGTTTATTAATTGATGAATTAATAAACCAATCCTTATTAGAATTAATATGATTAATTCTAATTAATTATGGATTATTAATCTCAAAGATGTTTGGATTAATTTATGTTCGCTACCAATTGACTGGGAAACCTAATAGGCCACACACAATAGAGGATTATATGCTCAAGATGTTATTAATAACATAGTGGGTTAATTGCGAGAAAGAGAAGTTGTTGTGGCCAAATTATAATTAGTTATAATTTATGATCCAAATTGTAATTGTGAAAACTTGATGTTTCCAATTATAATTAGGGAATTCTAATTGTTATAGAATTCTCAGCTGGAGTGTTTTAGGTAAGGGTTTTTTCGTGTTCTATAGGATAGACATACGATACCTATATTTTGTGTAAGACACAAAAAAACAACTCGAACAAACCCTAGGGCACACACGACATTCTCTTCTTTTTCTCTCTCTCTCGTTTTTGCTAAAAAAGAAGAAGAACCCTAGCCGCCACTTAGTTTTTCTACTAGCACAGAAAATCTTGGTGCTTGAGTGTGATCCTTCGTATGGATTTCTGTTAGAGATAATTACACACTGTGATTATAGTGGTTGGACATTCAACTCTTGTGGTGTTTGATCAAGAGGATTGCTGGATCGCGCCTCAAACTTGAAGAAGAAAAACTTTGTTTTTCAAATGCTCAAAGAAAGGTAAAGCTGTTACCTTTGTTCTCTTTATATCTTGTTTTCCACACATATGCGGATCTTGGGTTGGTATCTCGTTCTTATTTTTTCACTGCGCCATATATAATATACGAGAGATGACCAACAAAAGCAGGACTTGCAAGCCCTGTTTAATTGAAAACCAAAGCAATAAAATGTATAAATAATTTAATTGTGTCCATAGTCCATAACCAAACCACCATGCTAATTTTATACTCAAAATAAAATTAAACATAGCAAATAATTCCAAAATCACTATTTTGGAATAATGCAATAAATTCTAAAATGAATATTTTAGAACATATATTAATTCCTAAAATTAATTCCAAAATCACTATTTTAGAAAATAGAATAAATTATAAAATTACTATTTTAGAAGATATATATTAATTGCTAAAAAACATATTTTTAGGAGTTAAAATAAAATAATATATAATCTAAAATCATTATTTTAGAAAACATATTAATTACTAAAATCACATTTTAGGAATTAAAATAATATATAATCTAAAATCAATATTTTAGAAAATATATTATTTTTCCAAAACAAAATTTTTTGGAAAAATTATATTCCCAAAATGTTAACTTTGGAAGATTTGGGTGCTAAGAGGAAAAAAAAAACAAACATCCGTGGGCCAAGCATGAAGACAAAACTGGAAGTTTTACTAAACAAAGAAAAAGATTTTTTTTTTAATTAACAATAGGAATTGCATCCTGGGTAGGATGACATCCTCCCCATGATCACTAAGCATTCCCCACATGAACAGCGCATCGGGGAGCCTGTCCCATGCGAGCCGTAGCTTAGGGTTAAAAAAAAACCTTTTTTTAAAAACTTCTTCGTCTTCCCCAGAAGCAATTTTTGGGGGAAAAAAAACCTTCAAGTTTTGCGAAAATTTCAGAGAACTCTTCTCGGATTGCTCCCAATTTTTTTTTTTCCTTTTCCGTTTTATAAACTGATTCTCATCTTCTTAGTAAAACAAAACGAGAACAAATCAAAATTTGTTTCAAAGGAAAAATGACAACCTCAAGAAACCATTACCTTTTACAGTTAGACACAGACATGCCCCCCCCCCCCCAAAAAAAAAAAAAAACAATTTTCTTCTCTTAAAGAAATAATGCAAGAACTAATGCTTTAATTCTTGTCATTAACTTTTACAGAAACATGTTCATGCAACCAAAGCCCACATAATCAATTTTTTTTTTTCACAAACAACTCTCGTGAAAATGATTTCCACAGAGGACATAGAGGCAAACAACAAAACGAATTTCATGGCCAAAACACAACCCATTAATGCATAAATGGAGGCTTTCATACCACTGTTGGGAAATCTTGTCATGCAAA
Source organism: Voacanga thouarsii (assembly GCA_026120185.1). Taxonomy (NCBI): domain Eukaryota; kingdom Viridiplantae; phylum Streptophyta; class Magnoliopsida; order Gentianales; family Apocynaceae; genus Voacanga; species Voacanga thouarsii. The sequence continues at coordinate 1,448,232 of JANUWF010003362.1, read as the reverse complement.
TATAGTTGCGCAGCAGAATAAAACTAAGAATTTCCACCGAGGATCTTATTTATGCATAAAAGGAATTGAACGGTGAAGAAAAATATACCTTACGTTGCCTCTGGGAATGAAAAATTTTCCTTCTGTTCAATTTGTGGTGCAATCCAACAAAAACTCTTTCATTCCGTCAAAACACTAAATCTCAAGAGTAGAGATTTCTCTAATAGAAATCCACACAAGAATCGTGCTCAAGAACACACCGAGATTTTTCTGCTAGCAAAATCACTTGGCGGCTAGGGTATTTCTCTTGTTCAGAAGAAGATGTTTTACAGGAAAAAGAACTCTCCGTTTTCTAAAAAAACTTCCTGTAATTTCCAAAAATCATTACCACCCTAACTCCATATATCACACACACACACACACACACACACACACACACACACACACACACACACACACACACACACACATATATATATATTTCCATCTTAATTTTGGTAAACCGAATCCATATTACATATGAACTCTTTATTACCAATTATCATTATGGCTTTAGTTAATTATAATATAGCCCGTGAATTATAACTAATTATAATTTGACCACAATAATTTTTTTTTTCACAATTAACCCAGAATTGTTATCAAATAACAACATGAGTACTCAGTTCTCTATTGTGTGTGACCTATTGGGTTTCCTGGTCTATTGGTAGCAAAATATGAATTAATCTAAATGTCTTTAAGATTAATAATTCTTAATAGTTTTAGAATTAACTTAATAATTCAAATAAGGATTCATTTATTAATTCTCTAATAATAAATCCATATTATGCTGATCATGAGCATCATGACCACCCAAAAGTCCAAAAAATCAAGTGGCTTGAGATGAACCTTTCAATAGCAAATAATAGTGCAATAAATCTCTTTCACGATACAATATCTTATTTAGTATGGAGTACGGAATTAATGCCAACTCCTTCCTGAATAATAAATTAATTCTAGCCGAAATATTTTAGTACTTGTTCCAGGAATCCATTACTCATCATATGTATCAATTGGAACCATTTCCAATATACAATCGACTTGGTCAAGGACTTCTCGAGTAGTGATTCCTACAAGTGGCTATGAGATATTCGCTCCTACTATTAGGAGTGGTGAATTCTTCATTGATCCTCTCAACTACTTTCGTTTATTTCATACTGTACCCAATATCCATCCCATAGGCGGTCTTGTTAGGGCTCCAGAAATTGGAATCAAAGTCCAACACTTAGCAAATAAAGTACCTTAGAGATCTCAAGTCTAAGGATACTTGCACATCTACTATAATGAGATTCTATCACTAGCATTAAATAATTATCCATGTGATTATGTCATAGTCAGGTCATCCAATGTACTTGTTCAAGTAACAAGTATCTACGTGTTAATTTTGTGTATTACAATACTCACGGATGTGAGAACCACTACCTGATCAAATCAGGAAGTATAACACGTGTTAGTCTTAATGCATTAATGATGTCCTATCTTATTAATACTATGACTATGGATAATTTAAGTACGAATACTATCCAATGTAGTGGGAACCCGACATCATGATCTCTATCATGATTTCCTTAACACAGTGTTTCACTTGGAACTTTATCCAACAATTATTTTACACAAAAGCATAAATGAAACAAACTGAAAGGTTAGCACTGCCTTACTTCGACTGGGTCGGCACCAAGTCAACACTAGACCAATTTCCTCTGTTTTGCTATGTTTCTTGAATTTCTTCTAGTGCTGGGCCGACAATGGTTCAACTTCTTTGGCCTGGCATCGAGTTGTTTCTTGAAATCTAACATTTTGACTCCAACTTCATCCATTCTTGCATGAAATTATCAAAAGACCTTTTCACTGGCAAAATATCAAGTAGGAAGGGAATCGACTAATTTTTGTATTAAAAGTATCACAAAATAACCTCAAATAATTAGGACAATATAAGTAAAATTAGGCAATATCAGTTAACCACCTAAGGTTTAATAGGGGCTCGTTGTCTATTCATTTGTTTGGCCAACCAAACTTTTTAGCTGAAGAGTAGCCTTTCCGTGAAAATCGAGGACATAAGTATTTTGAGGTGTTGATGGTGAAAGGTTTGTCCCATAACAAACCCCAACTGGGTTAGGTAGGCTGTTAATGGGTCGAGTATACTCGGACCCGGACTGAACCCATTTATAACGGGTTCAATATATCTATTTGACTACTTGATTCGACCTGAATCCGTTCACTCATTTAGCTTATATAATTAGGTCTAGGCATAGAATTATAATACATGTGCTCATTTATCTTATTACTCGATTAATATAAATATTATATAAAATATATATTATATATATATATGTTATAGTTATTATATTTTTCCTAATCTTTAGATTGTACCTAATCTACAGTTGAGAATGATATTATTTTTAGTGTATTAGGGATCCATTACTTGCATATTCAGATATAAGACTCTTTATACTATACTCAGTGGGTATTCAGGTTAGGGTTGATACATGATAATGTTAATCAGGTTCAGGTCCAGGTCTAGGTCCGGGTTCGAGTGATCCAGACCTGACTAGACTTGTTTACAATTGTAGGGTTAGGATTAGGCCAAACTGGGGGACTATTTGTTGGAGCGTTACTAAAAGATGAATGGACCCCAAGAACTATAAGGACTAATCAACTAGTAAATGCTAATGTGAACCCTTTATAAGGCACATGAGGTTGCCCCCCGAAAGGAGAAGGTGCTTGGCCCATGCATAAGTTGGCATAAACACATTTCCAATAGCTACTTAGTACGTTTTGTTAGGGTTGCCTAGCTAACTGGAAAAAATGAATTGACTCCACCCAACTCAGTATAAATGGTTCCTGTTGGGTTACCTCTAAGATTTACAAGTGCAGTGGCCCTAAGTCATGAGTTATTAGATGATGGTCCTAGTTTTCTATGAGCAATAGTTATGTTCCTAAAATGTAAATGTTGAGAAACTATGCTAGCTTCTATGGACGGTGGTGTAGCTATTGGAACATTCATCCTATGCTCTGCTAATGCAGTAAGTTCATTCTTAAACATTAGTTTAAATATGATAGAAAATTACTGAACCAAACTTTGCATTAACTCTCCTATGCTTTTGTCAAACTACTGCAGAATTATAAAAAGGGAAGTTTGACAAGCATTTGAGTCAGCACTAGCCAAAGATTGTTGAACATCGTTATGTTGATCTATCGTAGTATCATTGCTAGATTCCATATAGGTAGTAATTTTTCTAAAACACAATAGCATGAAGTGATTAAATAGCCTTACCTCAGAGTGATCCCATTTTTTATACCAAATAGTATTAACTGCCCAAAAATTTTAGCCATTCAATTGCCTGAAATGTGTGCAATTCGACGGAATAAAAATTGAGAATCTAGTATGGATTAGCTAATACTTAATGAATCTTTCTATTGCCAATATGAATAAATATAAGAGAATGAAGCAAAAATAGATCTTTTATAGCTTTGAGATATGCAACTTCTTGAAGATACAAGCAAATCTTCCTCAAACATTAAGGGAACTATTACAAAACAAAAGAACAAAAATTTAATGATTGAAAGCAAAGTAAATCTAAGCTAGAAAAGTTCCAAAAAGATAGTAAAATAAGGAAATTTGCTTGAGAATGCTTCTGATGTCTTTGCCCGTCTTCTTCTCTATTTCTGGTTGAATTTAATGACTTATTTCTTTCACGTTCACCCCTTTTGGCTTTTCCTCTCCATGATTTCTCCCTCAACATTAATGGTAGTAGTGGAGAAGAACAAGATCTCTGACTCGATAAAAAATCCTACCTATACTGCTGAATTTTCAGACTTATCCTTATGTATCCAATTTCCCAAAGAATCTGAAGCTTATCATCCAGTAGATCCGATTGATCCAACCCAAATGGTCATGCCGTCCAATTAAACTGACCCTAGATCAGTTGGTCAAGTGATCTATTCGTTCCTTAAGCTTTTCAACAATCAGTTGTCTAGCCGTTCACTAGCCTTTTTGTCTGCCAATAGTTATGAATTTGAATATGAGAGAAGATTGTAAAACTGTTCATTTAGAAAATTGATAATTACTTATGTGAACTTGTTATTTGTATACACTAAAATATTGTAATTATTTTTATGTAATAATATTATATAATAATGGCAATCTTGAGAATTTCAATTTAATTGAATTATGTCTTTTATTATTTATAAATATTTTTACTATGCATTATATACAATAAGATTGAAAACCTACACACACACACACACACACACACACACACACACACAACTATCTGGAAAAGGCTTTTGGTGCGATAACTGGCAGTTTACTGTGTTGACACATGGAGTTTTGAATTGAAATGAATTGGCAATGTTTTCTTTCGTAATCCAAGAATCCATTAATTTTGATAAAAAACCAAGCTGCCATTGAAGCATTTAACTGACTGGCTACTTACCAGTTCACACTAGGGTCTATAGAACATTGGTGTCCTTTCACTGTTCCACTGCAACTTTTTTTTTTTTAGACTACAGAATATTGGTTTTCTTTTAAGCAAATAGACGGCTGCTTCATTGTGAATCAATGGGAAGGCTTTTAGCTCTCAACAAGAAATTCTATCTCAATTCCTCTCTAAAAATGCACCAAGATGGGTTATAGTCCAATGCTTGGGTTCTGCACCCATTAGACAATACTCCAGCACTCTTCTTCCCGGCAATAGTATTGGCCCGGAAGTCATCTCTGTTGCCAAAAGCGCCATCCTAGTAGCTGGTTCTCTCGAAGATATGCCAAGAATTTGTAATTATTTTCCCTACAATTCTTTATTCATCTTTAACCATACTTATTGTGAAGTATCTTTGCTCTGGGGTCATATGCAATGCTGATGCAATACATAATCTGTTGTTTACCCTTTCAGCTGCCACTTCTTTTTTCAGCAATCTAAATGAGAATTTTTTTTTTTTTGTGGGGTCTAAAATGGAACTGCAATTACTTTTCAAAAATACAAAGCATGCCTACAAGATAGAAATTTTTGGTGAATTTAAATAATGAAATTGACAAGGAAAGATAGTATTTTTTATTTATAATATCTTTTTAGGATGAATATCGATGGTTTGAAAATTTGGTTGAAATTGGATCTGTCAAGGACTGATCTTGGATTTAAGGAGATGCCTATGGGTAAAGTGGCTTTGGGTTCAACTAGAGTACTGTTGCTAGAAGAGACACTTTCTATTGCGAAGTAATTTGATGTAGTATATAATCAAGATTTCTATATATATATATATATATATATATATATATATATATATATATATATAATATTTATATATTTATTATATATATATTATTCCAACTTTACGGTGAGTATTATTTGGAGAATTTGTATTGGAACTTTTCTAGACTTTCTATGGTTCGATTTTTTTCTTTTCAAAATTTTATCTAAACTAGTTATCATTATGATTAGTATGTGTGATGATAGAAGCAATTGTGATTTATGTCGTCATTTTTAAGTAGAATATAAAAATTCCAAAACCTACTAAAAATATCTGCTTTTCACCTCGTTGCCTTTGCCTCTTTCTACCTTCGGCATTGGATCGCATGGTTTGGTCTATAATCTCCATTGGTATGGACGCCGTCAGCTTCTTTTATATGTTTATATATTTTTATATAAGATTATGCATCAGTGAGCTGTGGATTTGATTTTACCCAATCCTTTTGATAACTTCAAATTTTGTAGAATTCTAAGCAGCGTCATTGAGATCCTATAGTAGAAAACTAAAAGTTTTGATCTTTTGGTAATAATTGGCAAATCTCGCCTTTATCTTAGTTTAAGAAGCTAGTATCCTGCTTTGAGTTTCCTATTTTGATTTGATACATTCAATTAGCTAAAATGTCAATTTGAGGTGCTTTTGATACTATAGATATAGATTAGAAGTGGAGGAGCTATGGAGGAATTTACCATTTCTTCCAATAGGATTACAACAGAGCATAAAACAATGAACAAAAATATCGGATGTTAGGGTTGGTAAAAGACAAAATTTGAATTGCTGAGTTGTTTCTGAGTCTTTGCAATCAGATAATGAGAAAAGGGATATTATAAGCTCGGATGAAGACAACAATAAAAGCTTTGCAATTAAAGTCACTGGTTAGATGTTTTCAGAATTATATTTGATTAATTTACTTTGTAATTTATTTTGGACGTTCAAATGGGTTGAATCATCTGAACAAATGCATAGGAGTTCTAGCGGATGGGAGGTGTTTGTTTAGAGGAATAGCACATGTGACATGCTTGAGAAGAAAGGGGAAGTAGTTCCTGACGAGAAGAATCATAGGGAACTTGCTTATGAATTAAGAGCTCATGTATGTTTCTAACTTTTTTGGGATTATATGTTGTCCATTTTTGCAATTTGTTTAACATTTAATTCATTTTGGATGCTTTTGTTGGTCGATGAAGAGCTATTAAAGAGGCAAAAAAAAAAAAAAAAAAGCAGAACGGTAAGCTCTTTTTGTATGTTTGTTGTAATTTTTAAACGCTTACAGTACATTTTTGTAATGTAGATGATACTCATCTTGTGATGCATGCTTTGTGTGTATATTCTTGTGCATAGAAATAGTAAAAAATTAATCAATCTTAAATTTAAAGTACCAAAATCACTCACACACAACATATTTTTAGGTAGGTATATCCGTCATGTAGCATAGAGTTCTAATGCTAAGTATCATTTCCCTCGGGTAAGGTGGCTTATGTGTTCGGATTTGGGTATAAAAATCATACAAAAACTAAACACATTCCTAATCAAGTTAAATTAAAACGTTAACCCCAAATTACATATATGAGCAAGCATACTCATCATTAACATAGCATAGGGTTCAAACGAGTGTCGATTCTCAAGGAACAAGTATGCATTAATCCCCTTTCTTTCATTGTTTAACTGACTCAATAAAGTGAAAAAGAAATAAAATAAAACAAAATAATATATATATATATATATATATATATATATGTCAAGGATGAAGAATTATGTAACTCAAACCGTTATTTTGACAAACATGACCTTAAAATACCTAGCCATTATCATAACTAATCATTCTCTTAGTATCATGAATGATTAATATAAACTCACTTCTTTTCCAATCCATGAAATCACTACCTTCTAGATAAGTTGGCATTACATTCCTGTCCCAACTAATTCACCTAAAAGATGCATTAAACACAATCTTTTGATTAAATTTTCATTCCTGGCAAACTTAACACATGAAATTAAGCAATGAATCCATTCCTGACAGACATCAATTAACCTTTAATTACCAGTTCTTAGCAATTAACCTCTTTTTCAAGCAAATTAAGAGACAACAAATATGAAACTAACGAATTGAAACCATTATCAACCCATTTTCCAAGCAAGTTAATGGAAAGAAACAACCAATTAATCTCGTAATCAACCCAAGTAATTAAATACCAAGAAGAACAATCAATTAATCAAAAGGTTAAATAACTCTAAAAACTATGAATATCCAAAACAATGTCAAATTACAATAAAACAATTAATACATCATTGTTCAAGAAAAATAAAACAAAGTAAAAGAAAGCACTCATAGACAAGCCTTCTTCTTCTTCCTTTAAAGACCTTCTTGCACAACCCTCATTGAATTAAAGAATTCCTCATTTGCTTTGAATGATTTTCTATGATGATCTATGAATTCTCCCATTTTCTCTTATGTTTTTAATCTATTTATAGGCTTAGGAAGTGACTAAACTCATTGGTGTAATGTTCTTGGCTGAGTAGAAGTAGGAAGATACTAAAACTCCACAGATTATCAAAAATCGCGTACAAAAATCAAAGCTCCGTCTTTTTCTCAGAGCACAACCAGTGTCGCCTTAGCTACTGGAGCCGACACCGGTTGTGTTCTGTCTCTTCCGTTGTTCACTGATTTTTTCTTGATTTCCATGCACTGTTGTCCAGAATGCAGCCGGCGCTACCTTGGCTACTGGAGCCGGCGCCGGTTCCTCTGTCCTGGCCGGCGCTGCCTTGGTTCTGTTTTGCGACGCTTTTACTTTGTTTTATCCCTAAAATCTGAAATAATGAATAAAATACATTTCTAAGGGTAAAATCGCAAATATGAAGGAATATGACTAGTTATCGAACATAATGTATCACAAAAGAACCTCAAATAATTAGGAAAAACATGACTAATTTAGCCCATATCAATGGCAAATACTCCTACTATGCCCTTGTTCCATTATTTGGTAAATTATCCTTTTGGGATGGTATCACATAAGAAAGGGAACGAACCTACCCAAGTACAACTAAGAATTTTCCTTAGATCACCAAGTATCCTTAAGAAAAGAAGGATAAGTCATAATTCAAAAAGCATTCCATATTATGAAGCCAAACCCTAATCAACTAAAATAGACTTACTGAGACTCCATATTGGTACTAATTGGGCTGTCTAAATCAATACTTACTCTTTCTCGAGTTATATATCTCCTATCCTTCAACCTCATTAGTGAGTATCTCTACTTCACTAACCTAGTTTAAGGGGCATTAAAACTAATTACCCATTTCTCATTTGAGGAAAATGGTGTTCCTATCTCTAGGCAACTCTTTGGCCCTTCAATCATCTAGTGCTATGCCCTCGATCTCTCTCTTGAGTTAATCAAAGGTAAACCTATAGAGTAAACCAATTAATCGAGCCTCTCAACTTTAATCCCATCTCTCAAAATCATTAAAGGAAAAGTTCAACAATCAATCATTCCAGCACAAATTAAGTGATTGAATACCAAAATATAATTCAATAAATCATAATAGAGAGGTCAAGATCTAATAAATATAAATTTTCAACCTTTTAATTACAAAATGAATCATGAAAGCTTAACAAAAGCAAGTAAAAAAACACAAGAGAGAAGAAAATAAACTCTTAGACAAGTGATACTTTCTTCTTCTTGAATCTCCTCCTTGAAGATGCTTTCTTCTCTACAAAAATGGCTTTGGATTCCTTCTTGGAGCTCTAGGGTTTGGAGGCTGCTCATCTCTCTGTTGGTTCGTCCCTTAACAAGACAGCAATAGGATCTATTTATGGTGGCCTTTGAAAACCCTTGAAATTTACCTTGTACTGATTTGTCCTGATATGAACCAGTGCCTATTGTAAAGGTAGATTGGTACTGGTTGTGCACTTTTTCTTGAAGATCTTGAAATTCCACTCTGAACCAATGCCTATCTATTCTTCCATCCGACGCCTATTGATTTTGTTGTTCTAACTCCTGAACTCTCTGGAAATAATTGGTGCCTCTTTAATTGGTGAACCGGCTCCTGTTACCTTAAATTGGCACCTATGTACTTTTATAACCGATGCCTGTTATGTCTAAAATGTTTGCCTTAACCTTCCATTTCGAACTGGCACCTGTTTACCTTTGTACCCGGCGCAGGTTTGATGCTCATTTGCTTTGTTTTTCACCTTATTTCTTTAATTTTGTTTTATTTATGCATTCTGCACAAAACAAGGCAAATGGGTAATCATATGATCATAAATTTAGCATAACTCAGTACAAATTGACTAATAAAATATAGACATAATATCACTCATCACTCATTTACATTTAAATTTTTGCTTGTCCTCAAGAAAATTTTTAGAATAATATGTGTCTCAAGCAAAAATCAATCTTCATCCATGCTAGATTTTTGGTAACAATGACTCTTATGAGAAAGATATATTTTTTTTCTTTTGAGGTGAAAATTCAATTCAAAGTCACTTGACCAAGCCAAACTCATGTAAACCTATGTATTTGAATAGATAAAACCAAGACCCTCAAAGTTGGATTAAACAAGACTATACTTATGCAACATTCTCCACCTAATCTTCTAAGTCAAGAATATAACTCAAATTATTCATATAAGTAAGGAATAGTGGGTCAATTTAATTTCTATGACTCACAAAAGCTACTGCAATCTAAGTAGTAAACAGAAGATTGATCTAATTGCTCACTTTTGCAGGGTAATGAAAATACCTAGTTAAAGATATAAATAATGATTTTCAGCTTTTTCATTATCCTCATTAAACACTTATTTTCTTTCTAAAGCAAGGTAATGCAAATGCCTAGTAAAGATATAGATAATGAATTTTCAGATTTTGCATTACCTTTCTCTATTCTCTCTCTCTCTCTCTCTCTCTCTCTCTCTCTCTCTCTCTCTCTCTCTCTCTTTTACTTCAATCTGCATTTACTTAAACTCAGAATTAGGACTAGCTAGAAGATTAAAGAATATAAACGAACAAAAAATGTCCAACTTATACTTCATTATAAGTTTCTCATCCACTCCCAAGAAATAAAAGTGTCACAATATTTACTAAACCTAAACAAGGTTAAGCCAAATTTCCAAGACTGAGTTTATATCACATTAAATATACACATTTACCAAAGAATATCAAAGTCCAGATAACCTTATGCTGAGGGAAAAAGAATAGCAATATCATAATATTCAAAGTGTGCCAAAAATTAAAAAATGTTTGCTCATTTTTTCCAAATTTAACAAAGATAAATAGCCAAAAGAGTGCCAAGAAATTCAATAAATACTTTACAAGAAATAAAGCCTAATTTTTTCTCCACACTTAAATTGGACAATGACCATAAGTTATACAATAACCACATCCAACAAAAAGTCAAAAGGGATAAGGAGAAAAAGGAAAAGCAATACTTCCCAAGTGTGTGACGTGTAGTTCTACAATGTTGTTCAAGGAGAAGGGGTATAGCATGGTTCCACATGTTTAAAAAAGTTCCATTCACAATCATAAAAAATTATCAACATAAGTGAAAGGATATCAAAATAAAGCAAAAACATAATATAAATAAAATAGACTGAAATATACTATATGCATACAAAAACTATAAAAATATATACAAAAGAGATCTCAACAAAATGAAATGACATATAAGAGGAGTAAAAGGTGTGAGTCCGCTAGTAGGAGGAGTGAGGACTACTTATGCCAGCACCCAGGTGATAGTCGGGTTAATCAACTGCACTGTTATCATCACCAGGAATCGGAGGTGGTGGAGGATTGTATGGGGAGATAATATAACATACATGGCACATAAAATTCTCCTGGAACTTAATCTTGTGCTCCAGGCTCTCCAATTGCTCATTCTGATGTTGCTGTGCCTGTATGATCTCCCCGAGCTGTGTTCTATTCATCTGCACAGTGTGCAATCTTAGAATATTGCTCTAAAAGGAAGTTGCGCAGCTTATCGAACCATCTAGTCTGGCCATTGTACATCTTCTTTAGCTAGGTGATGTTTGTTCTCAGAGTAGTTTAGGCAGTCTCTATTCTCTCCATGATAGCTCTCAAATCAGTCTGGGTATCCCTTACAGCTACTGGGCAACCTATGGTTGATGTGGCTCTCCATCCTGGGGCTCTTGTTACTGCTCTGGTGGCTATGCCTATTGGGTATCTTAGGCTCGTATCCTATACGGCGCAACGGAAAATAAAACGAGATACCATCCCAGGACCCGCATATGTGTGGAAAACAAGATATAAATAGATCAAAGGTAACAACTTTTTACCTTTTTTGATCGTCCGAAAAATAAAATTTTCTTCTTCAAGTCGAGACGCGATCCAGCAATCCTCTTGATCAATCTCCACATAAGTTGAACGTCTAACCACTATAATCACAGTGTGTGATTATCACAACAGTAATCCATATAGAGGAATACTCAAGTACCAAAATTTCCTGTGCTAGCAGAAAAAGATGGCGGCTAGGGTTCTTCACAAGAACAATTGAAAGAGAGAGAAGAACGTTAGTTATATGTCTAGGGTTGGAGATTTCGTATGTTGTGTGTCAGCTAGGGTTTCGTGTATATATTACACGAAATACTTGCTGAAAAATCCTCCATCCCAGAATTCTAAAGCAGTTAGAATTCCCTAATTGTAATTGGAAATATCGAGTTCTCACAATTATAATTTGGACCATAAATTATAACTAATTATAATTTGTCCACTACAACTTCTCTTTCTCTCAATTAACCCCACTATGTTATCAAATAACATCTTGAGTATGTAATCCTCTATTGTGTACGACCTATTAGGTTTCCCAGTCAATTGGTAGAGAACATGAATTAATCCAAATGTCCTTGAGATTAATAATCCATAATTAATTAGAATTAATCCTATTAATTCTAATCATGATTGGTTTATTAATTCATCAATTAATAAACCCATATTCCGAGATCATGAGCGGTGTCTAACAACACATCATGACCACCCAAGAGTCTAAGAAGTCAAGTGGTTTGACATGAACCTTTTAATAACAAACTTCAGTGTAATCAACTCCTTTCACCATATAATATCTCATTCGGTTTGGAGTACGGAATTAGTGCCAACTCCCTCCAGAATTAATTCTGGCCCGAATACAATAGTACTTGTACCAGGAACCCTCTACTCTAGATGTGTATCAATTGGAACTATTTTCAATACATAATCCCCTTAGCCAAGGACTTCTTGAGTATTAATTCCTACAAGTGGCTATGAGATATTCGCCCCAGCTATTAGGAGTGGTAAATCCTTTATTGACCCTCTCAACTACTTTCATTTACCTCACAATGTACCCAATATCCATCCCATAGGCGGCCCTCGATCGAGCTCCGGATACTGGAATCAAAGTACAATGCTCAGCAAACAAAGTACCTTGGAGATCTCAAGTCTAAGGATACTTGCACGTTTGCTATATTGAGATTATATCACTGGCACTAAATAGTTATCCATGTTATTATGTCAAAGCTAAGTCATCCAATAAACTTGTTCCGTTAACAAGCATCTATGTGTTAACTTTGAGTATCTCAATACTCACGGATATGAGAACCACCGCCTGATCAAATCAGAAAGTCTAACACATGCTAGTCTTAACGCATTAATGATGTTTTGTCTCATTAATACTATGATTAAGGATTATTGAAGTACTAACACTATACAGTGTAGTAGGAATCTCATATCATAATCTCTATCATGATTTCCTTAATACAGTGTTGTACTAGGAATTTTATCGAACATCTATATTACTTAAAAGTAAACAAAAAAAAAAAAACTGTAAGATAAATAATGCCTTTTATTAAAATAAAATGTGTTATATACAATGTACAAGCGATTGCCTCTAGGGCATAACACTAACAAACTCCCACTTACATTAAAGCCAATCATTCATGTATCTAATACCGAATGACTCAACATGACAATCATGTTTCTTTTAGGATAGTAATTTTGTAAGCAGGTCAGCTATGTTCTCATCCGTGGGAACTCTCTTTATCTTTATTTCCTTAGCTACTTCAGAAGCGGCTATGTACTCAGCTTCTATCGTAGAGTTGGCAATAGTTTCTTGTTTGGAACTTTTCCAACTTATTGCCCTTCCACACAACGTAAACACGTAGCCAGATTGCGATTTGAAATCATCTTTGTCAGATTGAAAACTGGCATCAGTATACCCGTTTATTTTCAAATCACCTTCTCCATGTACCAACATATCCTTAGTCCTTCGTAAGTACTTTAGAATGTTCTTTACAGCCATCCAATGACCCTCACCAGGGTCAGATTGGTATCTGCTCGTTAGACTGAGAGCACAAGATACATTGGGCCTAGTACATATCATAGCGTACATGAAAGATCCAACCGCCGAGGTATATGGAATCTTACTCATATGATCCCTTTCAATTTGTGTCTTGGGAGACATCGACTTTGAAAGGCTTACACCATGTGACATGGGTAAGAATCCCCTTTTGGATTAATCTACACTAAACCTTTTTAGCACTTTATCTATGTATGTAAACTGTGAAAGACCTAACAACCTTTTAGATCTATCTTTATAGATTCTTATTTCGAGAATATAGGTCGCTTCTCCAAGGTCTTTCATGGAGAATTGTTTGGACAACCAAACTTTAACCGTTTGCAAGACAAGTATATCATTTCCTATTAGCAATATGTCATTTACATAATGTACTAAGAAAACAATTGCACTCCCACTAACCTTCTTGTATACACAAGGCTCATCTATGTTTTGAATGATACCAAACTCTTTGATTATTTCATCGAAATGAATGTTCCAACTCCTAGAAGCTTGCTTAAGTCCATAAATGGACCTTGGCAGCTTGCACACCTTTGTGCTATCATTGGATGTGAAACCCTCAGGTTGTATCATATACACTTCCTCAGTCAGAATTCCGTTTAGGAAAGTTATTTTCACATCCATTTGCCAAATATCATAATCATGATGAGCGGCACTGACTAGGAGTATCCTGATGGATTTTAACATGGCTACTGGCAAGAAAGTTTCATCATAGTCAATACCATGTTGTTGACGATAACCCTTCGCCACTAGTCGTACTTTATAGGTAACTAAGTTACCATCCATGTCCATTTTCTTCTTGAAAACCCACTTGCACCCAATAGGTTTAATTCCTTTGGGTGGATCAATCAAAGTCTATACTTAGTTGTGGTACATGGAATCTATCTCTGACTTTATGGCCTTATGTCATTTGCCAGATTCTAAACTGTTCAGAACATCTTTGTAGGTAGTAGGCTCATCTTCATCTATGAGCAATACGTCATTGTGGTCACTAATGAGAAATCCATATCTCTCAGGTGCCACACGTATCCTACTAGATCTATGAGGTTCTTGTGTATTAGAAGGTTCATCTATTCTCTCAATAGATGTGGGGTTAGATAGTTGATCCTCGTTTGTTTGATCTTCATGAACTTCACTAAGTTCAATCTTACTCCCACTGTCCCCCTTGAGCATGTGCTCCTTCTCTAAGAAGATGGCATGTTTCGAAACAAACAATTTGTTTTCAGAGGGTAGATAGAAGTAATATCCGAAAGATTCTTTTGGATATCCCACAAACAAACACTTGTCAGACTTCCTATCAAGTTTGTTCAACTGTGGACTTTTAACAAAGGCAGGACAACCCCATACTGGCAAGTGAGATAACTTTGGTCTCTTACCAAAGAACATTTCAAATGGGGTAGTATCAACCATTTTGTCGAAACTCTGTTTAGTATATAAACAGAAGTCTCTAGTGCATACCTCCAAAATGATTTTGGTAAGTCTGTAGAAGCCATCATGGTCCGTACCATGTCTAGAAGGGTTCGATTTCTTCTCTCAGATACACCGTTATGTTGAGGTGTATGTGGTGGAGTCCATTGAGATAATATCCCATTATCTCTAAGATAACTCAGAAACTATTGACTCAAGTATTCTCCTCCTCGATCAGATCTTAGAGTCTTAATACTTTTGCCAAGTTGTTTCTCTATTTCATTCTTGAAGTCTTTGAACTTTTCAAAGGCCTCAGATTTGTATTTCATTAAATACAAATACCCGTATCATGAAAAATCATCGATAAAGGTTATGAAATAATTATAACATCCTCTTGCTCGTATTGACATTGGGCCACATATATCAGAATGTATGAGTTCTAATAACTCCTTGGCCCGTTCTCCTTTTCCTAGAAAAGGAGTTCTAGTCATTTTACTTAGTAAACAAGACTCGCATGTGCCATATGATTCATAATCAAATGACCCTAAGACACCAAGCTTGTGTAACTTAGAAATACGATTTTCGTTTACATGGCCCAAACGACAATGCCATAAGTAAGAGGTGTTAGAGTAATCTATTTTAGGTTTCTTATTGTTTTTATTGAGAATTGGATTGTCCAAGTCTAGAACATAAAAACCATTAACCAAAGTTGCTGAACCATAATGAATATCATTCAATGAGAATGAACAACATTTATTCTTAAATATTAAATGAAATTCACATAAGTCTAAACACGCAACTGAGATAATGTTTTTCATTAAAACTGGTACATAAAAACAGTTTTCCAATTCTAGAATCAATCTCGAAGGCAGGTTCAGCTCGTATGTCTCCATAGCAAGTGCAGGAACCTTTGCCCCACTTGTAGTATGTAGATCCACATCGCCTTTCTCTAGCCTTCTACTGCTCTTTAGTCCCTGCAACTTATTGCACAAATGAGATCCACATCCGGTATCTAATATCCATATCTCATTTCTAAAGGCAATATTTATCTCAATCATAAACATACTTAGAGAAGAAGTAGAAGTGCTTGTAAGCTTCTCCTTCTACTTCTTGTCCTTGATGATTTCCAAGTAGGCTTTGCAGTTGCGCCTCCAGTAGCCCATCTTCCCACAATGATGGCATGGGCCCTTGGTAGCTGCGTCCTTCTTGTTCTTGTTCACACCACCTTTAGGCTCCATGGCAGCCTTCTTCTTCTTCTTTTAAACTTTCTTCTTAGAAGATGAAGATTCTACCATTGAAACCGCATTGGAGTTCTTCTTCATAGAGGACTCCGCAGTTTTGAGAAGATTGATCAATTCAGAAATGGTGGACTCAATCTTGTTCATTTGATAGTTAATCACAAATTGTGAGAAACTATTAGGCAAAGATTGTAGAATTAAGTCAACACTTAAGTCATGATCCATTGCAAACCCGAGAGATCCAAGCTTCTCTATCAAACCTTGCATCTTTAGCCCATGAGTCGCCACAAAAGAACTCTCTGCCATTTTACAACGAAATAGTTGCTTCGAGATCTCATATATCTCAGTTCTAGCTTAGGCATCAAACAGCTCTCGAAGATGTAAAATGATCGATTGAGCGTCTATATGCTCGTACTATTTTTGCAACTCAGGAGTCATGGATGCCAGCATAATACATGATGCTGTGTCACTATCCTCTTTGTACCTCTTGTGGACAGCATGCTTATCAGCATGAGCATCTTGGACTGGTGGTGGTAGAATAGGAGCATCTAGCTGTAGAGCAACTTTTCTGATTTGAAAACGATTCTCAAATTTCTATACCAGTTGAGATAGTTTAATTCGGTTAACTTGTTGGTTTCCAAAATGCTACGTAAGTTCAAGTTCGTTGACATGATGCAAGTGACCTAGATGTAAAGATAGAGAGCATTATCTACTTGTATATGCACATGATATGCAAATAATTAGGGCTTTAATTAAACGCATTTTTACTCCACTATTTTACTCAAACCAATAGCCCCCACTACTAATTCGGGAAAGCCCGTTGGAAGCTTTGCTAGTGGGCCGGTATCCAAATTCCTCAAGAATAACCTTGGGTTTGCCCAACAAGCCACCCTTGAGTTCATTAGTAGGTATCCAATACTAATTACATCGTATGTAACTATCGGATCATTGGGTGATTAACAGCTTTTAATCTTAAAGCCTTTTGGGCTACCCCAACCTTTCCTCTAAATTTCTTTATGCTTGAGTTTGTCCAACCGGGATAAAGAATTTAGTTAAACCCGACCCATTAATAAGGAATTGAATTCCAAAGGAATTTAATTCCATAGCTTGAACATGCCCAATATCAAGTAGGCTTGGGTTTGCCCAACAACCTAGTCTCGAAAAAGGACTCTCGTTCTTACTATATTAATGGAAGGAATTAGGTTTAATATTAATTGAGGGATTTGTTCCTTTTAGTGATTTCGTTGAATGACATGCATAAAAATCAATAAATCACATAATTGATAATTATGGTAATAAAGCGATTACGTGGTATGGTTATGGACTTTACCCTAAATTAATTTCTTTGAGCCATAAAAGAAATTAATATAATTAACCCTATGTGTTCATGCATGATTTAAGTAGAATGTCTTACCTCCTCGCCTTATTTTGGTTGCCATCTCCAGAATAAAATAATTCTACTCTTATCTAACCTATGTAAGCTAATTACATAATTTCCTAAACAGAGAAAACCTCAAGTTACATTCGAGGGGAGTTAGATGAGAAGAGAATTATGCAAGAATTCTAGAGAAGGCAGGACACGCAGGCCCTATTTCATAAAAACCAAAACTATAAAATGCATGAACAGATATAATTGGTTTTAGTCCATAACCATCCACCATGCCATTGACTATGCTTAAACAAAATAAAAATATACTTTTATGTTTCCAAAATCACTATTTTGGAAAGACAAAACAAATTTTAAAATCACCATTTTAGAAAGATATACTAATTTTAGATTTTCAAAATCTTCATTTTGAAAAACAAAATTGTTTGTCTCAAAACTAATTTTGAGAAAATAGTTTTTGGGTCTCGTTCTCATCAAATGAGATTTTTCCCTTCCATAATTCTGTTCCCAATTTTTTTTTAAATACCTAGAAGTCACAAACAGAGTAGAACCGGCGCCAGAGCCAGCGCCGGCTCTGTTCTGGTTTCCAAAAAAATTTCTCTTTCAAAAGGATTTTTGGACATTGCGAACAGAATGGAACCGGCGCCAGCTTGGAGGCCGGCGCCGTTTGTGTTCTACAACAATGGCGGCGATTTAAAAAAAAAAAATTCCAGAAACAATTTCTGGTTCTTTCTTCTTCTGCAAATTTTCAATGAGAACAATTCTCAGCTGTATTTTCTATTTTGAAGCTATAAACAACAACCAATTTGTTAGTTTAAACAAAATCAAAACAGAAAATTAAGATGAAACGGAGGGCAACATCCATGTTGCAAGAAAACGTTTTTCTGCAGAAATTTTTCAGCATCAAAGAAAGCATTTTTTCGAAATACTCTGTGACTATAACACAATCATATTGTGCTATGGACCCAACTCATAAAGATCGAAACGATTTCGACTCGAGTGAAAACGATTTTCACAGTGAACAAAGACAAACACGAAAACAGTTTTTCATACCAAAATAATGTCCGTAGACCACACATAGCATGGCTCTGATACCACTGTTGGGTATCTCTGGTTTGTATCCTATACGGCTTAGCGGAAAATAAATTGAGATACTCTCCCAGGACTCTTCTATGTATGAAAAACAAGACATAACGACAATAAAGGCAACAGCTTTTACCTTTGGGTGATCATACGAAGAACAAAATTTTTTTCTTCAAGTTGAGGCGCGATCCAGCAATCCTCGTGATCAACCTCCACGTGAGTTGAACGTCAAACCTCTATAATCACAATGTGTGATTATCTCTAACAGTAATCCACATAGAGGAATACTTAAGCACCAAAATTTCTGTGCTAGCAAAAATTAATGGCGGCTAGGGTTTTTCTTTCAAGAAGAAAAACGAGAGAAAGAGAGATCAAAGGAAAATAGAATCGTGTGTTGTGTTTCAGCTATTGGCTAGGGTTTTTCGTGTGTTATTAGCTACTATATATCACACGAAATTCCCTTCTAAAAAGTGAGAATTCTAATCTTATTAGAATTTCCTAATTGTAATTGGAAACATCAAGTTCTTACAATTACAACTTGTACCACAAATTATAACTAATTATAATTTATCCACAACAACTTTTCCTTCTCTCAATTAACCCCACATTGTTATCAAATAACATCTTAAGTATATAATCCTCTATTGTGTGTGACCTATTAGGTTTCTCAGTCAATTGGTAGAGAACATGAATTAATCCAAACGTCCTTGAGATTAATAATCCATAATTAATTAGAATCAATCCTATTAATTCTAATCAGGATTGGTTTATTAATTCATCAATTAATAAACCCATATTCTTAGATCATGAGCAGTATCTAGCAACACATCATGACCACCCAAGAGTCTAAGAAGTCAAGTGGTTTGACATGAACCCTTTAATAACAAACTTCAGTGCAATCAACTCATTTCACCATACAATATCTCATTCGGTTTGGAGTACTGAATTAGTGTCAACTCCCTCCAGAATTAATTCTGGCCCGAATACAATAGTACTTGTACTAGGAACCCACTACTCTAGATGTATATCAATTGGAATTGTTTCCAATACACAATTGCCTTGGCCAAGGACTTCTCGAGTAGTAATTCCTACAAGTGGCCGTGAGATATTTGCCCATACTATTAGGAGTAGTGAATCCTTTATTAACCATCTTAACTACTTTTGTTTACCTCATAATGTACCCAATATCCATCCCATAGGCAGCCCTCGATTGAGCTCTGGAGATTAGAATCAAAGTACAATGCTCAGCAAATAAAGTATCTTGGAGATCTCAAGTCTAAGGATACTTGCACGTTTGCTATATTGAGATTATATCACTGGCACTAAATAGTTATCCATGTAATTATCTCATAGCTAGGTTATCTAATGAGCTTGTTCCATTAACAAGCATCCATGTGTTAACTTTGAGTATCTCAATACTCACGGATATGAAAACCTCCGCCTGATCAAATCAGGAAGTCTAACACATGCTAGTTTTAACACATTATTGATGTCCTGTCCCATTAATACTACGACTAAGGACTATTTAAGTACTAATACTATACAGTGTAGTAGGAATCTCATATTATAATCTCTATCATGATTTCCTTAACATAGTGTTGTACTAGAGACTTTATTGAACACCTATATTACTTAAAAGTAAACAAAAGAAACTATAAGATAAATAATGCCTTTTATTGAAATAAAATATGTCATATACAATGTACAAGTGATTGCCTCTAGGGCACAACACTAACAATGCCTATGGTAGCTGTGCGGGATGTGGCTCCTAAACTCCGTGCCTTATCTCTCTCGGGATCAACCATTTTTCCACTCTCGTATCATATTAGAACCCACAATTAATTAGGGTCTTATATGAAACTATGTCACTAAAGGTGGTGGTGACCTATTGCTCTCCCTTAGTGGGTATATGAAAGTACTGGAGGATACGAGTGATCAAAAGGGGAAAGATAAAGTCTTTAGACGTATAGAGAGATGCTAGCACCTCTGTTATACAGGTGAGGATAATAGGGGCTAGAGGGATAGGCTCAGAGTGTTTATCACTCTAAATGTTTAAAGGGCATAAATGTTTATTAGTTAACCTCATTGAGGCTACTAGCTCTAGGGGCTACATTGAACCCTAGAAGATATATAAGAAGTTTATGTTGGGGAAGCATGTTGGTAACCTGGATGATCATGGTCTGCCTCGCCTGGGTATTCTAGAGCTGAAACTCCTTAAGAGCATCAGTAAATCTCCTGGTACTCTCAGAGGCTACCCTCTTATTATATGTGTCTATCTCTACCTAGGGGCCCTAATCCTCTACCCCAATAATCCTAGCCAGTAGCCCTTTTGTTAGATGAACAGGAACCCTTCTTGCCACTCTATCAATAGACTCTACCATGCTATGATGCTTCTCAGATATGTTGGCAAAAAACTCTTTCACTAATATAGGAAAGTATGCACCACTAAAACCCAAGATAGGAGCCCATCCTATCTATCTAAGTACCTCAACCAGTTTCATATCCCTCTCGAATCCAGGGTCTATAGTCTTTTCCACAACAATCTTGTTATGGAGTCTAGTCATGTACTACTCCTAACATGATGTGTCTACAAAATGTCTAGAGGGTGGGAATAGGGTTAATAGTAGTGGTAGGCTATGAAGAAGAGGCTTCACCCCTCTTCCGCTTGGGGAAAAGCTTAGAATATTTGGGAGGCATAGTGGAAGTAAAAGGAAATGAGATAGAGAAGGAGCAAGGCATCCTGTTAAATTAACCACACAATTTCCTGCAATAATCTAACTCCAAACCTCCTTTCCTCTCTACTACATAACCACAACCAATCTAATATCAGCTTAACCACTACCACAAACACAAAATAAAATCTGAAAATGAAATGGAAAATAAAAGAAATATCTAAGTTAACTCAATACCAAATCAAAATCCATAAAAGATGATTCGTCATTTAATCATTCCAAATTTAAGTGTATGAATAAAAAAATAAAAACTATTTGAACTCCCACAAATTAATTCACTATATGCAAGATTCCAACAAGGATTCGCTTCAAAGCTCCATACAATTTTAATCTACAAAAACAAAATCACAAAAATAGCCAAGCACTCCAAAACTATTTCATTAAGGAAGCAAGAATACAACATTTTATCTTCACCATTCAACTTCAACAATTTTAAGACGCACCAAGTATAATCCCAATCATATTTAATGGAAATAAAACATAAGTCTTGGGTCATAATGAGAAACAAAAACCAAATTCTAGATGTTCACAAAATCTCAAAAGCAAGAATACCTCTAATATCAATGTCCCAAAATCTATTCAAAACCTATTAACATGTTGACCTAAAATAGATATCACAACAATAGTGCTTCAACCAACAAAAGATAATTTCCCAAAATCATGCTCTAAAATCCTAGAATTTCTAGAAGCTCCAAAAGGCTTAAAACCCAAAATAGTTATTTGCACAACCATTTAGAAAGCATATTACTAGTAAAACACTCACATTAAAAAGGTAATTAAAGGTCAACAGAATACCTTGATTTCAACATTTCAAAAATAAGTAACAATTCTAGAAATGCCAAGTTACAAAAAGAAAGTAGCAATGAATCCCATTTGTCACACAAAACCAAAGACAATACTAACCAATTATGCAACCTCAATTTTGTCTCCCTAAATCGGTTTAACATTTGAACAATCCAAAACTCGAATTGGAATCAAAATGCAATAGCACACTTGCAAAGTAAAATATCACCTTCAAAATCAACTCAATATCTTCCATATTCAACAGAATAGAGCTATATTTAATTAGCCATAATTATAAAAGAACAAAGTAATAATGTCCTCATGGCAAGAATAAGTTAGTATTTTCAACAATTTAAGAGCAGATTAAGCATATTAGAAACATGAAAATCACTACAAAATAAAAAACCCCACAAAGCTAAACCACAATTAACAAGCATAAAATAGATTATAGAAGACAAGGCCAACAGGAACAGTGAAGGGAAATTTCACTACAAATGTTAGTAGTAAGGGTGAAGGGGAGCTGCTCTCAAAGCTTCTTTTTTTTTTTTTTTTTTTCTAGTGTTCTTCTCGCTAGAATTATTGCTCAATCGGATAGAGAAGTCACTGGTCAGTTGGAAAAGAAAATGTGCAATTTTTTTGGGAAAAAGATGGGATTGTTTTCCAGTGGGTTTCAAAGGAACAGTGAACTAAATCGTGGGAAATGGATGGATTTGAATGGAGGGAAAGGGTGGGCTATAACCAGTGAAAAAAGGAAAAGATAAGGGAAGAAGAAACACAACAAGTGTGAGGATTTTGTGAGAAAAATTATTCATAGCTCTTTGATTTATCGAGAATCCAATAGTAACCGGCATTGTTGAACATAATAACAGGCACCTATTTTGAAGAATTTGAGCTAATGCGATAAAAAAAGGTGTAGTTCTTATGTTTACCTTGACTAACCAACACCTGTTCAAGGCATTAACAAGTGCCAGTTAATTCCAGTAGCTCGGTGTTTAATGTCATTGAATGAAACCAATGCCTATGAGCTTAACAGGCATTTGTTATCTTTAGTAACTGTACAAAACAAAACAAAAAATGTTTTTGTTCTTTTCTCTATTTTCTTATTTTTTTTTCTTTCTTTTTCTCATAATAGAAAAATCAATACAAATATCAACAAAAATACATCACAATTCAAGCTACATCACACCAACACTATCATAGCAAACAAGCTCTATTCAACATCATAAGTTTAAAACAACTAAATCAAAAGTATATAGTCTAAAGCATACCAAAAGCAAGTAAAATGTTAAATGCAAAAGCAAAGCATAGATAAATTTGTCCATGAGAAACAAAAAATATAAAAATGGGGAGAGGGATAATTTCTTTCGGCATTCATCACGTGGATTAGCTTCCATATTTTCTGGGAGAGTTCCACTTTGCCTATCACCCAAAAAGTTTTACAATCTGTCCAATTTTCCCTTTAAGGTTATGGATGGATGCCTCTTGGTTACGTATTTAAGCCTCAACCTCTTGAAAGTGTGAGTTGGTGGAAGATACCAACTTCTCTATCAAATCCTCTAGTGATGGCTTTTGTGGGCATTGAGAAAGTGGAAGAGGAGGTGCATGATAAGCTAAAGGTACTTAAGGCCTAGTCAGAGGATGGGCTTGAGCACCTTAAGGAAATGATTGATTTTGTCGTTGATTACCTCATGAGAAATTTGGATAATTTTGTGTGAAACCCCACCTAAACCTACCCTAGAGTAAGAGGGATGGGATGCATATCATGTCATCATGTATAAAACATATCAGTTGAATGATTTTTGTGTGCCTTAGAATTATGGTTTATAGGAGATATGATTTATTTGTGCTTGTTGAATAGAAATGGTAATATGCTAATTTTGCTTGGGGTTGGAATAGGAAGATGGCTTGAGGTTTAAATAAGAAGAATATTTGGTTGAGAAAATAAAAATAAGAGTTAGTGTGGTTAAGTTGTTAGAGCTTTGTAAATTAATCTCTAAGGTCTTGAGTTCAAATCCCATCACTTAAGTTTTATTCATATTTATCTTAACCTATGTTTGAATTTTCTTTTTCTTACATTCCTTAAAATTAGGAATGTTGTCTTAAGGGAGACACAATGGTAATGTCTTGACCATGTAGTCTTTTCCTAAAAATAATTCTAAAATAATTCTTGTCTTCATTAATTTCGCTAGTATTGTCCTAACATCTTTGAAATTTAAATTACTCCTTATTCTTTAATTCATTTTTAATCATAAAAATTCTGAGATAATCCTCTAGGTTAGAATTTCAAAAATCCCAACTCTTTTCAGATAGGAGTGCCCAAAAGTAAGGAGGAAAAATAGGTAGAGGTTCTAAGAAAAACACCATAGCTATTCCTTCAAAACTTCACCGTCTTCTTGTTCATGTTTTAGTTAAAAATCTGAAAAATTTTCCAAATTTCCTTCAAGGCTGTTTGCAAAAATTGCAACAAGCTTTCTTACCTAATTCTTGCAATAAAACCAACCATCTTGTGTGAGGATGAAGGCTGGAATTCCTTGAATTTTCATAGCTTTACAAACAATGTCAAACCAGAATTTTTTTTCCAGTAAACTAGCAACATTGAACATGAACTTGAAGCCACACGTTAGAACATATGAACAGTTGGAACTTTCTCTGTTCTTCTTCAAGATGAAGGTTGGAAAACCACCATTAAAGGACCTTCAAACACCTTTAAAATCCAGCTGTAAAATTGTGCCAATGTGGACCAAAAATTCTGCACCAAAACCATTTCAATTCCAAGTGTTCTTGAGCTTCAATTCCAGAAATTTTTTCAGCTTTGTCTCTTCAATGCTAAGGCCAAAATTCTTCAGCAAACCTCACTAAATTTTGGCCCTTGTACAGCCATGAACTAAACATCTTGGCTTCTCCACTAACCTTGAGTAATAGGACTTCATTATCATACCTCAAAAAGCTCCTATCTTCACTCTATCCAAACTTCAAATTAAAATTCCAGATTTTAGTCCATTAACACACTCATTTAGTTAATTGATAAAACCAAAAAATCCTCTGCCATTTTATAACTATTTTTGGCCAGCCTTAACTTGAAACAACCCTCCATCCTTTGGTTGAAACATAGCTAGTTCAGCCATACACCATTGAAGGACAAGAAACCTTCCTAGAGCAAACACCATTACCCAATCCTATATCTCAAACAACTCCACTTTTCTCTCAAGTTGAATTTAAAAAAAAAATTGAAACTCTCTCTCTCATTCTTGGATAACCAAAAGCTCTCCCTAGGTTAAGCCATTTGGCCATCACACTCACAAACACACGAAATTCATCTCCTCTCAAACTCTCTCAAAAACACCAAGAACACACACTTCACTTCTTTAAGCATAAACCACTCCTAAACATCTCCAATCACTCCCAAACACTCTAAACCATTAATATTTAACCTATATTCTTCATTGCTGCACTTTATAACACCAAAACATACAAAGTTGAACTTTCGAACGGATCAAACCACCATTTTTTGTTGAAGATTCGAAGAATACCAAAAAGGTAAAATAAGAACAATCTTTTTGTTCTTCTTCTTTTATTCAACTTCTACTCTTCTCATCTATTCTTATTCATTTCTCTCTCACTCTTTCCCTCTCTCTTGGCCAAAATGTTGATGAAAAACTATGGATTATTTTTGGATTACTAGAAAGCCATCAAGCACTCAAGGATCTTCACTAAGCAAGATGAATCCTTCATCAAATGAGCATCAATCAAGTATTTTTTTTTTCTTAATCTCCTCTTTACTTCTCAAAATCAAGACTATTAGATGGCGATAGGTTGATTGAATAAAGTAGGGATTGAGGATATGTATGTGGGTGAAGGGGATAGAGTTAAGATATGAGAATTGAAATGAATGTTGTGCCTTATGGATTTTGCTTTAGAATCACTATATGTTCATTATGATTAAAGAGATTTATGGATGTTTTGATGCATGTTAGACATTATGTCACCATTATTGATTAGGCCTTCATGATATTATTTTTCAATAAAGCCATAGATAATATTATGCCTAGTAGAAGATCATCCATGTTGTAGTATATGTTAATTCGAGTCTATGTTCGTGGATAGATTAACATGTTATTTATTGTATCCTTGTATGTAAGAGTATGTTCATGGATCTTCTCTAACAATAGAAAATTATTGTAAGAATTATTTTTTTTTATTAATTTTAGAATTATTCTTACTATCATTATTATTATTAATTTAATTAGTACTATCATTTAATTTAATCTACAAAATTCAAGAAAACATTGTGAAGGTTTGAAATAGAAGATTATATAAAATATTATTATTTTATTCATTAAATAAAATCTTTTTATTAAATATAAATAATAAAATATTGGAATTAATTAATATCAAATGACTTTGTAGACCATATTAATATTATTACTAGTTAGCCTTACTAAAACTTTTATCTAAACTTATAAATATTTTTTATATTAAAATTTATTTAGTATTTATTAATTAAAAATTAAGTATAATTCATTTATTATTAATTTATTGGTTTTTTATCTATTAATTATTAATTAAAATTAAGTATAATTTATTATCGATAATAATACTATTTAAATATTACTCTTTACCAATATTATTTAGGATTTATTATTATCCATTATTTAATACTAATTTTATTTATTAGCAATATTACTCATTATTTATTATTTGAAACTATAAGTTATTATTATTTATTTTATAACACCCATTTATTTTAACTTATCTAGCTAATTTTATTTTATAAAATATTTTATCAACTAGTATTAAAGCTTAAGAAATTGTGGTCATGGTTAGTTATTATTGTGGCTAGTTGAACTAAGAATTATTTATTTAAGGCAAATTTGGTCTAGATGTTATCTTATACCTTGTGTTTACCCCAAGCGGGGTTAGGTTGACTTGATCTACCTTGGAAGACTTTTGAACTCAAGAAGAGCAAAAGATTAGATAAGTTCCTACATGAAACTGTTTGAGGACCAAAGTTATCGTAGCAAGTCAAACTCAATGTATACGAGTATTTATACTGTAAAGGCAATTATGGACAATTTTTCTTTTCGTTTCAGTCAAGCAAACCATTTAAAGTTAAACAAATAATTTTACACAAAATGCTAAACTTTTCTTAAAAACCAACTTTGGCAAGAATTTTGGAAATCATAATTGTTTTTTCCAAGTGAATCATTGTATGATCTTTCTTCTCCCAAGTGGGACAAACAACGTTGACTACTTAATAAGAGTAGACTGCTAGGACTAATCTTTGAATGGTTAGGGTAAGTCTCTCAGTAGGTGGCCACTTCTGAGGAGTAAGTCCTTCCCTTGATAGGATGCCAGTCCTGTAAGTCATACTAGTCCGAGCTAGCAACTTCAGTCAAGTGGATTGTGTATTTCCGGAGTGGACAATCGGTAAGTTTGGGTATAGAGATGGAGGAGTATCTCACCCGGTAGGCCGTACACCTACCTTATGTCAGTATGTACAAAGTGTGGCATTCTGATCATCATATTGTTATAGTACACAAAGTGCGGTGCCATGGCTATCTCTTTTGAGTGGTTGTATTTATTGTGCACATGTATATTTTGGAAAGGAAAACACTACACTTCATTTGTGAAATTTATTGGAGGCTTGCCAGCACTTTCTTTTATGAAAATTTCACAACTTGCATACGTGAACTGTTTTACCTGAAACACTCGAAGCACACACGGGCTTACTAAGATTTATGTCTCACCACCTTTTATACTATGTTTTCAGGTCGATCCTGCTGTGAAGATTATTAACTAGAGAATTTCCTATGTTTTGAAGACTTGTTGTTATTTTCTATGTGTTTCATTTGACAGACTTTAGTAGACATTTATTTTTTTAACTTGTTCATGTATTGCTTGGATTTGAATAAGTTTAATTTTGAATTATTTCTTTCATTTATTTTGTATGTCTTAGTTATAAAGACCCTTTGTCTTATGGACGGGGCGACGTCCGCAGCCCTAATAGGGGTATAGGTAGTGAGGTGTTACATTGCGCCACCCCAGGTTGTAAATATTCCTATGAAGATTGTTTTCTTATCTAGCATTTGCCACAAAATCAAATTGTTCCACCAATTGCTTACTACTTGACTCTATAGATTGACACTCATGATTTGGGTGTCTATCTCCATAAAAATCACGACACATGACTTGTCTATCTAGCATTTGCCACAAAATCAAATTGTTCCACCAATTGCTTACTACTTGACTCTATAGATTGACACTCATGATTTGGGTGTCTATCTCCATAAAAATCACGACACATGACTTGGCTTTTAGATTAGTGTTCATTTTCTCAATCTTCTTGGTGAGAGCTTTCAACTTTGCCTCCATAGCTACTATTTCATCAAAGCTATGCATTCCTTAGGTGCATGCTTTAGGTCTCGGGTTATCCCATGAATAGTTTTTATTACTAGGCCCTCAATTAAATCTCTTAGCTCGTCAGGAGTTTTAGGTGATGTAGAACTACTTGAAGATGCCTCTAAAAGTTGCTTGGCAGCAAATTTGAGCCCATTGTGAAAAGTCAGTATTTAAAAGATTTAGTCTAATCCATGGTGTGGGCATTTTCTTAACAATTCCTTTCAGTACTCCCAGCAGTGGTACAATGCCTCTTCCTCCATTTAAACAAAGGAAAAGATGTTTTTCCTGAGTTTGGCAGTGCGAGTTGGGAGAAAATATTTTACAAGAAATTTCTGTGCCAGATCATCCCAAGTAGTAATTGAGCCAGGGAGTAAAGATTTGAGCTAAGATTTAGCCCGATCTAAAAATGAAAATGGAAAAAATCTCAATCTGATTGCATCTTCACTCTATTTAGCTTCAAAATGTCGTAAATTTCAAGAAAACTTGCAATGTGAGCATTAAGGTCTTCATCTTATAGTCCATCAAATTGTATAGTTTTCTACACTATTTGGATAAATGAAGGTTTCAACTCAAAGTTATTAGCATCAACTCGTGGCCTCGCAATACTTGATTTAGTTCCTTGAAATGAAGGTCTTATATAATCACCCATTGTTCTTCTCCTAATTCCATTTTTGTTTCCATCCTGTTGCTCATCCCTATAAATTCTAGCATTTTCTCTAAGTGGTCCATACTTTCCAAGTTCTCCAAAAGTATAAATAATCTATCTTATTCTTTCTGATTTTGAGTTAATAGCCTTTCCTTTTGCTCTTCTTTCCTCAATCTTCTCAAGTCCTTTCTATTTCTGGGCCAAAATTCTCTAATTACCCGTGCACTCTCCTTTTCATATAAGAAAAGATCTCATTCAAACAAAACACAAAACCAAATTTATTCCCATGATTAAAATGATTTTGTAAAGGATCTAAATAGGATCGATTCAAAACCTAATATGTACTCAAAGCAAAAGGTTAATTATATACCATTTACCCAACAAATCAATGAATAACATACCAAAAAATCAATCAATCAATGAAAAAAATAATTTTCCAAATTTTCACCAAAAACAAAACTTTCAGCACAACTACAAGAAAATTCTCAAATACAATTATACAATTAAATTCAAATCTAAAGTACATATACAAACAATTATCCACAAATAGCATGTACAACTATATAGGTATGAGTTAGTCATATTGACAAATATGTACAATTACAAAACCAAATCAACAAAACTTAAGCATTTCAAAATATTACCATTCAATTCCTGGCAACGACGCCAAAAACCTGATGCGTGCTTTATGTGTATATTCTTGGGCATAGGAAATAGTCTCAACAATTCACACAAATTAATTAAGCTTAAATATAAAGTACCAAAATCACTCACACATAATACACATTTCAGCAAGTATACATATCATGTAGTATATAGTTCTAATGGTAAATATTGTTTTCTTAGGGTAAGATGGCAAATACTCCTACTACGCCCTTATTTCATTGTTTGGTAAATATCCCTTTTGGCATAGTGACAAATAAGAAGGGGAACCAACCTACTCAAGTATACCTAAGAATTCTCCGTAGATCACCAAGTATCCTTAAGAAAAGAAGGATAAGTTATGTAATTCAAAAGGCATTCCACATTATCAAGCTAAACCTCAATCAACAAAAATAGACCTTTTGAGACTCCATATTAGTACTATTTGGGCAATCTAAATCATGACCCACACTCTCTCGTATTATGAATCTTCTACCATTCAACCTCATTAGTGGATATCTCTATTTCGTTAATCTAGTTTAAGAGACATTAAGACTAATTACCCACTTATCATTTGGGGGGAGGGGGGGGGGCGGGTAATAGTGTCCCTATTTCTAAGTAACCCCATGGCTTTTCAATCATTTAGTTTTATACCCTTGATCTTTGTCTCGAGTTAGTTATATGGTAAACCAATTAATCGAGCCTCTCAACTTTAATCCCATCTCTCAAAATCATTAAAGTTAAGAAGAGCTCAATAATCAATCAACCCAATACAAATCAAGCAATTAAATACCAAATTAGAATTCAATAAATTATAACAGAGGTCAAGATCTAACAAATATAAGTGTTCAACCTTTTAATTACAAAATGAATCATGAAAGCTCAACAAAAACAAGAAAAGAAACACAAAAGAGAAGAAAATAAACTCTTAAACAAGTGATGCTTTTTTCTTCTTGAATCTCCTCCTTGAAGATGCCTTTTCCTCTACAAAAATAGCTTGGATCCTTGGAGCTCTAGGGTTGGAGGTTGCTCCTCTCCCTCTTGGTTTATCCCTTGACAAGATAGCAATAGGATCCATTTATAGTGGCATTTGAAAACCCTTGAAATCTTCTCTGTACTGATTGGTCTCCATACAAATCAGTGCCTATTGTAAAGATAGATCGACACTAGTTGTGCACTTTTTCTTGAAGATTTTGAAATCCCACTCTAAACTGGTGTCTGTCTATTCTTCCATCCAGCACTTGTTGGTTTTGTTATTCCAATTCCTGAACTCTTTGAAAATAACTAGTGCCTCTTTAGTTGGTGAACCAGCTACTGTTACCTTAAATCAACACCTGTGTAGCTTGATAACCAGCACCTATTATGTCTAAAATATTTGTCTTAACTCTCCATTTTGAACCAGTGCCTATTTACCTTTGTATCTGATGCTGATTTGATGCTCATTGGGTTTGTTTTCACCTTGTTTCTTCAACCATCTTTTATTTATACATTCTGCACAAAATAAGGCAAAAATAAAGAAAATGAGTAGTCATTCGATCATAAATTTAACATAACTTAGTACAAACTAACTAATAAATATAGTCATAATGAGCACTCATCATCTTGGTTCTATAATAAGTTTATTGAAGAGGAATTTGATGCTTATGTGCAAAGAATTGAAAAGCCGTATGTTTGGGATGGGAACCTGAATTATTAATGGCTTCTCATGTACTCAAGTAAGTGCTTTTCAGTGTATTCTATCTTTTCATTTGTCTTTGATTATTTGCATTTTCTTTACTAGGGCAGTAAAGAAATTTTAAATTTATATATATATATATATATATATATATATATATATATAAGGCAAAGAGGAAACTTACTATTACAACATGTGAAAGTATCATAAGGTGACATATATTTAAATGGAAATTTTTAAAAGAAAAATAAAGATTATATAAAGTCGAAAAGGAAGCCTACTGTTAAGACACGTGGAAGCATCATAAAGTAACATATGTCTAATTTTTTTAAAAGAAAATTAAAGATTATATTTAAATTCATTTAAAATTTTAATTAATTAAATTAACTAATAAACTATATATGTATTTAATATTAATACATTGAGATGTGTGATTCTTTGAATACTATTTAAATTCATTTAAAATCTTAACTAATTAAATAATTAATAAATAATATATATGTATTTAATATTAATACATTGAATCTTAATAATATAATAACCCGTGCAACGCATAGGACATCAACCTAGCAATAGTAATTTCCGCAACCATTCCCATTCCTTTAAATTTATATGCATATAAAGTGATGTCATATATGCTAAAGTATCTGCTTTGGCTAGAATTATTGCAGATCCTTCCATAGCATGGTAATGTGGTTATTCTTTAGGCCAATATTGATCTAGATTCTCCATTTGATATTAACAATAGATAGTTTTAAATAGTCAAAGCCCTTGATGATCTTTCCATTTATGTTTTTCTTTCTATGATTATAGGACACTGATTTCTCTCTTTATGACTGATAGAAGTGCTGGTAATATAACAAATATAGCAAACTATGGCAAAGAGTATAGGAAGAATGAAGAAAGTCCAATAAATATTCTGTTTCATAGATATGGTCATTATGACATACTAGATGTTCTCTTTGAAGATTTTCGAAAAAGTAGAAGCATAGATGCTCAGTATACCACAAGAAATAAGGACTCCTAGGGATGATATATTCACAAAGAATAAAATATTTTTTACAAGCACAGTGAGCATTGTTTTCCGGTTCAAGAAAAATCTCTTTTTCTCATCTTTGGGCAGATTAATTAATTTGCAGAATTGACTTTATTCAAGAACAATTACATCTATTTTCCTCATAGAAAATCAAAAAGGGAAGATAAAGTAAAAAAAATACTCTTAATGAAAATGATGGACAAATATATTAATCTATGATGGAAAATACTGCTCAATTATTACATCCATTCTATCAAATTGCTTTTGTTTTTCAGTGTCCATTATCTATTTGTCCAACTTAAATACATACAAATTTGCTATATCATTTTTAGAACAATTACATGCTAACGTAAGCATTATTATAACTATATTGTAGGATAATGCTCAAAGCATTTTCCAAAGAAGCTGCAAAACATGACCATCGTTGATAAAAATGGATTTTGCATCTATCGACGAAGAGTGACATCAACATTTATATTTTTTTTTGTTTATTTTAATATTAACATAAGCTATACCACTTGCATTTCTAAACAACAAGTTAACACAAACTATACTTCCGTGCAACCCACGAGCATCATACTAGTATAAATAAATTAAAAGGTTCCTAATCAATGGATTGTTATTAGAAATTAAGAATCCAATTGAAACTAGTATTATGTCTAGTTTTTATAGTTAACATGGAAATACTAATGGAAGTAAAACTATTTTTTTTTCACATAAAATTGATGATAGCTTGTATAAAGTGATTAACTTGCATTGAATACTCAACCATTACCACAGTTCTATCGATTCTATAGTTCAACTACTTCTCATCCCAGATAAGAAAGTGAACGCGTGATGCTCCACTTCATAAACACATTCTTCAAAGATTTCTAATGACAGTTCATATTTTCCAATGCTATATACAATTATTAAAAGTTTCAAGCTATTTAAGTATTGGCAAACCACTAGTGAAATGAATTATAAAATTATAATTTTTATAAATACTATCTTATAACATCATAAGTACATTTTGCTATAGTATCACAAGTCTATATTTGTAAAATATACACAAGCTAATATTTTCATAATTATACCATGTTTATAAATACATTTTAAACTATAAATATATAATACCAAATATTTGAAAGGCACATTTATTTGTAGTTCAATACCAAGCTATAAAATTAGGAATTGTATAATTATCAACCCAGTAATATTCATATCATTCTAGTAAATTAAGTTAAGGAAACTCCGTTTAATCGTTCTACCAATTGCTAATTTATTCTAATTAATCACAAAATAATAGGAACTATTTACCTACCAATGACTAAGTGAACACACTACTTATGAAATATTTCAATTGTTAATTTGTTAGTATATTTTATTTTACCAATTGATTACTAATTAAATTCTAGTTGTTGATAAATATTGTATGGTGTAAATATCGACAAGCGAATTTACCACTAGGATATGTTTCTTATTCATTGATAAATATTGCATTGTATAAATATCTTATAAACATAATTTTTTTAAAGGCACTTATAGATCCATATTGTGAGCCCACAATCCTTCGGAGCCATTAAGGACTTTCTATTTAAGGATTTTATATTTATTATGGGCTTGAGCCCCTGAGTCTTATGGGGTGATAAAAAATAAATTAATTTTAGATAAAGGGCTTATTAGCAAATACTATTAGTTAGGAGGCTTTTAATTCCAATATATTAACCTTTACAGTTACAAGTCCATTACTAAATTTTATTATGTTGTTTTCACCAACTATGTTGGTAGAAAAGAAGAACAAAAGAGAAGATGAGATAGAGGAGAAATTGGAATTTGAAACTCCAAAACAAAATGAGTTCATGGCTTACTCGTCCTTTAGGTGGGTTCTTATTATTTTTGGGGATTCAATTATTAAGGTAGGAGGTTTTTTGGTAGGGTTTGTTTTGGAGAATTCATTTATGAATGTAATTTCGATATTGGACTATAAATTCAAGGTTTATAGGTGATTAGAGTTCTTTGGCTGCAATAAGAGAATTGTTTTAACTTTATGTTAGTCCAAATAAGAAGATTGGCTTCATATATTTTTTACTGTGCTTTTTTGGAAATTTAACTATTTTGAAGTTTATGAAATTCTTATGCTGTGAATAAAGGTTCGGATTATGTATTGTTATTTTAGTGTCTAAAATGATAAAGTTATGCATGTATTGAGTTTGATGTTTTTCTGTTTTTATATATGAACTTGTGAAAGTTGAAGTTTTCGTCTAAATTTTTAAGTCCAATTTTTGAAGATGTTTGGTGCTTGTGGGTAGTTATGGTGGGGAGTTCCCAAAAGTGTAGGAATTCTGGCCCTTGTACAATGGAATACAATACATAGTTTCTATTCGGACCCTTCTCCCAACTAGATATAGTAGTTAAGAGACTGATATCAACTAGTTTTTACCTCAAGCATGATTCAACCTTTCTGTAATATTTTGGAAACGTTTAAGTTGTCAAGCATATGGTTGTATTGGAAAATTGTGATCTAAGAATTTTGATATCTGGTACTGGAATTTCTCTTTACTTCTATTGTTAATCATTGATTTGGATGCTATGGTTTGTTTTCCTATGTCAATATGATGTGTTGGAAGGTAATAGAATGTTCACTTTTGTTACTCTAAAGTTTGAGACTTTGAATTTACTAAAATCCTGTTGGAATTCATGTTAGTGCGTACAACACTAAAAACCAAGTGGCACTGCCTTTTCTAAGTTAAGAGGCGCCACCTCCTCTTAGAAGTTCTTGCCGCTAAGTTTTTCTCAACTGTGCAGTGCTGATTACTTTATCCCTAGTGGCACCATATTATCTCTGAAATTCATGCTGCTAGATTTTCTTTCGACCAAGCAGTGTTATTGTATTGACTTAAGCGCTTCCGTTTCCTTTCTAGGTCTATATCAATTTGACATTTTTTAAGCATGCGTCGCTAATTCTATTGAAGCTCGCAGCATCGCTCCCCTCCTTAGTAATATTTCTCTGTTTGAACTTTGCCTTTCCATCTTTGTTTTTCATTACCTTTTCATTTTGCCATCTACGGAGGAAGTCCAGTACCTAAAAATTACAAGTTTTGATATGCAAACTTTATTTCACAAAAGGTTATTGAAAGTGTGATTCTTTGGGCCTAAATATTTGGAAAACTATTTATGTAATATGTAACACCCTACTAGTCTGTGACCTGGAGAGGGTCGGGGATGTCGTCCTATCCTTAGGATCAAAGGTCTTTATACTAGGCAAAAAGCAAATAGGGAAAGAAATGCAAATTTAAATGACAACTCTTTGAATCTATAACAAAAGTCTTAGAAATAAAACTCAAAAATGTACAAATTAAAAGAAACATCTTAAAATAGAGTAGCTAAGCACAAACAATTCCTATCTTTAATAGTTCCCCACCTTAGAACTAGTATCTCCTGAAACATGGCGTAGAAATTGTGTGAGAAAGACATTCTCAGTAAGTTATGTGTGTGCACATAAGAAATTTGTTATGATATAATTTGCAAAGACATTACAAGTAAAATATTTGCAAGTCATTAATTAGAAAACAAATTTTGAGTGGTTTCAATTTATAATATTTCACAGCTCAGTCTAACTGGATTTAATAGTTCAAAATTAGAAAAGTTGCAAAGTCAAAACCACTCATAATATAATTACAACATATTCACCATAAACTGAAGGGGTCATGAAACTCTGCATCATGAACAACCACTGTAAACCCTTACATCACAACAAAGTGGGTGATCAGCCCACTGGGTAGGATTCTCTTCTGTCTCCTGCCCAATTTACCAGTCGTCCAACTCAAGATAATAGTGTCACTAGGACTAGGTGCTAGCACAGACCAGTCCGACTTGGTAGTGTTGATGCCTTTTCTTGATAGGGTTCATCTCCCGGAGGTGGCCGCCTACTGGGAGACTAGCCCTAACTCCTAGAAGCTAATACTAAAATCCTAGCTTAATTGAGTACTCAACACATCTATTACTCTATTTAGAGTGTGTACACATGATTTATTAGAACTATGGGTTTGTTCAAACATGGAAGCATATAAATTATGTTCAAAGATAATTTTAAAAGTATATTATGTATTCTAAAAACATTTGTTCAATCAAAATAGTGTTTAGTGCACAAATAAGTGGTTTATCCATGTTTGCTCATTAAGATTGCAATTCTGAGATAATATCACATAAAAACATATTGACTTGCAAATTTGTGCAGTATTTTATTGAAAGAGGTTATGCAAGGACTTACTTGTTAGAATCACTTGGTGAAATGAATTACTGGGTTGTAGGGGTTTGAAGTACAACTTGGCCTAATAAAAAATTAAAGTCTAAATTACGACCTATTACACTCATAAAATTGAAGCATAATAAGTCTTAGCATTACACTATCCACAACCCCTATGCATTAACTTTAGTCATTTAGTATCATATTCACAATATATCAATTAACCAAACACATGATGCATATCCCATCATTAACCATATGGTTAAATAAATAATAAATGATGATATGAGAGAAAATAAAATACATCACTAATACTAATTAGCAATTAAATACATAACTGAGTAAGTAAGTACTAAGGAACAATTAAATAGTAAACACAAATAATAAATTACTAAATCTATCATTCAGAAGTAATGTATTAATTAATAAGTAAAATTAATAGGTAATAACAATTTTCGTGTAAGCATGAATGTCTAACAGTTTTAGTTATTGAATAATAAAATTTTCACAATAATTAAATAAATAGATAAATATATTAATTAATTAATAAACAAATAGGTAGCTAGTTAAATAAATAAATGATCCCCTAATTAAATAAAATATAAAAAAACAAATATTTAGATAACAATATTAACTTGTCCTTGATTATACTCCGAGAATTAAAATAGAATCAAGCCTACAAAATCCGTGTAAAACAACATCATGATCATATCAAGCTAAAGATCCAATAAAGATAGATAAGAATCTTGGTAAATCTCAATTCAATGTACACAAATACTCTAGTGTAAATCACATGCTTAACACTTCCAAATTGATCATAGCAAAAAACAGTAAACTATATAAGTTCTATATAGAAATCAAGTATCAACATCATCTACCAAAACATGCCAACAATCTAATGTTAGTGTTGTGCCTAGAGGCAATCACTTATACATTATATATGACACATTTTATTTTAATAAAAAGACATTATTTATTTTATAGTTTCTTTTGTTTACTTTAAGTAATATAACTGGTCGATAAAATCCCTAATACAACACTGTGTTAAGGAAATCATGATAGAGATCATGATATGAGATTCTTACTACACTGGATGGTGTTATCCCTAGTCATAGTATTAATGAAACAAGACATCATTAATGCGTTAAGACTAGCATGTGTTAGACTTCATGATTTATCAGGCGGTAGTTCTCATATCCGTGAGTATTGAGATACTCAAAATTAACACATGGATGCTTGTTAATGGAACAAGTTCATTAGATGATCTAGCTTTGAGATAATCACATGGATAACTATTTAGTGGCAGTGATATAATCTCAATATAGCAAACATGCAAGTATCCTTAGACTTGAGATCTCCAAGGTACTTTTTTTGCTGAGCTTTGTACTTTGATTTCAATCTCCGGAGCTCGATCGAGGGCCGCCTATGGGATGGATATTGGGTACATTATGAGGTAAACGAAAGTAGTTGAAAGGGTCAATAAAGGATTCACCACTCCTAATAGTAGGGGCGAATATCTCACGACTACTTGTAGGAATTACTACTCAGAAAGTCCTTGGCCAAGGCGATTGTGTATTAGAAACAATTCCAATTGATACACATCTAGAGTAGTGGGTTCCTGGTACAAGTAGTATTGTATTCGGGTCAGAATTAATTCTGGAGAGAGTTGGCACTAATTCCTACTCTAAACCGAATGAGATATTGTATGGTGAAAGGAGTTAATTGCACTGAAATTTGTTATTGAATGGTTCATGTCGAGCCACTTGACTTCCTGGACTCTTGAGTGGTCATGATGTGTTACTAGATACCACCCATGATCTGGGAATATGGGTTTATTAATTGATGAATTAATAAACTAATCCTGATTATAATTAATAGGATTAATTCTAATTAATTATAGATTATTAATCTCAAAGACGTTTGGATTAATTCATGTTCGCTACCAATTGACTGGGAAACCTAATAGGTCACACACAATAGAGGATTATATACTTAAGATGTTATTTGATAACATAGTGGGGTTGATAGAGAGAAAGAGAAGTTGTTGTGGACAAATTATAATTAGTTATAATTTGTGGTTCAAGTTGTAATTATGAGAACTTGATGTTTCCAATTACAATTAGGGAATTCTAATAGGATTAAAATTCTCAGTTTTGGGAGGAAAATTTCGTGTAATATATAGTAGAGTCACACGAAACCCTAGCTGTGGAATTGGACACACGAAACAATAGCTTCTTCTCCCCCCACCCCTCTCTCTCTCTCTCTCTCTCTCTCTCTCGTTTTGCTGAAAACGAAAACAACTCTAGCCACCATTTTTTTCTACTAGCACAGGAATTCTTGGTGATTGAATATTCCTCTGTGTGGATTATTGTTAGAAATAATCACACATTATGATTATAGTGGTTAGACGTCCAACTCTCGTTGAGTTTGCATAAGAGGATTGTTGGATCGTGCCTCGACTTGAAGAAAATCAATTTTGTTCTTCGGACGATCAAACAAAGGTAAAAAATTGTTACCTTTATTGTCTTTATGTCTTGTTTTCCACATATAGGCGAGTCCTGAGATAGTATCTCGTTTTATTTTTCGCTGCACCGTATACGATACGAGCCTGAGATACCCAACATATAAACCCTAGTTTTGTTCATGCCACAAACATCAAGATTATTGATTTAATCACCCCACATCAAACAAGAATATAGGTAATAGCAAAGATGTGACTCAGGGTTACTTGATAAAGAGTAGATTCTGGTTTAGCTTGAAGAATCTGAGATCCCAACCTTGGTAGAGATGGTTCATTCTTCATCTTGAATGGAGTAGTTGAGAGGATAGTGCTTGTGGCGAGTGACAACTGTTTGGAGAAAGAGAGAAATTGAGTGAAGAGGGTTTGTACGAGTGTTAGGCATGAAAATATCACATTTTGATAACTTTTTTACTTAATTTTTGCATGATCATTTGTGTGATTTTGGATGGTTTCTACTAATTTTATGTGTTTATGTGTTTTTAGGTTATATTGGTAAAACATGAGTAAAACAAGGGCTTATAATGATGAATTTTGAGTTAAAGATGATTTTCTAATGATTTGGAAAGAGTTTGAAGCAATTTAGGCTGTTTAGAAGTGTGCAGAACATATATAGCTTGATGCATGGCTTGATGTGGGCGTGCACATATACACGGCTTGATGCACAGGTGTGCATCTGGGTGTGCATAACAGATGAACTTCATTTACTCCCAAAAGGTTGTAGAATCGAAAGAAATTGAAGCTCTACCATATGCATTGTCGTGCATCATGACCTTGCCACCTACGAAGAGAGTTTGGCAATTTTTCATGTATGGTCATGCATACATGCTATGCAAGCATATTGGAGAGCTTTATAACCTCATAAATTGATCCAATGGTAGTTTAAACCTCCCAAATCCAACCAAGGACAGTTTAGGAGGTTTATATAGAGACAAAGGACATATAGACAACACATATTTCTCAAAAATTTAAAAAAAGGCTTCAAGAAGAAGGAAAAGGCAAGGAGACTTGAGATTGAGGGCTTCCCAAGTGTTATCTTTCAAACTTTCTCTTGTTCTTCCTTGTTTCCAAATTATTTGTTTCTTTAGTCTCTTTTGTATTCAAACAATTTAGATTCTATCTTGTTTTTAGGCTATAATTTGAGTATTGATTACTTTGAGATTATTGAATCAAAGATTCTATCTTTAATCATATTATTATTTTAACGTATTTATGCAATTCCAGAATTCTTCTCTTATCAATTGTGTTAATTTCTCTT
Organism: Voacanga thouarsii; assembly: GCA_026120185.1. NCBI lineage: Eukaryota > Viridiplantae > Streptophyta > Magnoliopsida > Gentianales > Apocynaceae > Voacanga > Voacanga thouarsii. Next base: position 1,407,605 of record JANUWF010003362.1, on the reverse strand, counting down.
GTGTTTGGCCAACATAGTTGAGAAGGCATAATTGAATAGCTAAGATAATTGATTTCTTGGTTGTTTTTTGTCGTTGGCAATTGTGTTGAGTTTCTTATGCATGATCAACTTGCCTAACTTGCATGATTGAGAAGTTAGGTTAATTAACCTTTTGATTGATTTCTAAGTAGCATATATTTCTAGTTGGGTTTGCTAACTAGTTTAACTAGTTATAGGGGATTGTGTAATGCTCAATTGCATATTTTCGAGGCTAACTGGGTATGTAATTTAATATTGGTGATGCCTTTATGTGCTTATCAATCTTGTAATTAGTCTATAACAATCGATTAATTGAAGTATTAATATCTATAAGAAAAGGTTAATCAACTTGGAGTAGATTAAGAGTAAGGTTAGGGATTTTAATTTATAGGCTAACTAAGGGTTAATCCACTTTGGCAAGGATAGGGAATTTAAATTGCTAAGATAAGTTTCTAAAACCAATTGCTCAAGATAATTTAATCTATGATAGGTTTCCTAATTTGATCTCAAAATATATTCCTAAAATAAGTCAGTATCCTAATTGGCTTGGATTTGTTTTCCTATTTCTTATTTTTTTTCTTTATTTGTTTATGTTTTGCATTAGTTAGTTTCTTATTTGCTTTACTCGGATTTACCTTATACTAATTCATCATAAGAATTCATTCTAGTTAATTGTTCAAGAGTTGTTCATAAGGTTAAGATAAAGAGTAAATATAGTAGTATATTTCTCTTCAGTTCCTTGTGGGTTTGACACCCTACTCATTGCTATACTATGTTATATCTTAGGGAGAAGGGTTTATAAATTTCTTTTTATTAGGTGCATGATGACTGCATTCAAATGACCTTATTTTAAATGTCATGATTCTTCTACAACAGCAAGTAGAGAGAAGGAAGAGATAAGTGCTTAACAGAATTCTTGGTGATCTCAATTTGTAGAGAGGAAGCCTTGTTTAGATAGAGACTAAAGCTATTCAGTTGTTGCTGTTTGAGAAGGCTGAAAGCTTGCAAGGCTTTAGGTAGTGGGTTCCACCTTTGAGTGGAAAGAGAAGTGGCAGTTGTCCTATAGAGTAATTAGGGAGGAAATAGGATGATGAGGTGAGGAAGTTGTGTTTAGTAGATGCGTCAAATTGTTTTGATTTTGCTACTATTAGGGAGGCCAAATGGCCTGATGGTGGCATGAGTGTTAGTTGGATTGGTTGAGAATGAGAGGGGGAATGGTACCGATATATCCACAGAATATACAATGCAGGCATATATCAAATTTTATAAATAATGCAATATATGATCTCTCCCCCTCACTAAAGGTAGTTGAGGGTAGGGTTTTACATAACATATTCAATCCGAGGCAAGCCATTTTCTTTATTGAACTTGTAACTCACTCATTTTTAATATTTTGCAGGTTCTCAATGGAAGAATGATTTGAAGAAGATTTTGAATAGTTTTCATATTGAGATTTAGCTCATGTATTTGGAGTATAGTTTAGATCACCTTTTGAGTTATGTGCTTAATGTTTCTTGGAGTTATGAATTTGAGTTACTACACTTAGACAACTTTTAATGTTTCAAAATTTCTATTTTGTAATTGGAGACTTTGTACCTAAGTTCTCATCAGTATAAGTTTTTAAAGGCATTATTTTTGTGCAAAGAGTTTTATATGTTTGAGATTCGACATTCTATTTTAGGGTGTTGTCATGTCATCTTTGGATACGAGACATGACATATATGTAGAGTTACAGAATTTGCTTCAAAATTTTCTAATAACGTTATAGATAAAACTTATAAGTTATTAGAAATTTTTAAGATGTCTCAACTATATATATGATTTTATTCCCTATCTTTATCAATTATGGGAACCACTTTACTAGCGTCTATGGAAAAATCTAAATCCTTGGGGTCCCAAACAAACCCAAATTGTTTAGTAAGTAAAAGCTATTGTTCAAAATCTTCCATGTCTTGGAATTCTACATCCTTAAGCCTTTATGATTGTTAAAACTAATGTTCAATATTATTTAGGCATACGGCTTTTGATCTTATAGCACAGTTGGTTTATCAGTGATAAAACCATTATAGCTATTCTTTCTAAGTGGTTTTATAATTAGTAGCTTCAATTTTGTGGCAATGACACCATATTGGTAGAATCGCTAAGTTTCTCTTCAATAAATATATCATAAAGGCACATATGGGCCATTTACCCTTACAAATACAATATTGTAACTTTTTCTATACAAAGAAAATTTCTTACATTATTGGTTAGAATTTCTATTTTCACAAGATCAACAATATTTAATATGTCTATCATAAAAGGTATGTATTAAAGGATGAACCCCCAAACATAAAGGAAAGATTGCATCAAATATAGAGAAATGTAAATTTACTAGGGAAGAGCTGAAATCAAAGCTAAAGAAAGTATTATCAGATATTGAATCCTCTAAGAAAGATGATGGATCTTTACAACTGGTAATGGATAATGGTGATATTGAAGACTTGCCTAGATCGCCTAAGCATATGTCCATCATGGTTTTCCATGGACATGAATGATAGCATATCACAACAAAGTGATAGGGCCTAAATTAGTCATATATTTCCTAGTTATTTGAGGCTATTTTGTGATACATTTTGTTCAATAACTAGTTATATTCCTTTATATTAGAGATTTGACCATTGGAAAAGTATTTTGTGCATTATTTCAGATTTTAGGGGTAAAATAAGACAAAAATATCTCAAAACAGAATAGGGGCAATGCCGGACAGGATAGAGGAACTGGCGTTGGCCACGTGCTACTGGCACGCACTCTGAGGCGATAAAAAATTAGTGAAACGGAGTGAAACAGAACCAAATCGGCACCGGCTGGGAGGCTGGAACCAGCGTCGGCTGCACTCTGGAAAGGATGGCAAGAAAATCAAGGGAAAATTGACGAACGACTGAAGAAACAGATCATAACCGGTGCTAGCCCTAACCAGGACAGGCGGCGCCGGCTGTACCTTGATGCTGAGGCGGTGCCTCGATTTTCATGTGCAATTTTTGGTAATTTGCAGAGTTTTAGTATTTTCCTACTTTTAGTAAAAAAGAACCCTAAAGGAACGATTTTAGGCACTTCTAAAGCCTATAAATAAAGGAAAAACACAAGAGAAAAGAGAGAATTCATAGATCATAACATCAAATTACTCAAATCAAGGAGGCATTCTACCAATTCAAGGAGGGTTGTACAAGAAGGTCTACAACGGAAGAAGAAGGAGGCTTATCTATGAGTGTTTTCTTTTACTTTATTTTCTTTTTCTTGAACAATGATGTATTAATTTTTTTATTGTAATTTGACATTATTTTAGGTATTCATGATTTTTAGGGTTACTTTGATCTTTTGATTAATTGATTGTTCTTCTTGGTATTTAATTACTTGTGCTTATTACGAAATTAATTGGTTGCTTCTTTCCATTAACTTACTAGACCAAAGGGGTTGATGGTGGTTTCAATTTATTGATTTCATATTTATTGTCTATTAACTTACTAGACCAAAAGGGTTAATTGCTGAGGATTGAGTAATTAAAGGTTAATTGATGTTTGACAGACCAAGGATTCATTGATTAATTTCATGCTTTAAATTTGCCAGACCAAGGAAATTTAATCAGGGATTATGTTTAATGCGTCTTTTGGGTGAATTAGTTGAGATAGACCAAGTGATGCTAATTTATCTAGAATGTAGTGAATTCATGGATTGACCAAAGAAGTGAATCTATCTTAATCCTTCATGATGCCAAGAGAATGATTAGTTATGATAATGGTTAGGTACTTTAAGATCATGTTTGTCAAAATAATGGTTTAAGTTACATAATTCTCCATCCTTGACATGTATATATTATTTTTTTTTCTTTTTATTCTTTTTCACTTTATTGAGTCGGTTAAACAATGAAAGAAAATGAATTAATGAATACTTGTTCCTTGAGGATTGATACTCGTTTGAACCCTATGCTATGTTAATGATGAGTACGCTTGCTCATATGTGTAATTTGGGATTACCATTTTAATTTAAATTTGATTGGGAATGTACTTATTTTTATATAGTTTTTTATACTCAAATCCAAACGCATCACAAAGCATGAGGTGTTGGTTAAAGATAGGGTACTAGGGTAACTTTATCAAAAGTATGATTCTTTCAAGATAAGATTGTACCATCCACTAGGACCATTTTCTCTACATTACTAAAGTTTGACAAATTTGATGCTTTTTTTAAAGTTAGTTTTACATGTTTGAAATCCGAGGGCTATAAAAACATTTGTAATAAGCTATTAGAAGTGTTGGGTGTGTGTTCGTGTATTGTGCATCCATTATGGATGTGTAAAGAAATAAGCCCAAACTCAATCAAGTTTTAAAAATAAAATATCAATTCACTCAAATACACACACACAATTGGACAAGTATACCCATTATGTAGTATAGAGTCTAGTTTGTAAATATCGAAGATCATCCGGGTCAATCAACCCTACTTCCACTTGAATTCTACTGTTCAATCAATCAAAACAAGGAATAAGCGAATTAATTACTAACTACACAAGAGAACCACATAAATGCATTAACCCAATTTACAAGTTAGAATAAAAAAGATCACAAGACACAATATGAATATGAAAAGGAGATCAGCCATGTAATAAAAAGAGAATTCTCCAACAATTACTCAAATAAGAACATCATTTGCTCAATTGAATTCAAATTCAAGCATTAGTAAAATTTCTAAAATAGAATAAAACCCACTCTTTCTTAAGTAGTGAATTCACTACCCTAGAATCCAACCCGCGGATACTTCTATCTCATAAATTGAACTCAAGGATGTATAATAATCGAGGAAATCTCAATAAGCCAGAAAGCCTTAAAATCCCTATCTCTAGGTGATCTTAAAACTTCATCTACCACAAAGTTCTCAATCCCTTAAATCCTTTCTCAAGTTCATCAAGGGACAAATAAATCTACTAGATTAGCATCAAAGGGAATCCATCTCATACATCCTTTCTCAAGTTCAATACAAGAGAATTGCCTAATCAATTAAATCCAATCAATCAGACCCAAGTAATAGATTACTTAAAATAGAAATCAATTAACCAAACAATCATCTAATATAAGAGTAAAATAGGGTACAACCCTTTAATTTACAATTCAATTCTAGTCAAATCAATATCCACTCAAAGGGAAAAAGAAGAAAACTTATAGACAGGGCTTTTCCTCTACTTTGCAATTCTCTTTGTGGAGCCTCTTCTCTCTTAAAATCCCATGTTGATCTTCTCTTCTCTTCTCCCTTGTGCTTCTAAGGGGTTCTCTGATGAAATTTGTGGGTTACTCTCCTTCTGTGTGTTGATAATGAAGGGTATTTATAGTTTTGGCTCGAAAAGCCCTAAAAATTGCAGAATAGGAGGTAATATGCAATGTTGCAGGGCGTCATGAAAGATGATAGGAATGGTGCCGTGCATGCCTTGATCCTCCAATTTTACTATGAAACGATGTGGGAGCAACTATTACCATGTGCTGGATTGATGCACGGTGACGTGAAGGTTGATAGGCATGATGCCGTGTAGCTCTAGATGTTCAGCATTTTTTGAATCTTGATTATGCATGGCAACATGCACATTGAGGGGCACGACACTATTGATGCCCAGAATATTGACTTCTGAAATTCTGCAACTGCAGGGCAGAGTGTATATTATTGCCGATGATGCCGTGTCTCTCCTGGATAGCTCTTTTTCAGTATTTTCTCCTTGAATTTATTCTAATTTCAATTCTTTTGATCTACATCAAACAAGGGGAAAATTAGGAGAGATAAGTAGCAATCTATAATGAAAATTAAAGAATTTAAGCTCAAATGCTATGTAAAATATGCATTAAATAACCAAATATCAAGAAGCAAAGTGAAAATAGTGCAAAAATCACACATTTTGTTTGTAATCAATCTCTTGTATTCAAATTTTCAAGATCAAATAAAGAAGTTCTTCACAGATATTTTTTAAGTTTTAAATATTTAATTTTATTTTTGCTCCATTATCCTAGGTTATGATTGTTTGGTATCATAGCCATGTTGATTTATTTTCTTTTATTTTGTCTTACGTTTTTTATCTATATAGTAAAATCTTGCTTGCAAGTTAATTTGGCTCTTGTCTGGAATTATAGCAATTATCTTCAATTTGTTGACCCATATTCTGTTGACTAGTTCTTTTACCACTATCTTAATTTAAAGATTTAAGACATTCTTAGACAATTAAAAAATCTAAGTTAAATTTTATTATTGAAAATAATCCTTAGATAATCATTAAAATTTTTTGGATAAGATACTATCTTAAACATTTTAGAATTTTCAAAAGAATAGAAAGAGCTATTTATATGCTTGTGCCTTATTTTTTTACCATCACCTTATCCTTTGTTGTGATATTCTATCATTAATGTCTATAAAAATCATGGCAGACGTATACTTGGGCTAGTCTGGTCAAATTTTCAATATCGCTGTTATCTGTTAATAGTTGTAAAGATCGTTGTCTTCCTCAGAGGATTCAATATCTAACAATGCTTTCTTTAGCTTTGCTTTCAGCTTTTACCTAGTAAACAATCCTATATTTATGTTTGGGAGTACATGACAGAAGTGTCTAATACTGTTGATCTTGTGAAAACAGAAATTCCAACCAATAATGTAAGAAATTTTCTTTTTGGCAAAGCTTGCGATATTGTATATGTAAGGGCAAATAGCCTATCGGTGCCTTTGTGATACATTTTTTAAAGAGTAACTTAAAGGATTCTACCAATACATTGTCATTGCCACCAAATTGAAACCACTAGTCACAAAATCACTTAGCAAGAATATCTACAATATTTTCACCATAATGTATAAAACAACTTTATGTATAAGGTTAAAGGTTTAAAAAATTCAACTATGTCTTGTTAGTGTTATGCCCTAGAGACAATCACTTGTACATTGTATATGACACATTTTATTTTAATAAAATGAATTATTTATCTTACAGTTTCTTTTGTTTACTTTTGTGTAATATAACTGTTAGATAAAGTCCCTAGTACAACATTGTGTTAAGGAAATCATGATAGATATCATGATATGAGATTCCTACTACACTGTATAGTGTTAGTACTTAAATAGTCCCTAGTCGTAGTATTAATGAGACTGGACATCATTAATGCATTAAGACTAGCATGTGTTAGACTTCCTAATTTGATCAGCCGATGGTTCTCATATCCATGAGTATTGAGATACTCAAAGTTAACACGTGGATACTTGTTAATGGAACAAGTTCATTGGATAACCTAGCTTTGAGATAATCACATGGATAACTATTTAGTGCCAGTGATATAATCTCAATATAGCAAACGTATAAGTATCCTTAGAGTTGAGATCTCCACGATACTTTGTTTGCTGAGCATTGTACTTTGATTCCAATCTTTAATACCAGATATGGACATTATGAGTTCGTGGTGATGCCGTTCGGGGTAACTAACGCTCCAGCAGTATTCATGGACCTGATGCACTGAGTATTCCAACCTTATCTGGACAAGTTTGTGGTGGTCTTCATCGACGACATTTTGATTTACTCCAAGAGTCCGGAGGAGCATGCGGAGCATCTGAGGCTCGCACTGGAGAAACTGCGGGAGCACAAGCTGTACGCGAAGTTCAGCAAGTGCGAATTCTGGTTAGACAGTGTGGAATTCCTTGGGCATGTGGTGACCAAGGAGGGTATCAAGGTAGATCCGGCAAAGGTTGAAGCGGTATCAGATTGGAAATAGCCAGGGAATATTACCGAGATTCGGAGCTTCTTGGGATTGGCTGGATACTACCGAAGGTTTATCAAGGGATTTTCGACGCTCGCATCGGCCATGACCCGTTTGTTAAGGAAGGATGTTCCGTTTGTGTGGAACGAAAAATGCAAGAAAATTTTCCAAGAATTGAAGAAGAGACTGATGACAGCACCGGTATTGAGTCTACCGGAGGAAGGCAAACCTTACACGCTGTACACCGACGCTTCGAAGGAAGGACTGGGAGCGGTGTTGATGCAAGACAGAAAAGTAATTGCTTATGCATCTCGGAAGTTGCGACCTCATGAGGTGAACTACCCCACCCATGATCTGGAGCTGGCAGCTATAGTGTTCGCTCTAAAGAAATGGCGACACTACTTGTATGGAGCCGAATATGAGGTGTTTACCGACCACAAGAGTCTGAAGTATATCTTCACTCAAAAGGATCTGAACTTGAGGCAGCGAAGGTGGAAGGAATTCTTGGAGGAATACCGATGCCTGATCAACTACCATCCCGAGAAGGCTAACGTGGTGGCAGGCGCCCTGAGCAGAAAAGTTGGAATGGCCAGATTGAAGGTACAAGAAATGCAAGCAGTTCAGGATGTGTTGGACAGAAGAGCGGAAGTGCAAGATAGAAGGATTGTCATCAGCAACTTGAAGTTGGTGCCAAATTTGAAGGGAGAAATTGTAGAGGCTCAACGAAACAATGCTGAATTTTAACTCTTCAAGGATAAGGAGTTTAAGCGGCCAGGCAGTGAATTCCGTCAGGATGAATCGGGAGTTTTTCATTTCAGAGATTGATTGTGTGTACCCGGGGAGCCGCGATTGAAGGACAGAATTTTGGAAGAGGCGCACAAGAGCAAGTACGCCATTCATCCGGGGGAAGTCAAGATGTATCAAGATTTGAAGAGAGTTTAGCCCGGACTGAAGCGAGATGTGGTTAAGTACGTTTCGACCTATCTCACCTGCTAGAAAGTTAAAGCAGAGCATAAGAAGTTAGCGGGGCTATTGCATTCATTACCAATGCCGAAATGGAAGTGGAAGGAGGTGACCATGGATTTCGTCACCGGACTTCCCATGTCAAAGACCCAGAAGGACGCCATATGGGTGGTGGTGGATCGACTGACCAAGTCGGCCCATTTCATACCGGTAAATGTGAGGGACTCCATGGAGAAGCTAGCCTAGACTTATGTTCGAGAAGTAGTCTGACTGCATGGAGTACCTCCGAGCATAGTATCCGACCGAGACCCGAGGTTTACATCTCATTTTTGAAGAAAGTTCCAGGAGGCAATGGGGTCGAATTTGAAATTCAGTATGACGGCGGATCCGCAGACCGATGGGCAGTCAGAAAGGGTAATCTAAATATTAGAAGACATGTTGAGAGCCTGTGTCTTGGATTTCGAGGACAAGTGGATAGAGTGTGTACTGTATGCCGAATTGGCATATAACAACAGCTATCAGGCCTCGATTGGGATGGCACTGTACGAGGCTTTGTATGGGCACAAGTGCAGGTACAGTTGTATTGGAGTTGGTCAGAAAATGGTCACGTGAGTAAAACCGAAGAGGTCTGTGTCCAGGAAATGTTGGATAAAGTGAAACTGATTCGGGAAAGGTTAAAGGCAGCTCAGAGCCGACAGAAGAGCTATGCGGACAACCGGTGAAGGGATCTAGAATTTCAAGTTGGGGATCACGTATTTCTGAAGCTGACTCTGAGTAGGGGAATATTGAAGCATCCGAAGGGCGGAAAGTTGAATCCGAGGTATTTGGGGCCGTTTCTGATTAAGGAAAGAATTGGACCGGTAGCTTACCGATTGGACTTACCGGACGGGTTAATGGGTATCCATGATGTGTTCCATGTGTCACAATTGAAGAAGTATAATGTGGATCCCGGTCATGTATTAATTGATGAATCATTAATGTTGCAGCCAGATCTAAGCTACGTGGAGAAGCCTGTGCGAATATTAGACCGCAGTGTCAAAACCCTGCGAAATAAGCAAATACCGATGGTTAAGATTCAGTGGGAGCACCATGGCACGTAGGACGCCACATGGGAATCGGAAGAATTGGTTAAGCGGAAGTATCCCGAATTGAAATAGAGGTGTGCTTGAATTTCGGGACGAAATTCTTCTAAGGAGGGAAGGATGTGAAACCCCAGTCAAAAACAACCTTAGAGTAAAGGGGTTTGGATGCATATCATATTTTATTTCATGATTAAATATATTTTTATATGATTTTTATGTGCTTTGGATTTGAGTTTTATTGTCTGGAAGTCTTGTTGATGAGTATTATGTGAGAGGGGCAAAATGGTAATTTTTGCCCGAAGTGAAAATAGGGAAATAGCTTGTGGATGGAATAGAAAATAATTTTTCTAGTGAAAGTATCAACAAGAGTTGATGTGGTTTAGTGGTTAGAGCCTTAGAATTAATTATGGAAGTCTAGGGTTCAAATTCCATCATGGAAGCTTTAGCATGATTAAATTTTATTTTTTCTTGGGAAGAAATAGTTTCGGCCTTATGAGCTTAGGGGAAGGTAGGGATGATGTCCTAAGAGAGAGACATGTTAGGAGTAACCTCATTCCACTCCCTTGCTCTACTCGAATTTCTTAAAGGGAATTCATTTTCCCTTGATCTTTGATTTTTCCTTAATTCTCAACTCCTTAGTTTAATCAAGATGTTCTAGCCATCTTCTTTCCGGAAATTTCAGAAAAGTGTTGAGGTCTTGTAGGATCAAAATGTCTTAGTAAAATACTTCTTATGATCTGAAAAATGTGGAAGAGTTGTGGGAAGTTCCAAGAGGAAAAATCCCTCTAGTGAGGTTGCTAAAAATTCTCTCTAGCTAGCTCATGTTCTTTATTGGAATAAGTTGAAAATTTTCCAGCTTGTGGTGCATTCAAAATGTCAAGTTTCTTAACTAGCATTCCCACTTAAATGCTGCCAGAAAAATGGTCTTTAGGATCAGTTTGTAATCTGAAATTCTTAGCCATTTTCGGACTGCTTAGAGCTGGAGCAAAAGCAGGAAAAATTCCTACACAAATAACAGCTTTGAGAGTCCAAAACCAAGCTGTTTTCTTTCAGGTTTTGTTTAGTACCTTAGCCATGTTTTTCCTCTATGAAGAAGGCTAGAAACCAGCCTTGAATACCCTTGAAATTTCCCTTCAAACCCTCTGTAAGTTGGCTGGGAATGGCAGCCGAAAAACTGTGCAGGAAATTTTCCAGCCTTGTTTCCTATTTCTCTCCCAGCCGAAACACCAATCTTATTCTGCAAAAACCTTCCTTAAACCTCCAGTAACAGAGCTCCATTGTTCCCCTTAAGCTTCTGCATGAAATCCAGCAATGGCTACCCGAAAATCCCTCCACCAAATCCCTACAATTTTGCTTGATTGGTTTCCAAAATTCTAGCCATCTTTGTTTAGCAACCTTCCATAATATATCACTCCATTGACCAGACTTCTTCTTCTTCATTGTGCACCTAGGTTTCGGCCACCCTAAGCTACCTTGAACCAGCTTAAATTCCTCAGAAAAACTGCTCAACCAGTCGGCCATAGGAGACCTTCAAAGCTCTTCAATTATCAAGATATTCTAGAAATATTTAGTTTCCAAATTCACTACCTAAAAATATTCTTCAAGGATTGTAACAACTAACCTTTCCTTTTCCCTTCCAAATCAGAGAAACAACTCCCTAAACCCTACAGAAATTTGGCCAGCCTAATTCCCTCAGAATTTTCGACAGCTACACTACAATCTCTCAATTCCCTTCAATCTCCAAGAACACACACACTACACCAAGAACACCTACTACTTTCTTTCACCTAATACCTCTCCAAATCACCTCAAACCTTCACTAAAATCTCCAGATTTGACCTACTTACTACTGTGAGTCCTTCGACACCATCCTTAACATCAAACTCCTCAAATCATTTTGCTACTTCGGATCAAAACCAGAAATTTCTGTGAAGGACAAGAACATCTTCAAGGTAAATTTACTCTATCAACTTCATCTTCTCCAAACTTGATCTCTAGTGACAATCTATGTGAATAAACATACTAATGATCTCTCTCTCTCTCTCTCTCTCTCTCTCTCTCTCTCTCTCTCTCTCATGGCCGAAATTCCTCTTCCTTGGCCGGATGACTTCTTCTTCCATAATCATGCTCTCGCCATCTCCCTTGGACAAAGTTAGACATCTAGGAGTTGAGATCTACTCTAAACTCCTTCAAGGCATTCATCAATCAAGTAAGTACCTTCAATCCTTCTTTTAAACTCTATAATTATGTCTCTAGGATGATGTTGATAGTAGGTGGATGGTGATAGGATTCGAGTATATATATATTGTTGAGATTGAAGCATGAACATTTGTATGATTGTGAGGGGGATGAGATTTATGCATGGAAGGATTATCTTGATTGATTGTGTGATGATTTGAGGTTTTATGCATGAAGTATTTGAGGTAAAGCATGCTAGAGATTATTGCACCTTTGGTGAATAAAATTTATATGCATGTTAGATTATTGAAGCTATGATCATATTTATGCTAGTAGAGGTTAGATCATGTCTTAATAAATTTAGATCTATGCTTATATGTAAGATTTGGTCGATTTGATGAATGGAAGGATTGCATATGTTCTTGATTGTGGTTAGCCATAGGAATTTGAATCATGATCTAGTTGTCCCTAAACTAATTTTACTTCTTGAATAAAATATTCAATAAAATAATGTTTCTTTTGTATTTTCGAAAAAACCCTAGGAAGGGTAGATTTGGACTATTATAAACAATAAGGATATTTTAGTCAAATAAATAATAGCTTTACTAGAAAAATAATATATATATATATATATATATATTATTTAAAATAATGAAATCAATTAAAGCATTTTTTGGAAATAATTATGATTAGTGAAATATTTATTACTACAAATTTAATTATCAATTTTTAATCAAACCCCATTAAGAATTTATTTATTGTTTTTCAAGCAAGACTCATTAAATTCATTTTCAACTAATTTTAGCTATCAATTATTTTCTAACAACTAGAGTACTAATAAATCATTGTTTTACCTAAAACTTCCTAGGACTCTTGATCAAATAAACTCTAAGTTTTCCTTAACAAGATTTAAGCTTGCAACTTATTAAAATTTATTTCCCAAACCATTAATTATTTTAAATATCACACTAGGATCAACTCTTAAACCTATTTACTTAGTGTTTAGCTTTAAAGCTTGGGACACTAGGATCATGGTAGTAGTAAGTTGTGTTGATTTAAAATTGAAGAAGTAGATTGTGGCTTGGAATTGATTGTGATTTGTATTTGCCCATGTGGGGTTAGGTCAGCTGTTGGAGACCTTGTTGTTGTGAGCAAGAATCAGGTAAGCTCCTGCATAAAACCTGATTGATGTGAAATGTTTTCTTATGGCAAGCCAAATGTAGAGTGTATGGACACTCATTTATGTAAAGGCAATTGAGGGTTGAACTCTCTCTTATTTCCAGCATTTGAATTATTTAAAAGACAAGGAGCAGATTTGCCAAACCTAAACTCTTTCTAAAGCTGATTTTTACAAGGACTTTGGAAACCCTCAAAATGCTATTTTCATGTGGAACAGTGTTTTGTTCATTTTATCCCAAGTGGGAAACGTCGTTGAGTACTCAATAAGAGTGGACTACTAGGACTAGTCCTTGAGGGGTTAGGGTAAGTCTCTCAGCAGGTGGCCACCTCTGAGGGGTGAGTCCTTCCCGGATAGGATGTCAGTCCAGTGGGTCATGTCGGTCCGAGCTAGCAGTGTTCTTTTCAGTCAAGTGACTGTGTTTTACCGGAATGGACACCCGGTTGTTGTTCGGGTATAGAGAAGGAGGAATATCTTGCCCAGTAGGCCGATCACCTACTTTTGTCAGTCTGCACAAAGTGTGGCATACTGACCATCCGGTTGTGGGGCCCAACGTGTGGTAACCCATAATCCTTTTTTATGAGTGGTTGATTTTGTTGATCATGTATGGCTGGAATAGCTAAAACGCCACTCTTGTTTTTGACTAATATTTATTGCTTGCCAATATTTCTCTTATAAACTTTGCATCCATGAACTGCTTTCACTAAACACCCAAAGCACACACGGACTTACTGAGATTTCTGTCTCATCACCTTTTTCCCATGATTTCAGTCGATCCTGCTGTGGGGATGAATAGCTAGTAGTATCTGCCTTCAAAGAGATTGTTGTCATTTAATTCAATGTATTGCTTTGGGGAGACAAGAGTGGATAATTTTATTTATGGTTTTGTTTTGGGAATTCATGGATTTATTATTGAAGTTTTCTTTGGGTTGTAATAAATTTTTAAGTTAAAGTATTATTTTTATTCCACAATTTTATTTGTGTGACCTAGTTATAAAGACCCCTTGTCCTTTGGATGGGGCGACATCCCCGGCCCTGGTGGGCCTAGGTAGCGGGGTGTTACAGATTATATACTCAAGCTGTTATTTGATAACATAGTAGGGTTAATTGCGAGAAAGAGAAGTTGTTGTGGCCAAATTATAATTAGTTATAATTTATGGTCCAAATTGTAATTGTGAGAACTTGGTGTCTCAAATTACAATTAGAGAATTCTAATTGTTTTAGAATCCTTAGATGGAGTAATTTCAGCAGGTTTTTTTGTGATATGTGTGAAACACACACAAAACCCTAACTTGAGAGGAATTGATGCCAAAAACAACAACTCAAAAACCTTCTCTTTTCTCTCTCTCGTTTTTCTTCAGCAAAGAGGGAACGAAAAACCCTAACCCTAGTCGCCACTTTAGTTTATGCTAGCACATAAACATCTTAGTGCTTGAGTGTGATCCTCCGTGTGGATTTCTGTTAGAGATAATCATACACTGTGATTATAGTGGTTGGACGTTCAACTCTCGTGGTGTTTGATCAAGAGGATTGTTGGATCGCGCCTCAAACTTGAAGAAGAAAATTTTTATTTTTTAGACGCTCAAAGAAAGGTAAAGCTATTACCTTTGCTCTCTATATGTCTTATTTTGCACATGTATGCGGATCTTGAGATGGTATCTCGTTGTTATTTTTTCGCTGCGCCATATATGATATGCATGAGATACCCAACAGTGGTATCAGAGCCTTGTTATGTGTGGATTGCAGACATTGTTTTTGGCATGAAAAACTATTTTCATGTATTCGTGTTTGTTTTTGTTCGCTCGAGTCGAAATCATTTCGAGCATTGTGGGTTATGTCCGTAGCACAATATGATTGAATACAAATCTGAGGCCTTTGATAAGTTCAAAGACTTCAAGAATGAAATAGAGAAACAACTTGGCAAAAGTATTAAGATTCTAAGATCTGATCGAGGAGGAGAATACTTGAGCTAAGAGTTTCTGAGTTATCTTGGAGATAATGGGATACTCTCTCAATGGACTCCACCACATACACCTAAACATAACAGTGTATCTGAGAGAAGGAATCTAACCCTTCTAGACATGGTACTGACCATGATGGCTTCTGCAGACCTACTAAAATCATTTTGGGGGTATGCACTAGAGACTTCTGTTTATATACTAAACAGAGTTCCGACAAAATCGGTTGATTCTACCCTATTTGAGATGTTCTTTGGTAAGAAACCAAAGTTATCTCACTTGCGAGTATGGAGTTATCCTACCTCTGTTAAAAGGCCACAATCAGACAAACTTTATAGTAAGTTTGACAAGTGTTTATTTGTGGGATATCCAAAAAAATCTTTCGGATATCACTTCTACCTACCCTCTGAAAATAAAGTATTTGTTTCGAAACATGCTGTCTTCTTAGAGAAGGAGCACATGCTTAAAGGAGACAGTGGGAGTAAAATTGAACTTAGTAAAGTTCAAGAAAATCAAACAAATAAGGATCAACCGTCTGATCCCAGATAATAGATGAACCTTCTACTACACAAGATCCCCGTAGGTCTAGTAGGATACGTGTGGCACCTGAGTGATATAGATTTCTCATTAGTGACCACAATGATGTATTGTTCATAGATAAAGATGAGCCTACTACCTACAAAGATGTTCTAAACAGTTCAGAATCTGGTAAATGGCTTGAGGCAATGAGATCAGAGATGGATTCCATGTACGACAACCAAGTATGAACTTTGGTTGATCCACCTAAAGGAATTAAACCTATCGGGTGCAAATGGGTTTTCAAGAAGAAAATGGACATGGATGGTAACTTAGTTACCTATAAAGCACGTCTAGTGGTGAAGGGTTATCATCAACAATATGGTATTGACTATAACGAAACCTTTTCGCCCGTAGCCATGTTAAAATCCATTAGGATACTCCTAGCTATTGTGCTCATTATGATTATGAGATTTGGCAAATGGATGTGAAAACAACTTTGCTAAATGAAAATCTAACTGAGGAAGTGTATATGACACAACCTGAGGGTTTTACATCCAGTGATGGCACAAAGGTGTGTAAGCTGCAAATGTCCATTTATGGACTTATGTAAGCCTCTAGAAGTTGGAACATCCATTTTGATGAAACAATCAAAGAGTTTGGGTTCATTTCAAACATGGATGAGCCTTGTGTATATAAGAAGGTCGATGGAAGTGCAATCGTTTTCTTATTATTTTATGCAGATAACATATTGCTAATAGGAAACGATATACCTGTCTTGCAAACGGTTAAAGCTTGGTTGTCCAAACAATTCTCCATGAAAGACCTTGGAGAAGCAATCTATATTTTTGGAATAAGGATATATAGAAATAGATCCAAAAGGTTGCTAGGTCTTTCACAGTCTACATACATAGATAAATTGTTAAAGAGGTTTAACATAGATCAATTCAAAAAAGGATTCTTACCTATGTCACATGGTGTAAGCCTTTCAAAGTCGGTGTCTCCCAAGACACAAGTTAAAAGGGATCACATGAGTAAGATTCTGATGAGACTCCGCTTCATCATGGAGGTCAAGATCAAGGAGGAAGAGGTGTGACCGTGCAAGAACAAGGACCGATGACAAGATCTAGGACCAAGAAGCTTCAAAATGATTATCAATTGCTCATAAAACCCTACTTGAGGATGGAAGAGGGTTGCAAGGTTAAGGAAGCTAGCCAAGAGCTCATTTTGATGACTATCCAAGAAGGACCCCAACAAGAACTCAAGCTGGCTTCAACCTGCACACGACGGCTCGAAAACAGTGCATAACCAGCGCCGACCGTGCCGGCTCCAACCTAGGCAGCCGATTGCTGCCCTACATTTTTTATATTTTCTCCAGTTTTCTTCCATTTTAAATGTTTTTTAAAGAACTATTAAGGCCCTAAATTGTATTAGAACCTCAGGGATTACTTAGCTAGGGCTAGGATAGTATAAATACAACTTTTAGTGATTTAACAACACAATTTGAAGAGAGAGTCTTGAGAGACCCTAACCTCCTTGTTCATTTTGTTCAAGATCATACTTAAGGCTTAGTCCTTCTTATGAATGAGTCTATAAATCTTTTAGATAATCCAATGTGGTTTCTTTCAATGGGTCTTAGTTGCTTTGCTCTTTTAAGGTTTGTTTGAATTCCATTACTTGAGTGCCTATTTTCTCTATTCCTTTTGTTCTTGTTTGCCTTTGTTGCTTCAAGGATATTGGGGTGAGATTATAGTAGAACTTTCTACTATTCTTAAGGGTCTTTGAAGCCTAATTCTTCAAAGGTTTGATAGATGGTAGGTTGTTAGTTTAATTTCTCTTTTTTTTCTCAAAAAATTCACTGTTTTGGTCCCATGGGATGAGCTGAACTCATAATCAACTAAATCACTCACAACACCAAGAAAAAGCCCACTCAAGATCATATTAAAGAGTTTTTGGTATTAAAGAGAGGAAAGCTTTGATTCCAAGCAAGAAAAGGAGCTCTACAAAGTTGAAGAAAAATAAGAGAAATCTCGTAACTCAAAAAATTTCTACAAGAAGGTCATGTTATCTTTGCTATTTCTTCATTTTTCCTTGAGAAAATTGCTCCTTGAAGTTAGTATATTGCTTGGAAACAAATTTATCTTGTGATTGTGGTGAAAATGGGCTTGAATTTGAGTGAAAATGTTGGTTGGTTTTGAGTGACAGGATTGCAACCAATGTGTTTAATAAATGTTCCACGAGAAAGTTTTTAGCTATAGTTGAGAACTTTTATTCTTAATTTTCAATCCTTGAGATATTGAGACTCGGTATATCACTCTATTGTTGAATTCCATGCTAATTGAACTCAACTTTACTAGTGTACACTTGTAATAATCTTGTTCTTCATAATCTTAGTTCTTGTTAACTTTTGTTTGTTTCTTGTTTAGAAGTGTTTCTTTGTGCGTCTAGTATTTGTTCTTGTATTGGTTGAGTCCACATTTCTTGAAATTCTTAATTAAAACTTGTTTGCTTAAAGTGCCCAACAAGTGTTTGTTGAAATTCCTCTAAGACCCTCTAATTGGAAAAAAATCCATTAATTTGTGTGATTCACTAAGTTAGACTAAATCTTTAGCTATTAGGGAGAATTGGGATTGAATAAAAAGGCTTGAGTATTGAGAAAAAGGCAAAATGATGAGACTATTATTAAAAGAGCCTAAAAGAGCAAACACAAGCGTGGAGTGACCAACCTTTGAGAGCCAACACGCAAGGAAGCGAAGTGAGGACCTATTTTTCTTTCCAATCTCTTTTGTTTTGCAAGTATAAATAAGTAAATATTCCACCACCATGGCCCATGAACAAGAGATCTCTAGGCCTAACCCAAGTATACCTAATGTTAGTGTTGTGCCCTAGAGGCAATCACTTGTACATTGTACATGACACATTTTATTTTAATAAAAGGCATATTTATCTTATAGTTTATTTTGTTTACTTTAAGTAATATAACTGGTCGATAAAGTCCCTAGGACAACACTGTGTTAAGGAAATCATGATATGAGATTCTTACTACACTGGATGGTGTTAGTACTTAAATAGTCCCTAGTCATAGTATTGATGAGACAGGACATCATTAATACGTTAGGACTAGCATGTGCTAGACTTTCTGATTTGATCAGGCAGTGGTTCTCATAACCGTGAGTATTGAGATACTCAAAGTTAACACGTAGATGCTTGTTAATGGAACAAGTTCATTAGATGACCTAGCTTTGAAATAATCACATGGATAACTATTTAGTGCCAGTGATATAATCTCAATATAACAAACATGCAAGTATCATTAGAGTTGAGATCTCCAAGGTACTTTGTTTGCTGAACTTTGTACTTTGATTCTAATCTTCGGAGCTCGATCGAGGGCCATCTATGGGATGGATATTAGGTACATTGTGAGGTAAATGGAAGTAGTTGAGAGGGTCAATAAATGATTTACCACTCCTAATAGTAGGGGTAAATATCTCACGGCCACTTGTAGGAATTACTACTCGAAAAGTCCTTGGCCAAGGTAATTGTGTATTGGAAACAGTTCCAATTGATACACATCTAGAGTAATGGGTTCCTGGTACAAGTACAATTGTATTCGGACCAGAATTATTTCTGGAGGGAGTTAGCACTAATTCCGTACTCCAAACTGAATGAGATATTGTATGGTGAAAGGAGTTAATTGCACTGAAGTTTGTTATTAAAGGGTTCATGTCAAGCCACTTGACTTCCTGAACTCTTAGGTGGTCATGATGTGTTGCTAGCTACCGCTCATGATCTAGGAATAAGAGTTTATTAATTGATGAATTAATAAACCAATCCTGATTAGAATTAATAGGATTAATTCTAATTAATTATGGATTATTAATCTCAAAGGCGTTTGAATTAATTCATGTTCTCTACCAATTGACTAGGAAACCTAATAGGTCACACACAATAGAGGATTATATACTCAAGATGTTATTTGATAACATAGTGGGGTTGCTTGATAGAAAAAGAGAAGTTGTTGTAGATAAATTATAATTAGTTATAATTTGTGGTCCATATTGTAATTTAGAGAACTTGATGTTTCCAATTACAATTAGGGAATTCTAACTGTTTTTGAATTCTCAATTTGGAGGATTTTTCAGCAAATTTTCGTGTGAGATATGGGAGATAAATACACAAAAATTAGCTGGCTGAAATAATACAAAATTGACTCCAAAAACCTAGGGCAACAAAACAACAGCTTCCTCTCTTCTCTCTCTTGATTTGATCTTGATCAAAGAACTCTAGCGCTATTTTTTTCTGCTAGCATAGAAATTTTGGTGCTTGAGTATTCCTCTGTGTGGATTACTGTTAGAGATAATCATACACTGTGATTATAGTGGTTAGATGTTCAACTTACATGAAGGTTGATCACGAGGATTGTTGGATCGCGCCTCAACTCAAAGAAGAAAATTTTGTTCTTCGAACGATCACCTAAAGGTAAAAAGTTGTTACCTTTTGTCTCTTTATGTCTTGTTTTCCACACATAGATGAGTCCTGTAAAGGTATCTCGTTTTATTTTCCGTTGTGCTGTATACGATATGAGCTTGAGATACCCAACACCTAGTATACCTCAAGAAGAACAAATTGATGCTAGGGTTTTGCGTGTTGACTTACAAGTTATGATGAGGATTATGCAAAGTGAGTTTCAAAACATGACAAGGGAATTGATAAATCATCTTGGACAATCTTCTACCGTCGCACAAAGGAGAGGCCAAGAGCTATTTGAAGTACCTAACCCTAGGATGAGGGATGGTGATGTCCATACTCCTTCATTAAATGCCCAACAAGAGGAAGAGTGGGATGAGCACTTTATCGGGGGATTCTAACAAGCTCCTATAAGAGGGGAAAAACATGGTATGAGAGGAGGATGAGGTAGGGGTCAAGTAAGGAATCGTGGGAACAACCTAAAGGGGTTAGAAAGAGAGTTTGAGGGAGTTGATGAATAGTATGAGGGGGAACAAGTTGAAGCCTTTGGGGAACACAATAAAGGTTGGGGCAATAGAGGAGGTAGGAGAGAAGGAAATGATGAGGAGAGGGAGTTGAACCACATTAAATTGAAAGTGCCCACATTCTATGGCAAGAGTGACCCCGAAGCATATTTCGAGTGGGAGAGCAAGATAGAGATCTTTCTAGAAAGTCATACCTATAGAAAGAGGTCAAAGGTGAGGTTGGCTATCTTGGGATTTTCGAAGTATGCTTTGGTTTGGTGGTAGCAAGTTAGTGCACAAATGAGACAAATTGGAGTGGAAACCATGGCAAATTGAAATTTCTTGAAAGATATGATAAGGGCTAGGTGTATACCACACTATTACTACAATGATCTTTACCAAAGGCTCCAATTACTCAAGTAAGGGAACAAGAGTGTGGAAGATTACCATAATGAAATGGAAGTAATGTAGATGAGAGCTCAAATTAATGAAGATCCTAGGACAACTTAGGCAGCAAGGACAAGGTTCTTGGGAGGATTAAATAGGGATGTTACCAATTTGGTAGAATTGCACCCCTATGAATGATTGGAGGATATGGTATATGCCGCTATGAAGATTAAGAAGCAATTAAAGAGGAGGGCATTTACTAGACCACCATTTCCAAGCCCCAACACTACTAGCAAGATGCTAATAAAGAAGGATGAAGCCCCTAAGCCATTCCAAAGGGACTTCAACAAACCTAGAGAGGATTGGAAAATAATGAAAGGGTGGAACAAGGACAAGGGAAAAGCCATGGAGAGGCCACAAAGGAATAGGGATATCAAGTGTCTTAAGTGCCTTGGATGTGAAACCCCAGCCAAAACTAACCTTAGAGTAAGGGGGTTGGGATGCATATCATATTTCATTGCATGTTTAAATATATTTTTATTGAGGGAGACGAAACAGGGGAGCATGCACTAGTTACGGGAAAAAAACAAAGAAAAATAAAACCAAGCCTTAAAGGCCATACAGAAGTGTGAAGATCGTACCTTTGCGCTCCTTAACCCTTCTAGGTTGAGTAGGAGTGGATTAAATGACTGGAATCGCCTCGCTTCGCCCACTTGAAGAAGCTTCCGGTTGAACACCCGCAAGCCTTCTACTTCGCCTTGTTTGCATCAACGCCAAGTTTTCCAGCTCTCGGAATATTCCTCTGCCTAACCTCTATTTGGTGAACACAATGGTGAAGAGGAACAATCTCAAATCTCCTTGGTTCTCTTGCTATTGATTAGCAAAGAAACAAGAAGAAACCAGAGAAGAGAAAAGAGTGAACAAGAGAGAAAGGGATGTGATACACACCGAGAGTCTCTCTTCACGTGAGGCTTTGTGTTATGTTAGGAAAATTAGGGTTTTCCTCTACCAGAGACTTGTTTATTGGTTACCCAAAACTAGGTCTCTCATTCTCTGATAAACATATCCCTGGGATTTCAAAACACCCGGATGTTATCCTGAGAAACAGTTTTGCCTAACCCTATACTCTTTTTAACCGTATCTGGAAAAAAAACCCTAAAGTCCAAGCTATTGGGCCAAAATAATATTTATTATTTCTCTTGGACCCAAAAGGCCCAAAATAATAAACATTAATTATTTATTTCCTGGGCTTATATAAACAACCCAATAAATAATTAATGAGCCCAAATGAACCATAATAATTAATCTTTAATTATTTATTTCTTGGGCCTATATAAATAACCCAATAAATAATTAAACATTAATTATTTTCCCTAATTTAAGCCCAGGTTAATTTCCTAATTATTCATACTGGACCTAGGCCCTGAATAATTAATTAACCAATTAAACTAGATAATTAATTTCTCTCAACTCCTATTTTAATTAATTTATTTATTTTATTCCAGTCCAATAATAAATTAGACTTCTTGAATAAAATAAAATAAAATCCTCTTCAACTGAGACCAATTCCTCAACCCAAAATTAGTTAGGACTTACGGGTTATTCCGAGGACCAAAAAGACACATCGCCTTGACTGCTAAAATGACCAAAATACCACTGCTATATAAATAGCTGTATTTTGCATTTTAAATATTTCCTAATATCACCATAAGGAAATATTGACCCCAAGGACAATGCTGCATTAGCAAAGTCTTCGACCTACAGGTGAAATAACTAAAATACCCCTCTACACATCGCCGTACATTTAAAGGAAAAAGTGTACTAACACCCCTCTAAATGACATCTACCATCCTTAGGCTTCTAGTCCAATGATCCACGACTTCCTGGAGTGTTTCCGCTTTCCAAGGGAGCTACCCTAAAGCAAACATCCAAGTCATGTTTCCCAGGGCCCTGGACATTTTAGACCATTCGGACAACCACAAGGGGCGATATAGTGCAGAAACTATCTTGTATAAGTCTATCTTAACTAAGTAGTCACACATACCCAACATGCAAGTATATTGGCCCTACGATAGAACCTCAACTATAGCAAATCAAAGTATATGCTTCCAGCTTCGCCAGACCACCAACTCATACTCAAGTCGTAGAGTACTAGTCCACGTTGTAGCGGTAGTAGTCTAGGTTTCTATCATATAGTACTTGTAGAAACCACTACTACAGGTCCTGTCCTACGTATTCGAAATATGCTTATGTCATGAAGTGAGTGGATTACTCACTGGCTAAAGGTAAGCCATTCCCCATTTGGAATTCATAACATAATAACCTAAACATGATGAGGTTCCCAGTCTCATCAATAGGTTAAGAACAAATGTTTATGTGTTAAATAACCCGTGATTCATACTTTACTGTGAAAGATCACCATTCACATGGATCACTTATTTAAACACAATGGGTTTGTTCCAAACGAAAATTGTGTACAAACAAAAAGTTAATTCACAAACAAATTCTGAAAATAAATTCTTTTATTAAAATATTCAATTTTACATCAGAAAGCTAGTCTACGAGGGCATACAATCTAACAATTATATGATTTTATGTGCATTGAATTTGTGTTTTATAGTCTAGAAGGCTTGATTATGATTATTGAGTGAGAAGGGCAAAATGATAATTTTTTCTTGAGGTGGAAAAAAGGTGATAGCTTGAGGATTGAATAGGAAAATATTTTTAGAGAGAAAATAAGAACAAGAGTTGTTGTGGTTTAGCGGTTAGAGCTTTGGAATTAATTCTTAAGGTCTTGGGTTCAAATTCCATTATAGGAGCTTTAGCTTGGTTAGATTTTATTTTTGCTTGGGAAGTATTACTTTCGGCCTTAGGTGCTTGGAGTAGGGTAGAGATGTTGTCCTAAGAGAGACATGATAGGAGTATCATAATCCTACTCTTTTGCTCTACACGAAATTCCTAAGGGGAATTCATTTCCTCTTGATCCTTAATTTTTTCTATTTCTCAATTCATTAGTTTGTTCGATTTTTTTAAGCTAATTTTATTCTAGGAAAATTCCAGCACTGTACCATGGCTTCGAAGGTTCAAAATGTCTTAGAGAAAGACATCTTGTGGACCGAAACCATGGAAGAGGGGAAAGGATTTCAAGTGAATTAATTTCCCTAGTGAACTCTCTAAAACTTCACTCTAGCTAGGTTCATTTTCCTTCATGCATTGAACTGAAATTTTTCCAGCTTCTTGTGCCTTCAAGGTGTCGAAATTCTTAGCCATTATTCCCTCCCAAATACTGCCAGAAAATGGCCCTTTTGATCACCTTGAAACCGGAATATTTATGGCCATTTTCGGACTGCACAAAAGCTGTGCAAAACCAGAAAAATCCCTAGGCAAAATTGTAGCTTTGGAGGTCTAAAACTAAGTTGTTTTCTTTCAGTTTTTGTTCAGCATCTTAGCCATATTTTTCCTCCATAAAGAAGGCTGAAAACCAGCCTTGAATGACCTTTGAAATCCCCTTCAAACTCTCTACAAGCCGACTGGAAAGTAGTAGCCAAAAATTGTCCAAAAATTCCAGCCTTGCGAAAATTCTGTTCAGGGAAAATTTCCAACTTTGTTTCCTAATTCATCCCTAGCCGAAACTCTAGATTTCTTCTGCACAAACCACTCTTAAACAGCCATCATCAGAGCTCCATTGTCTTCCCCAAGCTCCTGCACGAAATTCAGACATGGCTGCCCAAAAATCTCTCCAACAAATTTCTGCAATCATGCCTTGATTTGGATACCAAAATTCCAGCCACCATAATTTAGCAACCTTCCATAAAATATCCCTCAAACAACCAAACCTTTCCTTCACCATTATACTCCTTATTTTCGGCCACCCATAGCCTCTTTCAACCAACTTTCATCCAGCAGAAACACTGCACAGAAATTCGGCCATGGCAACTTCCCAAAAGGTCTTCAACAATCAAAGATATTCTTGCAGTATTTATTTTCCAAATTTACTTTCCAAAAATATTCTTGAGGGATTTAAACAACTAGCCTTTCCTTTTCCCTTCCAAACCAGAAAATCATCTTCCAAAACCCTACAAACAAATCGGCAACCCTAATCCCTTCAGCAATTCGGCCAGCCTTGAACAAAACCTATCTATTCTCTTCAACCTTCAAGAACACATACTCCTTCCTTTCACCTAATACCTCTCCAAATTACTTCAAACTTCTTCTAAAAATTCCAAATTTCATCTATTCACTGCTGTGAGTCCATCCACACCATTTTTAATATGAACCTCCCAAATCCAACTTGCTCTTTTGGATAAAAAACCAGAAGTTTTGTGAAGGCTCAAGAACACCTTCAAGGTAGGGTTGTTCTAACAACTTCATCTTCTCTAATCTTGATCTCTAATAAATATATATATGAATAAACATGCTAATGGTCTCTCTCTCTCTCTCTCTCTCTCTCTCTCTCTCTCTTGGCCGAATGGCTTCTTCTCCAATGGTCATGCTTTCTCCATCTTCCTTGGACGGATTTAGTCATCTAGGAGTTGAGATTCATTCGAAACTCCTTCAAGGTTTTCATCAATCAAGTAAGTCTTTTTAAACCTTTTTTTAAATTCTAGATTCATGTCTCTAGGATGATGTTGATAGAAGATGAATCATGAATGGGGTTTGAGTATATATTGTTGTGATGAGTTGAGAGTGAAGCATGAATATATGTACAAATATGATGGAGATGGGATTTATGCATGAAGGGATGTTTTGAGGTTTAATGCATGTCTCCATGATCAAGTATGCTTGAGATTATGTCATCTGTGATGAATATGATTTATATTCTTGTGTGATTATTAAAGCCATGATTATATTTATACTAGTAAAGGTTAGATCATGCCTTAGTAAGTCTAGATCTATGCTTATATGGATGATTTGGATGAGTTGATGAATTGAAGGATTGTATATGTTCATGACTGTGGTTAGCCATAGAAATATGATCATGACCTAGTTATCCCTAAGCTAATTTTTATTTCATGAATAAAATATTTCATAATATGATTTTGCTAGTAATTTTGAAAAACCCCTAGGAGAGGTAGATTTAGATTATTATATATAATAAGGATAATTTAGTCAAATAAATAATAGCTTTTGCTAGAAAAATAATATATATATATATGTAGATATTATATAAAATAATAAAATCAACTAAAGCCTTTTACGGAAATATTTATTACTAAAAATTTAATTATTACTTTTAATCAAAACCCATTAAATTTTTATTTATTATTTTTCAAGCAAGACTCATTAAATTTATTTTCAACTAATTTTAGTTATCAATTATTTTCTAACAACTAAATTATTAATAAATCATTATTTTACCTAGTACCACCTAGGACTCTTCATCAAATAAACTCTAAATTTTTCTTAGCAAGATTTAAACCATCAACTTATTAGTACTTATTTCCCAAAACCTTAATTATTTTAAATATCAAATTAGGCTTAGCTTATAAACCTATTTATTTATTGTTTGGCCTTAAAGCTTGGGACACTAGGATCATGGTAGTAGTGAGTTGAGTTGTTTTAAATTGAAAAAGTGGATTTTGGCTTGA
Source organism: Voacanga thouarsii (assembly GCA_026120185.1). Taxonomy (NCBI): domain Eukaryota; kingdom Viridiplantae; phylum Streptophyta; class Magnoliopsida; order Gentianales; family Apocynaceae; genus Voacanga; species Voacanga thouarsii. The sequence continues at coordinate 1,381,017 of JANUWF010003362.1, read as the reverse complement.
GTTTGATAGTTGTTTGTATTTGCCCATGCGGGGTTAGGTCAGCTGTTGGAGACCTTTTATTGTGAGCAAGAATCAGGTAAGCTCCTGCATAAAACTTGATTGATGTAAAATGTTTATTATGGCAAGCCAAATGTAAAGTGCATGGACACTCATTTCTGTAAGGCAATTGAGGATTGACTCCTTTCTTATTTCAGTCAAACAAATTATTTGAAAATCCATAAGCCGATTTACTCAAACTCAAAACTCTTTCCAAAACTGATTTTGACAAAGACTTTGGAGACATTTAATTGCCATTTTCATATGGAACTATGGTTTGTTCATTTTCCTAAGTGGGTTACGTTACGTTGAGTACTCAATAAGGGTGGACTGCTAGGACTAGTCTTTGAAAGGTTAGGGTGAGTCTCTCAGTAGGTGGCCACCTCTGAGGGGTGAGTCCTTCCCGAATAAGATGTCAGTCTAGTAGGTCATGCCGGTCCGAGCTAGCAGTTGTTTATTTTTCAGTCAAGTGACTGTGTTTTGCTGGAATGAACACCTGGTTGTTGTTTGGGTATAGAGAAGGAGGAGTATCTTGCTCGGTAGGTCGATCACCTACCTTTTTGTCAGTTTGCACAAAGTGTCGACATTCTGACCGGTTATGGGGTCCAACGTGTGGTAACCCATGATCACTTCTTTTGAGTGGTTGATTTTATTGATTATGTATGGTTGAAAAAGCCAAAGCACCACTCTTGCTTTTGACTAATGTTTATTGCTTACCAAAATTTCTCTTATAAAGGCTTTATACTTTGTATTCACGAACTATTTTCACTGGACACTCAAAGCACACATGGACTTACTGAGATTTCTGTCTCATCACATTTTTACCATAATTTCAGGTCGATCCTACTGTGGGGATCAGTAGCTAGTGTTATCTGCCTTGGAAGAGAATGTTGTCATTTATTTTTATGTGTTGCTTTGGGGAGTTGAGAGTGGATAATTTTACTTATGGATTTGTTTTGGGAATTCATGGATTTATTCTTGGATTTATTCTTGGGATGTAATAAATTTTAAGTTAAAGTATTATTTTTATTCCGCTATTTTATTTGTGTGATCTAGTTATAAAGACCCCTTATCCTTTAGACGGGGCAACATCCCTGGCCCTGGCGGGCCTAGGTAGCGGGGTGTTACATTGGATATGGACATACTTTCCATGAGTGTCCAAGCAAGAGAACGATGTATACTAATCCATATGGTAAGATTTCTACTGACGAAGAAGAAGAAGGAGAAAGGTACCAAGGAGACCAAGAGGGAAATAGGGATGAGGAAAGTGATGAAGGGGAAGTTGTTGGTCAAGAATACTCTTTGGTGGGAGTCACAAGAAGGTCATTGAATTTACAAGCCATTGAAGGCCAAGATCACCAACAAAGAGAGAACATTTTCTATACTAGGTGTCTAATCAACAAAACTCCTTGTAGTGTAATTGTGGATAGTGGGAGTTGCACTAACGTGATTAGTGAAAACTTAGTTGAAGAATTGGACATGAGATGGATTAAACAGCCCAAGCCCTACAAATTGCAATGGTTGAACGATAGCGGGGAATTGAGAGTAGACAAACAAGTTTTGGTGTCTTTTGAGATGGAAAAGTACAAGGATGATGTGCTATGTGATGCGGTACCCATGCAAGCGGGTCATTTGCTCCTAGAGAGGCCTTGGCAATATGATAGGCATATAAAGCATGATAGGAAGAAGAATACTTATTCCCTACTGATAGGGGCTAAATTAGTCATATTTTTCCTAATTATTTGAAGCTCTTTTGTGATACATTCTGTTCAATAACTAGTCACATTTCCTCACATTTGAGATTTTACCCTAGGAAAGGTATTTTGTTCATTATTTCAGATTTCGGGGGTAAAACGAAGCAAAAACGTCACAAAATAGAATAGAGGTGGCGCCGGCCAGGACAGAGGAACCGATGCTGGTCATGTGCTGATGACATGAACTTCGAAGTGACAAAAAATTATTGAAACGAGACTGGAACAGAATGGAACCGGTGCCGGCTCCAGTAGCCAAGGCGGCCCCAGCTGCACTCTGGACAACATGGTGCTGAATCAAGAAAAAATCGGCAAACGATTGAAGAATTAGAACACAACCGGCACCAACTCCGACAGCCAAGGCGGTGCTGGCTATGCTCTGAAGTTAAGGCGGTGCTTTGATTTTTCTATGCGGTTTTTGGTAATCTGTGGAGTTTTAGTATCTTCCTACTTCTACTCGGTCAAAAACCCTACACCAACGAGTTTAGTCACTTTCTAAGCCTATAAATAGATAGAAAACACAAGGGAAAATGAGAAAATTCATTGATCATCATAGAAAGTCACTCAAAGGAGGAATTCTTCAATTCAATGAAGGTTGTACAAGAAGGTCTTCAAAGGAAGAAAAAGGAGGCTTGTCTATGAGTGCTTTCTTTTACTTTGTTTTCTTTTTCTTGAACAATGATATGTTAATTATTTTATTGTAATTTGACATTGTTTTAGGTGTTCATAATTTTTAGAGTTATTTAATCTTTTGATTAATTGACTGTTTTCTTAGTATTTAATTACTTTGGTTGATTACAAGACTAATTGGTTGTTTCTTTCTATTAACTTGCTTGGAAAAGAGGTTGATGGTGGTTTCGATTTATTGATTTCATATATGTTATCTCTTAACTTACTTGGAAAATGGGTTAATTGCTAAGAACTGGTAATTAAAGGTTAATTGATGTCTGTCAGGAATGGATTCATTGGTTAATTTCATGTTTTATGTTTGCCAGGAATGGAATTTAATCAAAGGATTGTGTTTAATACATCTTTTGGGTAGGACTGGCTGAGACAAGAATGTGATGCTAAGTTATCTAGAAAATAGGGATTCATTGATTGGAAACAAAGTGAGTCTATATTAATCCTTCATGATGTCAAGAGAATGATTAGTTATGATAATGGTTAGGCACTTTAAGGTTATGTTTGCCAAAATAATAATTTAAGTTACATACTTCTCCATCTTTGACATGTATATATTTTTATTTTTATTTTATTTTATTTTATTTTTATTTCTTTTTCACTTTATAGAGTCGATTAAATAATAAAAGAAGGGTGATTAAGGCCTACTTGTTCCTTGAGGATCGACACTCGTTTGAACCCTATGCTCTGTTAATGACGAGTACGCTTGCTCATATGTGTAATTTAGGGTTAACGTTTTAATTTAAACTTGATTGGGGATATGCTTATTTTTATTTGATTTTTATACCCAAATAAAATACACATCAAGTTTTTTGCGCCATTGCCGGGGAACAATAGCATGAAAACTTGGATTTTGTTGATTTAACCATTAAATATGTAAATATGTAAATATGTACAATTGTTCTTTTCGCAAAAAGGTGCTATCTTTTGTATCTTATATACCTTTGTAACCTAACCTACTAACTCTAACTATACTCTCTTACCTAATTTTGTATTCCTTTAATTTTGTTTTAATTATGAATTCCGTTATCTAACTTGCTTCTTGTCTTTTCTAGGTGTTAGCCTTGGTACATGATCCAATGACCCGAAGGCGATGTAGTAGATTTTATTTTATTTTATTTATTTCTTCATGAATTCAATTGCATTGTTCACCATTGTTGCATGTTCATCATTTTTATTTCGTTTTTCAAAAAAAAAAACATTAGTGTATTGATGCTAGATTGGCAAGATTACAAGCTCGCATTGATGTTCTTAGTGAGACGTCATTAATAACATTGGTGAATTCTTTTGTTGCTAATACAAATTTATTTGTTCAGCAGCATGAAGAAGCGTCTCAATGATTGAGCTATCAAAGAACAAAACTAGCCAAGTTAGTTAAGGATCTCAGAAAGACCCATATGCTTGAACAAGAGACTCTCCAACGAAATGAGAGGATATGAGGACCAATTGTCCAATGTGGAAAGGGAGGTATTCAATTCTACTTTACGTGCTAATAATTCTAATCTCTCTTTATCACGTGTTTTTTTAGGATCCCCCCAATTCTTGGTGAAGAATAGTCCCAAGGATGATGTATGGAGTTTAACATGCCTCAAGAAGTTGGATTTATCATTCATTCTAAGAAACCCTTTGAGGATGTTGAAAAATTCTACCCTTCACCCCAATTTCAAGGAGGTAACTTAGTTTTTGTAGACCATGCCTTAAAAAGTAAGGATTTTCTTGATCCCACCTTTGAGAACTCAGATACTAAGTTTAAAGGGGCATTTCAATTGTGATAAATCTGTTGAAAGGTCAAAAAATGCTTTCAAGTTTGATGCATTCTTTAGAGATCATGTGCACTTCTATGTTGACAAAAATATTTGTGTCTAACGAAATGTTAGAGAAAGAGGTTTAGGTGTTTTGTTTTAGTAAGAAAAATTATTTTCATAAACCTTTTATTTTTCAAAAACCTCTCTCCATTCTACATTCATCATGCCTATCTTCTATTTTGCGCTTTAATTTCTTTTCAAAAGGTTTGATGAGGAAGCATGATGAGTGTGAAAAGTTTTTGTTTTATTTTTTATTTTAGTCTTTTTCTTTTTCTTGTTTTCTTTTATTTAGGTCTATTTTTATTTTATTATTATTTTTCTTGTGCTTTTATTTGTGTTTTGTTTTATAGGCATAAAGTTCTTTTGGATAAGCCCTTCTCTTTATCGCAAGCTTGGCTATCTTTTGGAGCATTATTGCACTTGGGTAGCATTACTTAAACTTTCTAACTCCTTATTATTTTTAGTCCCTTTGGAGATTCTTTCTTGTGTTTATTTTTGCCAATAAGGACATTGTCCAATTTAAGTGTAGGGGAGTGGTTTAGTGATATACTTTATCCAAGTTTTTATCAATTTTATTTTGAGCACAAAGTTTGGAAAATTGGAGCGACTCCGTCATGGAAGTATTTTCGTTCTTATCTCTTCTCCTTTATATTTTTGGTCCAATGGCATTGTTTATCCGTTGTTATATTTATTTGGCCATTGAGGACAATGTCCAGTTTAAGTGTGGGGGAGTGATTGGATAGAAAATTCTTCTATGCATCATTCTTTTATACTTTATTATCCTTCTTGTGAACCCAAATTTTCAAAATTTTCAAAAAAATTTCGACTTTCTTTGAGATTTCAAGCTATATTTTTAATGCATGTCTTTATGATAGATTATAGAGCATATATTCTAGATCATTTATGGCTTATGCATGACTGTTTGCATACACTTGGACGAAGTAGTTCTTGATCAAATGCTGTACATTGTTCTTAAAACCTATTTTTCTACTAAATTCATGGAGCATTCTAGAACTTACTTAAATATCTCTCGAGGTGAAATAAGAAAAACAGTTATGATTTAACTTAGGGATGACGGTAATAGGCCTTCTTTGGATAGTTTGAGCTTTTCAAGCCTACCTATTTTCATATGATCCATAATGCCTATTTTGAGCCTAAATTGTTGATTTCTTTCTTTAAAACCCGTCACAATACTTTGTCCATTGCTTGTTTTTTAAAGTTTGAATAATTTTCCAAATCTTTATGCTCTTGATGGATGAAAGTACATGAAGGAGAATGTAAGGGAGAGTACTTGGAGAAAGATCATGACTCGTTACTTGAAGTCATGTATCAAGAGTTGAGTTGAGCTGGAAAGTGAAAAGAAAGCAAGGAAAGAAAAGAAAGAAAAAGAGAGATTGAACACAAGAAAAGAAAAGAAAAAGCTTCTAGAAAAAATGGAAAGGAAGAAACTGAGAAAGAAAAGAAAGGCAGCAGTGAATGACAAAAGAAAAGAGAAAGAAAAGAAAAATTGTTGAGAAAAATAGAGAAGAAAAGAAAGATTATAAAAGAAATGGTGATTGAGCTGTAAAAGTTGAGTTCATATCAAGTCATTGACACCATTGCTGAAAATTTAAGTGATCTTGTGAAAAAATAGAGAAGAGTTGATGAAAAGAGACAAGAAAAAGAGAAAAATGCAAGATTTGCTTGAGTTGCACTAGAATTGCTAAATAAGGTTATGGTTGTGATTGATTTTTGGGAATAGGAGAGCAAGAAGAATTGGAAATTATTGATACATTTTCTTTATCCTTTTCTTGCAAACTCTCAGCTTCTTTGACATTTGAATCTCCTATATCTTTCAGTTGATAAACTACATTACAAGCCTTTTAGCCTTATATTACAAGCTTACAAGTCCAACTTGATCTAAGTTGTGAAACCCCACCTAAAGCCAACCCTAGAGTAAGGGGGTCGGGATGCATATCATATTATTTTGCATGAATATATATGTTTTAAATGATTATATGTGCTTTAGAGTTGTGGATTATAGGTTAAAATGCTTAGTTATGTTTATCGAGTGGGAAGGGTAAAATGGTAATTTTTCTTGAGGTCAAAATAGGAAGAAAGCTTGAGGATTAAATAGGAAGAAAATGTGGGTGAGAAAATAACAACAAGAGTTGTTGTGGTTTAGTGGTTAGAGCTTGGTGAATTAATTTCTAAGGTCATGAGTTCAAATCCCATCATTTAAGCTTTTGTCATGATTATCTTAACTAAGTTTGAATTTTTTGTTTTCTTGCATTTCATGGAAATAGGAATGTTGTCTTAGGGGAGACATGAAGAGAATGTCCTAATCTTATCCCCATGTCCTAAAAAGAATTCTAGAGGAATTCTTGTCCCTTTTATTACCACTAGCTTGTCCTAACATCTTTATAATTCAAAACCATTAAATCCTTTCTTTTAAATTCCAAAAAAATTCTGTGATAACTCCTCCACCTTGAATTTCGAAAATCAGCTTTGGAGGTTGGGAAGTTGGCCGAAAGTAGGAGGAGAAATAGGAAGGGTTTCCAAGAGAAAATCAATCACCATGATAGCACCTTCAAACTCTCCTTCATGTTGTTCATCTTCTAGTAAAGGAAAATCTGGAAATTTTCCAGAATATTTGCAGGCCATTTCTTCAAAAATTCAGCCAGTAAACCCACTCATTTTCTGCCAGAAAAATGGTCATTTCATGTGGCTTGAAGGCTGGAAAATCTGTGCAATTTTTGAACTGCACAAACAGCACCAAACCAGAAAAAAATTCTGGTCATTTTCACAGCTTTCAACCAAGTAAATGAAGCTGTTTTGATTCATCTTCAAGCCAGCAAAACTCCTCAATATTTCTCCAGCATTAAGGCTAGAAACCCACCTCAGAAAGACCTTCAAACTCCCTCAAGAGTCAGCTGCAAATCGGGTTGAAGGTGTGCAGAAATTCTGCACAGCCTTCGAAACTCTTGAAGCAGGAAACCAGAATTTTTCAGCTTTGCTCCCTTCTAGCCTAGGCCGAAAATCACCTTCAACCTCTGTAAAATTGAACCTTGCTCAGCTGTAGACTGAACACCATTAACCCCACACTTACCTTGAGTATATGGACTCCATAGCCACACCACAAAACACTCCTAAGATCACTCCATTCAAACTCTTTTTGAACTTCAAATAATTTCAGCATTTTACTCCATTAAAATCACTCTTGTATTAGGCAAATAAACCAGAATTTCCTCTGCCATTTAAGACTGAATTTCGACCAGCCTTGGAGCAACATTAACCTTTAATCATTCCAGCAAAAACCCCTTGTTCAGCCGGCACCATTGAAAGACAGAAACCTCTCTTGATCAAAACACCATAGTTAACCTCTTACCTTAAACATCTTCACCATTTCCTCCATTTAAATTTCAAAAAAATCTGATCATTCTCTCTCCTTCTTGCTGAAAACCGAAACCCTCATTCATTCCATACCATTCGGCCAGCCTTCTACCAAAATTCGTACAGCACTTCTTCCAAATTCTCTCCATTTTCACCTAGAATACCAAGAACACCAAGAACACACACTAACCTTCTTCAAGCCTAACCCTACTCTAAACACCTCCAATCACTCTCAAACACTCCAAATTACTTCCATTTAATCTCTAAACTTCATTTCTGGTATTTTTAATGCAAAACCTTGCAAACAAGGATTTCGAGCGGATCAAAATTAACTTTTCTTTGAAGGTCTCAAGAACATCAACAAGGTAAGTCAAGAACGACCTTCTTGTTCATCTTCTTCCATTCGATTGTACTGTTCTAATGCTCTCTCTCTCTCTCTCTCTCTCTCTCTCTCTCTCTCTCTCTCTCTCTAACCGAAATGGTTGATCAAACCATCAACCATGGATGTTGTTTCGTTGGACCATTCAAGACACTCCATCGCGTGTGGACCTTCTTTTGTCTTCATCAAAGTACTCGACAATCAAGTATTCATTCTTAAATCTCTCTTATTAAATTCTGAAATCATGTCTCTTAGGTGTTGATAGGGAGATAGAATATGATTGGGAGATTGAGTATATGCATGTGGATTAAGGGGACGGAGTTAGGACATGATGATTGTTGTATATGACTAGGATGTATGTGTTTTCCTTTCAAATCAATGTATGTTCTTCGTGCTTAATGAAATTTTATGGATGTTTGAAGCATGTTAGAGACCATGACACCAAAGGTGATTAGGTTTTTATGTTCTTATTTTTCCATGGAAACCATGGTTGATGATTATGCTTAGTAGGATTTTGGCCATGTGATGGTATGAGATAGTTCAAGTGTATGTTCATGAATGGATTAATATATTGTTTGATGATGGAGAAGGTGTTCATGAATCCTTTCTAGCAATAGGAAAATCATGGTGAAAAAGTATTTTCTTGTTAAGGCTAGATTATTTTTATTAACAAATTTTATTACCTTGAATAGAATGCTGCTATATTTTCCCTAAAAAAATTCGAAACTCTAGGGAGATTTGGAGTGGTTTATTAATTAAAAAATATTAATATTTTCCTTACCAAATGAATGAGAACTTTTATTAAAAATAATATATATATATATATAGTAATAAATATTTTATAATAAATAAAATATTAGAATTAATGACCTTGTAGACCTCAGTTCAAACTTTTACATATAGTCCTAAATATTATTTATATTAAAATCTATTTGTTATTTATTAAATAAAAATTTAATATAATTCATTCATTATTAATTTTATTTATTACTAATTATTTATTATCTATTTAAAAATTGATTAAATGTTATTTGTAATTAAATATTTATTTATAATAAAGCTATTTTAAATCACCATTTATTAGTACTATTTAGGACTTAATATTCAAACATTAGTTTATTTGTTAATAATAGCACTCAAGAATTATTATATGAGTCTATAATTTATTAGCAATCATTTTAAAACCCCTAGTTATTTTAACTTATCAAACTAGACTTATTTTATAAAATTCTTTATCATCTAGCCTTAAAGCTTAGAACATTAGGGTTAGGATTATTTGTGTAAGTGAATATAGCTTGAGTGTAACCTTATGTCTTGTGTTTACCCCAGGCGGTGTTAGGTCAGCTTTGGAAGACTTTTGAATTTGAGCAAGCAAAGGATCAGGTAAGCTCCTGCATAAAACTTGTTTGTTGTAAAAGGTTACCATGGCAAGTTAAACACGAAGTATGTGAATACTGATTTGGTAAAGGCAATTAAGGACTGTTTCTTTTCTTGATTCAGTCAAACCAATTATTTGAAAATTTTCAAAGCAGTTTTACTCAAACACTGAACTATTTCTAAAACCAATTTTGACAAGGACTTTGGAAACCCTTAATTGCCATTTTCAAGTAAAGCTGTGTTTTACCAGTTTTCTCCCAAGTGGGACAATTATCGTTGAGTACTCAATAAGGGTAGGCCAGTAGTACTAGTTTTGAAGAGCAAGAGTGAGTCTTCTGGCAGGAGGCCACCTCCAGAAGATAAAACTCAACTTAGAGAAACGTCAGTACTACTTAGTCATGCCGGTCCGAGCTAGCAATTTTTATTTCAGTCAAGTGACTGTGTTTTGCCGGAATGGACACCCGGTTGTTGTTTGGGGTATAGAGAATGAGGAGTATCTTGCCCGATAGGCCGATCACCTACCTTTTGTCAGTCTGCACAAAGTGTCGGCATTCTGACCGGCAGTGTGCACAAAGTGTGGCATACTAACCATCCGGTTATGGGGCCCAGCGTGTGGTAACCCATAATCCTTTCTTTTGAGTGGTCGATCTTATAAATTATGTATGGCTGGAAAAGCCGAAAACACCACTCTTGTTTTTTACTAATGTTTAATGCTTGCCAATATTTCTCTTATAAAGTTTTCACATTTTGCATCCGCAAACTGTTTTCACTGAACACTCAAAGCATACACGGACTTACTGAGATTTTTATCTCATCACCTTTTATGCCATGTTTTCAGGTCGATCTTGCTGTGGAGATGAATAGCTAGATTTGTTACCTATGCTTTGAAGACTTTATGTTATTTTCCTTATGTGTTGTTTTGAGAGATGGTAGCGAACAATTTATTTTGGATTTGTTCATGTATTTTTGGGTTGTAATAAGTTCAATTTCAAGGTATTACTTTTATTTTCTTTTGTGTGACCTAGTTATAAAGACCCCTTGTCCTTTGGATGGGGCGACATCCCTGGCCCTGTTGGGCCTGGGTAGTGGGGTGTTACATAAGTAGAATCATGATATGTCTCGGATTAATGGAGAAAGTGTATTAAAAGTAAACTTATGGAATGCATAATCTTTTTTGAACTAAATTCTTTCCAATGGTTTGAGAATATTGTTAAGTATTTGGATGGTTCTACTAAGTCATTATTCACTTACACAAGTCTTGCATTTGTTGTGAAAGATGTAGTAGCATGCGTTTTTTGTTCTTAAATGAAAAAGGCATTGAAGATATTGTTTTGAGACTAATTGAGTGATTGTTAAACCTTGTGTTTTCCTACTTGTCTTTGATACATTGCTTGAGGACAAGCAAAAAGCTAAGTGTGGGAGAATATGATATGGGCTAAATTAGTCATATTTTTTCTAGTTATTTGAGGCTCTTTTATGATACATTCTATTCAATAACTAGTCATATTCTATCACATTTGAGATTTTACCCTTGGAAAGGTATTTTGTTCATTATTTTAGATTTTATGGGTAAAACAAAGCAAAAACGTCGCAAAACAGAATAGAGGCGGTGCCGGACAGGACAGAGGAACTGGCACCGGCCATGTACTGATGACACGACCTTCGAAGCGATGAAAAATTATTGAAACGAGAACAGAATAGAATGGAATCGGTGCCGGCTCCAGTAGCCAAGGCGGCGCCAGCTGCACTCTGGACAACATGGTGCTGAATCAAGAAAAAATCGGCAAACGATTGAAGAATTAGAACACAGCTGGCGCCGGCTGTGCTCTGAAGTTAAGGTGGTGCTTTGATTTTTCTACGCGGTTTTTGGTAATCTGTGGAGTTTTAGTATATTTCTACTTCTACTCGGCCAAAAACCCTACACTAATGAGTTTAGGCACTTCCTAAGCCTATAAATAGATGGAAAACACAAGAAAAAATGAAATTCATTGATCATCATAGAAAATCACTCAAATCAAATGAGGAATTCTTCAATTCAATGAGGGTTGCACAAAAAGGTCTTCAAAGGAAGAAGAAGGAGGCTTGTCTATGAGAGCTTTTTTTTACTTTGTTTTCTTTTTATTGAACAATGGTGTATTAATTGTTTTATTATAACTTGACATTGTTTTAGGTGTTCATAATTTTTAGAGTTATTTAATCTTTTGATTAATTGATTGTTTTCTTGGTATTTAATTACTTGGGTTGATTACAAGATTAATTGATTATTTCTTTCCATTAACTTACTTGGAAAAGAGGTTGATGGTGGTTTCGATTTATTGATTTCATATATGTTGTCTCCTAACTTGCTTGGAAAAGTGGTTAATTGCTATGAACTGGTAATTAAAGGTTAACTGATGTCTGTCAGGAATGGATTTATTCGTTAATTTCACGTTTTAAGTTTGCCAGGAATGGAAATTTAATCAAAGGATTGTGTTTAATGCATCTTTTGGGTAGGACTGGCTGAGACAAGAATGTGATGCTAAGTTATCTAGAAGATAGGGATTCATGGATTGGAAACAAAGTGAGTCTATATTAATCCTTCATGATGCCAAGAGAATGATTAGTTATGATAATGGTTAGGTACTTTAAGGTTATGTTTGCCAAAATAATAATTTAAGTTACATACTTCTCCATCTTTGACATGTATATATTTTTATTTTTATTTTATTTTATTTTATTTTTATTTCTTTTTCACTTTATAGAGTCGATTAAATAATAAAAGAAGGGTGATTAAGGCCTACTTATTCCTTGAGGATCAACACTCGTTTGAACCCTATGCTCTGTTAATGACGAGTACGCTTGCTCATATGTGTAATTTAGGGTTAACGTTTTAATTTAAACTTGATTGGGAATATGCTTATTTTTATCTGATTTTTATACCCAAATAAAATACACATCAAGTTTTTGGCGCCATTGCCGGGGAACAATAGCATGAAAACTTAGATTTTGTTGATTTAACCATGTAAATATGTAAATACGTAAATATGTAAATATGTACAATTATTCTTTTCGCAAAAAGGTGCTATCTTTTTGTATCTTGTATACCTTTGTAACCTAACCTACTAACTCTGACTATGCTCTCTTGTCTAACTTTGTATTCCTTTAATTTTGTTTTAATTATGAATTCTGTTATCTAACTTGCTTCTTGTCTTTTCTAGGTATTAGCCTTGGTACATGATCCAATGACTCGAAGGCGATATGGTAGATTTTGTTTTATTTTATTTATTTCTTCATGAATTCAATTGCATTGTTCACCATTGTTGCGTGTTCATTATTTTTATTTTGTTTTTCAAAAAAAAAAAACATTAGCGTATTGATGCTAGATTGGCAAGATTACAAGAGAGGAAAGAAAAAAAGTTGAGAGAGAGGATGAACAAACAAGTACCTTTGACGATCAAGGATAGGAGTGAGCAAGGACAAGAGAGGGGAGGTAAAAGAAGAGTAAATTACTTTGCAAAAGAAAGCGAGGTCATAGAGGCTATAGAAGCTAAGGAACCGGTTATTCTTCTTTTATGCAAAGGTTCTTATATTTCTACTAATGATTCTATGTTGTCTTTGCCTAATGAAATTATAGCTATTCTTCAATAATTTGAAGACGTTTTTCCAAAGGAGGTGCCCGGAGGACTACCACCCATAAAAGGGGTTGAGCATCAAATTGACTTTGTGCCCGGAGCCGTTGTCCCCAACCGATTGGCATATAGAATCAACCCGGAAGAGTCAAAGGAATTGCAAAAGCAAGTAGAGGCATTACTTGAGAAGGGACATGTGAGAGAGAGCTTAAGCCCATGTGCGGTTCCGATTCTCTTGGTGCCCAAAAGGATGGAACATGGCGTATGTGCGTAGATTGCCGCGCTATCAACAACATCACGGTAAAGTATCGCTATCTCATTCCTAGGCTAGATGACTTGCTTGATGAGCTATTTGGTGCATGCATTTCTCTAAAATTGATTTGAAATCTAGTTACCACCAAATTAGAATAAGAGAAGAGGATGAATGGAAAATGGCTTTTATAACCAAACAAGGGTTGTATGAGTGGCTTGTCATGCCATTTGGATTATCTAATGCTCCTAGTACTTTCATGCGATTAATGCACCATGTTTTGAGGAAATTCATTGGAAAATTTGTTGTTGTGTACTTTGATGATATATTAATCTATAGCAAATCATATGTAAATCATTTGAATTATGTTCAAAGTGTGCTTGTTGCCCTCCGAATGGAGAGATTGTATGCTAACCTTGAGAAGTGCTCTTTTTGTTTGGAGAGGATTATATTCCTTAGGTATGTTGTGAGTGCCAAAGGGATTGAGGTTGATGAAGGAAAAGTAAAAGCCATCCAATATTAGCCCACCCCTACCACCATTACCCAAGTCTATAATTTCCATGGGCTAGTTAGCTTCTATAGAAAATTCGTCCAAAATTTTAGCACCATAGCAACCCCTCTAACCGAAGTGGTAAAGAAAAAGGTAGGATTTAGGTAGGAGGAAGCCCAACAACAAGCCTTTCAAACCCTCAAAGACAAATTAAGCCAAGTTCTAATTCTTATTCTTCCAAACTTTGAGAAGGCATTTGAGATAGAGTGTGATGCAAATAGGTTGGGAATAGGTGCGGTCTTGACCCAAGATAGAAAACTTATTGCATAATTTAGTGACAAATTGTCCAAGGCGGCCCTCAATTACTCTACCTATGACAAAGAGCTTTTTGCCTTGGTGAGGATCCTAGAATATTGGCAACACTACCTTTTACCAAGAGAGTTTTTCATTCATACCGATCATGAGACCCTTAAACACCTCAAAAGCCAACAAATTTTGAATAAGAGGCATGCAAAATGGATGGAGTTTATTAGGACATTTCCTTATGCCATTCAATACAAAAAGGGTAAGGTAGCGGATGCACTATCTCGAAGGTATACACTACTAAATTTTTTGGATGCTAAACTTCTTGGTTTTGAACTTGTGAAAGAATTATATGTTGATGATGAGGAGTTTGGGGATATTTTCCATGCTTGTGAGAAATGTGCATTTGCTAAATATTATAGATATGATGGTTTCTTGTTTAGGGAGGTAAGGCTTTGTGTGCCAAAGGATTCTATTAGGGAGTTGCTAGTTAAGGAGGCTCATAGTGGGGGACTGATGGGGCATTTTGGTATTGCAAAGACCTTAGGCATCCTTAAGGAACATTTCTTTTGGTAAAAAATGAGAAAGGATGTGGAGAAACATTGTTCTCAATGCATTATTTGTAGGCGAGTTAAGTCTAAATCTCTTCCACATGGTTCTTATACTCTTTTGCCCACACCTAATGTGCCTTGGGTTGATATTTCAATGGACTTCATCTTAGGATTACCTAGGTCTAATGGGGTTAAGGACTCTATATTTGTGATTGTTGATCAATTCTCCAAAATGGCTCATTTTGTGGCTTGTTCCAAGACTAATAATGCGTCCTATATTGCATATTTATTCTTTAAGGAAGTGGTGAGAATACACGGGATTCCAAGGACTATTATCTCGAATATGGATATTAAATTCCTTAGCCACTTTTGGAGAGTATTATGGAACAAACTTGGTACTAATCTCTTATTTTCCGCAGCTTGTCATCCTCAAATGGACAGATAAACAGAAGTGGTCAACCGAACACTCACCCAACTCTTGCGGACCATAATCAAGAAGAACTTGAAAAATTGGGAGGAATGCTTGCCACATATTGAGTTTGCGTACAATAGGGCTATTCACTCTACCACTTCTTATTCTCCTTTTGAAATTATATATGGTTTTAATCCTCTAACTCCTTTAGATTTGGTTCCCTTACCTATAGGTGAATGGATGAACCTCGATAGAGCTAAGAATGTAGAAATGGTTAAGGCACTCCATGAGAAGGTGAAAGCAACCATTGCAAAACGAAATGAAGAGATCGCCCATAAGCATAATCAAGGAAGGAAAAATGGGTCATCTGAGCCCGGCAACAGGGTATGGGTGCACCTTCGTAAGGAGAGATTTCCCACTCAACGACGGAGAAAACTAGATCCAATGGGGGATGGTCCATTTCAAGTTCTAGCCAAAGTTGGAGATAACACTTAAAAGATAGATTTACCCGGTGAGTATCATATTAGCGCCACTTTTAATGTTAGTGACCTCTCTCCCTTTGATGTAGATAATGGCAATGATTCGAAGACGAATCCTTTCCAAGAAGGGGAAGATAATGAGACTCCGCTTCATCATGGAGGTCAAGATCAAGGAGGGGGAGGCATGACCGTGAAAGGACAAGGACCGATAACAAGATCTAGGACCAAGAAGCTTCAAGATGATTTTCAATTGCTCATAAAACCCTACTTGAGGATGGAAGAGGGTTGGAAGGCTGAGGAAGCTAGCCAATAACTCATTTTGATGATTATCCAAGAAGGACCCCAATAATAACTCAAGCCGGCTTCAACCTGCACACGACGGCCCGAAAATAGTGCATAACCGGCGCCGGCTTAAGATCCCTAGTCGGCGCTGGCTCCAGCCTGGGCAGCCGATTGCTACCCTGCGTTTTTAATATGTTTTCTCCGATTTTTCTCCATTTTAAATATTTTATAAAGACCTATTAAGGCCCTAAATTGTATTAGAACCTCAGGGATTACTTAGCTAGGGCTAGGGCAGTATTAATACAACTTTTAGTGATTTAACAACGCAATTCACACACATCATTCAAATTTGAAGAGAGAGTCTTGAGAGGCTCTAGCCTCCTTGTTCATCTTATTCAAAACCATACTTAAGGCTTAGTCCTCCCTATGAATGAGTCTATAAATCTTTTGGATTATCTAATGTAGTTTTTTTTTTAATGGATTTTAGTTGCTTTGCTCTTCTAAGGTTTGTTTGAATTCCATTACTTGGGTGCCTATTTTCTTTATTCTTTTTGTTCTTGTTTGCCATTGTTGCCTCAAGGATATTGGGGTGAGATTATAGTAGAACTTTCTACTATTCTTGAGAGTCTTTGAAGCCTAATTATTCAAAGGTTTGATAGAGGGTAGGTTGTTAGTTTAATTTCTCCTTTTTGTCTTAAGAAATTCACTGTTTCGGTCCCATGGGATGAGCTAAACTCATAATCAACTAAACCACCCACAACACCAAGAAAAAGCCCACTCAAGATCATATCAGATTCTATATACTTCGGCAGTTAGATCTATCATGTATGCTATGATACGTACAAGGCCCGATGTATCTTGTGCTCTCAGTTTGATGAGTAGATACCAATTTTACCCTGGTGAGGGTCATTGGGCGGCTGTAAAGAACATCCTTAAGTATTTATGAAGGACTAAGGATGTATTCTTAGTATATGGAAAAGGTGATTTGAAAATAAACGGGTATACTAATGCCAGTTTTCAATCTAACAAAAATGATTTCAAATCACAATTTGGCTACGTGTTTACGTTGTGTGGAGGGACAATAAGTTGGAAGAGTTCCAAACAAGAGACTATTGCTGACTCTACGACAAAAGCTGAGTATATAGCCGCTTCTGAAACAGCTAAGGAGGCTGTTTGGATCAAGAAATTCATGACGGAACTGGGTGTGGTTCCTATCGTTGTTGGTCCAATAACTTTGTATTGTGACAACAACAGAGCCATTGCACAAGCAAAGGAGTCACGGTCTCACCAACGATCCAAACACGTACTGCGTCGCTATCATCTAATCCGGGAGATCATAGATAGGAATGATGTAAAAATAGAGAGAGTTTTCATGGATGAGAACATAGCTGACCTGCTTACAAAAGCACTATCCCAAAAGAAACATGATAGGCATGTTAAGTCATTCGGTATTAGATACATGAATGATTGGCTCTAGCGCAAATAGGAGTTTGATAAAGATCATGGTATGAGATTCCTACTACATTGCATAGTGTTAGTACTTAAATAGTCCCTAATCGTAGTATTAATGAGAATGGATATCATTAATGCGTTAAGACTAGCATGTGATAGACTTCCTGATTTGATCAAGCAGTGGTTCTCATATCCAAGAGTATTGAGATACTCAAAGTTAACATGTGGATGCTTGTTAATGAAACAAGTTCATTAGATGACCCAACTATGAAATAATCATATGGATAACTATTTAGTGTCAGTGATATAATCTCAATATAGCAAACGTGCAAGTATCCTTAGACTTGAGATCTTCAAGGTAGTTTATTTGCTGAGCATTGTGCCTTGATTCTAATCTCTAGAGCCAGATCGAGGGCCGCCTATGGGATGGATATTAGGTACATTGTGAGGTAAACGAATGTAGTTGAGAGGGTCAATAAAGGATTCACCACTCCTAATAGTAGGGGCAAATATCTCAGGACCACTTATTGGAATTACTATTCGAGAAGTCCTTGGCCAAGGCGACTGTGTATTGTAAACAGTTTCAGTTGACACACATCTAGAGTAGTAGGTTCCTGGCACAAGTACTATAATATTCGGGCCAGAATTAATATATATTTTGGAGAGAGTTGGCACTAATTCTGTACTCTAGATCGAATGAGATATTGTATGGTGAAAGGAGTTTATTGCACTATAGTTTGTTATTGAAGGGTTCATGTCAAGTCACTTGACTTCCTGGACTCTTGAGTGGTCATAATGTGTTGCTAGATACCGCTCATGATCTGAGAATATGGGTTTATTAATTGATGAATTAATAAACCAATCCTGATTTGAATTAATGTGATTAATTTTAATTAATTATAGATTATTAATCTAAAAGATGTTTGGATTAATTCATATTCGCTACCAATTAATAGGAAAACCTAATAGGTCACACACAATAGAGGATTATATACTCAAGATGTTATTTGATAATATAGTAGGGTTAATTGTGAGAAAGAGAAGTTATTGTGACCAAATTATAATTAGTTATAATTTATGGTCCAAATTGTAATTGTGAGAACTTGATGTTTCCAATTACAATTAAGGAATTCTAATTGTTTTAGAATCCTTAGATGGAGTAATTTCAGCAAGTTTTTTCCTGATATGTGTGAGATACACACGAAACCCTAGCTTGAGAGGAATTGACGCCAAAAACAACAACTCAAAACCATCTCTTCTCTCTCTCTCTCTCTCTCTCTCTCTCTCTCTCTCTCTCTCTCTCTCTCTCTCTCTCTCTCTCTCTCTCTCTCTCTCTCTCTCTCTCGTTTTTCTTTAGCAAAAAGGAAACGAAAAACCCTAACCCTAGCCGCCACTGTAGTTTATGCTAGCACATAAATATCTTGGTGCTTGAGTGTGATACTCTGTATTGATTTCTGTTAGAGGTAATCACACACTATGATTATAGTGGTTGGACGTTCAACTCTCGTGGTGTTTGATCAAGAGGATTGCTGGATCACGCCTTAAACTTGAAGAATAAAAATTTTATTTTTCAGACGCTCAAAGAAAGGTAAAGCTATTACCTTTGCTCTCTATATGTCTTGTTTTCCACATGTATGCGGATCCTGGGATGGTATCTCGTTTTTATTTTTTTGCTGCACCATATATGATATGTATGAGATACTCAACATGTCTTTCTATAATCATTATAGTTGAAATAGGGATGTTTATATGGTTATGGAAATTAGACTGGAATAAGATAACCTATAGCTGGCTAGGTGTCTGGACCATGGACTTTATTAATTGTGGACTTGGAATAAGCAATGCTATCAAGATCATTAACCTTAAGTATATTTTTTATGGTAATTGATTTTGTAGCTACAAGAATATATTCATAAATTTTTCATGTATTTGTTATTGGTGAAGATGATTTTTGTGAAGTTTGTCAAAGAATAATGGATTTATGTTTTCTCAACTAGAAATAATGGGTTAATGTATAGGGAGTGATATTCAAATTAGGGAGTAGTACTCATAATTGTGGGTTGAGGTTTACTTGGAGTTGTTGGAGGTTTTTTTGCTTCACTATAAGTTATTCGTATCTTCACTATGTAATTGTCTTTATCTTTAATAATAGATTCTGAGATAAATTGGGAGGGTTTTTTGGTCGTGGTAAGGCAGGATAGGAAGCTAATAAAGAATATCTATTAAACTGTGGTGAGGAAGGTCTTGTCAACCTTCTGGGGTTGATGGAGTTGGCTATATTTTCCCAATAAGAATTCTCTCGTAAGGTAGTATGGTAAAGAATTAGTAGAGCCTTCAACAAAATCAATTTGAAAACCAAATTTTGATAAAAATAGTTTGCTTTTGGGCAAAAATTTGCTCAAAACAATATTTTTCTAAAACTTTTTTTCTATTTTGTAGTCAATCCGTAATAAAAATTCTTTATTAAGTAAATCATCTTAAAATTTTACAATACATAAAATAATAGATAATATTTTCTTTTAAATAGTACTATAATTCTTTTGTTTCCAAACCATATGCCCAAATGATATCGAACCAATTCGCTAGCCCAAAGGGCATTATCCTATGTTTTGATTTATGACAAACATTGATGTGGACTAACATGTGTTTTTATATATGATAGGATTTTTGGATATGACATGTTTGACCTCAATTTTTCAAAGTCTTGCAAATAGGATTGCTAAGCAACTCATGGTCGATGGAGTTTAAAAAGGATAATCCAATGAATATCCAATTCAAAAAAGTTGCATATCTTGAAGACTTTTTGAAGAATTATAAACTAGGAAATTGTATCTAAGGTATTACTTATATTTCCTATGTCTCTTTAACTCGGTTCAATTTATTGCATATTGAAGCACTTAAAGTCAATTCAAAAAGAGGGTATTTTCAATTCAAATTTTTTGTAAAAACTTAATTGAGTGATTTTGGATAGACCTTTGAATCCAAAATGCCCATCCAAGAATATGTAGGTGTTCCAAATATACTTCTGCATAAAGTGGTGTTTTGGACTCACCTTTCAGACGCACAATTTTCTATCTTGTGAATCCAAAATTCTGAAAAATCTGAGAGCAAAAAATAGCCGTTACTAGCCGTTGGCATTTTAAATTTTGCCCCTATAAAAGCCTTTTAAACTCGATTTTCAGCAAATAATTTGTGCTAACACTTTCAAAAACACTCTAAAACTTTCGAAAAACAAGAATCCCTCATCTATATTGTGCTTCAAATTGAGATTTATTTTTCCAAAGGTAAAAAAGGCAGGTGCTGAGATAGTTTAAAATATGCTCAATCTGTGAGCTATTTATGTCCTTCTCTTAAATTTGATCTGTATCAAGATTTAGGAAGTAAAACTTAGTTGGGGTGAGCCTTCATTGTTTGAGTTTAAAGAGGTTGGGTGTAAAATCAAGTGTGGTGATCCTCTTATGTAAGATTGGTGTTGCCTACCACCATTGATTTGGGAAAACGTTTTAGTGATTATGTTGAAATCCTTAAGTATGTGCTTAAGGTAATGGATGTATATCATTTAACGATCGAACCACTATAAATCATTGAGTCTATTCTCTTGCATTTACTTTGATATTTATGCGTGTGTTTTTACTGTTCATCAAACTTGAAAGCATTACACTCCTCCTTGCATTCATTGATTTAATCAAAGACTTTTATATAGTTGAGTGAAACGGTTATTGTTGTTTTATCTACCCATGTTAAATATAGAACTTCTTTCTTTCATTTATTGGAGTTTTGAAAGTTCTTTAGCAGCACATTCAAAACTATATGGACAACTTATTTTTGGCACATCCACTTTGTTGGTTCTCGTTTTAAGATTTTCAGAAAATCTTTAATATTTGCATTTATTTTCCATAAATCTTATCCATCCCCTCTAAAGTTTATGAATTGGTATCAGAGCTTTGGTCTATATTATTTTTGACCTAACAACCTTGTAGGAAAAGATCTGAATGGTAAACACTTCGTTCTTACCGTACATTGAAGGATCTTCAACAAATAGACTATCTTTGTTCAATGGAAGTAATTATACATTCTAGAAAAACAGAATGAAAATCTATGTTTGCTCAATCAATTTTGAGCTATGGAATTTAAATGAAAATGGACCATTTGACCCATCTAAATTTGTTGAAGGCAGAAAAGTGTCTAAACAAAGTGATGAATATGATAATGAGGATTTTTCAAAAATGACCTTGAATTTTCAGGCAATGAATATATTGTGTTGTGCCCTTGATGTAAATGAATACAACCTGGTTAGTGGTTGTGATTCAACCTATGATATGTGAAAATTATTTGAAGTCACCCATGAGGGGACAAATCAAGTAAAGGAATCAAAATTGGGACTTTCAGTCTATGACTATGAGCTATTCATCATGAAACAAAATGAGAACATTACTGATATATTCACCAGATTCATTAATATATTGAATAGATTAAAGGCGTATGGGAAAATCTACTCCCTTGTGTTGGGGTATTTCAAGCTCATATCCTATACAGCGCAACGGAAAATAAAACTAGATACCATCCCAAGACCCGCCTATGTGTGAAAAACAAGACATAAAGATAATAAAGGTAACAGCTTTTTATCTTTGTTTGATTATCCGAAGAACAAAAGTTTTCTTCTTCAAGTCGAGGCACGATCTAGTAATCCTCTTATGCAAACTCCACGAGAGTTGAATGTCTAACTACTATAATCACAATGTGTAATTATCTCTAACAGTAATCCACACAAAGGATACACTCAAGCATCAAGATTTTCTATGCTAGCGGAAAAAGATGGCGGCTAGGGTTCTTCACCTTTTCAGAAAAACGAGAGAGAGAGACAAGATCGTGTGTATTGTGTGTCTAGGGTTGGAGATTTCGTATGTTGTGTGTCAGCTAAGGTTTCGTGTCCCTTCTATATGTTACATGAAATACTTGCTGAAAAATCCTCCATCCCAGAATTCTAAAACAATTAGAATTCCCTGATTGTAATTGGAACCATCAAATTCTCACAATTATAATTTGGACCACAAATTATAACTAATTATAATTTATCCACAACAACTTCTCTTTCTCTCAATTAATCCCACTATGTTATCCAATAACATCTTGAATATATAATCCTCTATTGTGTGTAACCTATTAGGTTTCCCAGACAATTGGTAGAGAATATAAATTAATCCAAACATCTTTGAGATTAATAATCCATAATTAATTAGAATTAATCCTGTTAATTTTAATCAGGATTAGTTTATTAATTCATCAATTAATAAACCCATATTCCCAGATCAAGAGCGGTATCTAACAATACATCATGACCACCAAAGAGTCCAGGAAGTTAAGTGGCTTGACATGAACCCTTCAATAACAAACTTCAGTGCAATTAACTCCTTTCACCATACAATATCTCATTCGGTTTGGAGTACGGAATTAGAGCCAACTCCCTTCAGAATTAATTCTAGCCTGAATACAATAGTACTTGTACCAGGGACCCACTACTTTAGATGTGTATCAATTAGAACTATTTCCAATACACAATCGCCTTGGCCAAGGACTTCCCAAGTAGTAATTCCTACAAGTTGTCGTGAGATATTC
This sequence comes from Voacanga thouarsii, assembly GCA_026120185.1. NCBI lineage: Eukaryota > Viridiplantae > Streptophyta > Magnoliopsida > Gentianales > Apocynaceae > Voacanga > Voacanga thouarsii. The sequence goes on along the minus strand of JANUWF010003362.1, from coordinate 1,358,173 downwards.
ACCCCTATTATTAGGAGGGGTGAATCTTTTATTGACCCTCTCTACTACTTTCGTTTGCCTCACAATGTACCCAATATCCATCCCATAGGCAGCCCTCGATCGATCTCTGGAAATTGGGATCAAAGTATAATACTTAGCAAACAAAGTACCTTGGAGATCTCAAGTCTAAGAATATTTGCACGTTTGCTATATTGATATTATATCACTGGCACTAAATAGTTATCCATGTGATTATCTCAAAGTTAGGTCATCCAATGAACTTATTTCATTAACAAGCATCCATGTGTTAACTTTGAGTATCTCAATACTCACGGATATGAGAACCACCACCTGATCAAATCAGGAAGTCTAACACATGCTAGTCTTAACGCATTAATGATGTCCAGTCTTATGAATACTACGACTAGGGACTATTTAAGTACTAACACTATACAGTGTAGTAGGAATCTCATATCATGATTTCCTTAACATAGTGTTGTACTAGGGACTTTATCGAACAGTTATATTACTTAAAAGTAAACAAAAGAAATGTACGATAAATAATGCCTTTTATTAAAATAAAAACGTGTCATATACAATGTACAAGTGATTGCCTCTAGGACACAACACTAACAGCTTGGAGAGCAAAACAGAAAAATACTTGATGCCTTTCCAAAAAGCTGGCATCCTAAGACCTTGGTTGTGGAAGAATCTAAGGACTTAAAAGTCCTACCAACTGAAGAATTTATTGGATCTCTCTTAACACATAAAATGAAACTTAAAAAGTTTCAAGAATATGATAATGATGATAAAGGCAAAAGAGGAACTGACTTAAAAACTGCAAATAATGAAGCTATTAGTGAACAATCTAAAAGTGATTGTGGCACTGATTTAGACAAAAAAGAATTGGCCATGATTGCTAGAAAATTCAAAAAGATGTACAAAAAAATCAACTTCAAAAAGTGCAAGAAATTTGTCAAAAAGAATGGAAAACTTTCATCCTTCAAACCTCAATGCTATGAGTGCAAAAATACAGAATACTTTATGGTTGACTGTTCTATAGCAAAAAAGAAAGAAGCCAAGCAATACAAAAAGAAAAGAAAAGACACAAAGATAAAGAAGGGAAAAGGACTGATCGAGACTTGGGATCAAAATGATTCCAAATCTGAAGGAAATGAAGAGTCTGAAACTAAGACAGCCAACATATGCTTCATGGCAATAGAAGATAAGATAAATCCTACCCCATCTAACTCTATGTCTGAATTGCACAATTCTGGCTACAAAAAATGTAATGAACAAAATGAGCTTCTCATTGATATGTTCCATAAACTTAAAAAGCTATCTAGAAGAAATAAGGAAATGAAAATAAAGATTGATTCCTTGTAAGATGAAAATAACAAGCTAATGAGCAAGAACAAAGCTTTACTTGATTCCATTTGTTGTCTAAATATTGAAAAATAAGTTATCTCTACTTTCTTTGGATTGTTTAACACTTGAGAACAAATGCTTATGTGATAAAGTCTTTTCTCTTGAAATTATACTCAGTGATTTTGATGACATAAAAAAGACAGTTGATGATCTTGCCATATGTTAAAAGTTCACAAATGGCCAAGTGATAGGGGTTAAATTAGTCATATATTTTCTAATTATTTGAGACTAAATTAAGACACTTTTTATACAATAACTAGTCATATTCCTTCCTATTTGATATTTCCCTTATAAAAATACTTTTCTGTAATTTTATGCAAAAATAGGAGAAATTTGGAGCTAATTGTATAATTTTTCAACACAAAACTAGTACCAGCCCAAGAAGGAGAGCCGGCGCTGGTCTTCCACTGGAAGAATAGAGAAAAGGAAAGAAATATAGAGGAGAATAGAGGAAGTGAATTGCAATTGGAATAGGAACAGGAAACAATTTCGGCAATTGGTTTCATAGCTCACAGATAAGCAAGCCGAAAACGGAAGAAAGACATGACAGCAAAACAAAGAAATAAATTTGGTGGGACCTAGACAAAGAAACAAAGTCAACAATGATGGAAAGTAAAAAGGACAAAAGAAAGAAAGTGGATTCTGGATAGTTTACGGCTCAATTGAGCCGATACAAGGAAAACGGCTCAATTGAGCCAACACAACAAAGAATGGCAGCAAATGAATTTTGGTGGCTTCAAGCAAATTTTGGATGGCTCAAGTGGAAGCCAATTTCAGCAATTCAAATGAAAACAAGGCATTCAGTAAAAAACAACATAGTCCAAATCAAAGTCCAATTCAAATTCTCAATTGATCAAAGTCAAAGGCAGTGGAATTTCTTTCTATTCTTTAGGTTTTTATTTTGGATTTTTTTTTTACAACTCCTTTTTGGTTTTGGATTTCTTAGGTAATTACCTCTTCTATGTTTAGGACTCTTTTAGGAACTTTGTAAGCCTATAAATAAAGGCCAATTTACCCTAGGAAAAGAGGGGTGCACAATGTAGAGACTTAGGTATATTTTAGAGTGCATCACCACTATTTTCTCTAGAGAAATAATGTAAGGAGCATTGATTCTTGGAGGAGTTTTCATTGGACATTGAAAGGTTTGTCTATGAGTACTTTCTTTTACTTTATTTTCTTTTTCTTGAACAATGATGAATTAATTGTTTTATTATAATTTGACATTATTTTAAGTATTCATGATTTTTAAAGTAACTTTGATCTTTTGATTAATTGATTTTTTTTTTGGTATTTAATTACTTGTACTTATTACAAGATTAATTGGTTGTTTATTGCCATTAACTTACTGGACCAAGGGGGTTGATGGTGGTTTCAATTGATTGATTTTGTATTTGTTGCCTATTAACTTGCTGGACCAAGGGGGTTAATTGATAAGAATTGGGTAATTAAAGGTTAATTGATGTCTACCGAGACCAAGGATTCATTGGTTAGCTTCACGTTTTAAGTTTGCCGAGACCAAGAAAATTTAATCAAGGATTGTGTTTAATACATCTTTTGGATGAATTAGTTGAGACGAGACCAAGTTATGCTAATTTATCTAGAAGATGGTGATTTTATGGATTGACCAAAGAAGTGAATCTACCTTAATCCTTCATGATGCCAAGAGAATGACTAGTTATAATAATGATTGAGTACTTTAAGATCATGTTTGTCAAAATAATGGTTTAAGTTACATAATTCTCCATCCTTAACATGAATATTTTATTTTATTTTATTTTATTTTTCTTTTTTATTCTTTTTCACTTTATTGAGTCGGTTAAACAATGAAAGAAAAGTGATTAATGCATACTTGTTCCTGGAGGATCGACATTCATTTGAATCCTATGCTATGCTTAATGATGAGTACGCTTGCTTATATGTATAATTTAGGGTTAACATTTTAATTTAAACTTGGTTGGGAATGTGCTTATTTTTATATGATTTTTATACCCAAATCAATATGCATCAAGTTTTTAGCGCCGTTTCCGGGGGATAATATCATGAAAGCTTGGACGTTGTTGATTTAACCATGTAAATATATAAATTTGTACAATTGTTTTTTCTGCAAAAAAATGCCATATTTTGTTGTTTGTATAATTATATTTTAATTTCACTATATGTTATAAATATGCAAATAAGTAGATACATGTTCATAATAACTAACTTGTCTTTGTATGTTTGTATTTATTGTATATTTAGATATTTAATTTTACTAACCTAATGTTAATGTGGAATATGTGTAATAATGGTATTTTTAATTTGTTGATTTTTACGTCTATAATTTTGAGTCAATACTAACTCTTACGATATTTTAGACGACCTATTTTATTTTATTATTTGTTTCTTTATTTACAATTTTTAATTTTAGTTTAATTTAGGATTCTTGTTTTAAATGTATTGTGGTCATGCATTCAACTAGGAAAGTTTTAGAAAAAAAAAAAAAATCAGTGCCTAGACAAAACACAACTGGCGCCGGTTCCGGGCCTGGCCGACGCCTGTCCTAGACTGTTCCCTTTCCAATTTTCAAAAAAAAAAAAAATCTTTTTTTCCTTTTTCGTTTGTTCCCTTACCCTTTTTCTTTTCTTCCCAAATTTTTCTTATTTTGTCTTTTTCTTTGATTTTCTTATTTGTTACTCTTATTTGTCTTGTTCTTCTATTTTTCTTTCTTTTTTTATTTTTTTTAATTTTTTTCCTATTCCCCTAGAATGATACTTTTATTCATTCCCTTCATCTTCATTTTCCCCTTCTTCTTCACATTACTATTCTTCTTCTTTTAATTATCTCCCATGGATTAAAAATTTTTAAAACTTATACGTTGGGGAATACATTGGTGAAAAACTCTCTTCATGTTAGGCTAGATCTTATCCTCTAAAATTTTTTGGCATTGTGTATATGTGTTTTTGAGGAAAAATTTACTAGACATGGACAAATCTTTGTTGAATTTATTTGGTGGGAAAAAAATGCATAGAATGGATTTTAAGTCTTGTGTTTGCTTCTAAAGGTGAGCTATATATTTTTTTTGAATTTTTGCCAATCTGGACATCTTGGACAATGGAACCTCGTTGTGATATTTTGCTGTGATTGGTTGACATTGTACTTTGGCTATCTACATTGGATATTCTCCTTGTTTGTTTTTCGTGAGCATCACAAGTTTGGACAAAGACCCCATTTCAAAGTGTATTCGGTTGCGACAAGGAGGACCTCGTGGTCTATTTGGTGGTGCTATTGGTCAATTTGGCGATAAGGAGGACTCTACTTCGAGGGGGACCTAAAGGCTTTGACTTTCTATTCTTCTTTTCATTTGATTTTTATTGAGCTTTTATCTTGATTTCTTTCACTTCCTCTTTAGGCTTTTACTTGTGTGTTTGGTCTTCTTATTGTAGGTTACATTTCGCTGGCAATAATTCTTCCAACCTCTTGAAGAATGAACTTCTCATATCTTGGAGCTAATCTACACTTGGGGAGTATTGCTTAAACTTTCTACCCCTTTCAATTTTGGTCCCATTGGAGATGCTTTATTGTGTTTATTTTTTGCCATTGAGGACAATGTCCAGTTTAAGTGTGGGGGAATGGTTTGGTGATATTCTTGGCCCAAGTTTTTATCAATTATCTTGATGTTTTCTTGTTGTTTAGTTACTTTGGAATTTGAAATTTGTACAACCATTTTGCCATCTTGGAAAAATTCATCTTGGAGAAAATTTAATCTTAAAGAAAATTTAATTTCTTTGAAAATTTGAAAGTTTAATGATTTGGAGCTAAATTGAGTTTATTTGTTTATAATGAAGATATGATTTTCTTTTTTAACTTTGGATATGGATTTGTGATTTAATATGGTAGGATTTTATTAAAAAGGTAAACTTGTGCATTAAGTTGAATATTGCTAAGTCTTGAGAATTTAAGTTAACCTTGGTTATATTTGGTATTTGAGTTTGAATATGGATGATATAATGAAATATGGGAAGAGTTGTTGATTAATTCTTGTATTATGGATTTAGAATTTGCTTAACTTTGAGTTTTGAATAAGGAATGTGAGAGAAAAAAAATTTAGTTGAAAAAAATATGAGGTGAAAAAAAAATTGAGTTGAAAAAATATTTTTATTAATGATCGTTGAAGACCTTTTGCTGAAAAGTGAATCAATATAAGGAGAAGTAGCAAGTGTATTCGGTGCACTCTCTTAAGGCTATCCCGAAGGCAAAAAGGCAAGAAAAACCAAAGAAAAAAATGTTGAAAAATTACTAGAGAAAAAAATGATGAGTGGTGACTGTAAAGGAGAGGTGAAGAGAAATCCATACACTTGAGGCTATCAATTCCTAAAGTCATAGAAAAACAAAGAATGGAGTGTTTTCCTTATTTCACTAACTCGAGTTTTGTAAATTTGAGTTTATAATACTTGAATTGGTTAAATGACTTGACTTGTATGATTTATGTTATCTATGTTTTTGCTTGAGAAGTGGAATAATTTTCATGTACTAGATATAAGCTTGTTTAACTTAACTTTGATGGCCTTGGGATTATTTGATTTAATGTATGAGTTTACAAAGGTTTTTAAAGGGTTGAATGAATGACAATTTTGTATCCAAGGTTGGGAAAAAAAATTATGGCTTTGTTATGGATGAATATGAAAAGAAATAAATTGTTTTAAATGATTTGTTTAAGTATTTACTTGAGGACAAGTAAAGATTTAAGTGTGGGGGTATGTGATAGGGGTTAAATTAGTCATATATTTCCAAGTTATTTGAGGATAAATTGAGACACTGTTTATACAATAACTAGTCATATTCCTTCCTATTTGATATTTCCCTTATAAAAATACTTTTCTGTAATTTTAAGCAAAAATGGGTGAAATTTGGAGCTAATTGTATAATTTTTCAACACAGAACCAGCACCAGCCCAAGAAGGAGAGCCGGCACTGGTCTTCCATTGGAAGAATAGAGAAAAGTGAAGAAATATAGAGGAGAACAGAGGAAGCAAATTGCAATTGGAATAGGAACAGGAAACAATTTTGGCAATTGGTTTCATGGCTCATGGCTAACCAAGCCGAAAATGGGAGAAAGACATGAAAGAAAAATAAATAAACAAATTTGGTGGGACCTAGACAAAGAAACAAAGTCAACAATGATGGAAAGCAAAAAGGACAAAAGAAAGAAAGTGGATTCTGGATGGTTTACGGCTCAATTGAGCCGATGCAAGGAAAATGGCTCAATTGAGCCAACACAACAAAGAATGGCAGCAAATGAATTTCAGTGGCTTCAAGCAAATTTTGGATGGCTCAAGTGGAAGCCAATTTCAGCAATTCAAACGAAAACAAGGCATTCAGCAGAAAACGACATAGTCCAAATTAAAGTCCAATTCAAATTCTCAATTGATCAAAGTCAAAGGCGGTGGAATTTCTTTATATTCTTTAGGTTTTTATTTTGGATTTTTTTTTACAACTCCTTTTTGGTTTTGGATTTCTTAGGTAATTACCTCTTCTTTGTTTAGGACTATTTTAGGAACTTTGTAAGCCTATAAATAAAGGCCAATTTACCCTAGGAAAAGAGGGGTGCACAATGTAGATACTTAGGTATATTTTAGAGTGCATCACCACTATTTTCTCTAGAGAAATAATGTAAGGAGCATTGATTCTTGGAGGAGTTTTCATTAGAAATTGAAAGGCTTGTCTATGAGTACTTTCTTTTACTTTGTTTTCTTTTTCTTAAACAATGATGTATTAATTGTTTTATTGTAATTTGACATTATTTTAGGTATTCATGATTTTTAGAGTTACTTTGATCTTTTAATTAATTGATTATTTTTCTTAGTATTTAATTACTTATGCTTATTACAAGATTAATTGGTTGTTTATTGCCATTAACTTACTGGACTAAGGGGGTTGATGGTAGTTTCAATTGATTGATTTTACATTTGTTGTCTATTAACTTACTGGACCAAGGGGGTTAATTGATAAGAATTGGGTAATTAAAGGTTAATTGATGTCTGACGAGACCTAGGATTTATTAGTTAGCTTCATGTTTTAAGTTTGCCAAGACTAAGGAAATTTAATCAATGATTGTGTTTAATGTATCTTTTGGATGAATTAGTTGAGACAAGACCAAGTGATGCTAATTTATCTAAAAGATAGTGATTTCATGGATTGACCAAAGAAGTGAATCTACCTTAATCCTTTATGATGCCAAAAGAATGATTAGTTATGATAATAATTGAGTACTTTGAGATCATGCTTGTCAAAATAATGGTTTAAGTTACATAATTATCCATTCTTGACATGTATATATTATTTTATTTTATTCTTTTTCACTTTATTGAGTCGATTAAACAATGAAAGAAAAGTGATTAATCCATACTTGTTCCTGGAGGATCGACACTCGTTTGAACCCTATACTATGCTTAATGATGAGTACGCTTGCTCATATGTGTACTTTGGGATTAACGTTTTAATTTAAACTTGATTGGGAATGTGCTTATTTTTATATGATTTTTATACTCAAATTCATACACATCACCAAGACAATCTAAATAGACTACTTGGAATGCAGTGTGTAGCTGGAAAAAAAAAATGGTCTCAGTTATGGGCATGTGAACAAAGCTGAAAATCACAAATTCCATTTTGTAAAAGCTAGCTACTCAAATGTAAATCATATATGCTCTACATATTATGACAAATATGGACACAATGCATCTAAGTGTCATGTTAGGAAAGGATTCAAATAGGGTATGAAAATAGTTTGGAGAGTTAAAAGAACCATCACTAACCCCCATAGACCTAAGAAAATATAGGTACCAAAAGTCATGCTTTCTTCCTATGTATAGGTACATTTGCCACAAAAGATGAGTTCCGCAAAATGGTTCTTAGACAGCATATGCTCTAGATATATAATTGGTAATGCAGCACTTTTGGAAAATATTCAAGCCACAAATGATGGAGTTATCACATTTTGAGATAAGAAGAAGGGAAATATACTCAAAATAGATAATATTAGTAAGGGATCTTCTACTATTATCAAACAAATATTGTTAATTGATGAATTGAAATAAAACTTGTTTAGCACTAGCCAATTGTGTGACAATGGCTGTAAAGTTATTTTTGAAAAGGATTCTTGCACTATTATGGATAGCTCTAGTAATGAAACAATTTTTTTTGCCAAACGAAGTGGAAATGTTTATGTACTTTATAGTGATGATCTTATTGAGCATAATATAAGATGTCTTTCCGTAAATGATGATGATGGCTTCCTTTGGCATACAAGGCTAGGCCATGTGTCTATTAATTTGCTAAATAGATTATCCTCAAAAGAGCTTGTTAGATGACTGCCTAAAATGAAGTTTAACAAAAATCGATTGTGCGATGCATGCCAATTAGGAAAACAAACCAAAACCTCTTTTAAACCCAAGAAAATGATTTCAACATCAAAACCTCTTGAACTTGTATATATAGATTTGTTTGGACCAATAAGAACCACTAGTCTTAGTGGTAAGGGGCATGCTTATGTACTAGTGGATAATTTTTCAAGATTCACTTGGACCAAAGATAAGGCATTCTCTGAATTTTCAAAGCTGCTCAAACGTCTTCAAAATTCCCTTGAGTGTAAATTGATATCAATTTGAAGTGACAATGGTAGAGAATTTTGTAACCATGAGTTTACAAAATTTTGTGATGAGAATGGTGTTTCTCAGAACTTTTCAACAACAAAAACCCCTTAATAAAATAGTATAATTGAAAGGAAAAATTGAACTTTGCAAGAAATGGCAAGATCAATACTTTTTGAAAACTTCCTTCCAAAATATTTTTGGACTAAAGCTGTGAATACAACTTGCTACATTGTTAACTGTGTTATGCTAAGGCCCTTTCTAAGAAAAATACCCTTTAAACTTATATTTGACAAAATTCCATCCATTTCTTAATTAAAAGTTTAGCTGCAAATGTTTTGTTCTCAACACTCGAGATAATCTTGGAAAATTCGATAGCAAATCAGATGAGGTTATATTTCTCGAACAAAAAGACATATAGAGTGTACAATAAAAGAACTACATGTGTGGAAGAATCTGTATATGTTGTATTTGATGAATCTAACATATATGTCTCTAGAAAAGATGATGATGATGATGATGATGATGATGATATAGGAATCACAAAGGAAAAAGGTAGTGAACAGCACAAAGCTCTATCATTTGACATCCATGCCAAAGAAGAGGAATTGGAAAAATAGCAAGATGAAGAAAGTAAGCAGAGAACTAAAGAGCACACTAATCAAAGCCTACCAAAAGATTGGAAGTACAAAATTGGACATCCAAAAGAGAAAATTATTGGTGATCCCAGTTGTGGTGTCAAAATAAGGCGGTACTTCATTAATAATTTTTCCTTACTTTTAAGTATTGAACCTGATTGCATTGATATGGCTTTGCGTGATGATTTTTGGATTCTGGATATGCAAGAAGAATTGAAACAATTCGAAAGAAATTAAGTTTGGAAACTTGTTCTTAGACCATTTAATCATCTCATAATTAGTACTGAGTAGGTTTTCAGAAACAAACTTGATGAGCATACTATAGTTATTAGAAACAAAGTTAGAGTTGTTGCCCAATGATTCAATCAAGAAGAGAGCATTGATTATGATGAGACTTTTGCTCCCATTGCTTGATTAGAGTTCATTAGAATGCTACTTACTTTTGCATCCTTCAAAGGTTTCATGCTCTACCAAATAGATATTAAAAGTGTATTTTTAAATGGTTTTATTGAAGAGGAAGCATATATGGAGCAATCCCCTGGTTTTATTCATAAACATTTTTCAAACTGTGTCTTTAAACTTTCCAAAGCTTTTCATAGTTTAAAACAAGCTCCACATGCTTGGTATGAAAGGCTTAGTGGTTTTATTCTTTCAAAAGAATTTTTAAGAGGTATGATTAACACTACATTGTTCGTTAAATCCGAAAATTCTAGTGACCTTTCAATTGTTCAAATATATGTTGATGACATTATCTTTGGAGCAACAATGATTCTTTATGCAAAAAATTTGCAAAGACTATGCAGCAAGAATTTGAGATGAGTATGATGGGAGAACTCAACTTCTTCTTTGGGTTACAAATCAAGCAAAATGGGGATGAGATCTTCCTAAATCAAACTAAGTATGCTAAGAAATTGCTCAAAAGATTTGGAATAAATGAAGCTAAAGAAATTAGTACACATATGAGCACATCATTAAAGCTTGACAAAGATGAAAATGGTAAGAAAGTGGATGAATCAAAGTATAGAGGTATGATTAGAAATCTTCTATATATTACTACTAATTTATCTGACATTATGTTCTCAGATTGCCTTTAAGCAAGATTTTAATCATGTCCCAAAGAATCCCACTTATGTGTTGTAAAATGTATCCTTAGGTCCTTGGTTGGAACATATGATTATGATCTGTGGTATCTACGAACTAACTCTTTTGATCTTATAAGATACACGAATGCTGATTATGCAGGCTGTAAAGTTGAAAGAAAGAGTACCAGTAGACATTGTCAATCTCTCAGACATTATCTGGTCTCTTGGTACAATAAGAAGCAAGCCTATGTTTCACTCTCAACAATGGATGCTGATTATGCAAGCAGTAAAGTTGAAAGAAAGAGTACTAGTGGATATTGTTAATCTCTCAGATATTCTCTAGTCTCTTGGTACAGCAAGAAGCAAGCCTATGTTTCCCTCTCAACAACCGAAGTAGAATATCTAGTAGCAGGAAGCTGTTGTGCTCAAATTCTATGGATGAAACACTCCTTACTTAATTTCGATCTTAATTTAAGTGTATTCCTATTCTGTGTGACAACACTAGTACAATAAATTTAACTAAGAATCATGTTCAACACTCAAGAACTAAGCACATTGAATTAAGCATCATTTTATTAGAGATCATATACTTAAGGATGATGTTTATGTTGAAAATATTTCTATTGATGATCAACTTACAGATATATTCATCAAACCACTGGCTGAAGACAGGTTTAATCATCTGAGCGGAGGTTTAAGAATTACCAAATTATGTATCTAACAATTCTGCCAAAGATTGGTTGTTTATTCTTGCAGAATTCTTGAAGATTTTCTGACCTGGGATGGAGATTTTGGATGCAATACTTAGACGATGTGAATCTAAAATCCCCTTACCTAAACCATCTTTCTAGTTAAAATATTCTATGTTAAAATTGGATGAGCCTTTTGGACTATATTCTATGTCAAAAGTCACAGTATCTTTTGACCACGTGTGAGTTGTGACACACCTTTTGGATAGGGAAATTGGATGGACAATTTATGTCCAAATGTTCAAATCTGTTAAATTCTAAATATTTGCTCCTTTTTTATTCCAGTCGTAACACTCTCTCTTCTTATCAAAATATCTTTATATATTTTTAAAAATCACATTTTCCAATGTACTTAATTGTACTTATACTCTTCAATATCTCGTAAACCCTAAAAAAATTCATCTATTTAAATCTTATTCTCCTTTCAAAAATAAAAAAGCTATCATTTTTCTTAACACTTTTCTCTTTCTTCTGGCCTTCGTTCTCTTGCCAAAAACCAGAAAAATCAAACCCTTCAATCCTGTTCGTCACGAGTGAAACTGTGAAACCCAGCAAAGGGGCTGAGCCAATAACAAAGGAGATCAAGAAACACAAGATAGTGAAAAAGAAATCAATTGCTGACGGACCGGTATCTACAAAAAAGAAGGAAAAAAGAGCTGCCATTGATGAACCAACTCCTCAAACTGCATCATCAAAACAACCTCTAGAAGAGGAAAGCTTGGACACTCAAGTACCTTGATTTCTCCTTAAAAAGTGAGTATTAGTGTAAAGATTGGGCATCTAAAAATAGGGCTATTACTTTAGGCTATCGAGTTGATACTGAGGCATTTTTAAATTATGCATGCCTTCTGGGTTTATTTGATTTAGGCTTGTTTTGGTTCACTAAGGGGAGGGGGGAGAGGAAAGAGGAGGAGAAGTGGCACATTTTACTTCCCCTAGAGAAGTTAATGTATTTACTTTTATCCTATTTTGTTGGAGTGAAAATAGGAAGGGAATGAGAGGAAAGAGGATAGAGAATAATTAATTTAGTTTACTATTTTATCCCTTATTATCTATTTTATTAAAATTTTTAATGTTAAAAATATGGTCAATGTTGTCATTATTACTCCCACTTTATTTTCTCTCTTCCCATCCCTCCAAATTGGAAGAGGATGAAATGCTGATGTGGAGAGGGAGTGGTACCCCCTCCTGATTTACTTCCCCTCCACATATATATCCAATCAAATAAGGTAAATGCTCTATATTTACTTCCCCTCCTCATTTACTTCCACAAAACAATCCAACCAAACCAAGCCTCGATTAGTTGGGGGTCTTTATTATCTATGAATGAAAAATTATACACTAAAGTGGTTTGGAAATTCTATGCGAATCTGAGAGATGGACAACATGAGAAATGATAGTGCTTAAATTAGTCATATTTTTTCTAGTTATTTAAGGCTATTTTGTGATACATTTTGTTCAATAACTAGTTATATTCCTTCATATTTGAGATTTTACACTTAGAAAGGTATTTTGTACATTATTTCAGATTTTAGGGGTAAAATAAGACAAAAAAACATCACAAAACAAAACAGAGGCAGCGCCGGCTAGGATAGGGGAACCGGCACCGGCCACGTGCTGTTGGCACGCACTTCGAAGTAACAGAAAATCAATGAAACGAAACAGAACAAAATCGAACCGACACTGGCTATGAGGCTGTAGGTGGCGCCGACTGTGCCCTAATGTTGGGGTGGTGCCTCGATTTTCGCATGCAATTTTTGGTAATTTGCAGAGTTTTAGTATTTTTCTACTTCTAGTCGGCTAAGAACCCTACACCAACGAATCTAGGCATTTCCTAAGCCTATAAATAAAGGAAAAACACAAGAGAAATGGGGGAATTCATAGATCTAAATAGAAAATCACTCAAATCAATGAGGAATTCTACCAAATAAAGGAGGATTGTGCAATAAGGTCTTCAAAGGAAGAAAAAAAAGGCCTGTCTATGAGTTCTTTCTTTTACTTTATTTTCTTTTTCTTGAACAATGATGTATTAATTATTTTATTGTAATTTGACATTATTTCAGGTATTCATGATTGTTAGATTTACTTTGGTCTTTTGATTAATTGATTGTTATTCTTGGTATTTAATTACCTGTGCTTAGTACAAGATTAATTGGTTGTTTCTTTTTATTAACTTACTAGACCAAAGGTGGTAGTCTCAATTTATTATTTTTATATTTATTGGCTGTTAACTTACTAGACCAAGGGGGTTAATTACTGAGGATTGAGTAATTAAAAGTTAATTAATGTTTGCCAGACCAAGGATTCATTAATTAATTTCATGATTTAAATTTGCCAGACCAAGGAGATTTAATCAAGGATTGTGTTTAATGTATCTTTTGGATAAACTAGTTGAGACTGACCATGTGATGCTAATTTATCTAGAAGGTAGTGATTTCATGGATTGACCAAAGAAGTGAATCGACCTTAATCCTTCATGAAGCCAAGCGAAGAATTAATTATGATATTGATTGAGTACTTTAAGATTATGTTTGTCAAAATAATTGTTTGAGTTACATAATTCTTCATCCTTGACACGTATATATTTTATTTTATTTTATTTTCCTTTTTATTCTTTTCACTTTATTGAGTTGGTTAAACAATGAAAGAAAATTGATTAATGCATACTTGTTTCTTGAGGATCGACACTCGTTTGAACCCTATGATATGTTAATGATGAGTACGCTTACTCATATGTGTAATTTGGGGTTAACGTTTTAATTTAAACTTGATTGGAAATATACTTATTTTTATATGATTTTTATACCCAAATCATCATTAACGTACAACTACTGCACCTACTATTGACAAGGAAGTCCCCAAGCAAGACAACTCAGCTGTATTTAGCAACTCATCTAGCCGAAGGCAGAAGCATGTCGTAGTAAAAAGGAAATCTAGTAGACTTTCTAGATAGCACAAAAAGACTACTAAGGTGCTAATCCTAAGACTATAATCATTTCTTGAGCCATGGTATATCCATTGTGATGAACGCTGGCTGGAGAATTCCTCTATTAGACTGCTATCATTTTGTCTCCCTAAATAATTTTATTTTGTTTTTGGACTGATAATACTACTAATATTTTGTTTGTTTTGATTATTTCTATTTTGATTGCCTATTTGACTACTGATACAGGACTGTTCTTGTTACCCTTTTCTCTACTGCTTATGTTTTTTTTTATGACAAAAGGGGAGAAGTATTTTGTGATGGTTGATAATTGATATATCTGTGATGTTATGATATTATTCTTTTGTTGGTTTATCTTGATCGATCTTGTGATATCTGTGATAATTGATAGTTTATTGTGATGGTTTGCTAATGCCTTGATTATTGGCTTCTGAGTATTTGATGCTATTTTTGGACCCTGCACCAACACAGGGGGGAGTTTTTTTTTTAAGTCCAATATCCCAGTCCAAAAATGCTTTTACATAAGTTATTTTTTTCTACTTTGTTTTACCTTGTTTGGATGTACTTTTTGGAATTCCAAAATCACAAATAAAAATTTCCCTATAAATGCATCTTGATATAAGTATTCTTCTATCTATTATCTATAAGAATATAGAAAGGGGGAGCTTTACTAAATATATTCCATCCTTTACACCTCCATATGTACATACATATATATTTGTGACAATAAATTTCATTCCATAAACATTACTTGGCTATTTCCTTGTGAAATAGTCCCGTTATAAGGAAGGAAGAAGGATATAGAGGTTGGTAGGGCCATGGGCTCATTAAGCCTTATTTATGAAACTATGCTAAATTTTCTTATTTTAAACTCATAAGCACTATTTGTGTTTTATGATAAGAGAACGTATTTCAGTTAAACATAACCTTCGATTTTTCTCGGTCTCACATGATTCATACAAGCTTATATTGTTTTTCTTATCACAATCCATCTAATTTGTCATCACTCAAAAAAATGGAGATTGTTAATCCAAAGGGCATTCTCTTGTATTTAAATCTATGACAAATATTGAAGTGGACTAGCATATGTATTTATATATGATAGGATTTTTGCATATGACATGCTTGACCTCGATTCCTCAAAGTCTTGCAAATAAGATTGCTAAGCAACTCATGGTCGATAGAGTTTAAAAAGGATGATCAAATGAATGTCCAATCCAAATAAGTGCATATCTTAACGACTTTTTGAAGAATTGTAGACTAGGAAATTGTGTTTAAGGTATTACTTGTATTTTCTGTCTCTTTACCTCAATTCAATTTATTTCATATTAAAGCACTTAAAGTCATTTCAAAAAAAAGGTATTTCATTCAGATTTTTTATAAAAACTTGGTGATGGACCTCTGAATCCAAAATGCCCATCTAAGAATCTATAGGTGTTCAAAATATACTTCTGCATAAAGTGATATTTTGGACTTACCTTTCGAAAGCACAATTTTCTATCTTGTGAATCTAAAATTCTAAAAAAACTTACAATAAAAAATAGTCGTTACTAGCCGTTGGCATTTTGCTTTTTACCCCTATTAAAGCCCTTTAAACACGATTTTCAGCAAAGGATTTGTGCTAACACTTTCAAAAACACTCTAAGACTTTCAACAAACAAGAATCCCTTATCTACATCGTGCTTTAAAATGAGATTTATTGTTCCAAAGGTAACAAGGTACAGGTGCTGAGATAGTTTAAAATTTGTTCAATCTATGAGTTATTTCTGTTCTTCTCTTAAATTTGATCTGTATCAAGGTTGCGAAAGTAAAATCCAATTAGAGTAAGCCTTGATTGTTTGAGTTTAAAGAGGTTAGGTGTAAAACCAAGTGTGGTGATCCTTTATGTAAGATTGGCGTTACCTACTACTATAGATTTGGGGAAAAAAATTTAGTGGTTGTGTTGAAATCCTCAAGTGTGTGCTTAAGGTAGTGGGTTTAGATTATTTGACGATCGAACCACTATAAATCATTGAGACTATTCTCTTGCATTTACTCTGATATTTATGCCTAATTTTTACTGTTCATCAGACTTGAAAGCATTACACTCCTTCTTGCATTCATTGGTTTGATCAAAGACTTTTATGTAGTTGAGTGAAACTGTTATTGTTGCTTTAGCTACCCATCTTAAATATAGATCTTATTTCTATCATTTAGTGTCATTTTGAAAATTCTTTAGCAGCACATTCAAAGTTGCACGTGTTGGAATGTATGCCCTCTTAGACTAGGTTTCTAATATATTTTTAACGTGTATTAATAAAATTATTTTTCTCAAAATTTGTTTGTGAAATTTTCTTTATATTTGTGCACGATTTTATTGAAAAAGACCCATTGTGGTTAAGTAAATGGTTCATGTGAATGGAGGTCTTTCACAGTAAGGTATGAACCATGGGATAATTAATACATAAACTATTGTTCTTAACCGGATGATAAGAATGGGAATCTCATCATAGCAAGGTTATTTTGCTATAAATTCCAAATAGGGAATGGCTTACCTTTAGCTAATGAGGAGTCTACTCATTTCATAACACAAGCATATTTCAAATACATAGAACTGGACCTATAGTGGTGGTTTCTAAAAGTACTATGTGATAGAAACCCAGACTATTATTGCTACAATGTGGACTTGTACTCTATAGCTTGAGTATAAATTGGTGGTCTGGTGAAGTTGGAAGCGTATGCTTTGATATACTATATTTGAGGCTCTTGAGAAGGATCAATATACTTGTATGTTGGGTATGTGTGACTAGTTAGTCAAGACAGACTTGTACGAGATAGTGTCTACACTATATCACCCCTTGTAGTTGTTCGAATGATCAAATTATCTAGGGCCCTAAGGAACATGACTTGGATATTGGCTTTAGAGTAGCTCCCTTGGAAAGTTAGAATATTCTAAGAAGTCGTGGATCATTAGACTAGAAGCCTAAGAATTGTAAATATTGTTTAGAGGGGTGTTAATACACTCTTTCCTTTCTAAATGAACGGCGATGTGTAGAGGTGTATTTTAGTCATTTCACCTGTGGGTCGAATACATAGTTAACGCAGCATTGTCCTTGGTGTCAATATTTCCTTATGGTGATATTAGAAAATTTTTAAAATGCAAAATATAGTTATTTATATAGTAAGGGTATTTTGGTCATTTTAGTAGCTAACGCGATGTGTCTTTTTGGTTTTCGAAATAGCCCGTAAGTTCTAATTATTTTAGGTCGAGGAAATGGTCACAATGGAAAAGGGATTTTATTTTATTCAGGAAGTCTAATTTATTTTTGGATTGAAATAAAATAACAGGAATGAGAGAAATTAAATTTATTATCTAATTTGATTGGTTAATTAATTATTCAGGGCCTAAGCCCAGATTAAAAAATTAGAAAAATTAATTTGGGCTTAAACTAATTAATAAAAGACTTAATAATTATTTTAGTTCATTTGGGCTCATTAATTATTTATTGGGTTATTTTAATAGGCCCGGGAAATAAATAATTAATAGTTATTATTTTTGGGCTCATTGGGTCCAAGGAAAAATAATAAATTATTTTGGCCCTATAGCTTGGACTAAAGGGTTTTTATTATTCACAGTACACAAGAGTTAGGGATTACCCAAACCTCTTCTATTGATAACCTCCGGATGTTTGAAATATCAGAACACTGGGGTTAGATTATCTAGGATATGAATAGGAGTCATATAGTAGGAAAAAAAGAGTAGAACTCATGACACTACTGAAGAAGAAAAAAAAACAGAGTTTTTTCCCTCTGTTCTCTCTCTCGTTTGCTCTATTTTCTTTTTCCATCGTCTTGTCTTTGCTAACTAATACCAAAGGATCAAGAAGGACCAGTCCTCACCTAGGTTGTTTTACCAACATGGATAGGCGGAGGAATTTTCTGAGAAGCGAAAGCTAGGCGAACATGCCAAGAAGAAGCCGACGGATCACTGGTTTCTTGCCGAAATTATCGTCAAGATAGGTAGCTATTCCCGTGGTTGGTGTCTCATCTTCTCAGCCATACCAAAAAAAGACACGTAAATGTATTAATTTTAACCTTCCGTTGCGTTGTGTCCTTATTTTTCTAGGTCTTGTTTCATGCGTGCATGGCGTCTCTATTTTTCGTTCCTGCAAGTGGTATCAGAGCATTTACTTTGACAGGCTTAGGATTGATGCATGATACTTAATAAAACCTTGCAAGACTATTGATAATAAGATCCTTCACTGTTTTGGTATGGGGAGATTGTCTGTACACCTCACCATTGAGGTATAGGAGCCTCTGTAAATTTTTTTTTACTATTTTGTTTAGCTTCGTGTAAGCTCAATTTGAAAGGGTATTGGCGGTTGTTATGTTTTTTGGTGAAAAATGTAACAAGAAATGGCCTTGGACGATTGTAAAGCATTAAAGAAATGCCCAGCAAAAGTTGCAAAAGAAAATCGCAGCAAAAGGATTTTTTTTCTCAAGGAAGAAGACGGACCAAGCTGCAAGCTACGCCACGAGCTGAGCCAAGCCGAGCCAGACCCTCGGTGTGAGAGGGAGTCGAGGATGCCTAGGCCAACCGCATCTTGAAGCCGCAGCTGGGCCCGAGCATTTCCTCAGCTCTGGGCGCGTGCGAGGAAACTTCCTCACGAATGCAATATCTGCCTCGTGAAAGCTAGTGCATCGGGCGCCCAAGTTGCGGGCACCCGCCCGCAGAGCGTGGTCCGTGGGTCTTCCCATGGGCCATGATCCAGTGTGGTGGGTGTACTGGACCAGAGAAATTTTTTTTTATCCCATACCAGTCGAAGTTATTTTTATTGCAATAGTTAATATCTTTGAATATTTTGCATGAAAAATAATAGTAAATGATATTAGAATTAAACAAGATCATTAATTAATTTAATTAATGTGTTTAATTTTTTATTTAGGCACTTAGGATTAAAAATAGAAATGCATGAAAACGTTTACAGTTTTCTAGCATGCTAATTATTTTAATTCTTGTGTGCACTTTTCTCAGAGGCCAAAGTCTTTGGGAAATTTTATTTGACAAGGAAAAATATTTTTCTTTAATTAAATAGTAATTTTAACTTAAACAAAAATTAATCCGTGGTTATTTTCTTAAAGGTTTTTTATCCTTGACATAGAAAATATTTTGAATTTATAAATTTTTGTAATTTTTGCAATGGAAAATTTATTTTTGTCAAATAAAGCCTTGAGATCAAAATCTCTAGGAATTTTTAAATGGAAAAGTTTTGAAATTATTAAGTTTTTTACTTAAATAAAATTAATCCATGAGGAAAGATTTCTCAAAGGGCATAAATCTTGACATAGAAATTTTTATGGATTTAGACATTTTATTTTTAAGTTAAATGAGAAGTTAATTAGAATTTTTCAAATATATTTTTTCAAGAAAACCCTTATTTAAAAAACTAAATGGGAGAGGGGTTCTAATAGCCTTACAGCTTCCATCACGATTCTCATTAGAGATCGTGGGTCTCCTCGTGTCACCCTGGGAATGAACCCTTATAAGATGGAGATACTACAAAGATCTAGAACTAATGAAAGGATGTAATTAATAACTCGAGACACATACTATGATCAGTCAGCCCACGTTGGAGGTTATAGTGTGAGGTATGTCCATAGAAAATGAGAAAAAAAACATCCATCCCCTCGATGAAGTTGTCTTCTAGATCATTACCTAGAAGAAAAATTAATTTGTGATGATTAACACACTTAGCTTAAGAAATGTTAATCTTTCCAAGAAGTTATGTCAGTTTTCCTAAAAGCCAAATTAATCATATTAAAGATAATAGTAATGAAGTTAGCTATTATCAACTTCAATATAAGGATAAAGTGCACAAAATTATTTTTGTTTTACAAATACTGAGAATTTCTTTTATTTTTTTCCAAAATTTCAAAAATGGTTGGTGGAGGTTCTTTCAGTCCTTTAGTCATTATTCTCCTTGAGAATAAGCTAACGGACCCAAACTATGTGGACTGGAAAAGAAACCTGGACATAATACTTACGGCCGAAGAGTATAAGTATATCCTATACGAGACCTGCCTAGTAATCGGGGAAGGTTCCACCGCTGAGGAGCATGAGGCTGAAAAGACATGGAAGAAGGCTATAAAAATGGCCTGATGCTATATGTTAGCCTCCATGTCAAATGTGCTTCAGTCCAAACACGAGCACATGGCTACTGCATATGATATTAGTACATCTCTAGCCACAATGTTTGTGGATTAAAGCCGGCCTGCAAGGTAAGAGGTTCTTAGAAAAATCATAAATACTAAGATGGCTGAAGGAATATCAGTCAGAGAGTATATGCTCAAGATGATTGCTACTTTCAAGGAAACAAAAGTCTTAGGGGCTATTATTGACCCCGAGAGTCAAGTGGATATGGTTCTCGAATCTTTGCCGAGCTCATTCACTCAGTTTAAGTTGAATTATAATATAAACAAGTTAAACATGGGTTTAACTAAGTTGATGAAGGAGTTCCAGGTGGCAAAGAAGGTTATGAAGCCACAAGCTAGAGCAATGATGGCTTCTTCTTCGAGAACTGGGCCCAAGCTCAGAAAGTTCAAGAAGAAGAAGGGTAATGCAGTGCATCAGCCCAAGTCCTAGCCCAAAGATAAAGCCATGGGCAAATACTTCAAGTGTGGAAAGAAAGAACACTAGAAAAATGAGTGTCTAGATTACCTGTGGGGTTTTTCTTGGCCTATCTAGAGTTTATATTCTCTATCTAGAGTTTATATGAATGGTTGGATAACTTCCACTTAGATTGTTGATTCATGAGCTACTGATCATATCTGTAACTCTTTGCAGGGGTTTAGGAAGGTTAAAAGACTCCAGAAGGGCAAATATAGACTACGCGTGGGAAATGGAGCACAAGTTTGGGCCCTTGCTGTGGGAAAACTGGAACTTACTTTTGATTGTAATAAAATAGTTATTTTGAAGGATATTTTATTTGTTCCTAGTTCTAGACAGAATTTTGTTTCAACTACAAAAATAATAAATCAATGATATTCTGTTTCTTTCCATTCTGGTATTACTATCAGTAGAAATGGAGAAGTTATATGTACTGGGCACATGGATCAAAATCTATTCTTCATTAATTCTATTTACAATCAATTGAATAACACTCAATCAGAACCTTTAAATAGGAAGAGAAAGACCAATATCAATGACTTATATCTTTGACATCTAAAGTTGGGTCATATTAACTCAACCAAGATTCAAAGGTTAATTCATGATGGGCCTTTAGGCTCATTGAGATTGGAAAGTTGGCCTCAGTGTGAATTCTGTCTTGTGGGGAAAATAACCAAAAGGTCTTTTACCCAAAAGGCGGATAGAGCCAAAGAAGCATTGAGTCTTGTTCATACTGATATGTGTGGTCCTTTGTCTACGACAGCAAGAGAGGGATTTGAGTACTTCATCACTTTCATAGATGATTATACAATGTATGGTTATGCTTATCTGATGAGATACAATTCTAACTCTTTTGATAAGTTCAAAGACTTTAAGACTGAAGTGGAGCGTCGAACAGGCAAGCTAATCAAGACCTTACGATCAGATCGTGGTGGAGAATACCTTCTTGGTGAATTCAAGGACTACATGGTATATTATGGGATAGTATCCTAGCTCTTTGCACTGGGGATACCCCAGCAGAATGCAAAATGCCTGAAACATAATGTCTCATGCTACTTTTTCAGTATCTTTTTGGGGATATGTCCTAGAAACAGTGGTATATATTTTAAACTTGGTGCTTTCCAAGTCAGTACTTAGGACTCCTTATGAGATATAGACTAGGCGTAAACCAAGTCTAAATCATCTCAAGATATGGAGTTGTCTAACTTATGTACTAATCAATAGAGACAAGTTAAAACTAATATCAGAATTATGCTATTTTATAGGGTATCCAAAAGGTACAAAGGGTGGTTACTTTTATTAAGAAAGAGAAAGTACACGTGAGTACTAATGCTAGATACTTGGAGGATAAATAAAGTACATCCACTAAAGGTTCAATAATGTTGAAACTCGAAGAGAAGTTATCTTGTGAATCAACTTCTCCTAACCCGATTATAGAACAAGAAGAGGTACAACCTCAGGAACCTATACAATTGGAGCCTCGTCGTAGTGGGAGGATATCTAGAGTTCTAAAAAGATGGACTAGAGAGACTTTTAACCTAGTCTCTGACCATTAGGAACAAGATCCCACTAAATACGGGAGGCTATTGCTGATACCGATACAAACCTAGAGTATAAAGTAATGAAAGCCGAGATTAAGTCTATATACTTCAATCAGGTTTGGAATCTTTTAGCTTCACCTGAAGGAAAAAAACCCATTAGGTGTAAGTGGATTTACAAGAAGAAGAGGGGAGCCGATGGGAATACAAAAATCTTCAAAGTTAGACTTATGGTGAAAAAGTATACTTAAAAAGAAAGGATCAACTATGAGAAAAAAAATTTCTCGGTAGCCATGCTTAAGTCCATCCGTATCCTCCTTACCATCGCATGCTATTATGACTATGAGATATGACAAATGGATATCAAGATGACATTTTTAAATGGTCATTTTAATGAAGACATCTACATGTCCCAACCAAAAGGCTTTATTGCTAAAGGCCAAAAACATATAGTTTGTAAGCTTAAGAAATCCATTGATGGACTTAAGCAGGCATCCAGAGCATGCAACATTAGTTTCGATGAGACAGTAAAGTCTTGCGGTTTTTTTCAAAATGAGGATGAACCATATGGGTATAGGAAACTAGAAGGTATAAATGTGATTTTTCTTGTTCTGCATATGAATGACATTCTACTCATTGGAAATAATGTAGGGACACTATTATCTACTAAAGTTTAGCTATCTAGTCAATTTAGTATGAAGAATTTAGGTGAAGCCAGTTACATTCTCGGAATAAAGCTTCTTAGAAATAGGAAGCAGAGAATGTTAGGTTTATCCCAAGCTATATACATTGACAAGATGTTGGCCAAGTATAGCATGAACTCATGTAAGGGGGCATTGATCCCTTGTAGATATGGGTTGTCTTTTTCTTCGAAGGACTGTCCAAAGTCTTAAAGAGAAAAAAATAGGATGAGTAAGATTCCCTATACTTCGGCTATGGGAAGTCTCATATATGCTATACTATTTACTAGGTTAGATATCTACTTTATCATAGGCTTAGTTAGCAGATATCAATCAAACTCCAGGGAGGTTCATTGGTAGGCTGTAAAGTATATTCTTAAGTATCTCAAAAATACGAGAGATTATATGCTATTTTATAAAGCTGATGACTTGGTTCCTACATGATACACAGACTCAGACTTTTAGGCGAATAAGGAAGAGAGAAAATTCACTAGTGGATACGTCTTCATCTTGTCTGGAGGAGCTATTTCATGAAGGAGTATAAAGCAACCTTATATTGCTGACTCAACCATGGAAGTTGAGTATGTGGCAGCTTCGGAGGCATCCAAGGAAGCAGCTTGGCTCCAGAAGTTCCTTTTGGAACTTGGAGTCGTGCCACATATGGACAAACCGATTGTGATATATTGCGATAACACTGGTGCAGTCTCACAATCTAAAGAACCAAGAAACCACAAAAAGGGGAAGCACATAGAGAAAAAGTATCTCTTGATCCAGAATTTTATCCAGAGATAGGAAGTCGTGGTGGAACAAATTGCCTCGAAGAACAATCTAGCAGATCCTTACACCAAGCCTTTGGCGAAGAAAGTCTTTAGAAGACACTTAGATGCTATAGGGGTAGGCACCTATGGACTTACTTACTCTTAGAGTGCAAGTGGGGAATTGTTGCAATGTATGCCCTCTTAGACTAAGTTTTTTATGTATTTTTTTACTTGTATTAATAAAAGTATTTTTCATAGAATTTGTTTATGAAATTTTCTTTATATTTGTGCACGATTTTATTGGAAAAGACCCATTGTCTCTAAGTAAATGGTTCTTGTGAATGGAGGTCTTTCATAGTAAAGTATGAACTATGGGATACTTAACACCTAAACTATTATTCTTAACTGGATGATAAGAATAGGAATCTCATCATAGCAAGGTTATTGTATTATGAATTCCAATTAGGTAATGGCTTACCTTTAGCCGATGAGTAGTCTACTCATTTCATAACACAAGTGTATTTCGAATACGTAGAACTGGATCTGTAGTGGTGGTTTCTAAAAGTACTATGTGATAGAAACCCAGACTACTACTGCTACAGCATGGACTTGTACTTTACAGTTTGAGTATAAGTTGGTGGTCTGACGAAGCTAGAAGTGTATACTTTGATATACTATAGTTGAGGTTCTTGACAAAGACTAATATACTAATATATTGGGTATATATGACTAGTTAGTCAAGATAGACTTGTACGAGATAGTATTTACACTATATCACCCCTTATGGTTATCCAAATAATCTAATTATCCAAGGCCTTGGGGAACATAACTTGGATATTGGCTTTAGAGTAGCTCTCCCGTGGAAAGCTGGAATAATCCAATAAGTCGTGGATTATTGGACTAGAAGCTTAAGGATGGTAGATGTTGTTTAGAGAGGTATTAGTACACTCTTTCCTTTCTAAATGAACGGCGATGTGTAGCGGTGTATTTTAGTCATTTCACCTATGGGTCGAAGACATAGCTGACGCAGCATTGTCCTTGGAGTCAATATTTTTTTATGGTGATATTAGGAAATATTTAAAATGCAAAATATAGCTATTTATATAACAAGAATATTTTGGTCATTTTAGTAGCCAAGGCGATGTGTCTTTTTGATCCTCAGAATAGCCCGTAAGTCCTAATTATTTTAGGTCGAAGAAATGGTCACAATGAAAAAATAATTTTATTTTATTCAGGAAATCTATTTTATTTTTGAATTGGAATAAAATAAAAGGAATGAGAGAAATTAAATTTATTATCTAGTTTGATTGGTTAATTAATTATTCTGGGCCTAACCCCAGATTGAATAATTAGAAAATTTAATTTGGGCTTAAACTAGTTAATAAAAGGCTTAATAATTATTTTAGTTGATTTGGGCTCATTAATTATTTATTAGATTATTTTAATAAGCTCAGAAAATAAATAATTAATAATTATTATTTTTGGGCTCATTGGGTCCAAGGAAAAATAATAAATTATTTTGGCCCTATAACTTGGACTAAAGGATTTTTATTATTCATGATATAGAAGAGTTAGGAATTACCCAAACCTGTTCTATTGATAACCTCTGGATGTTTGAAATATCAAAACACTGGGGTTGTATTATCTAGGATATGAATAGGAGTCGTATAGTAGGAAAAAAAAAAAAAGTAGAACTCATGACACTACTGAAGAAGAAAAAAAAAACCAGAGTTTTTTCCATCTATTCTCTCTCTTGTTTGCTCTATTTTCTTTTTCCATCTTCTTGTCTTTGCTAACTAATACCAAATGATCAAAAAGGACCAATCCTCGTCTATGTTGTTTCACCAACGTAGATAGGCGGAGGAATATTCTGAGAAGTGAAAGCTTCGTGTACATTCCAAGAAGAAGCGGACGGATCGCTAGTTTCTCACCAGAATTGTCGTCGAGACAGGTAGCTACTCATATGGTTGGTGCCTCATCTTCTCAGCCATACCAAAAAAAGACACGTAAAGGTATTAATTTTAACCTTCTGTTGCGCCGTGTCCTTATTTTTCTGGGTCTTATGTCATGCGTGCATGGCGTCTCTGTTTTTCGTTCCTACAACACGAACAACTTGTTTTTGGCACACCCACTTTGTTGGTTCTCGTTTTAAAATTTTCAGAAGATCTTTAAAATTTACATTTGTTTGCCATAAACCCTATTCACCCCCTCTAAGGTTTATCACAGTTGTTCTATAGAAGTTAATCTCTACTTGAGAATTCCTCCATACCCAATATTAGAAGGATAATTTTTAATAATCACTAGGGCTTAAGGATGTGGAATTACAAGACGTGGAAAATTTTTTAACAATAGCTTTGATTTACTAAACAATTTGGGTTTGTTTGAGATCCCGAGAACTTGGATTTTTCGGTAACACTTGTAAAGTGCTTCTCATAATTGATAAAGATTGGGAATAAAATCACATATATAGTTGGGACATCCTAAGAATCTTTGCAACTAAGTTTTATCTATATATTATCAAGAAATTTTGTGGCCCTAGATATGGGTCTATAAATGCCGTTAGATAAATTATGGCCTAAGAATCTTATTTCCATTTGAAATAACTTAATCTTCTTTACACTTACACCAACTACTAGTCCATTAGCTTTAATCATTTCAAAATTTGCCTGAAATGCTTATAATGTTGTTCGATACATTTTGAATAGACTAAGACATCATCAATAGATATAGTATTGTAAAATGACTATAAGAATTAAATATGTTATTCATTACATTTTGAAACTGAGAGTGTATTCTTTGATTCAAAAGACATAGCATTCCATATATATTAATCAAAAGAGATATTAAAAATAACGTTATATCTTTCTCTTCAATCTACCATAATCCTAATTTCATATCAAACTTACTATAAATAGTAGCTTTATAATTTTTTTAAAATAAATATTTTTTATTAGGTATGGGATATCTTACCCACTTTAAAACCTTATTTAATGATTTATAATTGATAAATAATCTTGGGACTCCTCTTTTTTTTTCAGCTTAATTATTTACATAAAATGCTGGATAGCTCCATGGAGATTTGGATGGTCTAATAATCTTTTTCATTATTGATTCATTGATTTTTGTTTTGTAATATTACATAAGTTCATAATTCATCAGGATAGGCCTAATTTTTGTAGGAATATCTTTTTCGTTAAATCCTTCTATATCTGGTAAGCTAATAGTATACTTTTTCCTAGACCAAAAAACATTAGGAATATCTGAACATACTAGCTCTTTTAGCATCTACTAAAAGTCCTTTATATTTTTTTGAATTAAGGATCTTGTAGTCATTCTTCTATTCATTTGTAACGAATTTCTTCTTTTAAAAATATAATTTTAGTAGATAATAACTGAATCTGAGAGATACTAGTATTTTTAAGGATATCTACATCTCATTGCTTTGGACTATTTAGAAATTCAAAAGTAAGTTATGATTTTTCCTAATACTTGAGTGTGAATACCTTGAATATCTACTTTGTAAATCTTGAATAGATATACTTTTCTCAAAAAGTTTAAATCTATTAAATACTTGTTTAACATCAAATGGTTTAATGTTTTTATTTTATGTAAAACTCTCTCTCTGAATTTAAGTAAATATTCCTTCTTAGTTTCTTCATTATTAATGTTCTACATGAGATTAAAGAAAAATTGTTTATTTTATTTTGTGATAACATTGATTGTCTTAATATTACAACTATATAATCCTATACATTCATGGTTAGATTTTATATCAGATGGCTCATAATCGGAATCTTCTTCTATTATATATATTTACTCGTTATTATCTTTGTGAAACCCCAATCAAGACCAACCGTAGAGTAAGAGGGTTGTGATGCATATCATGCTTTATTTCATGATTAAATATGTTTTCATATGATTTCTATGTGCTTTGAATTTTATTTTTATTATCTTGAAGTCTTGTTGGTGGTGATGTGTGAGAAGGGCAAAATGGTAATTTTTGCCCGAGGTGAAAATAAGGAGATAGCTTGTGGATTGAATAGGAAATAATTTTTCTAGTAGAAATAGCAACAAAAGTTGTTGTGATTTAGTGGTTAGAGCCTTGGAATTAATTCTTGAGGTCTAAGGTTCAAAGTCCATCATAGAAGCTTTAGCTTGAGTAAATTTTATTTTGCTTGGAAAGGATTGGTTTCGGCCTTAAGGGCCTAGATTAATGTGGTGATGATGTTCTAGGAGAGACATGATAGAAGTAATCTCATTCCATTCCTTTTACTCTTCTCGAAATTCTTATAGGGAAGATCATTCTTCCTTGATCTTTAATTTTCCTCAATTCTCAACTCATTAGGTTGATCAAGATGTTCTAGCCTTTTTCTTTCCAGAAAATTCAGTAGAGTGCTGAGGTCTTTTAGGATCAAAATGTCTTGGCAAAAGACTTCTTTTGGTTTGGAAAATATGGTAGAATCGTGGGAGAATTCAAGAGGAAAATCCCTCTTGAAAGCTTGCTGAAAATTCCCCTCTATCTTAGTTCATCTATCTTCATGGAATGAGTTAAGATTTTCCAGCTTGTTGTACCTTCAAAATGTCGAAATTCTAGCTCACATTCCCTCTCAAATGCTGCCAGAAAAATGGTCTTTAGGATCAGTTTGAAACCTGAAAATTCTTTGCCAATTTCGGACTGCACAAGCCGGAGCAAAGCAGGAAAAATTCCTGTACGAAAATCAGCTTTAGGAGCTCAAAACCAAGCTGTTTTCTCCCAGATTTTGTGCAGCACCTTAGCTATGTTTTTCCTCCATAAAGAAGGCTGGAAACCAGCCTTGAATACCCCTGAAATCCCCTTCAAAACTCGCTGTAAATCTGCTGGAAATGGTAGACAAAAATTCTGCCAGAAAATTTCTGTTCAGCGAAATTTCTGTGTAGAATTTTTGTCTAGCTTGTTTCCTATTTTGTTCCAACCGAAAACCCCAACCTACTTCTGTAAAAACCTCTCTTAAACCTCCATTAACAGAGATCCATTGTTCCCTGAAGCTTCTGCACGAAATTCCCTCCATGGTTGACCAAAAATCCCTCAACCAAATCCCTGCAATTTAGTTTGATTACTTTCCAAAATTTCAGCCATCTTGTTTAACAACTTTCCATAAAATTTTGCTCAATTGATCAGACATCTTTTCCACCATTGTGCACCTTAGTTTCGGCCATCACAAGCCTCCTTTAACAAGCTTTAATTCCCCAGAAAAGCTGCACAATCCAGTCGGCCATAGGAGACTTCAAGCTGTCCAAACAAATTAAGATATTCTTAGGGTATCTACCTTCCAAATTCACTTCCCAAAAATATTCTTCAAGGATTGTAACAACTAACCTTTCCTTTTCCCTTCAAAATCAGAGAATCAACTCCCTAAACCCTACTAGAATTCGGCCAGGCCTATTCCCACAAAAAATCGGCAGCTGCACAAACTCTCTCTCCCTCTCTCGATTTTTCTTCAAGCAACAAGAACACACACACACTACACCAAGAACACCTACTTCTTCTCTACACCTAATACCCCTCCAAACCACCTCAAACCCTCACGAAAATCTCCAGATTTAGTCTACTCATTGCTGTGAATCCATCAACACCAATATTAACATCTTCAAGGTAAACTCACTCTATCAACATCATCCTCTTCAAACTTGATCTCTAATGAAAACCTATATGAATAATCACACTGATGACTTCTTTCTCTCTCTCTCTCTCTCTCTCTCTTGGCCGAATGGTCTCTTCCTCCATGGCCATGCTTTCGCCACCTTTCTTGAACAAGATTAGCCATCTAGGAGTTGAGATCTTCTCTAAACTCCTTCAAATCATTCATCAATCAAGTAAGTACCTTCAATCCTCTTTTTAAAATTTAGAATCATGTCTCTAGGTTGATGAATGGCGATGGGTTTGTATATGTGATGTTGTTGATTGAAGCATGAGTATATGTATGATTGTAAAGGAGATGGGATTTAGGCATGGAATGATTATATTGGTGGATTTAATGATGAGTTGAGATTTGATGCATGTCATAGGTAGTATTTGTGATGAAGCATGCTAGAGATTATGTCACCATTGGTGAATAGGATTTATATGCATGATTAGATTTTGAAGCCATGATCATGTTTATGCTAGTAGAGGTTAAATCATGTAATAATAAATTTAGATCTATGCCTATGTGCAAGACTTGGATGATTTGATGAATTGAAGAATTGAGTATGCTATTGATTATAGTTGACCATAGAATCTTGATCATGATCTAGTTGTCCCTAAGCAAGTTTTATTTCATGAATAAAATATTTACTAATAATTTTTACTAAAGAATTTCGAAAACCCTAGGAAGGGTAGATTTGGAATTATAATATATGTAAAGGATATTTTAGTCAAATAAATAATAATTTTTCTAGAAAATAAAATAAATAAATATTATTTAAAATAAAGAAAATTAATTAAAGCCCTTATGAAAAAGATTTATACTTAATAAAATATTTACTAGATCAAAACCCTTAAGGATTTACTTATTATTTTCCAAGAAAGACTTATTAAATTTAATCTTAACTAGATTTAGCTATCAATTATTTTCTAACAACTAAACTATCATTAAATCACTATTTTACCTAGTACCACCTATGACTCTTGATCAAATAAACTCTAAATTTTCCTTAACAAGATTTAAACTTTCAACTTATTAGAATTTATTTCCTAATCCATTAATTATCTTAAATAACAAATTAAATTTAGCTTATAAACCTATTCAATTATTGTTTTGCCCTAGAGCTTGGGACACTAGGATCATGGTAGTAGTGAATTGAGTTGATTTAAAACTAAGGAAGTGGATTGTGGCTTGAATCCGATTAAGATTTGTATTTGCCCATGTGGGGTTAGGTCATCTGTCCGAGACCTTGTTGTTGTGAGTAAGAATCAGGTAAGCTCCTGCATAAAACCTATCGATGTGAAATGTTTTCTTATGGCAAACTAAATATGGAGTGTATGGACACTCGTTATTTGAAGGCAATTGAGGGTTGAATTCATCTTTATTTCCAACGCTGGAATTATTCAAAAGTTAATGAGCAGATTTTCCAAACTCGAAACTCTTTCTGAAACTGATTTCGCTCAAAACCTTGGAAACCCTCAAATTGCTATTTTCATGCAGAGCAATGCTCTGTTCATTTTATCCCAAGTGGGAAACGTCGTTGAGTACTCAATAAGGGTGGGCTACTAGGACTAGTCTTTGAAGGGTTAGGGTGAGTCTCTCAGTAGGTGGCCACCTCTGAGGGGTGAGTCCTTCCTGGATAAGATGCCAGATCCAGTGAGTCGTGCCGGTCCGAGCTAGCAGTTTATTTTGTTTCAGTCAAGTGACTGTGTTTTTGTCGGAATGGACACTTGGCGGTTATTTAGGTATAGAGAAGGAGGAGTATCTTGCCCAGTAGGCCGATCACCTTCTTTTGTCAGTCTGCACAATGTGTTAGGCATTCTGACCGGTTATGGGG
The DNA here is from genome assembly GCA_026120185.1 of Voacanga thouarsii. NCBI lineage: Eukaryota > Viridiplantae > Streptophyta > Magnoliopsida > Gentianales > Apocynaceae > Voacanga > Voacanga thouarsii. The sequence goes on along the minus strand of JANUWF010003362.1, from coordinate 1,326,604 downwards.
CCCAACGTGTGGTAACCCATATCCCTTTTCTTCGAGTGGTTGATTTCATTACTTATGTATGGCTAGAAGAGCCAAAGCGCCACTCTTGCTTTTGACTAATGTTTACTACTTGCCAATGTTTCTCTTATAAAAATTTCACACTTTGCATCCCCGAACTATTTCCACTAAACACCCAAAGCACACACGGACTTACTGAGATTTCTGTCTCACCAACTTTTATCATGATTTCAGGTTGATCCTGTTATGGGTGAGTAGCTGCCTTGGAAGAGAATGTTTTTTTATTTTATTTTATGTACTGCTTTGGGGAGACGAGTGTGGATGATTTTAACTATGGTTTTTGTTTTGGGATTTCATGGATGTACTTTTGAAGTATTTTGGGTTGTAATACATTCTTTTTAGTTTAAGTATTATTTATTTCAGCAATTTTATTTGTGACCTAGTTATAAAGACCCCTTGTCCTTTGGACGGGGCGACATCCCCGGCCCTGGCGGGCCTAGGTTTTCCGGGGTGTTACAATCTTCATCGCCATCATCTTGGTCTAATATTTTGAAAATATTTTCTCTAATATCTTCTTGTAATTTTAATTCATTAATCTTAATTTTCTTTTTAGATTTTATTTTACATTCATTGGCTAAATGTCCCTCCCCACAATTGTAACATTTAGATCTATTAACTTGCTTATCTTTATTTGTTTTATTATTTTCCTATTTTTATTTTTTAAGATTTTTTAGTTTTCTTATTTATCGACCCTTTCTTATTTTTTCTAGTAATCTTATAAAATGGTGCTATGACTTTAGAATAACTAAATTCTTGACAAATACTTCCTAATTCTTTCCTTGTAATACTATATATTCTTTCTTAATTTGTGATTTCAAATTAATATCTATGCATACTTTGAATCCTACAGTATTGCATAATAAACTAGATCTCCAAATATTAAATTATATAAAGGATATCACCTTTATAATTATTCTAAATTTTTGTCTAACCTTATCTACAAACGATGATGGTAATCCTGCTATAAACCTTTCTTTCCAAAAAGTATGATGACAATCTGCTCTAAGCATGACTTTACTAACAACCATATCTTTAAACTACCTAAAATTATGTAATTCAGGACAAGTTAAATTTGTAAGGATTTAGAACTTCTTTCCTGAAAATTTTGAAATTCTCCTATAAAATGTTTTGTAATAGCATGTGACAAAGTAATAATTGCATCTTGTTTCAATTCTTGTCTAGTTTGTTGTTCACTAGTTCCTTCGGTTTTTATCACTATGATAAGAGTAAAGATGGTGAGGATTTGTTGACACTAATTAGGTGTGAGATAGTTGTCCCACCAATCCTTTAAAGTGCTAGTACATCTAGCAACTAGGAAGGTAATGCATTGGTGATCATTATTTTTCCCATGTAATTGATAGGCAGTTATTGCTATACTCATTTCATGAATTAGATTATATACCTAATGTTTAGACATACTATATAAATTTGATTCATCATGATCACTATAAGAAGATGAAACATTAGGATGTCATTCTTCATGCTGGATATATAGGAAGAACAATTGAGGATAATAGTTTCTTTTATTAGGTTGATGACAAGAGGATCTATTTTCTCATTCATGTCTATTAAATCTATTAATAGCTAAAGAATCACACGCTTATTTATTAATATATTGAAGTGTTTGCATTTTAGAACTAGATTTTGTAATTTTAGCATTTTGGATTAATCTTTCATTAGCTCATTTAGTATATAATCTATAATTTCAAAATTATCTTATAATTTAGATGTGTCCTTATTTCGATTTCAGATAATTTAATTATGAGATTTTTATCTAATTTATTTCGATTATTATTTTCTATTGGTATATTTCTAAGACTAGATTGACTATCTATTTCTTTAATTGAGTAATTAAATAAGATAATATTTGAGTAGTGTAATTATTTTTTTGAATAGCCCTATTAATATCTTTTTGTATAGGTTCACCAAAAGTATCCAAATTTTCTAACCTAAAAGGAAAGGATGTAATAACTCTACCATCATATGATATCTTGATTTCTTCTAGAAGTAGAATGTGGGATTCTACAGTTTTATTACTAGATGTATACCATTTGTTGGTTATAAACTCTAAAGATTGTTTACTGTTAAATTCCCCTAAACATTCAAACTATTTCCAAAACAAAAAAAAAAAAAAACTAAATGTGTTTTCATTTTTTTCCATCACAGCATACTGCTTGTCTCTAGGTCTTTCTTATTCTTCCCTTTTGTAATTATTATAAATCCATTCATTTAATTGCATTGATAGGACTATTCCACAACTACTTAAGATAAATTTTATCTAATTCAAAATCATCTTTGGAAGTGCTGGTCAGTAACGAATCATGATATTTAGGTTGTTTGATTTGACTATAAGTTAGACTCTCTAATCTTTTTGTAACAATTTTATACTAAGTTCTAAGAATTTCTTTTGTAAAGTCCACTCCTCCTAAATGTTTAGGAATAGATTTGTTAGTAAAAGATCTATATTTAAACTCTGAAGGTCTTGATGTAGAAGTTCTATGAGTAGTTGGTTTGCCAAATTTTATTTCTATTGTACTATTATTTAATTCTATAACTTGTTTAAATTTTGGATAAAAAGTCTTAGTTCCTCCTAAACTTTTGTTGATTTTAAATTTTGCCCCCATTTCAAAAGCTTGATCTTCATCCTCTAACTCTAAAAATGTATCAATACTTGCCCTTCTATCTAATATGGCATTTAAATACCTAACGGATATGGGATCTCTAGGGTATTTAAGTAATTAAAACTTTTGTTCTTTCTTTATTTCTTCACAAATTTTTAATGGTTTGAGTCCCATGATTTTAAATTTTTTATTTTATTTTTTCTTATCCACTTTTCCCCTCAATAAATGCCAATTCAAGATCTAGTTCGGTGATAGATGCCTCCATCAATGCCACTACTGCCAATGAGCCACAAGAAGTTAGGTTGTGGTATCCATATTACTTTCTTGATTGAAAGATTCTAAAGAAGAGTTTTAGTCATAGTGTAATCAGAAAACATAGGATCCCATTTCAGACTCAAACTATAGTGAAAGTCGTACCAAATTGTGAAAATTCCACACTGAAATTTTTGGTACTCATCAAAGTTCTCACTACCAAAATACAATGTCCAAGTTTATCATGCGAGGGAAGAAGAATCGAACTAACAAGACTTAGGGGATATTTTTTTTGGCAAAAAACGACAACAATAGTACCAGATGCATCCCACTGTAGATCCACTACCTTGTATGTCCCCTCCCTTTTTCCCATTCTTTCCAAACATAAGAACAATTCCAGCCATTACCTACAGTTTATAGATTCCCCAACCTTTTCCTCTCATTCTTCTTCTTTCTTTCCTTATTTTTTGCTTTCATCATAGGTGTTGAGTACCATTAGATCTACCTTCTCATACTTCTTTCCTCTTGATCCTTCTTTTTTCCCCTTTTTCTCCTCTTCATTTGCCTTCACGACATCGACCATCAATATAGATCTAACTCCTTTTTTTGTTTTTTGCCAATAGCCATGTCAAGGTACAACCTTTGTAGCTATGCTTCTAGTGGGGCAGCAACATTATTAGGAAGAAGGGAAAAAAATAAGGGGAAAAAAAGGAAAAGGATTTTTTATTTTTTTAAAAAAAGATTTGTTAAAAGGGTCAAATAATTTTTAAAAAATAAAGAAGTAAAATGATTTATGAATAGGTTTAATATAAATGAATTTAAATGAAAAAAATGCATGAAAATCCCATTTCTGTTAGGTTTTTAACATCTAAATTAGACAAAATGGGAAGTATTGATATATTTATTAAGTTAAAGGGTAAAAACCAACCTTTTAAAATATGAAGGATAAAATTCATGGGGCAGAAATCAATTAGAGAGAAAACAGAGATAGAGTGCAAATTGTCAATCCCTAATCGAGACAGTAATCATATAATCAAAAGGATCAGTAGGAGATTAGTACAAAAAGAAAATTGTTTAGGCAAAAACAAAAAATTGTTCAACTGCTACAGTAGAAAGCATAAAATTGTTCATAAAAAAAAATGTGGCATAAGAGGTCAGTAAGCAACAGTCATGATTTATAGGTTAGGAAATGTGGATAGTCGTATGCTTAGTGCGGCACCCTTCTTGGAATATTGTCCAATAATTCTGTGGGACTTTCTCTTGACTACCACATACTTTTGACATTTTCTAGAGGTGCTTCCAGTTGTGGTTGGCTTGGGGGCTTGTAATGCAGCTATAAGGGTAGTAGTTGTGGGAACTTCACTCTCCTTTCCTCTATCTTTCTCACATTCTTCTGCTTTCTCCATTTCTTTTTCCTTTTCCTTTTGTTGTTGCACAACTTGCTCAATCTGTTTACCAGTCGCTTTTTCAACCTAGGGAGAGGCAGTTTCTTTTACAAGCATTTGTTCTTGAGAAGGAACTTGTTCATCATAGACTTCCTCATGGTCTTTTCCACTTTCTTTTCCTCCACATTGCTTAATGTAGTTCCTAACTTCTATAACTCAGTCGTAACTTCTATCTAAAATCCATCAAAATTTTCAGCTAAACAGTTTAAAGAATTCAAGATGCTTTGAATTAGTCCACTTTCCTCAGTATTTTGCTTGCCCTTATTTAAGGATTCTTCTCCTATTTTAGACTTCCGTTTTGTTCATGTTTAGGTAGTAGATGCAGTCTTCTTTCCTTTGGCCTTGATTTTGATAAGTTTTTTCCTTTCCTCATCTGACACATCCCTAATCAAGACCCATTTATTATTCACTTGTACAAATCCCATTTTCACGAAGGATTCCATGTTGTATACATTTGTCTTAAGATGTCCAGTAGTACAAGTGTTGAAATTCATGTTGAAATGCCTAAAGACTTTGGTCAAGAGATTGCCATAGGGAAGCACCTTATGAGATGTATTTCTTTATTGAAGCATCAGCTTCACTGCTAGAAAACCAAAACTAATCTGTCTTCCTTCAGATAGGGTCAACATTAGTATCATTTGCATGATACTCACGGATGTCTTATGCCCAAAACTTGGTACAACCATAGTTGACACGATATGGTGTAAAATCCTTCCAAAACCATTTAGTCATTTTGAATTTATGTTATTTGAATTTTTAAAACTTTTCTCTCCAATAAACCTTACCTCAAACCTTCCCAAATCAAGTAAGTTCGATTCTTTTGGAAATTTGTTCATTTCAAAGAATTAGATTCCTCCATCTCTAACTCCAAAAATTCGATTTAACATCCTATGATCAAACTCCATGTTAATGTAGCTTACTCTAGAGGTGTACCATTGGACCATAAATCCTCCGCCAATTTTCTCAAACCTTCATTTTCTCAAGTTCACATAAAATTCCCAAACCAGAGGGGTGTACAGTTTTTGCTCTACTGATAGCAAAGCCCCCCCATCCAAGATTCTCAAACATACTCAAGATGTCAGAAAAATTCAGAAAGGCCTCAGCATCAACCCAATATCCAGAAATTACAGTCCTATTTCTAGATAGCTAGTCATTAAATTTAGACTCACATTTTAGATTAAGAAATCAAGGTACTTGTGTCTTAGAGCTTTCTGTACAGGAAAGCTCTATTCATGAGTCAAATTGTGAAGCTATTTCATCAGCAATAATTTTCTTCTTTTTCTATTTGGTAGCTGGTTTGTCTTAGCCACTACTTTACTTTTCTTGCCCTTCTTCATCTTTTATTCAATTTCTTTGTCTGATTTCGGTAGTTTTGCCATGGCAAAGGCGGAAAGAAGATGAAGGATTTTTGTTTCAGTGGAGATGATGAAGATACGAAGTGAAAGAATCAGAAAGATCAATGGCAGTTTCAGATTTCAAGGAAAGAGAAAAATAATCCATTTTTTTGTGATTTTCTAGGTTCTAAAGTAGATAAATACACTCAAGTACCATTAATCGGAGATATGCACCAGAAATAGGGTCACCCCTGTTTTTGAAAAGCGCAGACATTTTGAAAATTCAAAAAGTAGGTTCTAAACTTATGCGCCTCTTCATCTGAATATCTAAAAAAAATTTGGCTTTACATGATTTTGGGTTGCTACTGTTTTGGACTCTGATTGAGTCCAAATTTGTTCGTCCAAAAGCTGAATAAAAGATATTTTGTCGAGGAGGTTTTGGATTCAAGTTTCTCAAATATTGCGTCCAAAATCTCTATCCGAAAGGTATATCTTCTAAAGTTCTGCAAGAATGAACAAAAAAATCCTTGGCAAAGTTGTTAGTTACATAATTTTGGTAATTCCCAAACCTCTTCTCAAATGATTAAATCTATCTTCGGCCGGAGGTTTAGTAAAGATGTCTGCAAGCTGTTTATCAATTGGAATATATTTAACACACACATCACCCTTAAGCACATGATCTCTAATAAAATTATGCTTAATTTCAACGTGCTTAGTTCTAGAATACTGAACAGGATTTTTGGTTAAATTGATAGCACTAGTATTATCATATAAGATAGGCACACAATTAAAATTTAAACCAAAATCAAGCAAAGTATTTTTCATCCACAAAATTTGCGTGTAACATCTACCCATTGATATGTATTGAGCTTCGGTTGTTGAAAGAGACACACAAGCTTGCTTTTTGCTATACCAAGAGATAAGGGAGTGTCCAAGAAATTGACAGTATCCATTGGTATTTTTTCTCTCAACTTTGCACCCTGCATAGTTGGCATCCGTGTATCCTATAAGATCAAATAAATTAGATCGATGATACCATAAGCCATAGTCATATGTCCTAATTATGTATCTAATGAGACGTTTTACAATGCATAGATAAGATTCCTTTGGACATAATTGAAATCGAGCACAAAGACACATTGAGAACATAATATCAGGTCGACTGGCAGTAAGATAAAGGACACTTCCGATCATATCTCTATATTTTGATTCATCCACTTTCTTACCTTTTTCATCTTTATCAAGCTTTAACGATGTGCTTATAGGTGTACTTATTTCTTTTACTTCATTTATACCAAACATTTTGAGCAATTCCTTAGCATACTTGGCTTGATTTAAGAAGAATCCATCTTTTATTTGCATGATTTGAAGACCAAGGAAAAATTAAGTTCTCCTATCATACTCATTTCAAACTCTTGTTGTATTGTCTTAGCAAATTTCTTGCACAAGGAATCGTTAGTAGCTCCAAAAATAATATCATCAACATATATTTGCAAAATTAAGATATTATTAGAATTTTTAGATTTAATAAATAATATAGGATCAACTAAGCCTATTGAAAAACCTTTTGAAAGAAGAAAACCACTAAGCCTTTCATACTATGCTCTTGGAGCTTGTTTTAAATCATAAAGGGCTTTGGAGTGTTTAAAGACATGGTTTGGAAAACATTCATGAGTAAAACTAGAAGGTTGTTCCATATATACTTCTTCTTCAATGAAACCATTTAAGAAAGCACTTTTGACATCCATTTAGTAGAGTATAAAACCTTTGAAAGATGCAAATGCAAATAACATTCTTCTTGATTCTAGCCGAGCAACGGGAGCAGAGGTTTCATCATAATCAATGCTCTTTTCTTAATTGAATCCTTGGATAATTAATCTGGCTTTATTTCTAATAACAATACCATACTCATCAAGTTTGTTTTTGAAAACCCACTTGGTACCAATTACGGGATGGTAAAGTGGTTTAGGGACAACCTTCCAGACTTGATTCCTTTTAAATTAGTTTAGCTCTCCTTGCATGGCCATAATCTAAAATTCATCATGTAAGGCTGCATCAATACAATTAGGTTCAATGCTAGAAAGTAGAGAAAAATTATCAATAAAATACCATTTAATTTTGACTCCATAGCTAGGATCACCAATGATCTGCTCTTTTGGATGGACAGATTTGTACTTCCAATCTCTTGGCAGATCTTGATTCGTGGGCTCTTCAGTACTTTATTTTTTTCTTCAACTTGTTGTTCTTCTAATTCCTTTTTTTTAGCATGAATATCAAGTGGAGGAGCTATATGCTGCTCACTACCCCTTTTTTTTTAGATACCTATATCATCATCATTTCTAGAAGTATATATACTTAATTCATCAAACACAATACGTATGGATTCTTCCACACATAGAATTCTTTTATTGTACACTGTATATGCCTTTTTGTTGAAAGAATATCCAAGAAATATAGCCTCGTTAGATTTGCTATCAAATTTTCCAAGATTGTTGCGAATATTGAGGACAAAACATTTGCATCCAAAGACTTTAAAGCATGAAATGGATGGAACTTTTTCAAATATGAATTCAAAAGGAGTTTTTCTTAAAAATGGTCATAGCATAACACGATTGATGATGTAGCCAAAAATATTTTGGATGGGACTTTTCACACAACATTGATCTTGCCATTTCTTACAAGATTCTATTTTTCCTCGCAGTTACACCATTTTGTTGAGGAGTTTTTAGCTAAAAAGTTGTATGAAACACCACTTTCATCACAGAATTTTGTAAAGTCATGGTTGCAAAATTCTCTACCATTGTCACTTCTAATTGAAATCAATTTGCAAATAAGGAAATTTTAAACACGCTTTAGTAGTTTTGAAAATTCAGAGAACACTTCATCTTTTTGAGTAAGAAATAAAATCTAAGCAAATCTTAAAAAGGCATCCACAATTACATAAGCAAACCTCTTACCACCAAGACTAGTGGTCCTCATTAGTCCAAACAAATCCATTTGTATGAGCTTAAGATGTTTTGATGTTGAAATCATTTTCTTGGGTTTAAAAGAGGTTTTGGTTTGTTATCCAAATTGGCAAGCATCACACACCCGATTTCTATCAAATCTCATTTTGGGCAGTCCTCTAACAAGTTCCCTTGAAGATAATTTGTTTAGCAAATCAATAGATATATGACCTAACTTTCTATGCCAAAGGTAGCTATCATTATTATTCACAAAGAGGCATCTAATATTATGAGTCACAAGATCATCAAAATAAAGTACATACACATTTCCAATACAATTAGCAACAAAAATAGTCTTATTGCTGGAACTATCCATGATAATGCAAAAATCTTTTTCAAAAACAACTTTGCATTCATTATCACATAGTTGGTTGATGCTAAATAGATTATACTTCAATTCATCAATTAATAGCACTTGTTTGATGATAGTTGAAGATCCCTTACCAATATTACCTATGCCAAATATTTTTTCTTTTTGTTTATCTCCAAATGTGACAAATCCATCGCTTGTAACTTAACTATTTTCTAGCAGTCTGGCATTTCCAGTCATGTGCCTTAAGCATCCACTGTCCAAAAACCATTTTGTGGAGCTCATCTTGTCCAACAAATGTTCATATACATAAGATGGAATAGTGATTTTTGGTACATGTACCATTTTAGGTCCATAGGGGTTAGTGATAGTTCCTTTTACCTTCCAAACTATTTTTATACCAAATACCATATTCTTCCTAACAGGACACTTAGATGCTTTGTATTCATATTTTTCACAATATGTGCAACACTTATGTGTCATATATAACGAAGCAGCTTTTACAAAGTTAGATTTGTAATTTTCAGCTTTAATCTCATACCTATAGCCTAGACCATTTCGGTTTCCAATTATGTGTTGAGCACCAAGTAATTTTTTCATTGTTTTTGCCATTTGTAAACTTTTCAATGCTTGTGGTAAGATCATCGACTCTATTTTTCATATCCTCAAAATTGCTAATCATAATTTCAAGAGAATGAATTTTGTCACACAAGCATTTATTTTCTAGAGACACATGATGTACGGAAGTAATGATAATATCCTTTTCAATATTTGAGCACATAAATAACTCAAGTGAGACTTTGTTCTCATTCAACAGTTTTTCATTCTCATCTAATAAAGAATTAATTTCATTTTCATTTCTTTATTTCTTCTAAACAGCTTTATAAGTTCATGAAACATGTCAAAAAGCAATTCACTAGAATCATCAAGCTTTTCACAATCAGAATCATGCAAATCGGTTATCAAATTTGGAGAAGTATGATTTACCTTATCATCCATAGCCATAAAGCAAATGTTCGCTTTTTCATTTTCAGAATCACAACTTTCTTCAGTCTCAAATTCAGCTTGATCCCAAGTTTCAATTAATCCTTTTCCTTTCTTCAACTTTGTGTCCTTCTTCTTCTTTTTAAATTGCTTAGCTTTCTTTTTTTTTTTTTTTTTTTTTTTGCTACTGGACAGTCAGTGATGAAATACTCTGTGCTTTTGCATTCAAAACATTAAGGCTAAAAGGAGGAAGTTTGTCCTTTATTTTTCACAAGATTCTTACCCTTTTTGAAGTGGCCCTTTCTAAATATTTTTTCTAAACTTTTTGACAACCATAGCCAATTCTTCTGCGTCCAAATCAGTGACATCGTTACAATCAATTTGATCACTGTTAGCTTCTTCATCAACTACTTTTAAGGCAGTTCCTTGTTTGCCTTTGTCATTATCTTCATGCTCATAAAACCTTTTAAGTTTCATTTCATAGGTAAATAGAGAGCTAATTAGCTCTTCAGTAGTAAGCTATTTAGGTTTTTAGATTACTCTATAGCCAAGGTTTTTGGCTGCTAACTTTTTGCCAAAACATCAAGCAATTTTCTAGTTTACTCATCAAGGGAATAAGTTTTCCCATACACCTTTAGCCCATTCATAATATTTGTGAACCGAGCGAACATATCAGTGATGTTCTCACTTGGCTTCATAGTAAATAATTCATAGTCTCGGACTAAAAGTCCTACCTTTGATTCTTTTACTTAATTAGTCCCCTTTTGGGTAACTTCAAGTAATCTCAATATTTCGTAAGCTGAATCGCAACTACTAACCCGGTTGTATTCATTAGCATCAAGAGCACAACACAATATATTCATTGCTAGAAAATTTAAAGTCATTTTTGAAATATCCTCATTGTCATATTCATCACTCTATTTAGGCACTTTTCTGCCTTCAACAAATTTTAACTGGACAAATGGTCTATTTTCAATCAGATTTCACAACTCAAAATTGTTTGAGCAAACATAAATCTTCATTCTATTTTTTTCAAAATGTATAATTACTTACATTGAATAAAGGAGCTGTGTAAGACCCTTCGATGTAAGGCAAAGCAGATGTGTTTGCCATATGGATCTTTGCTACAAGACTGTTAAACCAAAGATAATATAGACCAACACTCTTATACCAATTGAAAAACCTTAGAGGGGGTGAATAAGATTTTTGGCAAACAAATTCAAATTAAAAATTTGATGCCTTAAAAAAAATTGAATTGAATAGCAAAAATGCTTCACTGCTTCAAGAGTTCTTTGCAACTTTAAGAATGCAGGCACGGGTCATTTAAATCAGGACAGAATAATAAAAGAATGTTATGAAATAAAAATGGATAGTTGAGATGTCAAAAACAAGTTTAAATTAGAATGTAAATGTCATAAATAAACCACTAATTTTAGCAAAAAAGATATAGCATTGAAGGTTAGAAGACAGTGAAAATGCAGTGAAGAAATTTAGACAAATAGTACAAGAAAAGACTCAAGGATTTATAGTGGTTCGATCCTTAAATGATCTACATCTACTACCTTAAGTTATCATTTAGGATTTCAACACCACTCACTGAAAACTTTTTCCCAACTCAATGGTGATAGGTGACACCAATATTGCATAAAAGGATCATCATACTTGGTTTTACTCCCAACCTCTTTAATCACAATAATCAAGGCTCACTCGAACTAGGTTTTATCTCTTTAATCTTGATACAAGTCAGATGGAAAGAAAGATTACAGAAATAGCTTACAGATTAAGTAGAATGTGAACAAATAAGCACCAATGCATTTTACCTTTAAAACAATTTTATTTCACTTTGAAGCACAAATGGAAAAGGAGATTTTTATATTCTAAAATGTAAGAATGTTTCTGGAAAAAAAAAATAGCACAAAAATACACTTCAAAATTGAGTTCTAAAGCCTTTTATAGGAGCCAAACTTGAAGTCCCAATGGCTAGTAACAGCTAGTTACTTTCTATTAGGATTTTCAGGATTTTGGATTCACAAAGTGGAAGGATGTCCATCCAAAAGGTAAGTCCAAAATGGTACTTTTTACAAAAAATATATATTTTTTGAAAAATGCTACAAATTATTAGATGGAGTTTTAGATATAGAGATCTATCCAAACTACTCAATCTAAACATCTAAAGACCTACTCACAAAGACTTCACGATTTGCAAGCTCTTAAGTTGAAGTTATACTTAACTCGGATTCCATTACTCAAGAGTTACTTAGCAGTCTTATTTGCACGCCTTTAAAAGAATTGAGGTCAAACATATCATATCACATATAAATCACACAAATTAATCCTCATCAATGTTTGTCATAAGTCAAAACACAGAAGAATACCCTTAGGGTTAACACAATTAATTACCAATCTATGTAAGAAGTTTAGAAATCAGCTTAAATTTATTTTAAAATATAACTAATTTAGCACATATCAAATTCTCCACACTTTTGCTTCTCCTCAAACAAACTAAGTCAAGGCAAAGAAATCATACAAACTTTCAACAAATCATCAAATACATCAAAAATACCACTCACCAAGTAACCAAATCACTTAGTAACTATACTCAAGTCTTAAGCATACTACTCACATTATAGGTTCATCACAAATTAATCTAACAACCCTATCGAAAACCAACACTGAGGTCAAGAAACTGTGTAAGATATAAAAACTCATTTTAAGACTCAACATTATTAAGCAATAAACCATCATCTTACTCAATGAAAACATTTTTTTTTTCAATTAAGGATTTTTCCTCTCTATTTGTCATTTTTTCTTCACTTGGAGCTTTTTGACCTTGTTTGAGATGTCATAATAGCCTTTTGACACGAGAAGAGACAAGAGTCTCTATTTATGCTTGGTTATTCAATTGAGATTACAATCTCAAATGGATACTAGCACTATTCATGTTTTCAACCCAAGAGTTTTTGCATTTTTTAGGTTTTAAGCGTTAAAAACAACAGAATAGAGATTTATCCATGCTCCATTCTTTTTTTTTTCTTTTTTTTCCAACTTCTTTTTCTCAAAACTTGCAATCTATTTTTTCAACTTCTTTCTTAAAAGTTGGGAAATTTTTATTATAAAATAATACAAATTTTAACTCAATAGATTTTTTGTATGCAGAACAAAAACTTGACCAAGGTACTAGCAATGTCTAAGATCATCAAACTATATCATTCAAAATCTATAATGCAAGTTTAATACCCAATTCTTTCATATGATTGCCTTATAGCAACATAATCAATAAGTAATAATTCAATCACTCAACAAATTGCCTCATAACTTAAAGAATTATAAAGTAAGGAAACATACCTTGAATTAATTAACTAAAAGACAAACTTCCATTGTTTAGCTTACATAAGAAAGGTCATCAAAAGAGATTAAAAATATTAAAGTACAAAATCATAAGGACAACAAATATTAAGGACATTAAAGTACATCAAATCTTGAACTAACCCCTCTATACTTGAGTTGTGCATTGCCCCTAATGCACTACACACACATGAAAAGAAAACACAAAAAATAAAAATAAAAAAGTTAGAACATAACTTTCTCAATAAGTAAATGTGAAGATGGTTAGTCATTAGAAAAATGAATAGAATGGGTTGTTCTAATAAGAGGTATTTTTGGAGTTATTGGATTCTAATAAGATAATGAAACAAATAAAAAAATTAAAGGAAAGAAAAAAAAACAAATTAATGACTAGATTACTAAAAAATTAGTCTTCCTAACATTGCAGTCCTTGGTAACGATGTCAAAAACTTGATATCCACTTTCGATAACTTAGGCAAGTGTACATATCATTTCCCTATAGTAATAGTAATAATAGCATGCACTAATTATTGATGCGTAAATTTTGGGTGTATAAAAATCATCAAATTTAAATCCATCCCTTAGTCAAGTTTTAATTAAAAATTAATCTTAAAATACACATACGAGTAAGTATACTCATCGCAAGTATAGTATAGGGAATTAACGAGTATCGATCCTCAAAGAAACAAGCACACACTAGTCACTTTTCATTCATTATTTAACCAACCAAATAAAGTAAGAAAATAATAAAAAGAAATATATACAACTCAAAGATGTAAAAATATCCAATTTAGACAAAAGCTTTTGAAAACATGATAATGAATCACTTAGTACATATCACAATCAATTATTATCTTGGTCTCATGAAGGATTTAAAATATATCTACTTCATTTGCAATCCGTGGAATCACTATCTTCTAGTTAAATTAGTGAATATATTATGTCTCAACCAATTTATTCAAAAGATGTATTAAAATCAATCATCATATAAACCCTTACATCCTAGGTGATTTAAAACATGAAATTAGCCAATAAATCTATATTCTAGCAATTATCAACTAACCTTTGATTACCCAAGTTCTTGACAATTAACCCATTTTTCAAGCAAGTTAAGAGATAAGAAATATGAAATTAATCAACTGGAGTCATTACCAATCCCTTTTTCAAGCAAGTTAATAACAAAAATCAATCAACTAACTCCGTAAGAAAAATAAGTAAGCAAATCCCAAGATAAATAATTAATTGATAAAAAGACTAAATTAACTCAAAAAAATCATGAATTTCAAAAATAATGTCAAATTACAATGGAAATATTAATTACATAATTATTTAAGAAAAAGAAAACAAAGGTAAAAGAAAGCACTCATACACAAACCTCTTTCTTCTCCTTTGAAAATCTCTTGAACAACCCTCCTTGATTTGATGAATTCCTTCTTTAATGAGTAATTTTCTTATTTAATCCTTGAATTCACCTTCTATTCCCCCTTCTCTCTTGTGTTTTTTCTTGCTTTTATAGGCTTCTTTGATGCTAAATTCGTTGCTTGAGAAGTCTTGGCCGAGTGGAATTCGGAAAATACCAAAATCATTGAAAATTTTTCAAATTCGTGCACAGGATTTTGCTGGTTCAGAGTAGACCTAGCGCCGGGTCCCTTCAACCCACCTGACGCCAGGTGTGTTTTGTTCCTACCCTGAATTTTTGCTCTATTTTCCCTGCTATTCCAGAATGGACCTAGCGCTGGGTTCACTGGCTAGGCTTGGCGCCAGGTGTGTTCTGAAATTTCTCTAATTTTGCCCGAAATTAACTTAAATCTATACAAATTTGTCAAAAACACTTTTCACAAGTAAAATTTCAAATTGTAAGAAATACGCCTAGTTTTTACATCAAAAGTATCTCAAATTAACCTCAAATAATTAGAAAAATAGTAATGATTTTAGCCCCTATCAAGTATTGTTCTCTCTTGGCCTACTATAAGTATTAGTACAAACCTTCTTTTTATCATACAATCAACAATAGCTAATTAGGTAAATTAAATAAAATCTAAACAATGAAATAATAACTAGACAAGAACTCAATTAATACACTAGACATTGCTAGCACCTTACCCAACATCTTGGACGAGTCGGAATTCTTAATTCAAATTATATACTCTCTATACTATATAACTCTTATCCCTAGATTGATCGAATGGAATCTCTTTCTAAATGAAACTCCCAAGAATACATTAGCCGACTATGTGAATTCCTATGATAGGTTTGATCATATGTGAATTCCTATAATAGGTTTGATCATAACTCAGAAGGTTTTTGTTATAGTATCTCTAGCATATTGCATGCAACTCCTATTATCCATGGGTAATCTAATCATATACATGATTTCTCAATCTACATAAAGAAATAAAAAAATTTATTCAACTGGCTAAGAAGAATTCAACTCAAAATATAAATTATGAATAATTCACAAGAATATGAGTCTTTCAATAAATCACAAAAACCATCTTAACAAATCGAGTTCGGGGTTTAATCTATCTAAATTAAAATAATTTAATTCATACTAACACAAGTAAAACCAACAATAATCAGATAACAATAAAACAAAGACTCACTCTTATGAAATCTTGGAATCGTTTATCTTCAATGGATAATTGTTACAAATCTCGTGTTAATTCTCTATGATTGTATTTCATTTGTGTGTTAAAGGGCTCTTGGCAGCTCTACTCTAACCTTACTAAGGTGAGACTAAAGTAGCATAAGAAAATAATTTCAAACAACTCCTATTTATAGAAAAAACTAGGATTTTGAAGTTAAATTTGGGTAAGACACAACATGAAATATTGTCATATTGCAATGTGCGTTTGAACTATATAAAATTCTTTTGGAAGGCAGCAAGTCAGTGCTTGAACATGACCTAGTACATAGTCACGTCTCAGCCTATGTTACTCTTTAAAAGGCAATTTTTGATGCTCTGTTTGGCCATGTTCATTCCTTGTTCAAACATGGACTCTTATACGGCCTAGGATACACCCGTGTAGCTCTCAAAATGCAAAAACTTGTGATTTTCCACCCTTTTGTGCATTAAAACGCATCCATAATCATTCTTAAGCTTCCTATTCATCTAATTAAGTTGTCAAATTAAATATAAACAAAGTTAAGTACCAATCCATATAAGAAGCTTAGAAAACCACCTTGAATTCGTTATAAGAATATGGATAATTTAGCACTTATCACAAATGCATATGTCTTTTTTTTTTTTTTTTTGTAGTATAAGTAGCAATCACTGAGCATCATTCTCTAAAGAAGTACAAATATTAGTAATTGCATTCTTTTTATTATCTAATTGGCAATAACTAGTTACGTAAATTAAGTAAAGTCTAAACACTGAAATAATAACTAGACAAGAACTAAATCAATGCACTAGATAGATAACAATCAATAGATAGATGAGATTTAGATGTAGAATCCCCCTTAAACATTCATATGTTAAGACTTTTTTGGATTTAAAGACTAACTCAATATCTTGGATAGGTTGGAACTCAGAAATTAAATTATATACTCTATCGAGTTATATAACTCCCACTCTCAGGTGGATTGAGTGGAATCTCTTCTTAAACAAAACCCTTAAGAATGCATTAAAACTTTATGAATTCACATGGTATGTTTGACCATAACTTAAAAGATTGATATTATTCTATCTCTAGAACCGTACGTAATTCTTATTATTCATGAGGAATCTAATTGTATACATAGTTTCTTAATCAACTTAGAATCATGTTTTGCTACAAATGTAGTTTATGCAAAGCTATTGTTGTAAGATAGCATCAATCTCTTAAATTCCACACCTCTTCAACATCATTTCACAAAATAGATGCTAAATCATACAGTATTAGATCGCATATCAATGCAATCTCTCATTTTAAGCAACAAAATTTAAGAAGTTCTTGATGGAAGATTTTGCGAAACAAAATCTATAATTAGGTGCTGCTGGAAGGGTTAATGGATGCTTTGTTGGTTCATTTGCATTAGTGATAGGAATCGCTAGTTGGTTTGTTACTATAAAACATAGATGGAGAGAAGAATCATTGCAAAAACTAACTACAATCTTTTTCTATCCATAAAGATCCCACCAAAGCATCTTTTACTTCTAATCGGCTATGAACTAAATTTGAATTATTTTCAACGAGTCCACAAGAAGTGATTCTATTTCTTTTTCATTAGGTTCAAGTAGAGACCAAAGGTTTTGAGTGACTGATTCGACGGAACAACTCAAAAGATAAAGAAGTGCTATTAATTTCTTCATACTTAATCCAAGTTTGAAGTACCATTTGTACAAATAATAATCCCATAATCCCCTTCCGTATATGATTTCCTGTTTATATAGATAGATATGTGTCTTTTTGTACTTTTAGTAACGCAATAAACATATGAAATATTTTTACCTTGATTTTGTGATTGAGAATTTATGCAACCAAGTCATTCTATTGAGAAGTTTGATTGGCTCCAAAAGTTATAAGATGATACAAAAATATTGTTTCAATAAAAAAAATTACTACATACCATGACATCAGTACAAGAATAAAGAATATATAAAGTTTGAGAAAGACCAAAAGTGAATTTGGGAAGAAGCAGCTGTAATCTCATTCTAGTGGGTCATAAAGGGCATCTTGGACAAGTTACAATTAACCGTTGTACTATTCAAGTATATTTAAAGACCGGTCTCCTTTAACAATAACTATTCTAGTACTTGTTGCTTGTTTTCTTTGATGGTATGTTTCATGTCAAGATTGTAATTTTTTTTTCCTACTCAGCTGATTGTGCATGATAGGTGTAACACCTTTAGGCTTGGTTTGATTGGACTGTTTTATGGAAGTAAATGAGGAGGGAAAGTAAATGTGGAGGTAAAAGAGACATTTACCTCGTTTGGTTGGATGTAGATGTGGAGGGAAAGTATATCAGGAGGAGTACCACTCCCCCTCCACATCAGCATTTCCTCCCCTCCTAATTTGGAGGGATTAGGAGAGAGAAAATAAAGTGAGAGTAATAATGACAACATTGACCACATTTTTAACATTAAAAATTTTTAATAAAATAGATAATGAGGGATAAAATAGTAAACTAAATTAATTATTCTCTCTCTTCTTCCCTCTCCTTCCCTTTCTATTTTCACTCCAATCAAATAGGATAAGAAATACATTAACTTCCCCTAATAGAAGTAAAATGTGCCATTCCTCCTTCCCTTTTCTCTCCCCCTCCCCTTCGCGAACCAAAACAAGCCTTAGAGTAACATTTATTCTTTTTTTTTTTTTTTGTGACTACCTATAATAAGCTTCAAACCTCTTTCCTCCTTCTATCTAGTTGAATTTCGAAGGGTCTTGATTGATTCTTATTCATGGTATGGTCTCTAATTTGATCACTTGTTTATATATAAATTAAGATACATATATTTTGCATTGTAATTGAAATAAATGTTTTAAAGAAAGTAACTCTTTACATGTTTGTTCTTTTGACAAACCATTAACAATATGAGGTTGAAAGCTTGATCAAATATGATTGTTCAAAAATCTTATGTTAATAGAAGTATGAAACATCTAATAATATGATCAATTAGCAAAACAGATCATGCTTTGTATATACAAAAAAAAAAAAAGAAACATATAATTATATCCAAAGTTCTTTTGGGAACATTATTTATTGCAACAGTCGATGCTAATTAATTGAATAGCAATAATAGATTAGCTTTGCATAATAATGGCGCATTTCTTTAATATAATGAAACAATTATGTACTCATTTTCTTATTTGTAAGTATTGTAACTATGATTATATATTGAGTTGAGAGGCAAAAAAAGTCCTTACAAATGTCACCAGTCTCAAATCAATTACAATTAAAAGTGCAAAATCAATGCCAAGGCCACCAACCTTAGCTGACTCTTGGTAGTGATGCAAGTTCAAATAAGCATAATGATTCCCCTTTCTCTTATTTCCTTACCTTTTCAACTTTTTCTTTGGATGCTCAGTGTATTGTCTTACTTTATTTCAAATTCTAAAATTTTGTAAAACTATACTCGTCATTCACCAATTCTTCGAAAAAAGTTAGACTATTTTGTAAAATTTACACTTCTGTATAAGGTGAAAAGAAAAGTTTACACCACTTTTATGGGAATACAATAGCAGGCCAAGAAGAAGGAAAAACTTTCTGACTCCCTTTCCTGAAGCTAGTGAAAGATATCTAAGTATTTGAAGTTAGAAAAACACATGAACCTCAGAGAGAAAACATTAGATTCAGTCTTTCATTATGACATGAATATTTTATGAAAACAACATTTGTCTAATATAACTTTCAACTTGCTTTGGAAAAAAAAATCCACATACAAGAGAAGAAAAATAGCGTATTCCAATCATTTAAATTACCAAAAAAGGCCACTGTACTCAATAAAACTATAATTGTACCCCCTCTATATAGCATAAGAAAGAAAGCACACGCATGATCACCTAATCAAAATAAAATGGCTAGAATGATCAATAAAACCATAATAGTACACCCTTTGTCTCAGAAGAAGACAGTTGGCTCATGTTAACACCTAAATTGCTATAAAATGTTTTTATTCTCGAGAATACTATGGAAGTACCCTCTCTATTGAAAAGGAAATTTCTCTATTTACCTTGTGAAATCTTTAGTTTAGAAACAAGCCGATGTACCTTTTATGATGCCAATCAGTTCTACATTATTTCTACAAAAGTAAAGAAATTCTTTCAAAAAAATAAATAAATAAAATTGTACATAGATTACTTCAAGGAAGAAAAAATGAACACATCAAGAAGTAAAAAAAAAAGAATATTTTTCTTCTTTTAATTAACTAAATTTCAATCCGTTGGAAAAAAATTGCATTATTATCAAAATATAAAAGAAAAATCCATCCTTTTTCCACTGTAATATCCTATTACTTGTATCATCTGCTACTGACTAGATTGCATCAGAACATTATTTTGATTATTACTCCATAGAATTGAGAAAAAACTCAATGATGCCAAGCAGAAAAATCCATTCTTGCACCTACAGACTACTTCTACATACCATATGCCATATATCACAAGTACTATAGAGATTGAACAAGAAAAAAAACAAAAAAAACGTACAAAGATATATAATAACATATGTGCACATCTTTACATATACTTAAATGATAGCCAGCACAATTGAGATATATAATTCCCAACAGAAAATTCAAGAATTCTACCTTAGATTCCAAAGTGTTTCGATTTGCTTACACAGCAACTCTATGGGCACCTAAAAAATGAGAAATCTACTAGATGAAAAATAAAAATTCTTGGTTTATTATTAATCATCAATGACATGCAAACAAAGTATGGGGATTATAATAGCATAGTAACAATAAAATATAAAAAGAAAAATGAGTGAAAATTTAAGGCATCCTACAATGTACCACCGAGAAATATATGTATATTTTTTTGGGTTATTAAGAATCAGTAATATGTAAACGAAAAAGAAAGACCTAACACCAGACATCATGCAAAATTTGCTGAAAAAATTTGGCCAAAGTATAATAAAAGTATAGTTACAAAATTAACTATGTGACAATCATTTTCATTGGTGATGGATGACATGCATGAGAAGAAGTATACAAATATATTAACAACCAATTCCCATAATGACTTAGAAATTAATCTATTGTTCAAGTAAATATAAAAAAAACAAAAATTGTTGTATATTACAGAAATAATTGAATCAGGAGAAAGAAGGAAGTGGAAAACAGAAAAAACCCACTTTTCTCTTGTTGAATCTGTTAACTCCCCCTTCTTTGCCTTGATCTGAACCCCTCAACCTTTTAGGTTTCACTGCTTCAACTCCTTTCAACCGCATGCAGCGGCAATGCAATTGTAGGAAATTTATCTATGTTATTTAACTAACTGGGTAGAGATAATTTGAATGGAAGTAATAATCACATATTTCGTGGAAACAAAAAATTTCCGACTTGAACAAGTTACTACTTACCCTAATTTTTCTTGGAAGCACGGTGGGCTTTTGTCAATGTTTTGGAAACAAAATCAAGTCCCATGAAATGTCAGCAGCCATTATCCCCCCCCCCCAGCCCCCTCTTCTTTAAAACTAATCTCATAGTTTGGTGGAATTGAAACTTTTGGATAAAAAATGAAAAAAAAAAAGAGAAAAGGGAGATAATAGAATATTGTTGATAAGTAAGGCCTTGATCTACTATGTAATACCTCTTATTCAAGTTGGAATAATGTAATAATGTAGTAATATTAGGCATGCATTATGAAATTTTTCCGATTATATTATTCTGAGCACTAGTCTTTCTTACTCAATAATTGTTTATTTGAATAATGTTTGCTACTTAACTGTTTTGATACTAATATGAAAAGTTTTAGGATATAACTTTGCTGCCTAAATTATTAAGTAGAGAAAATTTTGTAGTATATTATTTTATACCAAAACTTTAATAATATACCATGACAATGGTTATCGTATGCTTAATTGCGGCATACACGCGGGGTTATTCATACTAATTAATGACATGGGATTATAAATCCTGTACGAGCCAGCGTGGTAATATCGGTTGGACTAATATTCCTTCTAAATAAAATAGTAATGCCAAATTTTAGATAATGGAACGTATTTTGAAAATATAGAATGATATTTGATTAAAAAGCCTAAAGCTTATATTATACACCATGTTATGATGTTGATAATCTGTTTTCCCGAAGAAAAGAGTTATACTTCAATGATTTCATTAGAAATTCTTCTCAACAAGAAATAATGATTTCTATTTACCGTTCCAACAATTTCAATCATGCATCATAACACCAGGATTGGTAAAACTTCTCACATTACACTACGCGACTTATTGAGATATATTATATCTCACACCAGTTTATCCATACTTTTTAGGCAGACTTTTGAGAATACCCGGATTTGTATAGAGGTAAGACCGAAGAAGCTAGTTGATGTAATTTGAACTCTTTTGCCTTACTATTAGTCGGGTTTAGATCCAAGAGACTTTGTAGCTGCAAATTGTGTAAGCAAATGATCACAGTTTATAATATAATTTCTTTTGGAGTTATTAAGTCTCTAAATGTGTTATATTTTAAATTATACCGTTATAAAGACCTCTTGTCATTACGATGGGACGACATCTGCAACTATTCGAACCTTATAGTTGTGGAGTGTTAGCTACTGTGTATGATTTGAGAGGGAAAAAGTAATATTATAAAATGATTAAATTATCTGGGATGGTCAAATGAATTTGGAGTGTAGAAGGTGTTGATGAAATTAGTCATCCATTATGATATACACAATCCTCTATTAAATCTAAAACTGTTGAAGAAGAAAAAAATTAAGAATTACCAAAATAATTTGCACAAACAATGATGTTCTCTTCTCATATTTTGTATGTAGATTTAGATTGTATGACTCTCCTGCGGGACCAGTGATCTTGTGGACCGTTGAAAAAAACAAAATGCGCTTTCCTGGCCCACTCAATTGGGCTCAAATGGGCCAATCAACTAAGAATTCAGTTCAGTAAAACCAATTCAATCTCCCGCTCTTCAGTATCTATCAGTCAACCGCGCCCAATTGTAATCCTCCAAATTCTCTCACTCTCTCACACGCGCGCGCGCGGAGAATGCTGGGAAGGGTGAGACGCCCATCGATAGGCTCGCTAGAACAATTGGAGCTGGAGAGACCTCCTTCCAAGATTATCAAAGACGATCCTCTCTCCATCTACGGTAGTTACTCTCAATCCTCTCCTGCTCTCTCCATTTCTTTTTCTTTTTTTAATGAATAACTGAATGTGGAATTATTGTGGAAATGGGTAATTTTTGGTTTCAGATAACAAGGTGTTTTTTTTATTAATTCTGATGAATTTTTTGGATCTTCGTAATCTGGGATAATCATGGGAAATGATGGTGTAAATTATGGGTTTTTTTTTTTTTAATTTACAAGTGATGTACATTTGGAGATGAAAAAGGCACTACTAGTTGCTGTTCTTGGAAGTTCAATTTATTGTTGGAATCCCCTCTCTCAGAATGTTCCTTTTGCCAATCGATTTGACAATAAATTTAAGAATCTAAGAAGTGGGATTTAATATAATTACATGCCTAACATGTTTGTGTTTTCAAAACTCCGTAACTGAACTTAGAACTTCGAGTCAGATAATGCTGCCTTTTTTGCAGTCCTCTCTACCAATGCCAGAGTTGCAAGATTAATTCTCCTCTATATATGGTGATTATCTCGAAATAAGACCCGGGTATTCATTTATTGAAATTTTCTTTCTAACAAAGGTTACAAGAACTGCTGCTCCATATGTTTCTTTCCTGTGATTCTGTGTAAAAATGTTATGCCAGGTTGTCTATCTTTTGGTGGAAATTTGTTAAACGACGCATCTAAATATGCTAATTCATTTTTTGTAGTTGTGGTGGGTTTTATAGTGCAGTAGCAGAGAACAATTTAACTGAAAATGATTTGGCAACGGAACCTTAAAAGGGAAATGAATGTTTATACCCTAAAAGATAATATTCACTAACATATAGTTGTATAATACTTTAATAGTTTTGTGTTAGCATACATTATCGTTTGATAAAAACATAAAATCATTGGCAAAATACAAGTGAGATGATTCTGAATTTGATTGCCATGTGTTCTAGAGAGTACATTGAGGAAGCTTAAGGAAGGTTCACAGCGTTGTCAAAAGCTGACAGTGGAGGATTGCACAAGCACGGATAACAGTCATGTTGCTTCTTGCTTTACTGACACAATAAACAATGATTGCTCGTCCTCTGATTGTTCTCACAATTCCAGCATTTGTCAATCCATGACCTTCTCAAAAGAGAAAAGGAACAAAAATATTTCTGTTCTTTATCTTTTTTCCAAGTATATGACTCATAGAGATAATCCAATCTTGTCTGATAAGGAAGCAATGGTTATAGACAGTGCCAGCTCCCCTGGCAGTAGTTCTCCTACTCTAAACCAATGTCAGTTCATTAGCAGCTCAGAACAGCACTTGCAAGAGGAATGCATTGATTCTCTGGTGATTTGATTAGATTAATTGAGCTTTTCTCTGTAACCTAAAGGTAATTTCAATACTTAAGTTGTTATTTGTTTCCACTTGGGACAAATAATGAGATATGTGTTGATTTACACTATATGACCATGTTTCTGTTAGTTGTAGTCAACTTCTGAAAGAATATCTTTTTAGTTGTTCGTGAATTCATTTTGTAAAAGATGGAAAAGAGGCTTGAGCTTTCTTGTTTTATAGTTGTTGCTGAAAGTATATTTTGGAATTGATTTTGTAGAAGAGAATTGCCTTAACTCGCTGTGATCTTAGCAACTCACAGTAAATTAAGTTCCAAATCATACATACACTAGTTCAAAGGGTTCTGCTGCCTCATTTTGAGAAGTACTTGAAATTAAGAGTTCCTTTTGCATCGTTGAATGTCAAATGTTCATCTTAACACTGTTAATGCTTTTGTAAAACTACATTGTCAATAAAAGATCTAAACACACACAACATTCTCAATATTAAAAGAGAATGACTCGAAGCTCATCATTTCTGTCATCCTTCTGTTGTTGAATTTCCTTTGGTGTAGTGACTGCAGAAGGATTTGAATCTTCCACCTTGATAATTTGCAATGGATCTCCAGTAGTCTAAGGATGTCCTAGTTGTTGCAAAATTTTAGAATGAGGTATTAAAGACTTGGAGGGTGGAATTCAGTAGCTTTCTGGTGCATTGGATCAACAAAACGAAACTGAAGAACTTTTAGCTGCCAAAAGCCCTCTTCAACCTTCCACTCGTCTCCTGTGAATGCATTATATCCAAGTTTATAAGCATCTCCAGAAGAGGTGACATACCAAGAATGTTTACGTACTCCAGAGGCAGGGAGTTCTAACTTGGAGTCAACTTCCTGAGCCCCGGTGGACTGCATTCAGATTGGGCACCATTGCCGTTCTCTGAGTCAAAGAATTAAAACTCCAGTTCAATGCTTGAAGCTGTTGTAGGTGGTTAAGATTCTTGAAAGGAATATGTTATGTAGAACAAAAGTATGTTCATCATCTTCTCCTAAAGATGTATCGGGCCAAAAAAAATCCTGCTTTAGAATGAAGATGCTTCCAGGACTCCCTTGACACGGTTGAAGCTTTGAACCTTTTGGTAAGAACTGGACTTTGTAATTCCATAATTAGGATATTGAAGGAAGAAAAGTGGCAAGAGTGGTCAACTCTAGGTACCTCAGATGAATTGGCCTTACCACCATTGACAAACTATCTAAATACGTAAAAGTGATGTCCAGCAAACATTAATTTTACTACTTCCACTTATGAACACAACAGGTTTTCACCTTGCCATTGGAACTTCTTTTCTCCAAGGTCCAAACCATATGTCAAAAAGATCCTCAAAATATTATTCTGCTGCATCTTCCGAACCTTTTGGTGTTACTTCTTGCAGAAATCCAATCCCATTGCAACCTGTGCTCTAACAAGTCTCCATACAGGTATCCCAAAATCTTCCACGGAAGCTCCCAAATAAAAGAAGCATGCTTTCAAGTGATGAAGCAAGTAGTTGTAGCTCAAACCAAGTATATATCTCCAGATATTGGTTTGCACCATTAACTACAACTGAACTTGTGTTTTCTACAATTTTCAACCAGCCATGCCTTGTCCTTTTACTCTTGAAGAGAACTCCAGCAACCACCATGATTGTTAGTCCTTTGCGTTATCTTTCAATCTGCTTTTGAATATCAACCAAATGGGGTAGGACAACTTCTTTCCAACTTTCTATCCCTAGAAAATATACACTTCGGGAGTAATATTTGGTTTTGCATAGATTGCTACATCTGCTAACTGACCAGTTATCATATCCGACTTCCATTCTAATCATCTGGAAAGGACAACATTACATCATTCCATAATTTCCATTCTTTAGTACTTCAAATGCCACCAATGACAATGAGACACGTCATACACTTCAAGCTTCTATAAAGCTGCTCTAATAATTTCCCAACGCGCGCGTGTGTTTTTCTTTTTGTTCCATCACATTTTTCATTGCTAAGTGAAGCAACACAATTTAGAAGTCTAAGCAGGATCTCTCTCAGCCGATATTCTTGAGACACCGTCAACCTAGCGATGGCAATGGAGTGAGGGCGGATTGGGTTGGGGGACTAAAAATTTCAGTCTCACCTCTTATATGCTCCTATTTCTTCATTCTCGGTTTGTTTCTCTCACGAAAAAAGGCAGGAATTCCCACCCCTGACCCGCTGAAAATAAAACAATCCCCAATCCTAATCCAGCGGGGAAACAGGGACCCATTTAGACTAAAAATATTTATAAAAATTTTAAAAAAAAAAATTTGCCTACAATATATTTTTATTTAAAACTTTTTAATCATATAAAAAATTTTTGTACGGATTTTCAATAGTTTATGTATTTATCATATAACTAAATTAGTAAGAGTAAAATTGATAATTTATAATTTATAATTTATAATTTTTTCTTTTCTTTTTCTTTTCTTTTTCTCTTCTTTTCTATTTTATTATATATATATATTATATGTATATATAAGTAAATTATATAAATATATATAATACATATAATATAAAATATATATAGAGCGGGTCAGGCTGAGGGTGGGAATCATACAATCTCCAATCTCGGTCCACCCTTAATTGGCAAATCGAAAAATGAAGCCCGTCCGAACCTCGTCCTTCTTTAATTGGAAAATTTCGAACTCAACCGGATTAGACTAAATTGAATCTCCGATTTAAACGGGGAAATTGCATCCCTACGTCAACGTCAACCAGGGATGAACAAGAAGAGCTAGCAAGAGTTATCTTGCCATGCCCTCCCATCCCAACAGTAATAATTATATCCAGTGGAGATGAGAATCTTATAAGCCGATCTAACATTTTACAATATCTTTCTGAAGGCCAACTATGGAGCTAACAGATTTCCTGTAAATCCACCATTGATAAACTTTATGATTGCAATGTCTTCATGCCAGACTCTGATCATAAATCATTGGACCCCGTTTGCTAATTGGAGCAACTCTTCCATTTTTCTTACCAAGCTCCACCTTTGATGAAGGATCAGGTAAAGATTTCCTTGTTCAATTCTTACTTCTGGTGTGTAAGATTGAAATATGCAGTCCGATGAAATCCTCTACTTTTCTAGATATTTCACTGTTCTATGATGATTGTCTTCCTTCTCGGTATCTTCAAAAAAGGCAAGGACTTCCTGATAGAGAGATTCTAACTGCTTTTTCATTAGAGGGTTCATAGAAAAGATTGTCTCTGGATAGCTTTAGAGTTTGCACAAGAGATGTGTGACAGCAGCATAAGCTGTTGTTGACATTCTATTCGAGCACTTGGGCCTTCGGGAGAGGGGTGGCATGAAGCTGGAAAACAGTTTATGGGAGATCCTCTAGTTGTGGAGCAGCTGTTTTCTATATTATGTTGAAGGAGAAGTGAATTGCATGGTTCAGTTTTTTACTTTTTGCTTATTGAGAATAAATGCAGCAACGATAAAGATGTTTTACTGTCAAATCCCTAAACTGAAGTTTCGCTTTCTGCTTTTAGTTTCAGAAGTTTTCCATATTATTATACTTTCACCAACTTAAAGATATACTGAAAAGTGACTATATGGCTCGTAGAATAGTAGAGCTTAACATCATCTTGGGGAACATTATCAAGTTATCAGCCAAAGACCATTTTTCAGATTCTCATTTAATTATAAAAGAATGAGTCACGGCAATTGGTTTGGACTCAGATTAAATAATCGAAAACTCCTTGGTAGGATATTAGCATGATAATGATAGATATACCGGCGTTGCATATTAGTTGTACATTATAAATTTGGATAGGAAACCCATATTAGCACTCCACATATCTTTGATTTTCACCTAAAGGACATCTTTGCCGGTTCTGTTCTATTGATGGGATGAACTATATTATTACTTTAATTCCAATAAAATTAATAGTGTTTGACTTGATATAAGATTTTATATAAAAATAAAAATTATCATATAATAGTAATGTAGTATATAAAATGTAAGAAATAAGTAAATTAATATAATTTTTTTTATCAAATCTATAAAAGTAATATATGATAGGAATATTAATTATTTTATAGTATATAATATATTATTTTTTTTAAAAAATATTAATTCTTTTGTGACAATCCAAAATAAGTCATGTAGCTAAAAATTCTTTTATTGATGCTAAAGATTTAAAAATGTATTACAATAATAAGGAAAACGTGTAAGAGAGGAGATCCAAATGCCAAAAATGAAGAGGGGGAAGGGGGCATCAAAATTGGAGAAATGGGGTGTTCATATTTGACTTAATATAAAAATTGTGGCTATCATTTGACTATATCAATGTAATTACCTTCGCTTTACTAATTAAGGACCTTTTTGTGAAGAAAATATGCATGTCTAAAGGATGTAAGTTCTTTCAATAATAATAGTGTTGACGTCAACTTTAGTTGAGCCGTTGTAATAGTAACTTTGAATCGATGCCGATATGAATTTCGTCAAATCGATGATGATGTCAAGTATTTTTCAGCCGATGTACTCAGTCAACATCGGAATCAGGAGCCGCTAAGGCGTCACACCCATGTCTCGGCATGATCGATAAAGCATTACTGCACCTAACCGTTAAGGTTGAGCCATGAAGCGAGATTTTCTTCATGTACAGATAGTCAGTTATAACGCCATAGTAAGCATAAAACGGGCAAGGATTCCCAAAACAAGGACACAATAAAAAACCTATCCAGAAGCTTACCAATTTCAAGTTTTCAATTCCCTTTTTATTCTGCATTTTCTTTGTCATTATTCATAGCTTTTGTTAGTTTCAGAAGTTTCCTTTATTTCTTTATTACCAACTTTCCGTTTCATTTTACTTTGATTTTAAATCCCAATAATTTTGTACTTCTTTTTATCAAAATCAATCGAAACACACAGATTTTGGTGGTCTGATTCTTGCATTCATTCTTCCTTCGGACTGTTTATATTCATCGGAAGAGAAGTCGATCGCCAATTCCATTGGCTCCCCTTTTGTATGGTAACATAAATTGGCATGCCCAATAGGACGCAAGGTATTTGTTGCATGCAATTGCGTTCAAGACGCCTGATGTCAAATCCTCAACAACAGTCCTTAGGGCCTTTATCGGATTCTTCCGATCATCGGCTTACAATTTGGGTTCTACAGGGAGCTTTTGATCCTATTGCGACGACCTCCAGTAATGCCTAGGTCACCCTTCCTGAGCAGGGAACACAATCCTCGTCTCTCCCTCAGGTGTCTCAGTCAACACCCACGTCCTGAACTGCCATACAACAAGCCATAGAACAATGTACAGGTGAACTTATTTAAAGCCTTATTCCTCAGTTTGCCACAGTGTTCCGGCCACTACTTCAGAACGAGCTCTATAATTTTAAACAGAGGCAAAACGATCATGGGATACCTCAGACAGTTGTGTATCCTCCTACCTCGACCATTGGTACACCATCTTATGGGTTAGTGCAATTGTTGTGCAGGGAGCCATCATTTCCGATACCCAAGGGCACTAAGGGAGTTTAGGTTTAGCAGCACAAGGCGTGGTTCTTACAGAGCCTTTCCTAGGAAGAACCGTACCATACCCGATTACGGGGGTTCAGGCACCAATAGGGGTACAGGTATCTTATGACCTAATGGCAACTCCTAATAGGAGTGTTTATTCCCTGTATGAAAGGCCATAGAGCTATGCTACTACGGTTCCTCCCACGTATTCTGTCACGGCGACAGCTTATCCAATATAGGGAACAGGACACCCTGAGATGGCCTTATTCCCAGGATAGGGTTCCCAGCCAATTATGCTAAATTCTCCCACACAGAATCAGCAGTTAGCACCATTAGCTAATGTGATAGAAACATTGCATCGACAGATCAGGAATCGGCCAGTTTATCAGAAACCTTATCCCGAATGGTTAAATTCTATGGCAATGTTATCTCAAGGGTTTAAAGTGCCTGAGTTCTCCATGTTCTCTGGAGAGGATAACAAATCAACCATGGAATATATTGGGAGGTTTACAGCGCAATGTGGAGAATTCAGGAACACTAACTGACATAAATTGCAATTGTTTTCTTTGTCTTTAACAGGGGCGACATTTACTTGGTATGCAAATCTGATGCCCAGTTCTGTGTATTCATATGCAGATATAGAACGGATTTTTCATGAGCGTTTCTTCAAACCGGCACCTGAGGTTTCCATAGTAGATCTCCTAGCAGTCAAACAAAGGTCGTCTAAAGGTGTAGCAGAATTTATTGAGCGCTTTCGGCAGATTAAGGCTAAATGTACCACTCAACTGCTAGAAATGGAGTGTGATACAATAGCCATCATCAGAATGCATCCGCAACTTAAAGAGCACTACATTCTCCAGGATTTTTCTAATTTGTCCCACCTACTTTCCCATGCCATCAGAATAGAAGAAATAATCATGAAAAATGAGAAGAAGCAGTCTGTCAAGTTCTCTCATGGGTAGACCATGACATCAATTGTGGATGATGTTACGAACAACGAGGAGAACTGCTGATGGAGATAATGACGGCAGAATTAATGAAAGGTGCATCTTATACTTGTTCTTTTTTTAAACCTGGCAAAGAAAAGGAGGAGGTTTCGCCAGCGGGGCCATCCACCTATACGTTTGATGTGTTAAAGGCCGAACAAATCTTTGATCAGATGTTCAAGGACAAACAAATCTGTTTACCTTTCGGCCATAAAGTCCCAAGCCTAGAAGAGTTGAAGGGAAAGAAATACTGTAAGTGGCATAATTCGTTTTTTCATAACACCAATAGCTGTGTTATTTTTAGGAACACAATTCAAAAGGCTTTGCAAGAAGAAAGGGTGAGATTTGCTGATAAATGCGAGGAAACCTTAGTCGATACAAACCTATTCCCTGCGGCTGATACAAGTATAGTACATATTTGCAAAGAAGATGTGGAACATAAATAAGGAGATTCTTTTATTAAGAAACAGTCCAAAACCTTTAAAGTGAAAAGAACAGCATTCTAAAGGCTAGATGATCGACCGTTAATTTTCACTCAACTTACTATTCTGACCCTCACAACTCATTTCGATAGAAAAGATGAGAAGTTTACAGTGTATGTACCTCATAAAGAACCATTCTTCCCAGGTTATTGCCTCCGTCTTACGAAGACTAAAAAATGACAGGAACAGAGAAAACGGGCTCAACAGAGACAAATGCCCGAGGAATGGTTAGATGAGCAAGTGTGTGCCTTCTCGAGTCAAAATATGTTCAGCATTCTTCCATCACAATTCCGAGTAAAGGTCGAGCAAGAAGTGGTGAAGGAAGACTACTATGCTACAAAAGAAGCTGTCGTTGAGCTCATCGAATCTAATGTACCATCGAAACGGATGTTCTTCCCAATCCTAATGGCAGAACATACTAATCACCTCAAGCCGTTGTACATCAAGGCGCATATCAACGAAAAACCTTTTTCTCGGGTCTTCATTGATGGAGGGGCTGTATTGAACGTAATTCCATTGGCAACCTTATGATGCTTGAGTAAGAATAAACCCGATTTGTCTCCTACAGACATCCAAATACTCAATTTTATCGAGGACGCAGCTAAAGCAGAAGGAGTCATCATTTTTTAGATGGCAGTTGGATCTAATGTCAGTAAAATTATTTTCTTTGTAATCACGGCAAAGCTGGCTTATTCTGTCCTACTGGGTAGAGATTGGATTCACAGAAATCATTGTGTTCCATCAACACTTCACCAAATGATGTTAATCTGTTATGGAGAATGAGTGAAAAAGATACCAGCCGATCCCAACCCATTCTTAGTAGAAGTGCACATAAACGAGGCTGTGTTTTACCATTCTACCTTTGATCCGAGCCAATATGCCAATCTTACCATGGCCTACAATCAGATTACAATGGAAGGGATGGAAGGTAAAGGTTTGAGAACTGAAGACCCTAATGATCGATATGCACCTGGTTTCGTCGCTCAGGATCCGCTAACGAAGGTGGATATTAGAGGATCTGGAGAAAACAAGACTACAAAGGTATGCTTATGCTTAACTCACTATTAACGGAATGTCCTAATAGCTTTGATTCGTAGATACAGAGATTGTTTTGTATGGGATTATCATGAAATGCCAAGGTTGGATAGAGGCATAATAGAGCATTGCTTACCAATTAAGGAAGGTTTCAAGCCTCATAAACAACTTGTCCGGCATTTTAATCTCGCACTCCTACCTAGAATCAAAAAAGAAATCGAGAGGTTACTTCGGTGTGGTTTCATCCATACCTATTGATATGCAAACTGGGTGTCCAACATTGTTCCTGTCATCAAGAAAAATGCCCAGCTGCGAGTTTGTGTTGATTTTAGGAATTTGAATTTGGTCACGCTAAAGGATGAATATGTTAGGGATATGCCCTAGAGTCAATTTATACTTATACTGTTGTCGTTATGTTTTATAGAATAATATGAAGTTTTTCTTTCCATGAATAGTGCATTTTATTTTGTGGTCATCAAGTACGTGACTTGATAGTAAAACCATACAATGAATACAATGACTATTTTAAAACTGTCCCTGATCGATTATTATTATTGGAACAATAATAAATTAAGATTAGTATGTTTGTAACTTGATGGCTATGTTTTATTGGTCATGGATATTTGTGATATCGAGTCAAAATATAAATAAATGTTAGAGAACATTGTATTGGACATGGCCCACTATGAGAGTACTTCATGGAACATGTCATAAATACTTTCTAGCCATAATAATATTAAAAGTCCTTTGACCTAAATTCATCATAGTTTCCTACTTGATAAATTATATATTTTGACGTTGTCTAAAGTTGTCTTTAACCAGATAATAAATTAGACTACTGTTGGATATATAATAAATCAATGAGAGGAATATGAATGATAGTGAAGGAATTTGTCCTTCTCAATTATGGGAGAGATATCCATGGGCCCCTTGATAAGTTAGACGGTTAAAATGCATGGTCGTGCTCAAATATATCAATCTAAGATATTGATATCATTTGTTTGAACAGTCTACTATGAAATCAAGAAATAATTGATTAAGCATAAGGATGACATGCTCCTTGCCTTATGCTTAATTTGGATATCGTGTGACAAAAGGACTAAATATAAAATTATGGTTTGGTTCAAAGAGATCATCGATCTTCATTTAACCTGGATAGTTATAATGTTTTGTTAGAAACCGCTTATAACTTGTGCGCCATTTAAATATAATTTGGGCACACTGCCAGTGTTAAATGAACCTATAAGGTCACACAATAAGCGAACTTGTTAGGTTTTTTTTTTTTTTTTTTGTAACCAGATTTGATGAATTTGGAAATATGTCTAAGATAATCGAACTTAGAAAATTTACCAGATACAATGAATTTGGAAATATGTCCACATTCGATGTATCTGGATAATGTCCAGATTATAAGAATCTGACTCGGTAAATTAATTGTTTAAATAACCGAGATAATGGCAGAATCTTATCATAGTAGTTTTAATTTAATTTGAATTTAAATTAAAATATGATAAGATATTTTAGGGTTGGACTCTAAGAGGTTCGGGGGTTTTTAAGAAAACCCTAACCGTCTTTTCAAGAGTCTAATTCTGTTGAGAACATTCGTGCCATTCTCTACCAGAAAAAAAAAAACCCCTTTCAAACCCTAGGCGCTAGCACTCCCCAGGTGACGAGTGAGTTTGCGGTGTGTATTCGATAGAGGACGTTCGCGCACTGCAGCGTCTGGTGATCATTCGGGTTGCACGTGCAGCAGCACCATCAGAATTGAAGGATTACGATTTCACCAACCAGAGGTAATTCTGCAAACCTATGATCTTTTTAATCGTTTACTTGGATCTTTGAAATGAATTCGTGGATGTTTTCCGCGTTTAGGAGTCCACGAATCCTAACAGAATATACTATGTCAATGGCCGACATGTTGGTAGACTCGGCAGCAGGAAACCAATTCTTAAGTTTTATGGATGGATACTCTAGTTACAATCAGATATTTATAACCGAAGAAGATACACAAAAGACAGCCTTCCGATATCCAAGTTTTATCGGTTTGTTCGAATGGCTAGTCATGTTCTTTGATTTAAAGAATGCTAGGGCTACTTTTCAGAGAGCCATGAACATCATTTTCCATGATCTCATTGGCAAGACCATGGAGGTATACATTAATGATCTAGTGGTTAAGTCGCCCGCCTTCTCACAATACTTGAGATGGCTAGGGTAAGCATTTCTCCGAATGTGCAAGCACCGGCTAAAAATCAACCCTGCCAAATGCGCTTTCAGGGTTTCAGTTGGAAATTTTCTCGAGTTTCTAGTGCATCAGAGAAGAGTTGAAGTGGATCAGAATAAAGCAAGAGATATTCTACAGGCAAGGCCACCACAATCCAAAAAAGAACTCCAGAGTTTCATTGGAAAAATTAATTTCTTGTGACGTTTTCTAGCAAATCCTGCAGGAAAGCAAAAGGCGTTCTCCTTTTTACTTCGATTGAAGTCATCTCAAGAGTTCATCTGGCAGCCGGACTATCAGATGGCTTTCGATCAGATCAAAATGGTTTTATCATAACCATCTATATTGATGCCACCACACGATAAGACACCTTTAAAATTGTACATTTCAGCGGCTCAAGAGTCTATTGGAAGCCTATTAGCTTAAGACAATGCACAGGGGGTTGAAAAAGCAGTATACTACCTTAGCCGAAATCTGATGGATACTGAAACAAGGTATTCTCCCGTTGAAAAGTTATGCTTGTCATTATATTATGCGTGCACAAAACTAGAACATTATCTGTTACCTAGGGAGGTACAAGTCTTGTGCAAAATTGATCTAGTCAAATATTTGTTGAACCGCCCATTGTTGCAAGGATAGTTAATGAAATGGGCATTTAAGCTACATGCTTTTTCTTTGACTCAAGTGCCTTTGAAAGAAACAAAAGGTCAAGTCATAACTAATTTCTTGGCTGAACACCCTTATTTAGAAGTGTCAAATCTTGAAAAGGAAAAAGCACAAGGATACATTTCATACAAACCATGGAAGTTGCAATTTGATAGATTTAGCACCCAGTCTAAGAAAGGTGTCGATTTGGTCATTGAAGTCCCTTGCGGACGACAAGGAAGAATTCTTTTTTAATTAAGAAAAGGAACTTCAAATAATCAGACAGAGTATGATGCTCTCATTTTGGGACTTCGAGTCTTGAAGGTTTTGGATGCACAAGTGGTCCATATAACAGGAGATTCTCAAATTGTTATCCGACAGACTTCAGGTGAATATAAATGCACTAACCCTGTTTTGTTGGATAAGTTTTAGGAAGTAAAGGCATTGTTGCGACACTTTTTGAAAGTTATGTTGACTTATATTCCTCGAGCTGAAAACTAAGGGGCAAATGATTTAGCTCAAATGACTTCAGAATTTAGGAAAAGAGCCAGGGTAGTAATATGCCAACAGATATCGGGAGAGAAACACGAAGAAGATTGACACTCTGATATAATTTCCTATTTGTAGAAACTTACTGGTCATGTGTAGGGATGGCAATTTCCCTGCTTAAATCAGGGACCCAGCCCGGTTGGGTCAGGGATTCCCCAATTTAAGCAAGGACAGGCCGGGGGACGGGCTGAGGACCGCCAATCGAGGGTGGGCCGGGGATGGGGATTGCATGATCCCCGCCCCCAGCCTGGCCCGCTTTACATATATATTATATTATATTATATTTTATATATATATATTATATTATATGTATATATAAGTAGATTATATAAATATATATATACACACACACATACATGTAGAGGTGAATTATATATGTGTTGTATATGTATATATATTATATAGATTATATATATATTATGTATGTATACATACCAATATATATATATTAGTACATATTATATAAATTATAAGTAGATTATATATATTATATATGATTATATATGTATATAAATGTAGATTATATATGTATATAAAATAAAATAGAAAAGAAAAGAAGAGGAAAAAAAGAAAAAGAAAAAAATTATAAATTATCAATTATCAATTTTACTCTTACTAATCTAGTGATATGATAAATACGTAAATTATTGGAAACCACTACAAAAGTTTTCTATATGATTAAAAAATTTTGAATAAAAATATATTGGAGGGAAAAAAATTAAATCTTTATAAATATTTCTGGGCTCAAATAGGCCCCCGCTTCCCCGTTGGGTCGGGACCGGAGATTGTTTTATCCTCGGCGGGCCGGGGGCGGGGATCCCCGCCTTTCCCCATGGCGAGGACGGGCAGGGGATGGGGAAATGGGGGCATATGCGAGGGCGAGATCAGGATTTCTAGTCCCTGGCCCAGCTCGGCCCTATTGCCATCCCTAGTCATATGTTACGGGAATTAAAACGTAAAGCGTTGAACTTTGTGCTAATCGAAAACGATTTATTCAGAAGAAGCCATTCAGGAGTTTTATTGAAATGTTTGTCAAAGCAAGAAGTGTCACAGGCGTTAGTTGAGGTGTATGAAGGCCTATGTCATGCTCACTAGACAGGCCCAAAGCTAAAATAGACATTGCAACGTCACGAATTTTATTGGCCTGCCATGACCACAGGCTGCATAGCCTATGTAGCTGGATATGAGACGTGTCAGAAGCATGGCCCTTTAATACATATGCCTTCTGCGAAATTGCATTCTATCATCAAACCGTGACCTTTCAAGGGTTGGGCTCTAGATGTCATTGGCAAGATTCATCCACCATCGACTAAAGGGCACATTTTTATCTTAGTGACAATAGATTATTTCACCAAGTAGGTAGAGGCACAAGCCTTGACCAGGGTAACCCAGCCTGTCGTTATCACTTTTCTTTAGCAGAGTATTCTGTTCCGATTTGGAATACTTGAACCAATAATGACCGACCAAGGAACTATGTTCACGAGAGATAAGGTACGCAACTTTTTAACTCAATTTAAAGTTAAATTATTACATTCATCTCCGTTTTATGTACAGGCCAACAGTCAAGCTGAAGCTACAAATAAGACCTTGATTAGCATGATCCAAAAGTCATTTGAGGATAATCTTATAAGGTGGCATGAAACACTCCAAGAGGTTCTATGGCCTTATCGGAATGCCTTCAAAACTACTATAGACTTCACGTCATTTAGGCTGATGTATGGGCAGGATGCGATGTTACCTGCTAAGTTATCATTGCGATCGGCTTGAGTAACTTACCAACATTGTTTGTCAGTTGAGGATTACAAGTTGGTCTTGGCTTTGAGTTTGGATCAGGCTAAAGAGGACCGATGGGTAGCACTAGAAAATATCAAAAGGCACAAGGAGAAGGTAGCAAAAGCCTATAACCGGAGAGTGTAGGGGAGGAACTTTTAGGAAGGAGATATGGTTTGGAAAACTATATTACTAGTTACACCAAAAGACCCACGTTATGGTAAGTGGTCCGCTTCTTAGGAAGGAGCTTTTCTTGTTACACAAGTTTTTGATGGAGGGGCTTACCGGCTGATGACATCTGACAGAAAAGAGGTAAGTAATATCATAAACGACAAATATTTAAAAAAAAATTCTATCCTATATTTTAGGAGGGAACCATGGAAAAAAAAGAGTAAAAAAAAGAAAAGAAAAGAAAAAACAACAATAACAATTGCAAAAAGAAGAAAAAGAGGGAAAATATTTGCATTCATGAAGATAGCTGATCACAAAAGGGCTTATCAGATGACCATTATGTTTGAGGCTGAGCTAGACCTATTCTAAAAAAAGCAATTCTCCTCAAACGGAGTGTGAGGCGTCTCGATCGATTGAGCAAATGGAACTATGGCAAGCCGATTCGGATTTTTCTCAAATAGAGTTGTCTCTGGGGACATTTCTTTCCTTTTCCGTTTAGCTAGTCGCCTCTTCTTGGGTTGTTTCTCGCTCGACAACTGTTTTCTCTTTTGGGGGAGAACAAACTTCGGCATCTCCAGGTTGAGTACCCGAGGGACTAGCCTCATCGGTATGATGGAAAATGTTGGTCAGGTAGGATTGAAAATTATCCCACGAGGATTGCATACCGGCCAGTAGTTTTTCAAAGTGCTGTAACTCCATCTAAAGTAGTTCTTCCTCTGCCTTTAGTATGAGCCGTTCATCCCGAAATTTAGCCGCTGACTCTTCTGCAGAGGAGACTGTTTGTTGACAGACACTTTCGGCCTCAAGTTTTTCTACTAGAGCCCTCTTGTCAGAATTTAGCTCCGCTTGAAGTTCTTGCAATTGTTTTTCAAAATTTTCAATTTTATCAACTCTTTCTTAAATTTCAGCTCGAAGAATGCATAAGTGGGTAGAGGCATCGCCAAGCGATGGGATTGCAAAAAAGCTTCTTGCTCTCGAAGAACTTCCAAAGCCTTAAGTTGACGAGAAGTTT
This sequence comes from Voacanga thouarsii, assembly GCA_026120185.1. Lineage (NCBI taxonomy): Eukaryota > Viridiplantae > Streptophyta > Magnoliopsida > Gentianales > Apocynaceae > Voacanga > Voacanga thouarsii. The sequence goes on along the minus strand of JANUWF010003362.1, from coordinate 1,287,806 downwards.
GATCCCTCCTGTTTTGGGTGTTCGAGAGGAAGCGCCGAGTGAGATTCATGTGCCCCAGGTAATCAGCTGATAAACACTTTAATTCAACAGAATATTGGTATCAGCCGATTGTGCAAGTAGCAGGAAAGCTTGGCTGATTGCGTCCTAGAAGAGGGCAGCCCCAATTAGGCTATTCAAGAGCTCTAGTACAGCGGCTCAGACGTTATTGATTGAGAGGGAGCAGCTTCTTTTGGAGGCTCTACCGAAGAGGGTTCAGAGATCGGCTCCACAGTAGATGGAACAAGTTTGGCAATTGCAGTTTTCTCTGAGATGGGCATCTCAGATGTTGGAGGTATAGCCGATGAAGGAGAAGCAGCCCAAGTTTCCTTGTCGGCTGGTGTTGTCTTTGTAGGCGACAAAGAGGGCATGGCTTCTATCGACTCAGAAAAAAATTTGGAAATAACTAATCAGCTGAGTTTGTTTCTACAAAGGAAGGGAATAAGGAGTTAGTCCTTGTGTCTAAAATTGAAGAGTATCAGAAAAGTTTCAGTACAGAAAATCCAAACATTGGTGATCGTTGGAGTGTGGGTGGCTTGCCGCCTTTTAGATCGCCTAAGCAGAGGAAGAACCTCTTTTTCTTGTTGTTGTTCAGCAGCTAGAAGAATGGAGGCTTTCTTCATTAGTGGCGTTGGGAATGACGGCGCGGCAATAGGACTGGTAGATATCTTGCTCTGTTTACCTTTCCTTGACACCGATGCTTCCACTACCACCGATGCTGACCCAACCAACCTGAGCAGCCAAATTTCCACAAGGGCAGAGAAAAGTATCTAACTCATCAGTTGCCACCATAGGTTAAAGTTGGGTATAGCTTCCAGGATGACTTGAAACAGATGATACTCGAAAAAACGAACAATAGTCAAAGATCTATCGGCTAGAGTGTGCACATCTTCAGTTAATAGGGCGGGCATGATAGCGTAGGACGATACATGTCCAGGATCAGCAGGAATGTCCTGAATAAGCCCAAATTATCGAGAGAAGCAATGAGGATTGTACCGTTTGTAGGATGATTTGACACTTCGTGCGCCTGGTTTGACCCCTAAAGGGAGCTCCCTGGGACAAAACATCTTAGCCAAGATGGTTTGTTGAGAGCCCTCCGATACATCGGCAAGGTTCTTCAACCAAAGAGGACCAATTTCCTGAGCAAAATAAGGGAAGAAGTGAAGCATGTTCTGTAGTCGGTTTTGATGAAGATACAACATAATGGTACTGGCTGAAGATCTATTTAGAGGGGTTCTCAATAGTCGATAGCCAGTGACCTGGGTGGAGGAGTCAGTAGAATCCCCTGAGAGGTTGTTAACACTGAATGGGGGAGATATTGGTAAAGCCACAGTTGTATAACCTAAGGCCACCGAGGTTGGTTGGGTCACTCCCATCTAATAGGGCCGAAGTCATATGGTTTATCATTTGATAAACTAAGGCCAGTACCAAGGAGACCAGGTCGCAACGCCTTTTCTTTCTCAACATAGCCAATACATAGTATTGGTATTTGTTGCTTATTCCAGTCGAATGAGAACATATGATATATGTACAGAGCCACAACTATAGAAAAGAGGCTTGCTCTTGCTCTAACGGAATACCGCCTACGCCCTTTTAGGTAGCCATAAATTACCATAGGAAGAAGTGGCTTTATCCAAGTGGGCCTCGACGACAGGCATGCTTTCGTCATCGTGGAGGTTAGGGATCTCATCTCCATCGCATCGGAAGCTCAGGATGGTGCAAATATCCAAGATGGTCGGAAAAAACATCCCGTGGGGGAATATGAAGCCGTTGATTATTGAGGACCAGAACGACAGAACCGCAGTGAAAAGGTTGCGATCAAAGGCCATGTCGAAATCGGACATCATAACAGCATCTCTGATACCCCATTGATCCTAAAAGGCTCCGAAGATAGCATGACGGCGATCACATCATTGTTAGGATTTGTAGACTCCTAAACGCGAAAAACATCCATAAATCCCTTATGTGGACCTAAGTAAGTTATTAAGAAGATCTAAGGTTTACAAAATTACCTCTGTTTGGCGTAATCAAGATCCTTCGATTCTGATTGTGCTGTCGTACGTGCAACCCGAACGATCACCAGACGCTGTAATGTGCGAACGTCCTTTATCGGATACACACGAGAACTAACTCGTTACCTCGAGCATGCTAGCGCCTAGGGTTTGAGAGGCTTATTTTTCTGGTGAATGGAGGCACGAATATTTTAATAGAACGGCTCTCTTGAGAAGACAGTTAGGGTTTTCTTAAAACCCTCCGAACCTCTTAGAGTCCAACTCTAATAATATCTTATCATATTTTATTTTAAATTTAAATAAAATTAAAACGGATATGATAAGATTCTGCCATTATCTCGGTAATTTAATTAATTAATTTATTGAGTCAGATTCTTACAATCTGGACATTATTCAAATACATCGAATGTGGACATATTTCCAGATTCATTGCATCTGGTAAATTTTCTAGGTTCGATTAACTTAGACATATTTTTAGTTTCATCGAATCTGGTTACTAAAAAAATAACATAACAAGTTCGCTTATTGTGTGATCTTATAGGTTCATTTAACACTGGCATTGTGCCCAAATCACATTTAAATGGCCCATAAGTTATAAGCGGTTTCTAGCAAAACATTATAACTATTCAGGTTAAATGAAGATCAGTGATCTCTTTGAACCAAACCATAATTTTATATTTAGTCCTTTTGTCACACGATATCCAGATTAAGCATAAAGCACGGAGCATGTCATTCTTATTAAGCTTAATCAATTATTTCTTGATCTCATAGTAGACTGTTAAAACAAATGATATCAATATCTTAGATTGATATATTTGAGTACGGTCATGTATTTTAACAGTCTAACTTATCAAGGAGCCCATGGATATTTTTCCCATAATTGAGAGGGACAAATTCCTTTACTATCAATCATATTCCTCTCCTTGATTCATTCAATATTCAACAGTAGTCTAATTTATTATCTGGTTAAAGACAATTTTAGACAACGTCAAAATATAGAAGTTATCAAATAGGAAACTATGATGAATTTATGTCGAATAACTTTTAATATCATTATAGCTAGAAAGTACTTATGACATGTTCCATGAAGTACTCTCACAGTGGGTCATGTCCAATACAATGTTCTCTAACATTTATTTATATTTTGACTTGATATCACATATATCCATGACCAGTAAAACATAGCCATCAAGTCACAAACATACTAATCTTAATTTATTATTGTTCCAATAATAATAATCGATCAGAGACAGTTTAAGAATAGTCATTGTATTGATTGTAGGGTTTTACTATCAAGTCACATACTTGATGACTACAAAACTAAATGCACTATTCATGAAAAAAAAATGCCTCGTATTATTACATACTACATAACGACAATAATATAAGTACAAATTGACTCTAGAGCATATCCCTATCAGTTATTCTCTATAATTCTTTAGGGGGTGCGGCTAATGGCGAAAGAAAAATGGGAGATCGGCCGTAGAAAAGTTATTCCGATTCAACGGGAGGACAAAATCCTCCAGCTAGGCAAATCGCAGATGATCAACAGTGACCTCCGTCGATAGTAGCCGAGGGCCTAAGGCGAACAAGTTAGCTTCGGCTTAAACCAAAGCCAAGGGGTGTTATCAATTAGAGTGGCTATAAAGATTCAAAAATCATTGATAAAGGAAGTACAGGAAATACTGTCAAATTTCACGGAAAAGATAGAAGTCTGATCGAAGTAGAGTTTCTCAGAAAAAGGATTTCGTATCAGTGAAGAAGGAGTAATGGGAACCACAGCTATTTAAAGTGAAATTTAAAGACTAGCTATTCGTGGGTTTTAGAGCCAAGGAGTCGGAAACCTTCTACAATGATCGGGACATTCTGACTTTGTCAGGAAAAGAACGGCTACGAATTAAAAAAGGTATGATTCCCATCGCTTCACCTGATTGCGCCATAAAGCAACGGGATTTGGGGGGAGAGGGGGGGGAGGCATGTATTGATGTCAACTTTAGTTGAGTCATTGCAACGGTAACTTTGAGTCGATGCCGATAGGATTTCACCAAGCCAATGATGACGTCAAGTATTCTTCAGCTGATGTACTCGGTCAACATCGGAACTAAGAGCCATTGAACCATCACCCCTATGTCTCTACACGATCGGTAAAGCACTACTGCACCTAACCGCTAAGGTTGAGCTATGAAGCAAGATTTTCTCCACGTACAGATAGTCGGTTACAACACTACTGAAGGCTTAAAATAGCAAAAATCATCAAAACGAAAGCATGTTAGGAAAACAAAAAATTTACCTTTGTTATAGAATGGCCCTCTTCAGACTAGTGTAGATGTCTATATAAGGATATTCGAGGCTAGTGGCTTACGTCCTTGTAAACGTCTACTGTGTCTCATCCATATAAAGCTTTCGATCTTCTAAAATGGTACCCGTAGCACAACCAGTGAAATTTTGAAGTTTAGGTTTTGATCAACTTTGAAGGCTTGGTATGGGTGGTTTTCTGTGAATTATTCACAGACGAAGCCTTCACTCAAAATTGGTTTGCTGTGATACTCTGTTATTGCAAATTGAAAAGCTAGTCCTCCAATCCATGAAGACCCATTTCAATTCATCAGATTAGATGCTTGAGAGAGAAGACATTATGCATGCAAACAGAAAGCTTCCATGCTTTCTGTTATCCTGCACGCGAAAAAATACGGGTTTCATCCCGTGTTGTTTTTTTAAAATTTTTTAATTAATTAATTAATTAATTTTATTTATTTATAAATTTTATTTTACCTTGGTCTTATTCATTGGGCCAGATAAAATAATTTAATCTTGGGCTTGAACACCCATATATAATAAATCTCAATTATTTATTTTTTGGACTTTATTAAACAGCTCAATAAATAATTAAGAAGCCCAAATAGACCAAATAAAATTTCATACATTTTATCTAATTCCAGATTAATTTTTTAATTATTCAATCTGGGCCTTGGGCCCTGAATAATTAATTAACTAATTAAACTAGATAAAATAAATATTCTCTCTCGAACCTTTTATTTTATCCTAGTCCAATAATAAATTAGACTAATAAAATAAAAACTCATAATTATAAAGACCAATTTCTTAACCCAAATCTTTCATGACTTAAGGACTATTCCGGGGATCAAAAGACACATCGTCTTGGCTACTAAAATGACCAAAATACTACTATTGTATAAATAGCTATATTTTGTATTTTAAATGTTTCCTAATATCACCATAAGGAAATATTGACCCTAAGGACAATGCTGCATTAGTAAAGTCTTCGACCTACAGGTGTAATGACTAAAATACCCCTCTACGCATCGCCGTGCAATTAGAGAGGAAGAGTGTACTAACACCTCTCTAATAGACATTTACCATCCTTAGACCTCTAGTCCAATGATCCACGATTCCTGGAATATTTTCACTTTTCAAGGGTGTTACCCTAAAGCAAACATCCAAGTTATGCTCCCCAGGGCCCTAGATAATTAGATCATTTGAACAGTAACAAGGGGCGATATAGTGTAGAAGCTATCTTGTACAAGTTTGTCTTAACTAACTAGTTATATATACCCAACATACAAGTATATTAGTTCTACGAAAGAACCTTAACTACAATATATTAAAGTATATGCTTCTAGCTTCGTCAAACTATCAACTCATACTCAAGCGGTAGAGTATTAGTCTACGCTGTAGTAGTAATAATTTGGATTTTTTTTTAATAGTACTTTTAGAAACTGCTATTATAGGTCATATTCTACGTATTTGAAATACTCATATGCTATGAAGTGAGTGTACTACTCACTGACTAAAGGTAAGTCATTCCCCATTTAGAATTCATAACACAATAACCTATACATAATGAGATTCCTATTCTCATCAATTAGTTAAGAACAAACATTTATGTGTTAAGTAACCCGTGATCCATACCTTACTGTGAAAGACCACCATTCACATAGATCACTTACTTAAAACACAATTAGTCCTTTCCAAATGAAAATCGTGCACAAATAAAATGTAAATTCATAAACAAATTTTAAGAATAAATTCTTTTATTAATAAATTTGATAATTACATCAGATAAACTAATCTAGAGGATATATATTCCAACAATCTCCCACTTACACTCTAAGACTTAGAAAGTCCATAGGCGCTCACTCCTATGGTGTCTAAGTGTCTCTTGAAGACTCTCTCAGTTAAAGGATTGGTGAAGGGATCTGCTAGGTTGTTCTTTGAGGCTATCTGTTCCACCACGATTTCCCAACTTTGAATGAAATCCCGGATCAGGTGATACTTCCTCTGAATGTACTTCCCCTTCTTGTGTTTCCTGGGTTCTTTGGATTGCGAGACTACTTCAGAGTTATCGTAATACACCATAATCGATCTATCCATATGTGGCATAACTCCAAATTCTGAAAGGAATTTTCGGAGCCAGACTGCTTCCATGGACGCTTCCGAAGCTGCCACATACTCAACTTCCATGGTTGAGTCACCAATACAAAATTGTTTAATACTTCTCCATGAAACAACTCCTCCAGATAAGGTGAAGACATATTCACTAGTGAATTTTCTCTCATCCTTATCTGCCTGAAAATCTGAGTCTGTATATCCAATAGGAACCAAGTCGTCAGCCTTGTAAATCAGCATGTAATCTTTCGTATCATTGAGGTACTTAAGAATATGCTTTTACACCTTGCCAATAAACCTCCTCAGGGTTTGACTGATATCTGCTAACTAAGCCTACAACAAAGCAAATATCTGGCCTAGTGTACAGCATGGCATATATGGGACTTCCCACAACCGAAGTGTAGAGAATCCTACACATCCTGTCTTTTTCTTCTTGAGATTTAGGATAGTCCTTAGAACAAAAAGAAAACCCATGTCTGTAAAGGATTAAAGCTCCCTTGCATGAATCCATGCTAAACTTGGAAAGCATCTTGTCAATGTATGTCACTTGGGATAATCCTAACATTCTTTATTTCCTATTTCTAAGAAGTTTAATCCCGATAATGTAACTGGTTTTTCCCAAGTCCTTCATACTAAATTGACTAGACAACCAAACCTTAGTAGATAACAATGTCCTTACATTATTCTCAATGAGTAAAATGTCATCTATATATAGGATAAGAAAAATCACATTTATGCCTTCCATTCTCCTGTACACGCATGATCCATCCTCGTTTTGAATGAAACTGTAAGACTTTACAGTCTCATCAAAACGAATGTTCCATGTTCTAGATGCCTGTTTAAGTTCATAAATGGACTTCTTAAGCTCGCAAACCATATGTTCCTGGCCTTTAGCAATAAAACCTTCCGGCTGGGACATATAAATGTCTTTGTTAAGATGGCCATTAAAATATGCCGTCTTGACATCCATTTGCCATATCTCATAGTCGTAATGACATGCAATGGCAAGGAGGATACAGATGGATTTAAGCATAGCTACTGGGGAAAAGGTTTCATCATAATCGATTCCCTCTTTTTGAATATACCCTTTCGCCACAAGCCTAACTTTGAAAGTTTCCACCTTCTCATCCACTTCTCTCTTCCTCTTGTATAACCACTTACATCTAATAGATTTTATCCCTTCAGGTGAAGTTACAAAATTCCAAACTTGATTGAAGTACATAGACTCAATCTCGGCTTTCATTACTTCATGCCATAGATCTGCATCGGCATCAATAATAACTTCTTCGTATCTAGTAGGATCTTGTTCCTAATGGTCAGAGACCAACTCGAAAGCCTCTCTTGTCCATCTTTCTGGAACTCTATATATCCTCCTGCTACGACGAAGCTCCGTTTGTACAGGTTCTTGAGGCTGTGCCTCTTCTTGTTCTATAATTGGGTCTGAAGAAATTGATTCCAAAGATAACTTTTCCTCGAGTTCCAATCTTGTTGAACCTTCAATGGAAGTACTTTGATCATCCTCCAAGTATCTAGCATTGGTACTTACCAGTACTTTATGCTCCTTGGGATGATAAAAGTAACCTCCTTTTGTCCTTTTTGGATACCCAGCAAAGTAGCATAATTCTAATATCGGTTCTAACTTATCTATCTTGATCAGTACATAAGTTGGACAGTCCCATATCCTGAGATGATGTAGACTTAGCTTACGCCCAATCTACATCTCATAGAGTGTCAAAGGTACTGACTTGGAAGGCACTAAGTTCAGAATGTTTGCCACTGTTTCCAAGGCAGATCCCCAAAAAGAGACTGGAATAGTAGTATGAGATATTATGCTTCAGACCATTTCCATTAATGTCCTATTCCTTCTCTCAGCTACTCCATTCTACTGGGGTGTACTCGACGTAGAAAGTTGGGATACTATTCCATTATGTACCATGTAATTCTAAAACTCTCCGAGAAGATATTTTTCATCACGATCCGATCGTAAGGTTTTAATCAGTTTAACTGTCCGACGCTCCACTTCAGCCTTAAACTCTTTGAACTTGTCAAAAGAGTTAGACTTACGGCTCATCAGGTAGATATAACCAAACTTTGTACAACCATCCATGAAAGTGATAAAATACTTAAAGCCCCCTCTAGCTTGAGTAGACAAAAGACTACACACATCAGTATGAACAAGACCTAATATCTCATTAACTCTATCAGCCTTTTGGGTAAATGACCTTTTGGTCATTTTTCCCATAAGGCAGGATTCACACTGAGGCCAACTTTTCAATCTTAATGAGCCTAATGACCCATCATGGATTAACCTCTGAATCTTAGTTGAGTTAATATGGCCTAACCTTAGATGCCAAAGATATGAGTCATTGACATTGGTCTTTCTCTTCTTACTTAAAGGTTCAAATTGAGCGTTATTTATTTGATTGTTTGTAGGATTTAAAAAGATTAAATTTCTGTACATGTGTCATGTACATAAAATTTCTCTATTTCTACTGATAGTAATACCAGAATATTCATAATTTATTAATTTTGCAACTGAAATCAAATTCTATCTAAAACTGGGTATATATAAAATATCTTTTAATACAACTACTTTATTACAATAAAAATTACGATCCAGCTCTCTTACTGCAAGGGCCCATACTCGTGCTCTATTTTCTACTCGTAGTTCATGCTTGCTCTTCTGGAGTCTTCTTATCTTCCTAAACCCCTGCAAGGAGTTACAGATATAGTCAGTGACACCAGAATCAACAATCTAAGTGGAAGTTGATTCAACCATTGAAATAGACTCTAAATAAAGAACAATATCTATAAGGTTTTTTTTTTTTTTTTTTTTTGCCTGAAGTTCTAGACACTCCTTTTTTCAGTGTCCCTTCTGCCCGCATTTGAAGCATTTGCCTTTGGGCTGGTTCTTGGGCTGAGTCTGTGCATTTCCCTTCTTCTTCTTGAACTTTCTGGGTTTGGGCCCAGTTCTAGAAGAAAAAAATCCTAGCAATCATAGCTTTAGACTGTAGCTTCATGACCTTCTCCGCCACCTGGAGCTCTTTCATCAACCCAGTTAAAGTCATATTCAATTTATTCATGTTGTAGTTTAACTTAAACTGAGTAAAAGATGCCGGCAGAGATTCGAGAACCATGTTCATTTAGCTCTCGGAGTTAATAATAGCCCCTAAGACTTCCGCTTCCTCGAAAGTAGTAATTATTTTGAGCATATATACTCCCTGACTGACGCTTCCTCAGTCATCTTAATGTTTATGATAGTCCTAAGAGCCTCCTATTTTGCGGGCCAGCTCTTATCGGCAAACATCGTAGCTAATGATTATCTAATATCGTATGCAGTGGCCATGTGTTCATGTTTTAACTGAAGCGCATTCGACATGGAGGCCAACATGTCGTATCGAATCATTTTGTTGGCTTTCTTCCATATTTTTTAGCCTCACACTCCTCCACGGTGGAACCCTCCCTAATAATAGGGCAGGTTTCAAAGAGGACATACTTATACTCATCAACATGAGTATTATGTCCAAGTTCTTTTTTCAGTCCACATAATTTGGACCCGTTAGCTTATTCTCGCGGAGAATAACGGCCAAAGGACTAAAAGAACCTCTACCAACCATTTCTGAAATATCGAAAAAAAAAAGAAAATTCAGTTTGTGAAAAAATAAATTATTTGTGACTTTATCTTCATATTAAATCCGATAATAGTTAACCATATTACTATTATCTTTAATATGATTAATTTGACTCTTAGAAAAACTGACATAACTTCTTGGGAAGATTAACAGTTTTTTATGCTAAATGTATTAACCACCACAAATTAATTTCCCTTCTAAGTAATGATCTAGAAGATAACTCCATCATGGAATGACCATTTCTTCTCATTTTCTATGGATATTCCCCGCACTATAACCTCCAACGTGGGTTGACTGATTATAGCACGTATCTCGGGTTATTAATTATATCTATCCATTAGTTTTAGATCCTTATGATATCCCCATCTTATACGGGTTCACTCACAGGATGACGCGAGGGGACTTACGATCTCTAATGAGGATCGTGATAGAAGCCGTGAGGCCGTTAGAACCCCTCTCCCACTTAATATTTTAAAATAAATTTTTTTTTGAAAATATATTTTGAAAATTTCAATTAAGTTTTCTTTTAACTCAAAATAAAATATCTAAACCCATAAAAATTTCTATATCAAGGTTTATACCCTTTGAAAAAAAAAATTCATGGATTAATTTTATTTAAGTTAATAAACTTAATAATTTCAAAAAATTCTCAATAAAACTTTCAAGAGATTTTAATCTCAAGTTTTGACCAAAAAATAATTTCTCTTGTTAAAATTCAATCAAAATAGTTTTCTATTTTAATTCACAAAAATATCTAAATTCAATATATTTTCTATATCAAGGATAAAATCCTTTGAGAATATATCCAAGAATTTATTTTTGTCTGAATTAAAATTAACCATTTGATTTAAAAAATATATTTTTCTTTGTAAAAAATTTCCAAAAACTTTGGTCTTTGAGAAAACGCGCACATAAGGTACAAAAAGAAATAAATATGCTAGAAAACTGTAAATGTCTTCAGACGTTTCTATTCTTTTAATTTAAGTGTCTAAATAATAGAATTAAACACATTAATTGATTAATAATCTTGTTTAATTCTAAAATTTTCTTTACTATTATTTTTCATGCAAAATATTCAAAGAATATTAACTATTGCAATAAAAATAACTTCGTTTGGTATGGGACAAAAAAAAAAAAAAAATTTAGTCGGATCCATGCACCTGCCACACTGGATCACGGCCCATTTGACCGCGCAGTGAATTGCAAAATTTGCAATTTCACATCAGCGAGGAAGCCTTCCTCACGGCTCTGAGCCTTGCATGGCTTAGAGCCGCGGCTCACTGGCTCCACACATAGAATGCGGCTTGGCTTGGCTTGGCTTGGCGGCTCGACTCATCTTCTCCAGAATGTCTTATACGTTCCAGAGGCCTTTTGGACACGATTTTTCTTCCATTTTCACTCAAAAATCATCCAAACAACCGCCTATACCCTTAAAGAAACACTGGGCGTACACGATAACTATGAAAGCAATCAATATATACTATTCCTATGCTTCCACTCGCGAAACTTACAGTGAGACTATCCATACCAATAAACACGAAGGATCACAGATTTTAATCATAACAAATCTTTTCTTATTTTAATTAAATCTAACATGCTTCCTACATTTGCCAAACCATAGCTCTGATACCAATTGAAAGCTTAAAATGGCAAAAATCATCAAAACGAAAGTATGTTAGGAAAATGAAAATTTTACCTCTATGATAGAATGACCCTCTTCAGATTGGTGTAGATGTCTGTATAAAGATATTCGAGGCTAGTGGCTCACGTCCTTACAAACGTCTATTACGTCTTATTCACATAAAGCTTTCGATCTTCTGAAATGATGCCCGTAACACAGCCAGTGAAGGGTTGAAGTTTGGGTTTTGATCAACTTTGAAGGTTTGGTATGAGTGGTTTTCTGTGAATTCTTCAGAGATGAAGCCTTCACTCAAAATTGGTTTGCTCTGATACTCTGTTATTGCAAATTGAAAAGCCAGTCCTCCAATCCATGAAAACCCATTTCAATTCTCAGATTAGATGCCCAAGAGAGAAGACATAATGCGTGCAAATAGAAAGCTTTCATACTTTCTATTATCCTACACGCGAAACAATACGGGTTTCATCCCGTGTTATTTTTTTATTAATTAAATGAATAATTAATTAATTTAATATTTTTATTTATTTATTTATTATTTATTTATAAATTTTATTTTACCTTGGTCTTACTCATTGGACCAAATAAAATTTTTTATTCTCGAGCTTGAACATCCATAAATAATAAATATCAATTATTTATTTTTTGAGAGCTTTATTAAATAACTCAATAAATAATTAAGAAGCCCAAATAGACCAAATAAAATTTCATACATTTTATCTAGTTTCAAATTAATTTTTTAATTATTCAAGTCGGGCCTTGGGCATTGAATAATTAATTAACCAATTAAATTGGATAAAATAAATACTCTCTCTCGGACCTTTTATTTTATCATAATTCAATAATAAATTAGACTAATAAAATAAAAACTCATAATTATCAAAACCAATTTCTTAACCTATATCTTTCATGACTTAAGGGCCATCTCGGGGAACAAAAGACACATCGTCTTGGCTACTAAAATGATCAAAATACTCATACTGTATAAATAGCTATATTTTGTATTTTAAATATTTTTTAATATCACCATAAGAAAATATTGACCTCAAGTACAATGCTGCGTTGGCAAAGTTTTCGACCTACAGGTGTAATAACTAAAAAACCCTTCTACGCATCACCGTGCAATTAGAGAGGAAGAGTGTACTAATACTTCTCTAATAGACATCTACCATCCTTATACCTCTAATCCAATAATCCACGACTCCTGAAATGTTTCAATTTTTCAAGGAAGCTACCCTAAAATAAACATCCAAATTATGCTCTCTAAGGCCCTAGATAATTAAATCATTTGAACAATCATAAGGGGCGATATAACGTAGAAGCTATCTTGTGCAAGTCTGTCTTAACTAACTAATCACATATACCCAACATACAAGTATATTGATTCTACGAAAGAACCAAGTATATCAAAGTATATGCTTCCAACTTCGTCAGGCTACCAACTTATACTCAAACAGTAGAGCATTAGTCCACACTGTAGCAGTAATAGTTTGAGTTTCTTTTAAATAGTACTTTTAGAAACTGCTATTACATGTCATATTCTACGTATTTGAAATACTCATATGCTATGAAGTGAGTGGACTACTCACTGACTAAAGGTAAGTCATTCCCCATTTAGAATTCATAACACAATAACCTATACATAATGAGATTCTCATTCTCATCAATTAGTTAAGAACAAACATTAATGTGTTAAGTAACCCGTGATCCATACCTTACTGTGAAAGACCACCATTCACATAGATCACTTACTTAAAACACAATTAGTCCTTTCCAAATGAAAATTGTGCATAAATAAAATGTAAATTCACAAATAAATTTTGAGAATTAATTCTTTTATTAATAAATTCGATAATTACATTAGATAAACTAATTTAGAAGGCATATATTCTAACAGCCACAACAAGCATAAAACGCACAATGATTCCCAAAACAAGGACACGACAAAATACCCATCCAAAAGATTACCAATTTCAAGTTTTCAATTCTCTTTTTATTCTGTCTTTTCTTTGTCTTTATTCATAGTTTTGGTTAGTTTTAGAAGTTTCCTTTATTTCTTTATTACTAATTTTCCGTTTCATTTTACTTTGATTTTAAATCCCAGTAATTTTGTACTTCTTTTTATCAAAATCAATCGAAACACGGATTCCAATCCCTATTGGCTTCCGCATGCGATATTTCTACCTTTTTGGACCATTTCTATAATAAGTTCAAGGAACTCATATATCTTAAAAGGTCCGACTCTTACATTCATTCTTATGTCGGACTATTTATATTTATCAAAAGAGAAACCGATCATCAATTCCATCGACTCCCCTTTTGTACAGCAACAAATAGTAAAGGAGGTTAATGGCAAAAGTTTTAAAAAAAAATATGTTTATTGTTGTGGCTAATGTTCAATCTTTGATTGATTTAATTGTAACCCTATCAGTAATTCTCAAATTGCATTATTTTCTTATCTGCGTAGTTTATCAGAGTATAATAGAAAATTAATTGTAACCCTTCTTACATTCTTTTTATAAATACTATATTTTTTTTATTGATAAAAATACACTTTGTCTTGTCTATGGAAAAGAGCCAGTGGCTTTGCATAACTGATGCCGTCACATGGCAAAATGGGGCATTTGGAAAGAATAATCTGAGAGAATTGAGATTGGCACTCTACCTTTATTTCTTTTCCTTTAAACAGAAAATTAAGCCCTTCCCCATTTTTCATTATCTAGACTGCTTTATTTATTTATTTATTGGTTTCTAATGTATAAAATAAATTAGCTTTCATTTAGAAAAAAGAAATAGTTATTTCTGCTTTTATTCTACATGAATTAAAAGTTAAATAATTTATCACACTTGATCATATTACCAATATGCTTGTACTATTTTAGTTACTAATAAAAACTATGCTAAAATGAATTAATTTTCTATTATACTCTGAAATAAATTAAATCTAATATTTCCGACACACACACACACATGAAATTAGCTAAGTTCAAAGTCCATCCATTTAGTTGGTTGAAAATCATACTTCCTCTTTCTTGTTTAATATGACATACAATTTTGGAATATCTGGAATCATGCGAAACATCCCATGGATGATAACCTTTTCATTATATTCCATTCATTTTAAAATAATTATCACTAATATATAAATTACACAGATCGTAGAGTTTTTTTTTTAAGACTACATTGCCCTCATTAGAAATTAATTAATGTTGTGGTTTAGTAAAATAATAAACAAGAATACAATTGGGAAAAAATATATATATACATTCTTAATTTCACAAAATTATAAAAGATTTAAAGAAAAAAAAGTCTCTAAATGTAGCACTTATGTTAAAAACACATACCCGGAACTAGCACCCCCACCCCAACAAATTTTTGGTAAAATTATAACTTTGCCCCTCCCAACCCGATACTCCTGGTTCCGTCCCTATTAAAACGGATGGAGTAATCTATACATCTCGTAAATACTTAACAGTTCCTTCTGTCAAATTTTATATGTGCAAATTTGACTTAATTACACACTAACATATTCATTACTTTTTACTTAGATTTGAATACCGTATTTTGTATTAAATTTCAATATAAAATGAGATATTAAAATTTAGACGGAAGAAGTAATACACTACATTACCTTTTCAGCTTCATAAAATACCATGTGGTGCCAAACACTTTCACTTGTAATGGGACAAAGGGATTACAAAATAAAGCAATTATCCAGCAGTATCGACTGGAATGCTCTCTATCATTGAGATTTAGACCTTACAGTCAATAGATCAAAATGACAATGTTTTCATTGAATATACTGCTTCGAGATAACTTCAGAGTTGAAGGATACTTGAAAGTCATTTTCTTCTAAATTATTAAAAAAAAAAAAAACACTCAATTATATATGCCGATGGATCAATTTCAACTCTTTCACAGTGCCATAGGTTGACATAGAATATGATAGAATGGAAAAAACAAGGGGAATTTAACCATTACAACCTCATAGCCATGCCGTTGAAGAGTCATTTCTTTTCTCTTCTATATCTCTCACCTATAGAATTCGAAGATCTGAGATCAAAGCTTACAGACAATTACGAGATGAAGGGGAAAATCTTTAAAATTTCCAGAACAGCGTAATAGAGATGTTTAACGTATGATATAGTTTCATAAGCAAACAAAGAATCTCGGCATTATAACAGGACAAATTGGAAGCCTTTTAATGCCTCAAAGTACCTTGCAGAAACGAAATATGAATAATCCGGAATGAATATGACAAAAGCATGCAGTTTTCTACAATGCTAACAAGTAAAAGGGGAAAATGAATGACCTGCCTTCTACAGCTAGGTGAAGAAAAAGCTTCCCAAAAACCAGATTGTTATTAATTGTATGTGAGGTATCATTCCCTCAGCCATGGCTCTTGAACTGGTGTCCATGGAACTAATTCACCTTCTTGGAACCAGAGAGCTACAAGGAATACAGATAAAATATATGAGACAATTTAAGAGGAACCATCAGCATTGAATTAAAATCAACACTAGCTACGTTCGCATAGAAAAACAAATTGTTTGGTAGCATAGAGGCATGCATCTATATTTGAAGTGATACAAAATAGACCACCAAAGCAACTGTTAGAACAAGATATATATGTATCCTATGGGAAGTTGTTTACATAGACAGCATTTACGGACTATTATAAACTATGCAGTAAAAGCTTATAAAATACATTTCAAAGATCTTTGTTGTCCTAGAAGGTACAAGACTTTAGAGCATGTAATAGAACCATTCCATGGATAGTTACTATCATCTGAGTTTATTTAAGGGATTTCTTATTTTACCTCTACCTTGCGGTTTAAATAGTAGAAAGAAAATCCAACAATCATAGCATTTCTCATATGCTAAAACATTAATATACAACTTAGCAAATAATAATGATAATAACATACAAAACTCAGATCTTACAAAATTGAATTCAATGTATGAGTATAGATATATAAGGCACCAGAACAAAATGTGAATTCTTCTATTTTCTCAATAGTTACAAACAGCAGAATGTTTGTCAAAATGTTTTGTAATTTTCCAGTTCAGTAGTTACCAAGGGAAATGAGATCAATATTTCGAAGAGAACACTGCATTAACAAGTTTACCCCATGCTCCAAACGCTAGACAGATTAAGATTGTTTAATAGTATTAATGTGCTAGCCATTTGTCTGGCTAGTGAGCACACGCATGCACAAACCACCATCAAGCATGCTCCAAAATAGTAGATAATGCAAAAATTTTATTTAAAAAAAAAAAGACGTTCTTGTGTATATCACAAGCTGAATTTCAAAAGATTTCAGATGAGGATACTAAAACCACACACCCAAACAGCATATTCTGCAAACTTCAGTGCAGAAACCAGAATGATTTCAGAATGGGAAGTACATCACACATTAGTAATATTGAGACCAAGAAGAATGCTTGTAGACTTTTCGAACATTTGGAACTGAGAAAAAAAAAAAAGAAAGAAAAAATTTCCAATTTCTGTTGCCAAAAGTTTAATTTCATCTCTTTAAATTTCTTATGTTATTGTATTTTTCTTTCCTTTTGAGAGGTTGCTCATAAGTCAAATGAGAAACAAAATTTAAAAGCAATCAGTAACCGATGGTCTGTGCATTCTCTAATCTCATTCATATCTTTTAAAATTTATATTCTATACAATCTCAGTCTAGATAGATTTTTACACATACGTAACTAATTTATGCCACATAATTAGCAATAAGATGTTAAAAGAATTTTTACACACATGTTCTATTCCTAGACAACTCCGCCTGTGAATTCCGTGGACTTTGTTCGTGGTATTCATTGCCGGTCTCAAGCCCAGATAAAAGAAGAGAGTTGTAGTAAGACTTGTGACGGCCAGTGTAAAATATAATCACATCCATGACATGAACCAATCGATTGATTTCGTGGGGGTGTTCCTTACTCAGCGACGCACTGCACTTCCTAGACTCAAGTGTAATAATAAATATGCGAGGGTTGCAAGGTCGATGCTCGGAAACAATGCGCCGTTTCAGTCCTTGGATACAGTATCAAATATGAAAGAGTGTAGAGTAAAAAAGACAGTCTATAGTGATAGGATCCGTCTAGCTACATAGAATATAGGATCTTTGACCGATAGATTGACAAAATTAGTTGAGGTTATGCAGAGGAGAAAGATTAGCATTTTATGTCTTCAAGAAACCAAATGGGTAGGTGAGAAAGCGAGAGTAGTAGCGCCTTGAGGTTATAAGCTTTGGTATTCAGGTAGAGTCAGGAATAGAAATGGAGTCGGGATTATTATTAATCGTAAGTTTATTGATGAGGTAATTGAAGTGCAGAAGAAGAATGATAGGATTTTGAGCATCAAGATTATGATTGGCGGTAAGATTACTATTATTATTAGTGCGTATGCGCCACAAGTGAGACTTGATGATTCAGTTAGACAACAGTTTTGGGATGATTTAGATGAGATTGTACAAACTGTACCGTGTGCAGAGAAGCTTTTCATTTGTGGTGATCTAAACGGACATGTGGGTACTGATCAGAGCGGGTTTGAGAGTGTTCATGGAAGTCAAGGTTTCGGAGTTAGAAATGAAGTAGGAACTGTTATTCTTGACTTTGCCTTGGCCTATTAAGTATAGCAAACACCTAGTTTAAGAAGAGAGATTCTCACTTAGTGATTTTTAAAAGGGAGTTAAATGTCAATTAGATAGACTTCTTTATTATGAGGCGTAGGTTTCATGGTAGGTGTACGGATTGTAAAGTTATTCCAGGCGAGAGTGTAGTTACGCAACACAGGTTGTCAGTCGATTTTAATTTTAGGAAAAGGGGTAAGCAATAGAATCATCAGATTGACCCTAGGATCAAGTAGTTGAAGCTACAGGGGATGAAAGAATAGCCTTTATTGATAAGGTAGTTCAGGCGAATGACTAGTCTTTTGATATGGATTCGGATCCAAATACTATGTGGAGAAAGATGGCTCAATGTATTAGGACAATAACTAAGGAAGTGCTTGGTGAATCTAAAGAAAAAGTACAAGGACATGTCGTGGTGGAACAACGAAGTGAAAGAAGCCGTAAGGAGTAAAAGAGAATACTATAGAAACTTAGGGAAGTGCAGGAGTGACGAGAATTTTGAGAAATACAAGGTCACGAGAGGAAAAATTAAAGAAGCTGCTAAAAAAGTAAGATCTACAGTTTACAAGGATTTATATGAAAGTTAGATATTAAAGATGGGCAGAAGAATATATATAGACTAGCGCGTTTCAGGGAGAAGAAGACAAGAGATATCGGTGTAGTGAAATGTGTGAAGGATGATAACCACAGAGTTTTGGTTAAAAACGAAGAAATAAAGGAGAGATGGAGGTCCTATTTGGATAAGTTATTTAACAGGAATCAAGTCCAAATTCAGAGTGTGGGTAGCCTTGCGATTTCGAACGAAGAGGTTAACCGTAAGTATATTCGTCATATTCAGAAGCATGAAGTCCAAAAGGCCCTTAAAAGGATGAAACCAAAAAAAGCAGTGGGACCAGACGAGATACCGATCGAGGTTTGGAAGTGTTTAAAAGAGATAGGTATTACGTGGTTGACAAGTCTATTCAACAAGATATATAGAGTTAATAAGATGTCTACAAAGTGGAGGAAGAGTATTTTCATTCCTCTATACAAGAATAAAAGGGATGTTCAAGATTGTGCTAATTATCGTGGGATTAAACTCATAAGTCATCCTATGAAGCTTTGGGAGAGAGTGATTGAATAGAGGTTAAGGGACATTATACAAATTACAAATAATCAATTTGGTTTTATGCCTGGGCGTTCCACTACGGAGGCAATTCTTTTATTACGGCAGATGATTGAATATTATAGGGAAAGAAAGAAAGTTTTACATATGGTATTTATTGATCTGGAGAAAGCCTATGACAAGGTGCCTACAGAAGTAGTTTGGTGGGTGTTGGCCAAAAAAGATATATCACTAAAGTATATTACTCTCATTAAAGATATGTATAAGGGAGTATGTACAAGTATAAGGAGTTGCGTCAGAGTGACTGCAGAGTTTCCTATTACTATCGGGGTGTATCAAGGATTAGCGCTTAGCCCTTTCCTTTTTGCGTCCGTTATAGACAAGTTGACCTACACTATACAAGAGATTGTGCCAAAGTGTATGTTGTTTGCTGATGATATTGTGTTGATTGATGAGACCAAAACCGGTGTAAATGCTAAATTGGAGTTGTGGCGATAGATATTGAAATCCAAGGGCTTTAGAATTAGTAGAAGTATAACAGAGTATATAGAACGCAAGTTTAGTTGTAGCAGAAATATAGCTCAGAGTGTAACTTTAGATGGTAGAGATATACCAGTAGGTGATTGCTTCCGATATCTAGGATCTATTATTCAGAAAGAATGAGAGCTCGATAGCGACGTTGCACACCGAGTTATGGCGGGTTGGTTGAAATGAAGGAGTGCGACTAGTATTCTATGTGATTGTAATATACCATTAAACCAAAAGGAAAAGTTCTATAGAATAGCCATAAGACCTGCTTTGCTATATGGCATAGAATGTTGGGCAGTTAAAAGGTGTCATATTCACAAAATGAAAATAACTGAGATGCGTATGTTACGGTGGATGTATGGATATACTAGAAAGGATAGGGTCAGAAATGAGACCATTAGGGAAAAGGTGAGAGTGGCATCTATTGAGGAAAAGATGAGAGAAAGCTACCTGCGTTAGTTTAGACATGTACAGAGAAGACCGAGGGATGCTCCTATTAGGAGGATTGAAGGAGGGAGGTAGGATAGGTTAGACAGAGATAGAGACAGACCTAAAACAACATGGATAAAAGTGATTAGGAGAGATATATCCTTGTTAGATTTGGATGAGAGTATGACGGTCGATAGAAGGAAGTGAAGAGAGGATTTATGTGGATGACCACACGTTGCCTGGTATTGGTTCATGTAGCAAACCCCAAGTTTCTTGAAATTAAGACTTAGTTTGTTGTATGTTCTGTTCCTAGACATTCATATGTAAAGAACTTTTTATAGTAGCAATTACTTAGTGCAAGTTAAATACATTCTTTTATGTACAGTTTCTTTTATATACCATTTCTCTTTCTTCTCCTATGTGCTTTCTATTGATTTGCAGCAGTAAAATACCAGAACTGCAAATCATACTTCACTGAGAAGACACTGCAGGATTCCAAACATCTGCATGGAAATCAATTTTTTAGCTTGCTCATCCATTCATTTTTTTTCCCCTTCCCCTTTTTCACCGTGGAAGGTGACTGGCCAATGGAGGAGCACCACAACATAAAGGCAAAACAATACTATTAAGATGTTAATATATATAGTATTATAGTTGAGAAAGGCCAAGAAAATGCTGCTTCATCAGTCAGTCAGGTTAAAGTCATTACAACACATTGAACTCTCATTATGGTATCACATTGCTTCATCTATCTTTCAATTGCATCAGTCCCTCTCCAACATTCAATCTTTGATGCATCACTACAATCACCCCCTTTTGTCTTAATCTTCTTCTACCTTTCCCATCTTTACCCCCTTTCTCTGACCAACCAGCATCACCGTAATACACCTCTTGAGGTGAAGAGTTACTAACTTCACCACCTGAAACCTTCCCAAACAAGACCACAATATATCACTGCTAAAAAATTCACTAAAACAGAATGCCTGAAGCACCATACCATGTTTCAACACCATGCATTGCCATAGTCACCTCCTAAAATGCTCTCAAATTGAAGCTTCAAGCATAATCATAGCTCCCTTCAAAACCAATTGCAGTAAGAGAATTTTGATTTTTCAAATCACAATTACCTTGATTTACCTAGGTTTAATTGATCCTATCAAAATCAACATTAGTATTACCATAGTCAATAACTTATCCTATTCCATTGTTATCTACTCAAAATCAATGTATTGCAGCAACCAATGCTAAGGGAAACCAGGCTTTGACCATTGATGGAGGAAAACTTTTCTTATAGTGTATACAGTTGATTTGTATGAATTCATAGCTAGGAAATGTCAGAATCTATCTATGATTTGCATTTTTGCTGTTATTATCCCTATGGCAAAGAGCATAAATTCAATCCTTCGTTTAGTTTTGTATCCAAGAAGTGTTACATTCAAAGATTTATATTACATTCCAACATGATAGTGGTCTTAAACCCAAGAGACACAGGCACTGCATGTGCTGCGGAGGGTGGTAATGTGATGGAGGGTGTTGGAGAAGGCAAACCCCAATAAAAGAAAGATTAACAAGAACCAAACAGAGGGGGAAAAAAAAGAACAGCGAACAAGAAAAGAAACGAAACAAAGACAAAGCCCTCTTAAGGGTATGCTAGTAGATGAACACAGATCTGAAACTTCTATGCAAGTTCTAAGAATGGCATGCTTGGGTCAAGTCCTGATGTGCCTCTCATACCAATTATTGCTGATTGTATTTTATTTTATTTTTTTTCTGGAGAGCAATTTGGCACAATAAAGCTTCCAAGTTCAGTTCTTGTTTGGGTTGTTGCTTATGATGCTGTTCTTACTTAAGACAATTTGCAGAAGAAGGAAAAGCTTTGACAAATTGCTTCTATGTTATACAGCTGAAGCGACAGCTAGTCATCCAGAGTGAAGTTTTCAGGAATCTTTTAGTTCCTTTTTTGTACATTTAATGCATTGTTGGCCAGCTCTCTTGGTGCAGTATTTATGGAACTAATTTTACTCCTCAAAAAATATAAAATAAAGGTGCATACCGGTCCTTACTCTTTGATTTTTTTTTTTTTTTTTTTTTTAAGGTGGTGTAGAGATGAGAGAAAAACTGAAAGATGGAGGAAGGTGATTCCTGCAATTGAAAGATCAATAGGGATCACACTCCACAGATGCTTAAGGAGATTCAATGATTTAACCTTAAAGCTTTGATTTTTTAAATTTTCTTTTAAATTTCTGCAAAGCTACCAGATAAGGATCTCCAATCTGATAAATCTGTCTTTTCTGAAATACGTAAAACTGCTGGTTAAGTCTGTGTGTCTAAGGCAAGGCGCACACACAAATAAATAATAAGGTACAGAATGGAAAATTTCAGAATGCTCAAATCTGATTAATGAGCAAATTAAATTAGTACTCCAACCAGTGAACACCAAATTCAAAGGCTAACCAAATCGACATTAAAACATCAACAGCTTACCTATACCAGTGTACCAAATTCAAAGGCTAACCAAATTGACATTAAAACATCAACAACTTACCTATTTCTCGCTTGCCGTTCTCAGGACTGTCACTACCATGAATGACATTCCTACAACAGAATATTATGAAAAAAACATCAAATATCAACCTTGAATTGCTAAGAGAAAAGGGAAAGAAAGTTATAGGAGGTATGAACATGATAATTGTAGAGCCTGACCTTCCTGTTTGAACTGCAAGATCTCCCCTGATTGTGCCCGGCTCAGCTTGAAGAGGGCTTGTTGCTCCTATTAGTTTGCGAGCAGATGCAACCACCCCCACACCCTCCCATGCCTAGACAACAACTTTGCCCATACATTTAGAAAGTGTAGAATCCACAGATTACCAAGAACTATATCTGAACAATAAGTTATTCAAGAAATACTTGAAAATAATTTGAGACTCAAGAACATACCATACAGACAACAGGACCAGAGGTTATGTACTGTATTAATTTGGGGAAAAATGGCTTGGACTGCAGTTCCTTGTAATGCTCCTATTACCATAAGGTTTCAAAAACAAAGAAGTGCAAAGAGTTTAGTTCTCAGAGACGGTAAGCACTCAAGTGTATGCCCTTTATAGCAAATTACCAAATTCTACAAACAAGAGAGGACTAATTGCAAGAAGTCCTAAATCGCAAAAGACTTCAGAGTAGAGAATCGATTCAGTTTGAACAAATTACACAACTTCATCTGAAGACAGACTTCAACTAAAAGAAAGCGACAAGTAGGTGTAATACACCTAAACCCCTTCTTCTCAAATCTTGAAATGGCATCTATCCATAAATACAAGGAAAGCGTTTATGGAGTAAAATTTCAGAAAACAAACCTCTGCCAATTCTCTAGGGCATTGAAAAAGTTTCAACCCCGTGAGCTTAAACCCCTTCTTCTCAAATCTGGAAATTATCTCTCCAACCTAAAATAAACCCAAAATTGTGACAAAATTCTAGTCAAGAATAAAGTTACAAGCGGATAGAAATTTCAAGGGGAAAAAACCACAAAAAAAGCTTACAAGACCACGCTGAACACCATCAGGCTTAACCATAATATAGCTCTGTTCCACTTGTTCCTGTGCCAGAATTGAAGAAGTAAAACAAATTTCCCAAATGTGCTCCAAAATTCCTCCCTAAATTTGTTCAACATTAAGCAGCAGAACAAAAGAAAGCTCAAACAAAAGGGAACATACCAGAGAGGCAACCAAATGGGGAAGAAAGATGCGCGCTTTGTGACGTTTCCTCTGGGTATGACGAGAAGAAGTCGGACATGAGAATAGATGTGACGGAGACTGAAATGCAGCTAAGGAATCGAACTTTCTGAGGCTGTAGCCTATGATACGCTTCTGGGAGGGTGCATAGGATAAGCAACTGCTGCCATTTCTTGCAGTTGTTGTGCGAAGTGAATAAGAAGACAGTGAGCAAGAAACAGTGTGTCCCGCTCCTCCAACAGCCATTGCAAGATGCTCCATCTCTTTATCTATCTCTGTGTATTTCTCTCACCTACGCAAACACGGCCTTCTTATTTGTTAAAAGAATTTGCACGAGGTTGCCCGAGATGGTACATTACATCATCCTTGTCAAATAAACGTTTTTTTTTCTCCATGGAATTGAGATTTGAACAGTAAAATATAAATATTTAATGACCAAAATTTGAAAATTAAAGTTAAAAAATTGAATTATCAAATCTGAAATTTAAACATGAAGATTAAATTAACTATAATTTATTTTTATACTATATGTTATTATAATAAATATTAGAATTAGATAAGACAAACACTCCTAATAACTCTTAAATTATTTTAAATTTCAACTTTTACTCTTTAACTAAAAAAACATAAAACAATTCTTCCAACTTTTTAATCTTGTAGATCTAGTCTTTTCGGGAATTGACCAACGGTCAACTTAATTCGTCAAAAAATGAAGGATAAAATCGTCACTTTACTTTATTCTTCTTCTTTCCAAAGTCAACAGTTACACTACAACTTAAGCCATGGCGATTTCACTTCATCATGTCCTAATATTTTAGATAGATCTGAGCCTTATTTTTCCTCCTAACTAGGTTGATGCCCGTGCATGGTAAAGATAGCTTTTTTCATACTTTTTATATCTTTAGAATCAAAAGACATTTGCTTAAGTTCATTTTTCATCAACAGAAACATTTAAATCATCAACTACAGAGTCAAGTGAAGTCAGACATATAAATCATCAACTCTTTCTTCCAACTCCTACATAACCCAGAAAGTAAAGTCCTTCAGTCATCAAAATCACATGAACAAATCAACAAATCTAAAGCCATAATATGAACTGAGGCAAAAAGTGCATAAATAGCAGATAAATTAGCAAACATAGAACTTCCATAAAACATATCATGGTTGGTTTTTCAAATCCACACATAAAAATTGAGACTGCTAAATCAAACTCTTCATCTAGTATATATTTGTCGTACCTGCAAATTCATCCAATATGAGGAAAAGATCAATATACTTTAGTTCCTACAAATTCATCAAATCATCCAAACCCAAAATCTTTAAAAAAAAAAAAAACAATAACCATTTGCAGAATTCTGGGGTAATACTAAATCAACAAATCTTGGGCTTAAACTCGTCAAAAGATCTTAGAGTAGAAATCTAAGAGGTTTAAGAAATCTAAGAGGGTCAAGAGTCATATGGCAGATAGAAACCCAACCATAGCCTATCACCAGAGAAGAATCCAGTTATTATACCGACTTCCTTCCAATTTCCTAACCTAAATCCTACAGTTCTTTTCTACCTGGAAAAGGGAACAGAACTTGGGAGGAAGGACAAAGTCAACCTATGCATACTTAGTTGTAGAATACTACTGCATAATAAGAGTACCCAACTAAATACATAGTCGTTATTTCTCATTTCTAGTAGCAGCATATATAGTCCTACTCTGTTTTAAACTAACACAGACATATAGAATATGTATTTTCCTTTAAATCTTCAAAATCTTAAGGAATATCCATATCATATTTAATGCAATTGACTGTGAAGGCTTCTGCTTGGTATTTCTTCATGACAATATATTAGTTTTCTTACACCCATCCTAAATCCTATATTCTTACAGTTTTTAGCTGATTTATAGCACTGTCTCTAGCTGATTAGTTTAGACTAAATGCACTTCATTCAAGTACTTAAGAAGCATAGAAAAGCAGCATTAAGAGTAACCAAATTCCAAACCTTGAAAACATTTCATCTGTAAAAGATATTCAATACCATTTGGCACGGGTAAAGACCTTCAATGCTTTTGGTTGAGGCTCGTGGCCAGGTCCTTCAAGCGCAAGCCTTTGGAGTCCATACAACTGCATCTACACATCACTTCCTAAGTTTGCCAATTGATCATCCTTTCATTTTCCTCCATATTCAACATAACTAACAGCCTCAGTAAACACTTCTCTAACTTACTACTCTTTATTCCTTCCCAATCATCATCATCATCATCATCATCATCATCATCATCATCATCATCATCATCATCATCATCTATATTCTTGTCTCTCACTAAGCCCTCCTTCACTTCATTTCCTTCACCTAGTCATTCTTTAGTTTCAACTATATTGCTTGCACTAACACCTAGTACTGCACCCTCTTTATTTTGACAAATCACAGTATCATCATGGGGCATTTCTACCTTATTCTAACCATCTAAAACTTCACATTTTGACTTCTTATCAGCAACCACGTCCTCTAAACAACCACTAACAAAAGACTTATCCAAATTAACTTCTAGCCTTTTATCATTTTCCTCAATTGCGCCTCTTCTTCCAATGCCTTGTCCAATAATACAGAAGAATTGATTTCATTATGTCCAGCTTAATTACCTCCTTTTAGATCAATCCCAAAGTCACCCTTCATCGATTCCAATGCAGACATCATTTCGTCTCCAACTTCCAAAGCCTCCAAACCATAGACCACCTGACTTTCTCTTCTACAGCATGAAATTCATCAGCATTGATAGCTTCAAACTTTTGCTCAACAACCTCTATGTTCAACGCCTTATCCAATAACCTGGTATCTTTACCACCTTTTTCTTCATCGTTATCACCTTTAACTTCCCTCGACATACTTACATCATTGTATTCCTTAACTAATTCCTCACTCCAAGACATTACTTCAGATACCTTTCCTGCTCCTTCACATCCAAATTGATCATCCACCTTAATAATATTTACTTTCTCATCCTTTTCACCCACAATCACCTCCTCAGATAATTTATCCAAAAACCTGCCTTTTCTGACAGCTTTTCCAACAATTTAAAATCTTTAATGGGTTCTTTAGCAACCTCAAAGTGATCAACATTTTTAACCATAGCATCATCCGCAAATTTGTCTTTTTTCTTGCTTTTATCGCTCTTAACTTTCAACCTTTTGTCCAACTTCACTTCTTCCACAACCATCTTCTTCTCCTGCTCATTAGTATCATCCTTCTTCTTACTACCAGTCATAACAATCGAAATCACAACAATAAAAGAAAACACAATGGCTAAAAGAGCTATGACAAAGAGTTCTTGAAAGAATTCTATGATTTTCTTTCCAAGATAATGATTTTAATCCCCAAAACTATATATGATCAGAAGAGAGAGTCTTAAAAAGTTAAGAAAGTACAAAGAAAAGGAAAGGAATTAGGGCCAATTATATCAAAATAGTACCATGAAAATGAGTATTAAGTTACCAAAGGATAACTGCAACTTGAGCATCACATAGAATAGCAAGTTCATTTGTCTTTTTTAGAAGTCCTTGACGTCTCTTGGAAAAGGTGACTTGCCTGTTTTTGATATTCTCGATTTTCTCGATTTCAATCTTGCCACTGTCTGGACTTGTAACATATATACCCCATAGGATTAGATGCGAAACTGCTATCTGGATTGAAACTCTGATGCTAGAAATAACTGAAGAATTTCGCCTACTATTGATACAGAGTATACATAGCAAGTCCTTTCACCCATATTCAAATCTAGAAACACCTGAAGATAAAAAAAATACATATAGGCTTTTTCTTGATAGCTCAGGATAAGCTTTTAGCTTTTCTTAGAAGATCTGTCGTGAGATGTTCTCTACTCTACTGTTTCTTTAAAAAGTAATCATATCAGACCTAAGCCTCAAGAACATGCACAAAATGACAATTTCATTATGTAAACAAATATACTTGATAAGGACAAAACAATACTAATGGGACCAATAATCCATTCACCAGTCTACACTTGAGCTCAGAATTTTCTTCACCACTCCTCTGTTGCTCTCCTAAATTGCAAACGTAATATCCCCATATTGTTTCTCCAATAACCTACCAACACAAAGAGAAAAATGAATTAATGAACAAAAAAAGTGAGTGGTTCACAAAAAAATAAGTCGACACACTTCTTTCATTCAGAAAAAGTTGTAGGATCTTCATCAAAATAGGCCCTTTACACTGATCCCGAGTTACTATTTTGTAGAGCCATTTTAGGTATAGATTATGAGCTCTTGGTTAAGTAGTGTGAATCTCCGTGATAGTGTTTGAGACTTGAAAAATCAAAGAAGTAAAAAAAAAATCCCTGCTTTCTCCCATTCTGTCTTCTTTATACATTTTTTCCATCTACTGAAATTATCTTACCCTTTCACTTGTCTCAAATAGGAGGTAAAATTTTCACCCAAGAAAGCTACACAGGTCAATCACATAAAACAATATCTGCTCATAAGGACAACTAAAAGGAACAATTATCTAATACTCCAGGTGAAGACCCTCCCCCTATATTAGTGTCACCAAATTTGTCACTACCCACATATATTAACCTTAAGCAAAGCCATAAAGTTCACCAAAATAGACACATAAAAAGAATCCCCAAATATATTAACCTCAAGCAAAGCCATAAAATTCGTGTTCACACATAAAACATCTTTTACATTTTAAAATTAAATAAATCAAGAACTAAAACTTCATATCTACTTCATAGTCGTTTTATATTTTTCTTCCTAATAAATAGTTCTGGTTCATGCATTATCAATTGAAAAAAAAAATTAAACACCCAAATTATCTCTCATTACTATACTTCTGTGCATGCCAATCTACGTTATAGGATGAGACAAAGAGGAAACCTTGTGGAGGCGATCGAGAGTGAAAGAGAGGAGTTTAGAGACATATAAGGCTGTTGAGATGTGGAGGCAAGCAGGAGGAGACTTGCGACATCTGAAGACCTGTCAAACTATTGGAGTGGAGCAGACAAATTTTCATAGAAGGGGTTTGTGATGTAGAATTCGATATATGTGCCAGTAGAGCTTGAATGGCAAACCGCTGTTGGGAGACGAAAAGCATTGAAATTAATTCTAGGTGCCAATATCCGCCTCTCCTGCTCTCTGACTATTTACATTACGCGGCAATAGCTAAAGGCTGATGCTAAGCCTATTACTAACAAACTGCACCTAAGTAAATCTGCTATGGGTCTCTAAAGGCCCTTGGGTATCTCTATTTTTAACCATTACAATAGGCATTTTGCTTAGGCATGTTGCATTAGGCATATCTGAAACTCTTGTCTTCTGTATATTCACCTTAGATCTCTGGATAAGGCAAATCATATGCACATATCTATGGTTAAGCTAAAGGAAAAGTGCAGAGTACTGCAACTAAGACCATAGCTATATAGATGAAGCTTAGCAACTATATCAAGGCATTTTTTATACAGGTCTTTTCGAATTCAGACATCCTAGCATAGCAATGGCCTTGTGTTGAAAGCCATTAGCTAATGGCAGTCGCAATGACGGTTGAATGGCAACATAGTTGGAATGTATGTGGCAAGTAATCAACCAATCTAATTGCTGGAAATTGACAAATGTCGCATCCAGAAGCTTCTGGATCAACTTTAATATACTTTAGTATAGATTTGTTAAATCTGCATGCATCACTATTTGTATGTATTGAAAATTCAAAATTGTGACGTTTGTAGATAAATTACGGGATTTTCTTTCTTTGTTCGTGGAACTATGCCAAAAGATGCCATCTTTTTCATAGACACATAGACACACAAGTGAATTAGGGATTTTCTTTCTTCATTCTTGGAACTATGCCAAAAGATGCCAACTTTCTCATAGATACACAAAAACACAGAGCTAAGAAATTGATTAAAAGAAGTGAAAATTTCAGATTTCTCATTATTCGCTACCCGCCAAGTCTAATTCTAGCCGACATTGATGCCTCATAAAACTTCAAAGCCTCTAGCTACTGCAATCAAATCTCCATGGAAGTATCCTTGAATTGATCAAAGATCTCATTTTCCGCACAAACCTTGACCTCAATGACAATTATCTCTCCAAAGAAATCCCCAAAAGTATAGGAGCTCTAGCAGCTATAGTACAAATAGAGCTATATGCAAACCACTTGTCTGGAAAGATCCCAACTACATTTGCAAACATCACTTCTTTAGCAAATCTTTGTTTGATGTATCGGGAAATTTGTTTGAAGGGCCATTGCCTCAAAATCTATGTTTCAAGAAGCAGCTTGAGAAGTTAATTCTATTCAACAATAAATTCTCAAGCATAATTCTTCAGTCATATAGTGAGTGCGGTGCTTTAAGTTATATCGATATCTTCAATAATGAACTATCTGGAACTGTACAAATGGGCTTTTGGAGTTTGCTGCTACTTATAGTAGCTAAACCTAAAAAAAACAAACTAGAGGGTCCAATTCCACTTACTTAAGAAAACTGATGGAGAAGAAAAATTTTGCTTCATCTCCATTAAGTTTTATATCTAGCCAGAGAAGAAAGAAAGAAGAAAAAGAAAAGTAAAGTTAAATGACGATTTTACCCTTTAACTTTTTTAAAGGTAAAAGGGTTAACCGTTGGTTAACTGACAGAAGAATAAGATATAGACAATTAGAAAGTTTGAAAAACCTTTTTAGGGTTTTTTTAATTGGAGAATAAAAGTTGGAATTCAAAATAGTTGGAGAGTCACTAAGATTGTTTGCTCTAACTAGAAAAATACAAAAGGATTTCAATACCTTTTAATCAATTAAGTGATAAAAAGTATTCAATCCGTTTCAAAATAGATGTCCATGAAACCTTTTGCACACAGATTAAGGACGTTGAAAATAATACTACAATTCAAATAAACTTATTATTCTACCCCTATTAAACACATGACATCTATTGGTTGATGAAAATTCTCAAGAAATAAGAAGAAAAAAGAATTTTGAAAAGTTGTAAGTTGACTTATAATAAATAAGAGTAAAATAGAAATAAACTAATCATTAGTGTTCAGAAATATATATATGAACATCTATTTTGAAATAAAATAAAAAGGCTTCATGGAGATCTATTTTGAAACGGGTGGAGTATTTGCTAACAATTATATTGAAATCATTAAATACTTAATATTTTTTTGTTGTCAAATATATTTAATTAAATAAATACTTAATAAACTAAATTTAAATATTTAATTAAGTTGTTAAACATGCCATTAATTTTTAGAATTAATATCAATTTCTGTACTCAAAATATAACATTTTTTTTATTACGCACCTAAAAATGATTTGTATCTAATTTTTTGACATTTGTACAAATACGGTCCATTTGTTTGATCCTGCTAGAAAGATAAGTGTGAATGCAATAAACTGGCATGTGAGGGGCCAATATGCAAAATATCAAACCAATATTAAGGGTATGGTATCTTTCCAAATCTATTTGGCATAAGGATAAAAACAACAACAAGAATGGCTAAAATGGTGCTTTCGGTAATTGAGAAGGCCAGACTTGATGAGTTTCTTTTAAGGAAGATAGTGTTGGAGAAGACTTCATAGAATGATTTGAACCCCAGAAGAAGATTCAAGGTTTGGGAGAAATTTAGTATAAGTTGATGTTTGTGATCATAGTTATTCTATTGATTTGAGTAATTTATTTCCAAACATTTCAATACAAAGATCGTTTTTCTTTGGATATAGAAATTAGGTGGATGTAGGTATTTTCTCTTAGATTGATCCACCAAAGTAAGCAAGAAGTAAGAAAATCATACTGAGACATTTAAGAAGATTGGATAGAGTAGAAGGTATATGTCACTATTGTTGTTGATTTCTTAAAGCTTTTCTTGTTTACAGTATGGGATTAGGATTTAGGGCAACACACTTGAAATTAACATTATTTCTACACCAGCCAATGTATTTTAGGTTTAAATGGTCTCTATGTTAGTGTAGTGTTCAAGGACTAGGGTTTGAGAAATGTTTTTCTTCAACTTTGTGATTGTTGAATAGTGGTGACTAGTGAAAAAATAATTTTTGTGTGTTTTGGTAATGGATTCTAATGAATTTCATGCCATTCTTTGCATCTTATATGATTATAATGCTACTATGTTCTGTTATACCAAAATTTTGACCATTTGTATAAGTCTTGGGTTAAAGAATTCAACACTTTTCTATGTAACCTTTTCCACATTCGTCTAAATGGCAAAGAAATGCAAACTAAAATGCTGGAAAAGTGAACCATTTAATGAATCAAGAACTAGGGGTGCTCATGGTTTAGGGATTTAGAAATCTCCAGTACCGTCCCAAAATTTTAGATTTTTCTTATTTTAGTACCAGTCTCGAATTGTAATTTCGGGGTGGGATGGAACGGATATTTTTAATTTCGAGACAGGATGAGATGGATATTCGAATATTCAATTCTAATGGAACAAAGACAATTTCAGTTTGATTTTTAGATATTTTTTAACATTCTTCACAAAAAAAAAAATTGTTCTTATTCACAAATTTGAAAAATACATGTTAGTAATTCTTAAATTTTAATTTAAAATAAAATTCTAAAATAAAATTAAAACAATCTCTATGACACTTTATATAATAATCTATATAATCCATATATACCATACAAAACTATACTATATAATCTATATATACATACTATACATATAATATACTATGTAATCTATTATATACTAATTTATATAATTTACTTAAATAATCATATATATATAAAATAATAATCTATATAATCTACCTATATAATCTATATCCACCATATAATACTATATTATATAATCTATAATACATACTATATATACAGTATAATATATATGTAATATATTATATAATCTATTATATTATATATATATATATATATAATTAGAATCACCCTTATCATTCTTTTTAAATATATATATATATATATATGTGTGTGTGTGTGTGTGTGTGTGTGTGTGTGTGTGTATACAGACATATATATATATATATATATATATATATATATATATATTCATTTTTAGTTTTGATTCTTTGGTTGGGTACAATTTAGGACAGTTCGGGATGATTTTCATATGGTTTGAAACGGTTCTCGGTACGGATATTTCATAAAAAATTTCGGGACAATTTGGTTTGAAAAAAGTCAAAAGTCAAAAGTCAATAGTTTTTTCGATTCTGGTTCTTTTCGGTCCGATTATTTTGATCAATTCGATTATTCTCCAATCCCGTGAGTAGCCCTATCAAGAACTTAAGCAAAATAGCATTAAACAAATATTCAAATTAATTAGTTGGCTTACCAAGGACAATCAAATAGGCAATTCAATCAAAATATCAAGTTTAACCAAAACACTATTACATTTTCTAAGTTCTAATTCTTCAATAGAGCATTTCTAACAAAATAATCATTCCATTGCATTTCTAACAAATGCAATGGAATGATTATCTCTATTAGACCTGCTAACAATCAATCTAACTTGTATATTTCCCTAACAAACCATCTAAAAGACTCAATAATGTTAATCATATTTCCAATGAATTTTGAACTATCTTTCTTTTCAAAGTATTATCTTTGGCCCTTCTACTTGATACTGTTGTTAATTGCCAAATAGTTGTGTGTAGTCTTCCTTTACAAAGTGGTTTTGAGGCCTCAACTACTGTGTTTTTAACAACAATTATTAGATTATAAATTTTACTTAGTATGATTGGTGGTGGGATGGTATCAAAGGGAGGTTGTGAACTACTAAACATAAGAATATTGGTTAGAATTGAAAATTTCTATTCAAAATATATTATTAGAAGTAATTAAATATCATCAAAATGGTTATCACTTGTGTGTTGTGTAGGGTAAATACAGACTTTATTACTCTTAACGCATGTCCCTACTTGCCAATAAATAAATAAATCAATCAATAGAAGGTATTGGAATGGGTAGTTGTTAGTATTAAATTCTAAAAGATATTTAACATGGTTTCTTAAGTTTTGGGATCCATTAATCTTAGTCTTATATGCACATTTCTTAGCAGTTGAATTGACTTGATAAGAATAATTCATATAAGACAAATGTAAGAGATTAGCATAAACTAATGCTTAAGCAAAATCAAAATAAAATACATCATTATAAAGCTACCAATTATCTTGCCTCATTTATATCAACTTGATTGTTTGATTGAATCGATGTTCTACCAATCTATATTCAATAACCGTCTTCACAACTTCATTGTCCTTTACTCGAACTATTTTTACCTTTCTGCAACTCTTTTTATTGTAGACTTTAAGTCCACAAAACCTGCATTAATTCATATTTCTAACTCTCTTTAACTTTGCAACCTGTTCCGCTTCTTGTACTTCCGCAACATCTTTTCTTCTATTCTTCTTAAGCTTTCCTAGCATCTTGCACAACTCTAGAGGCATTAGAACAATTTTAGATAAGGATGGTTACATGTTCTTTTCTAGGGTTGGATTGCACAAATGACCATAGTTATTCATGACCATAATTATCATAGATATAATATGATGTTTATATGTGCATTTTATATGTTTTCTCAAATTTCAAACAATTTTTAATTGAATATTTTTTGCAATCAACAAAAATGTCTGATTTTAGTCTATTGTCCATTATTTTCAAGGAGAATAAGTTAACTACATATAATTACATGGACTGGAAGAGGAATCTGAATATAGTACTCACTGTCGAGGAGTACAAGTATATTCTGATAGACCCCAATCCTAAAATTAGAAAAGATTTCACATATTAAGACCGTAAGAGTGAGAAAGTATGAAAGAAAGCTGACGAAATGGCTAGATGCAACATATTAGTTTGAATGTCCAATGTGCTTCAATCGAAGCATGAGAACATGCCCACTATATACGACATCAATATACCGTTACATACCATATATGCGGATAAAAGCCAACCCACAAAATAGGAAGCTCTAAAGGTAATCATGAATACTAAAATGACTGAGGGAGCCTCGGTTCAGGAGCATATGCTAAAGATACTTGCTTACTTCAAGGAAGTTGAGGTCCTAGAGGCAATAGTTGATCCTAATAGCCAAAATAACAAGGTTCTTGAGACTTTACTAAATTTGTATTCTCAGTGCAAGTTGAATTATAATATGAAAAAGTTGAGTTTGACTTTGATAGAGTTGATAAAAGAACTCCAGGTTGTTGAAAAGATTATGAAGTATGTGTCAAAGGTTTTGGTTACTCATTCTACTTTATCTTCTCGAACTAAAGCCTGTCCCTAGAAGTTGAAGAAGAAGAAAGGGATAGAATAATGTAGGAGCTCAGTCTAAGGGGTTTAAGCTTAGTCAGTCCAAGCCTGATGCCAAGCCCAAGAACAATTGCTTCAAGTGTGGTAAAAAAGAGACACTTTAAGAAAGATTGTCTAGAATTCTTGGTCAAGTCCTCTTTAGGTATTACTTTTTATTTAGAGTCTATATTAATAGTTAGATTATCATCCATTTGGATTGTTGATTCTAGAGTCACTGACCATATCTGTAACTCTTTGTAGAGGTTCAGTAGGATAAGGAGACTCAATAGAAGAGAATATGGACTTCAAATGGGCAACGAAGCATAAGTATGGATTGAAGCAGTGAGAGACTTGAAGTTATTATTTGATTATAATACGATTTTAGTATTAAAAAAATATTTTTTATGTTTCTAGTTTTAAACAGAATTTGATTTCAATTTTACGACTTATAAATCAAGGTTATTCGGTTTCTTTCCATTCTGATATTTCAATTAATAGAAATAGAAATATTATTTATTCTAGAAACATGTATTTCAATCTCTTTTATGTTAATCTTATAAGTCGTCAAATAAATAATACTCAAATCAAACTTAATAATAAGAAGAGATAGGTCATATCAAAAGACTCGTATTTATGGCATTTACCGGATTCAGAAGCTAATCCAAAATGGGCCTTTAGACTCATTGAGATTGGAAGAATGACCTCAGTGTAAATCTTATCTTATAAGTAAAATGACCAAAAAGACCTTTACACAAAAGGCTGAAAAAGCTAAGAAAATACTTGAGTTAGTTCATACTATATTTGTGATTCTATGTCTACACCAGGTAGAGGAGGATATGAATACTTTAACAGTTTCATAGATGATCATACACGTTTTGGTTATGTTTACCTAATGAGGTGCAAATCTGACTCTTTTGAGAAATTTAAGAAGTTTAAGGGTGAGGTAGAGCGTCAAATTGGTAAACTAATCAAGAAATTAAGATCGGATCATGGTGGAGAGTACCTCCTTGGTGAATTCAAAAACTACTTAATACACAAAGGTATAACATAAGGGTATAGTATCTTAGTTAACTATACCTTGGACTCCTCAATAGAATAGAGTAGCCCAAAGAAGAAATAGAATATTGATGGAGATTGTAAGAAGCATGATAAGTCTTGTAACTCTTCCTATTTTTTTTTTTTTTTAGAGATTCTAAAAATAGCAGTATATATTTTAAACTGAGTACCTTCCAAATTAGTACCTAGGATACCTTATGAGATGTGGATTGTATATAAGCTCAGTTTAAATCATCTCAACATAAGAGAAGTAAGTTAGAGCCAAGGTTAGAATTATGCTACTTTGTAGGGTATCCAAAAGGATTAAGAGGTGGATGTTTTTATCATTCCTAGGAGCATAAAGTACTTATTAGTACTCATATTAGAAACATGGAAGATGATTAGAGTATTTTCACTAAGGTTTCGACGAGGACGGAATTGGATGAGAAGTTATCTAATACTTCAACTTCTACTATCCCAATAGAAGAACCTAAAGAAATACAATTAAATGTTCCTATATAGATTGAGCTATATCATAGTGAGAAGATATCTAGAGTTCCATAAAGATGAATTAGAGAGGCTTTTGAGATAGTTTCAAACTATGAGGAACAAGATCTCATTAGATACGAGGAGGCAATAGTTGATGCTGATACAGACAAATGACAAGAGGTAATAATTGTCGAGATTGAGTTTATGTATCTCAATCAAGTCTAGAATCTTGTCATTGCATCAGAAGAGATTAAACCCATATGTTGTAAGTGGGTATACAAGAGAAAGAAAGGTGCTGATGGAAAAATTGAGACTTATAAAATAAGGTTGGTTGGAAAAGATTATACTAAAAAAGAAAGAATCGATTATGAGGAGACCTTTTTACTAGTAGCTATATTTAAGTCCATTTGCATATTCTTGGCTATCATATGTTACCATAACAAAGAGATATGACAGATGAATGTTAAAACAACGTACATTTCTTAATGGCTATCTTAGTAAGGACATCTACATGACCCAACCTAAAAGTTTTATTGCTAAGGCCAAAAGTATATGATCTGTAAGCTCAAGAAGTCTATTTTGGATTTAAGCAAACATCACAAATATATAATATACATTTTGATGAAATTGTAAAGTCTTATGGCTTTATACAAAACACGGATGAACCATATGTGCATAAGAAAGTGAATGGAAATAATGTGTCATTTTTTGTACTTTATATTGGTGACATTCTATTAATTGGAAATGATTTAGCGATATTGTAATCTATAAAGATTTGGTTATCGAGTTAATTTAGTATGAAAAATATGGAAGAATCTAGCTACCTTCTTGGCACAAAGCTTCTTAGAGATAACAAGTAAAGAATGTTAGACTTATCCCAATCTACCAACATTGATAAGATATTAACTAAGTTTAACATGGATGAGTGCAAAGGGGCAATCATACCTTTTAGGTATGGATTGATTGTATCTTCTATGTTTTCCTCTAACAAAGGAAGAAAGGAATAGAATGAATAGGATTTCTTATACTTCAGCTGTGGGATGTCTCATGTACGCCATGCTTTGTACTAGGCTAGATATTGCTTTGTCGTATGAATGATTAGTAGATATCAATCAAATCTAGTAAAGGCTTATTTGCAAGCTATAAAGCATATACTCAAGTATCTGAAAGAGACAAGGGATTATATATTAGTTTATAGAGTTAATAATTTAGTTCCTATTAGGTACACGAACTCAAACTTTTAAGTGGATAAAGATGAGAGAAAATCCACTAGTAGATATGTCTTCACTTTATCTGGAGGAGCTATTCCATGAAAAAGTGTCAAACAATCTTGTATTGCTGATTCTACTACAGAAGCTAAGTATGTAGTAGTTTCAGAAGCTTTTAAGAAAATAGT
This sequence comes from Voacanga thouarsii, assembly GCA_026120185.1. Taxonomy (NCBI): domain Eukaryota; kingdom Viridiplantae; phylum Streptophyta; class Magnoliopsida; order Gentianales; family Apocynaceae; genus Voacanga; species Voacanga thouarsii. Next base: position 1,249,472 of record JANUWF010003362.1, on the reverse strand, counting down.
TTTGCTCCGGAAGTTTTTAACAGAACTTAGAGTGGTACAACAAATGGATAGGCCTATCATCTTATACTATGACAATTCTAGAGTTGTGTCATAATATAAAGAACCAAGGAACCATAAGAAGGGTAAGCATATTGAGAGGAAGTATCACCTGATCTAGAAGATAATAGTTAATCAGATTTCCTCTACAAACAATTTGATAGATCCTTTTATCAAGCCTTTGATGAAGAAGGTGTTTCGAAAACATTTAGACGTCATAGGGATAGACACATATGGACTTTTATAGTCTTATTAGTGCAAGTGGGAGATTATTAGAATGTATACCTAAAATAGACTCTGCATTTTTGTATTTCAAATAGCAACAAAAATTTTATTCAATAATGATTGTTTATTTACATATATTTGTATATTAAGGTCCAAGTATGATAAATTAATGACTTGTGTATTGGGTCATTCTTCATAGTAAGGTATAGGTCATGGACATTTAACATACAATAAAAATATTGTTCTTGATCTTTAGATGAAAGTGGTTCATCAAGGTAAGATCATTATGCCTTAATTTCTAAATAACGAATCATTTACCTTTAACTAGTGAGTAGTTCTCTCATGCCATTAGCATAAGTGCATTTGGAATACGTAAAACATGAATTCTGTAGTAGTAGTTTCTAATAAAGTACTATATTTAAAAAAAAACTAAATTATTACTTTTACAACGTAGACAAGTATCCTAAGACTTAAATATAAGTTAGTGGTTTGGTGAAGTTAGACTTATGTACTTTAATGTATGATGGGTGAGATCTCAATGTGAGATCAATAACCTTGTACGTTGGATGTCTGACTCTAATTAATTAAGACGGACTTATACAATAGAGTTTCTATGCTTCACTTAGTGAAGATACATCACTCTCTTGTGATTATGCTGAATAATCTAAATAATCCAGGGTCTTAAAATCTGATTAAGTGTTGTATGCTTTTAGGTAACTCCCAGAGATAAGCAGATATATATTGAAAGTCATGGATTATCGGATTAGATGCCTAAAGATGGTAGATGTTATTGAGAAAGATGTTAATACATTTTTCTTATCTCAATAATGGGTATTACATTAAAGGGTGTTTTCGTCATTACACTTGTAGGTCGAAGACACTACACTTATAATATTATTCTTGGGATCAATATTTCCATATGGTGATCAATGGAATATTTAAAATAATAAAATACAGTTAGCAAGGGTAATTTAGTTATTTTAGTAGCTAAGAATAACATGTCTTTTGGTCCCTAAAGTAGCTCAAGTAACTTTAGTAATTTCTTTACTATGTGGGCTTATCAGATGAAACAATTAATAGAAAGAATTATTTTAAGAGTCCCATATTTATTTATTTAGACTAAAATAATATATTGGACTAATTTAATTAAATTAGATTATTAATTAATTGTCTTGAATAATTCTATATTGGGCCCAAGAAGATAAATTAATTAATAAAATAATTATATGTGTAAGTCTTGGACTTATTAAAAGGTGAACCAAATCTTTAGCCCACCACAGTATACTTAACACGGCAATCAGGGTTAGGAAATCCTGAGATAGCCACGTGATAAAATGAGAAGGAAAGAAAGGTGGTGACTGTTGTTGTGTGGGATTAGGAAAGCTGTTGTTTTGTGTATGCATGCAATTTTTTTCTATTCACATAAGAAATACATAGAAAATAGATTGTTCTCTGTGAAGCCACCGTTGTTCTCTCTCTCTCTCTCTATTTTTTTCAATAGCTATTCCCAGCTTCTTCTAAGTTTTCATCCTTATGTCTATTCTCATCGATAGTTAAGTGTACTAAGAGGTGTAAAAATATTCTAAAAGATCGAGAGCTAGCAATTCTTTTGTGTGTTTGATATGAAGGAGCAAACGCTTGGCTAATATACCCATGGAACAAGTATCCATTACAAACTCAGAGGCACCAAGTTCAAGTGTTCAGATTCTGTCAAATCCAACTCCGGTGCTGGTAGTTCACCCTACATATCGCAAAAGTAAGGTTTTCTAAATTATTGTTGGAAAATAATTTTAAAATTTTGTTTCCACTATATTTACTTATTTCCCATTATCCTTGATGATCCTACAAGTGGTATCAAAGTTTTAGTTTAATAACTAGAAGCATGATTTAGGCTAATAACTAGTGGTGGTTCTTTAAAATCAATTCTTTTCATTTGCATGATCTGTATAATTGGTTTCTAGATTATTTGTAAACCTTGTGAGTGGAGATATATGATCTTGTAATGTTTATTTTTCTTTATTTATTAATTTTTAAAATTTTCATAGAATTTGATGTACATCTTGTGTATGGAGGTATAAGCGATTGTGAAATTATAATTTAGTATGAACGCTTTTATTTTTCACAATCTTTCGAAATCTAGACATAAAAAATCAATTGGTACCAGCAATGGGTTGAAAAAAAAATGTAGAAAATGTGACATGATCAAAATTAGAGTTGGCTGAGCTGAATTAAAATTTCCCATAGTGAACCAGAAACCAAGTGGCATTGTGTCTTCTAAGTCAAGCAGGGCCACTTCTTCTCGAAACCTACTACCGCTGGATGTTCTTGAAGCCAAGCACTGCTTGTTTTATCCCTAGTGGCGCCGCTTCATCTTAGATCTTCTAGGCATTAGTGCAAAAAAGTTTTTTATTTATTTTTTATAATTTTTAGAAAACCAATCATATGTGATCTTTATTTTTATGCATAACTTTTATTTATTTCTATAAATAAATTGTATGAAAAAGGTAGTTGGAATCACTTTAGGATTAAATGAGATCATTTATTATATATGATGTTTGATCCTATCTTATTTGGTCACATATGTTCAAAGAATAGAAAATGTATGAAAAGAATTTATTTTATTTTGCAAATGCTTAATTCTTTTATTGTGAATAAGGAACAAATTGTATTTTAAAGTAAATATGATAATTTATTTTTTTTAAAGTGAGATTCATTAATTATTTTCTAAAAGATTTGTGCTATTGAGAGAAGAAAATAATTTGAATCTAGGAACTTTAAAAAATTAATGACCTAGATTATTTCTTAAAAGATATAGGTAAAATCATTTAAATAAAATATTAAGTGGTAAAGGGATTCAACGGTCCCATGGCTTCTATCCCGTTCAATATTAAGAATTGTAGACTATTGCATGTTACCTTGGGAGTGACCACCCTATAGGATGGAACTATATAAGAATCCAAATTTAACAAATTGAATCAAATTAATTTAGGGTAAGAATATATTATATTTGGCCATCGTATATTATAGTCTATAATACGAGATTACCTGTAGTTCATATGAAATAGTGCTTAGCCTACATTAGAACTAATTTCTAGATTATGAGTTAAACGATTTAGTGATAGGTGGTTATATACTTAAGCTAGGTTGAGTTAAGGCTAAATTAGCCACAACACACCCAAATTTAATTAGGTTTACAACTATTGATAACAGCTTGTCCTAGTGGTAAGAGAGTTCTTTCTTGAGACGTAGATCTGGAGTTCCACACCGGACTACGTCCTATCTTTTCCCCTATCCCTTCCCCGCTTCTTATCTTCCCTTCTCTTCCCTCCCCTTAATTTTTTTTTTATAAAAAAAAAATAGGTTCCTAGCTCAAGTTATATTTGATATAACCAGTTTTATAGGCTTAGACTCAACTTGCACATAACTCCTGCATAGCCCAACTTAACTCATTTATATTAATTTAAATAATAACATTATAAATTTTATTGTGCTTATTCAAATGAGAACTAAAATAATTAATGAAAAGAGAAAAAATATAACCAATTAACTAATTTAAAAATAGCTTAATATAATACATTATGAAATATTGAACAACATGTTGTATTTATTCTAATTATATATAATACATGTGGCTTTGTCCTCTACATATAAATACTAAAATGAAGTTATAAATATAGAGTAAAATGCATGTAATAAGTAAGAGTTGTCAATAATAAGAGACAAAATAAAAATATATATTAGCTTTTTTCTTAGTATACTATATTTTCTTTTAAAATGACATGTATGATTCTTTAAAAATTTAGATATGTTTTATCATCTCGTTTGATAAAATTTAAATATGAAGATTGAAACTTGAATATTTAAGTATTGAATTCTGAAAATTGAAGTCTAAAGATTGAATTCTAAAATTTGAATTAATTATAATTCATTTTTACACTATATTTTAGTACAATTTAGATTAAATATAAAAGAATATTAATAATTATATAAGTATTAAATATATTTAGACTTCAAATTTAAGTAACTTTCAATTCACTTTAAATTTATAATAGGATTTCAGTACGTCTTAATAAATTAAGTGATAGTAAAAATATATTACAAAATACACTTAATTAATTAAGTATTTAATATTATTCAGTATCAAATGTACTTGATGAAATAAGTACTTAATTAATTAATTTTAAGTTTTAATTGGATTCCCAAATAGGTCCTATATTATAATCAATATACATACTTATGTATGTATGTATGTATGTATGTATGTATGTATGTATGTATGTATGTATGTATGTATGTATGTATGTATGTATGTATGTATGTATGTATGTATGTATGTATGTATGTATGTATGTATGTATGTATGTATGTATGTATGTATGTATGTATGTATGTATGTATGTATGTATGTATGTATGTATGTATGTATGTATGTAGTCATTATAATAGTTAAATACGTTGTTTCTTTTGGATAACAATTAGTATATCTATAAGATTCCATATGATTGAATTTGTATCTTACAAATGGACAAGTGTCTTATAATTCATACCCAAGTTTTACAATAGATTTATCAAATCTCAACATTTAAAAACCTTAACCCTAGATGTACAAACTAAAAACTTCCAAATTACAAAATCAAAAAATAAATCTAATTACTCAAAATTAGTAAACAAAATCCAATATACTAATTTATTCATCAATCTCTCTTTAAGAAGAAATCAAAATAACTCACAGAGGATCATCCATTATAGCCTCTCTTTTCAAGGTAACCATATGATTTGAAAATCAAAATTCCATATTAAAGGATATAAATAACATACATTAGCAGAATAATCATTTAAACAAACTATTAGCTCAAATAGTTGAAAGATAAGAGACATATCTCTCTACTCAAGAAATGCCAGAAGATCAACCTTTACTCAAAATTAATGATTTTGGAAAAGATATAATGCTAGATGCTAACAAAATACAACTTGCAGAAATACACAAAAAAAAAAAAAAAAAGCATTAAACTTACAAGAAAACCATAAACTAAAAGAAAAGAAGAATCTCTAAATATAATTGAAATAGCCTCGATAATAGAGATACCTTTAATCTTATTAAAGTAGTAGAAGAAAGAAAATATATAAGAATTAAGAGCCTATACAAAAACCCAACAAATATCAATACTTAAAATTAAAAATTATTATCCTAGTCTCATATTTAGATTTATAATTTGAAGATGAGAATATGTTTCGATTTTGTTTTGATGGATCAACTATATATGATTAGAATATAGACAGATTAATAGAATATCAAATTGTAAATATGTGTCAAGAAATGCGATCGACAATAATAGCCCACAAAACAAAAAGTAATAATGATTTTGAGGTGCTAAAATACCTTAAGGACACAGATTGAATTTATATTTTGACAGTAACAAAAATTATATTATAAAAACTCTAGAAAGTACTACTTATAAAATACTCAACAAAAATCATATTCTAAAATACTCAAGGAAAATACCACTTCTAGTAGTTAATCAGCTCCCCAAATAAGAATGCTTGATGCTACAACAATTTTAATATATGTTAAATGTAAACAATTTTTATTGGAAATCCAAATCTTTATCAAAATAGAAGTTCATCTATAATCCTAAAGATGTCCAAAATTACATGATTTTGGATGGTATAAAGACATTTCTAAACAATGTGATGTTGAGAGATAGCTTATAATAGTTATTGGAAAGAAAGATTTATAACAAGGTTACCTATATTATTTGCAGAAAAAAATAAAGTACAAATTAAAGGAAGCTAATAATGGCAACATGCCTTATGCTAAACTAACATATCTTAAGTAAGTAGATAGGAATTTGTTCGAAATGAGATTTGTTGAATGTAATAAAGAAGTATTAAAAGTGTAGGATTAGATGAAACACAAAGTGGGGTTAAAGAGAAGGGATATGATGTGCTGTAAATGTATGACAAGTCTTGAGAAACGAAAATTATATAAATTAATATTATTTTAAATTTAAATTTTAGTTTGGAATGGGAAGAATCCCTTCCCACCTACAATTGTTAATACTATAACTTTAAAAGTAAAAAACTAAATAAAAATCTATACTATTGTTGTCGTACAATGTTGGAAAGTATGCCCTAAAAAATTATGTATTTTGTGCAAACATATTACAATAAAATGTTTACTCATTCAATTTAGTTTATTTCTTATATTATTGCACGTTTAAAGGTCTAAGTATGACAAAGTAATGGTCTATGTGTTGGGTTGTTCTTTACAGTAAGGTATGGACCTTGGGTACTTGTTATACAAGTAAAATTAAGTTTTTAGTCGTTTAATGGAACTGGGCATTTTATCAAAGTAAGACTATTATGCCATAATTTTCAATGAGGAATGGTTTATCTTGAATCAGTGAGTAGTTCACTCACATTATTGGCATAAGTGTATTTCAAATATGTAGAACTAGACCTGCAGTAGTGGTCTCTCTTAAAGTACAATAATTATAAAGATCAGACTATTGCTGCTACAGCGTGGGCGGATACCTTCATACTTAAATATGAGTTGGTAGTTTGGCGAAATTAGAGTTTTATACTTTGATGTATGTTAGGTGAGATTTCTTTTGTGAGATCAATATCCTTGTACACGGGGTGTATTACTCTAATTAGTTAAGATCGACTCATGCAATAGAGTTTCTATGCTTCACTTAGTGAGGTTAAATCACCCATTTGTGATTGTCTAGGATAATCTAATGATCCAAGACCTTGGTAACGTGAGTCTAGAATGTGTGTTTTTGGATAGCTTCCAATGATAAGCAGGTATAATTAAGTGAGTCATGGATGATTGGACTAGAGATCTAAGGATGGTAGATGTCTTTGAGATGGTCTTAGTACATTTATCATGTCTCATTGATGGGTGTTACGTAGAGGGGTATTTTCATCATTTCACCTGTAGGTCAGAGACATTGCTTTAGCAATATTATTCTTGGGCTCAATATTTTCATATGGTGATAAATAAAAATATTTAAAATGATAAAATGAGGCTATTTAATAGTAAGGGCATTTTGATCATTTTAGTAGCCATGAATAATATGTCTTTCTGACTCCGGAGTAGCTCAAGTTACCTTGGTGTTATTTAGACATAATCTAGGCTTAATGGATAATTATTTGGAAGAGAAATAAAATTTATTCTAAGGGTCCAATTAGAATTAATTAATTAGTCTTAGGTTTTAATAAGGCCCAGAAAAGATAATTAATTAATTAAGAGAATTGGACTGGAATAAAGTAATTAATTGGGTTGATATATGTTGATATATATTAAGAGTCCAATTAGAATTAATTAATTAGTCTTGAGTTTTAATGAGGCCCAGAAGAGATAATTAATTAATTAATTAAGAGAATTGGGCTGGAATAAATTAATTAATTGGGTTGATATATGTTGACATATATTAAAAGTCCAATTAGAATTAATTAATTAGTCTTAGGTATTTAATGAGACTCAGAAAAGATAATTAATTAATTAAATGGATTGATTCAGTCTTGGATTGGTTTTTAAGCATGGCACCTAGCCTATTAGGGCTTCATGTTTTCTGCTATTAGGGCTTGAGAAAGCCCTAGGCTGGTCGAATATAGTGACATAAGGAGAAAAAAAAAATAAATAACAACGACGTTTTCTTGTAAGTTCTCTTCTCTGGAGTGTGTGTTGTCTCCCCTTTCCTTCTCTGGTCTTATGTCCTTTCTTTTCTCTCTCTATAGTAGAGTGTGTTTTGATTATCCAAAAGTAGCTCTCACCAAGCTAACGCCAAGAGTAAGGTAGAGTCATACTCCGAAAGACGAAGAGAAGTAGCTTGTAAACGCTTGATGCGTTGGAGTAGAAGATTGGCGGGAGTTCCAGTTGAATAGCAGGCACTTCCTTTCCCCTTCCAACGCAAGAAGAAGTTCTGATGCAACCCGTCCCTACATTAGTCAATCCGCGACTAATAAAGAAAAATAAGTATATTCTCCTAAATGTGGCTCGGAAAACTGAAAAATTTTCTATTGCATTTTCTTTGATGTTTCCGTTTTGATCTTTCATACAAAGAGGAAGCTGATAAAATCAGAGATCAGCTACTTTTCTGATAAACATAAACAATCTGATGAGGAAAGCAATGTGGGAATCGAATTTTTTAAAGGTGTGGATTCCTTGGACTTACTATAGAAAGGGTCCAAGAAGGCAAATAAATTGCACACAGAGTAAAATAAATTCGAAAAGGAACGTGTATTGAATGACTATAAAGAAGAAAAACTCGCGGATAATTAGATTTCAAACAAAAAGGAAATAGAATTGGAAATAATAAGAATCCGAAACTAAACAAAGCAGTAAAGAAAACATAAATATTGAAAGGAAAATTAAACTTTTGATTGGTGTTGTTAGATCATTCTTCAGCTGAAACGCTCTTCCTGTTTTATACATGCCATTCTGGTAAAATCTACTATCTGATTGTGGAGTAAACTTCAATTAGTGGTTAAGCCTTAGCGGTTGTGGATCGTGGTCAGTTGTTTATGCCGAGATGTAAGGAAACATGTCTAACAACCCAACGACTTCTTGGTTCCGATGTTGATTGGGGACATCGGCTGCAAAATAATTGATGCCTTCCTCGACTCAAAGAAACTTTCCTATCGGCATCGGTTTCATGTTACCATTGCATCGGTTTGACAACCGTTCTTTTTCTGACAAACCAAAGCATCTTGAACGTTGTGGAATATTTGAGACGCCTCAGCTTTGAATCCCGCGAATGGCTAAGCTTCAAATATTTCTTTTAAATAGCAGTGGTCCCTATATGAATTTCTTTACTCTGGCGAATTCTGTTTCAGTTAGACTTCTAATCCCTCTGTGATTTAACAATCTTTCTGCACTCTTTTCTCTTCTCTGAACCCTGATTAGCCATGGCAACCCCTGTTGACAGAACATTCTAGCCTTAATCCGTGCTAAGGCAAACTTGTATACTCTAAGCCCTCAGCTGTTGCCATCGGACGTCATCGCGGAACATTTGAAGTTTGTTCAACTAGGTGATTTCGTTCTCCCTCTTAACCAACAAACCTTTTCTTCGGCTAACCTTTCGGCATTCTTTCGCCATTAGCTGTGCAAATTGAAAAACTATAGAGAATGGCGAGATTGTTGTCATACCATAGTTGGGGCCATTTGGGACTAGTGGGGCATTCTTGACGCAGTAATAATGACAGATTTTGACATGGCTTTTGATCACAGTCTTTTTGCCGTCGTTCTCCCATTTTAGTCTTCCGTAGTTAACGACTTCATTTTTCCCCATGGGATGTTCTCCCCAACCGTCTTGGATATCTGCACCATCCTCGGCTTTAGATACAATGGGGATGAGGTCCCAAAACTCCATGATGAGGAAAACATGCCTATCATTAAAACACACTTGGACAAGGCCACCTCCTCTTATGGTAATTTTATAGCTGCTCAGAGGGGTCTAGAAGGGATTCCGACCGGGCAGAAACAAGCCGCTGTTCTGTGGTTGTGGCTCTGCAAGTACATCATTTGTTCCCATTCGGCTAGGATCAGTAATGAGTACTGATACTATGTATCAACCTTACTGAGGAGGAAGAGACACTGCGACTTGGCCTTTCTGGTTTTAGCCCCGGTCTATTGGACCATGAATCGGTTAGTTTCATCCTTGTCAACAGGGGACGATCCTACCAACCTTGGGGGCCCTTTTTGGATTATGCAGCTATGGCTTTACCATTACCTTCCTTAATTTCGCGTTAGTCGCATCTTGGGGGAACTTGTTGACCCTTCTACCCCGGCTACTGGTTATCGACTGTTATTCTATTGAATACATCCCCAGCCGATACCATTATTTCATATCTCCACTAACGCCAGGAGTGCCAAATCCTCTTGCGAACGCTACAACCCTTATTGCTTTTCTCGGCAATTTGGACTAATTCAAGACATACTCCCCGATCCGGGGCACGCTACATCTCATTCTGTCAAGCCCATCCTATCAGCTGAAGATATGCAGGCTTTAGCTACCATGCGCTTTTTTAAGTTCCATCATTTCCAAGTGGTGCTGGAGACTTCGTCCAACTTCAATCTGTGGTGGCGGTTGTTAACTTAGATATCCTCTTTTGATCCTGTGGATACTTAGCTTATTCGAATAACTGGGCTGACTATCACAACCATGGAAACGTCAGCCTCAAAGAAAGGGAAACAGGCAAAGTACTCACCAGCCCCATTACTTTGCCTACTTTTCAATTGCCTTTGGCACGAAGAACCCCGATCATTCTAAACGCTCCTAGGGAAGAATAAGAAAAATGAGGAAGAAATCCTCTCCCTGCTATGGCGATCGAAAAGAAAATAGGAAACTCCTATTCCCATGATCACCAAGGTTAGAATTCCTCCAACTTCAAACTATTAAATATTTTTATCTGATTTCTTGACTGACTCGTCTCACTTCCTTCTTTTGCAGAAACGGAAGCAAAAGGTTAGTCGACCCATCATCATTGAGACCTCTTCTGATTCGGAGGAGGATATACCTCCCTTAGCTCCAGCAAAGCCATTAGTTGAAGAGGAACCTCCCATGGCTACTTTTTTAGTAGTAGCACTTCCACTGATTGACCTATTGGCTCCAGAGAATCCAGTAACCATCCCCACGGGAATTTCTCTTCCAGAGCCTCAAAAGGAGTCCGCACAATTTGTAGCGAAAATAACTCCTACACCTTTCGAGGCAGAGCCATCAACAGAAGTCATTTTGCCTTAGTCAATGACACCTGTTACTGTCGCACTTGAGCTTCTAAACAACCTAGTTAGGTCTGCCTTGCCTACAACAAAAGCTTCCTAGGAGACCACTAGCCGGGCCCTCCTACTTGTCATACAGTCAGCCGATCCAAACATCCCTTTTGCACTTAAGCGTCTGTCGGTCAATTATCTGGGGCAAATGAGATTCACTTGGCGCTTTTTTTTGGATACCCAGAATAAGAGGGTTAAGGTTTTCTGCTAACTCGAAGCCTTAAAGCAGTTTTGGTAGTATGAGGCATTTTTGTAGAACAGCCGCCTTAAAACTTCCACCCATTTAGGTGTCCTCTAAGTAGAAATTGTGGAAAGGGTGGAAAAGGTCGAAAGGCTTGAGCAGTGGCTGCGAGAACTTTAGGCAGAACTAGACTCTGAGAAGAAAGTCCTGGAGGAAAGGCTTCAAGAAGATAGCATCTATAAACAAACTGCCTCTTCCATCAAAGAATCTATGGCTAAATTTCAAGATGATCAGCTAATGCTGGAGGTAGAGGAGGAGCTTTTGCAGATGGAGTTGCAACACTAGGATGGGCTATTGACGGGCTTGCAGTCTTCTTAGGATGTATTTTAGACTGACTTAACTACAATCCTTCGTCATTCCCATGGTGCCGATAAGGCTGGTCCTTCTAGAATCCAAGCTGAAGAGCTCAATGCTGAGGATACTAGGGCTGAAAACGCTGGAGCTGATTTGCCTTTAACGTAACTGACAGACCCTGCACAAGAGGCAACCCAGAGTGATGGGGATAACCTTCCGGCAAGGGACTCGCAATTGCCAAAAAGAGAGGCAAGCAAGGAGGAAGTAGTACCTCCTATGGGAAGCCCAAAAATAGGCCGAGATGAGACATCACCCCCTGCAGAGGACCCAAATTGGCTGGCCATGATTTCGTATACCCAATTGATCAAGATGCCTTATTCCTCTTCTGATGGTGTTTGACTTTCAGTAGCATATCAGAAAAACGTACCACGGCTACCTGATCGGCCCTTTGTGGTCAATTCATTAACTTTCTAAAGTTTTTTCGAAAAAATTTCTTCCTACTCTCTTTTTTTTATGCCATAGTTCCTTCCTAGAATGTCAGGTAAAACCTCTTCAAATACTTACCATTTATAGCCTTACTTGCCTCTTTCCCTTCTGGTGTCATCAAGCGATAAATTTCTCCATCATAAACTTTTGTTACCAAAAACGGACCTTCCCAGGAAGCAGACCACTTACCATATTTGGGATCCTTTGGGGCGATGAACAAGATGGTTGACGCATGTTTTTTAGTGTAGAAAATATTACCAACAAATTACACAATCAATCAAGCTTTAATTAAAATGCAAACCACTAAAATCACACATACGGGTAAGTATACCCATCGTATAGTATAGGGAATAATAAGTATCGAATCCACAAGAATTTAAGTTCCCATCTTACTTTACTCAAATCTTTATTGTTTAGCTAATAAAATAAGAAGAGATAAAAGGAAAATAAATAAGGATAAAAATAGATATAACTTAAGGATGTAATTTTATGTAACTAGACAATTATCTTGAAAACACAAGGTTGAATCAATTAGCATTCATCACAATTAATTATCATTTTGGTATCATGAAGGAATATAAAGTAAAATTCAATTATTTCTTAAGTCATGAATTTACTTAAATAAATTACACTTCATTTGTCAATCCATGGAATTACTATCTTTTGAGTAATATTAACAGATTTGTCAATCAAGTTAACATAATCAAAATATGTATTAAGCTCAATTCATTATAAGCATGAAATTAGCCAATGACCTTTTGTTCGAGGTGAAATCAACTAATATTCGATTACCTAGTCCTATAATCTTAACTTCGTCGTTCAAGTCTATTAAGATTTAACAAATACAAAATCAATGCAATGAAACTCTTAACATCATTTTCTTAAGTTAATTACAAAAACTTACTTCAATAACAAATGGTAATAAGTAATCAAGCACCAAAGATAACAATAGATGGATAAAAAATGCCAATTAACTCAAAATCATAATCTCCAAAATAATATCCAATTATAATTAAAACATTAAGCACATTATTGTTCTAGAAAAGTAAACAAAGAATAAAAGATAAAATTCATAGACAAGCCCTTCTTCTTCTCTTGAAAACCTCATTTGAACAATACTCCTTTGAGTGGTGATTGAGTAGCTAGCTTGGATCTTTCAAATCGCACATTTCTTTTGTGTTTTTCTTGTATTTATAAGTCTCTTTGATACCAAAATTCATTGCTTGAGAAGTTTCGTCTAAGTAGAATTTAGAAAATACCAAAATTCTTTGAAAAATACCAAATTCGCGCATAACCACCTCTGGGTAGAGTGGACCTGACACTGGGCCTAGTTAGCCCACCTAGCGCCAAGTCTGTTATGTTCTCCTCTATTTTGCTCCGTTTTTGCTGTTTAACCAGAATGGACCCAGCGCTTGGTCCCTTGGCTGGGCCTGGTGCTAGGTCTGTTCTGAAAATTTCACATTTTTGCTCGAAATCAACTTAATTTTGCACAAATTTGTCAAAACACTTTTTACAAGCAAAATGTCAAATAGGAAGGAATATACCTAGTTATTACAAAAAATGTATATCAAAATAACCTCAAATAACTAGTAAAATAATAAAGATTTTAGCCCTATCACATACCCCTACACTTGAACTTTTGCTTGTCCTCAAACAAATAAGATTTAAAACACTAAACATTTAGAACAAGACAAAATAATTTAGCAAATTTTCCCTTAGAAAATTCATCTATAATGAAGACATAACCTTCTTCCAACCTTAAACATAGACTTATCTTATCATTCATTTAACCTTTTTAAAACCTTGTAAACTTATTTATTAAATCAAACAATCCCAAAGCCATCAAAGTTAAGTTAAAAAAACTTATATCTAGTACAAGAAAATTATCCCATTCATTAAGCAAAAATATAGATAATATAAATCATACAAGTCAAGATATTTAACCAATTCCAACATTATAAACTTAAATTTACAAAACTTTAGTTAGTGAAATAAGGAAAACACTTCACTCTTTTTTTTTTTTTTTTTCTATGACTTAGGAAATTGATAGCCTCAAGTGAATGGATTTCTCTTTACTCACCATATTGGTCCCTTTATAGTCATCATCATTTTTTCAGCAATTTTCTTTTTCTTTCTTCTTTCTTTCCTTACCTTCTTTCCCTTGAAATAGCCTCAAGAGAGTGTGATGCTTATTCGTTCTTTTTTTCCACTCACCGTATTGGCCCCATTTTTAGCAAAAGGTCTCTCTCTCTCTTTTGTTTTTCTCATTAGATGAAAACAAAAATTTTCAACTCCATGTTTTTTTTTTTCAACTTATATATATTTTTCTTTTTCTCTCAAAAAATTTTTTCCCCTCACATTCCTTATTCACAACCCAAGGTTAAGCAAACTTTAAATCTATAATATAAAAATTAATTAACGACTCTTCCTATACTTTATCACATCATCTATATTCAAACTTAAAGAATAAAACAAAACTCAAATACCAAATATAACCAATGTTAACTTAAATTCTCAAGGCTTAGCAAAATTTAACTTAATACACAAGTTTACTTTTTAATAAAAATCAAATCATAATGAATGACAAATCTATATCCATAGTTAGTAAGAAAATCATTACTCTATTATAGACAAATAAGCTCAATTTAGCTCCAAAATCTCCAAACATTCAAAATTGCAATTTTTTTTAAAAATTTTTTCAGCAAAATTGTTTGATACTGAGAAAACACTAAGATCATTGATAAAAACTTGGATAAAGAATATTACTAAACCACTCCCCCACACTTAAATTGGACAATGTTCTCATTGGCAAAAAATTAACATAAGAAAGCATCCCCAAAGGGACCAAATCTAATAGAGAGGTAGAAAGTTTAAGTAATACTTTCCAAGTGCAATAAAGTTCCAATAAATATTAAAACATGGACTAGAGAGAAGAGCTTGTCCAAGAAGACTTTATTCCAACCTACAAAAGAAACCACAAATAAAAGTAGAAAGAAAATAATAAGAAAAGAAAGACACACTTAAATAAAAGAAGACAAACTAAAAATTCTAAGAAAACAAATAAAGACATGACTTACTTCCCCACACTTAAGATGAAAAATATTTTCCTTATTACTAGGGGAAATAACACCTAACAACTCCAAATACAAAACAAAGATATAAACTCTTTCCACTCATCATGCTTCCTTATCAAACATTTGAAAAATAAATTAATGCTCATTGAAAAAGGTAAGGATGATGAAAGTAGAAATAAGAGAGGTTTTTAAAAAATAGAGGGTTCATAGAGAATATTAGTTGCAATGAATGTACATGCAGGACCCCCCCTTCCATAACACTCTTTTAGACATGCAAATCAAGTTTCCAACACAAAGATGTAAATTATGTCTAGAAAGTGTGTAAACATAAGAATCACCACTTAACCCTTCAAAATATTTGTCACAATTGAAATTCTCCTTAAAACTTAGGATTTGAGTTTTCAAAGATAGAATCAAGAAATCCTTACTTTTCAATGCATGGTTTACAAAAATTAAGTTACCTCCATTTGAATGGGGTGAAGGGTAGAAATTACCAACATCCTCTAAGGACTTTTTACGATGTAGCGTTGAAAAGTCCAACTCCTTCAGGCATGGTAAATTCAACACAATATCAATGGCATCATTAGGCTCTATGCATTGAGAGGAACCTATAAATTCATGTGACAAAGAAAAGTTAGAAATATGTGAGCATAGATTAGAATAAAAAATTTTCCCCATCATATTGGACAATTGTTCCTCATATCCTCTCTCATCTCCTTGGGGATTCTTTTGTTTAAGTGTATAGGCATTTATAGAATATTCAACCAACTTAGCTAGTTATGTTCTTTGATGGCTCAAATTTTAGGATGCTTCTTTATGCCACTTAATGGATGAATTTGCATTGGCAACAAAGGATTAGATTGAAGCTTCAAGTGATGTCTCACTAAAAGCGTTAATCCAAGCTTGTAACCTTGCCAATCTATCATCATTGTAGCTCATTTGGCATTGTGCCCATGAATAATTGTCCATGATGATGGTTTGAACCTTACACTCAAAGAAAAACAAAAATTAAATAAAAAAATAAAAATAAACAAAAACAAAAATAGCAGAAAAATAAAGAAAAGAAAAATACACAAATTAAAAAAAATTCACAAACTACCTAAACACAAAAGGTAGAGATATTTACAAATACAACAAAGGTTAAATCAACAAGACTCGAGTATTTCTGATAGTGCCCATCCCCGATAACGACGCAAAAAACTTGGTGCATGTTTTTTATTTTAATGTAGAAATATTTCTAGAAAATTACACAATTAATCAAACTTTAATTAAAATGCCAATAACTAAAACCAAACATATAGGTAAGTATACCCATCGTATAGTATAGGGAATAACAAGTATCGAATCCACGAGAGCTTAGGCTCCCACCTTACTTTACCCAAATCTTTATTATTTAGCTAATAAAATAAAAAGAGAGTAAAAAAAAAAAAGATAAAAATAGATATAACTCAAGGATGCAATTTCATATAACTAGACAATTATCTTGAAAACACAAGATTGAATCAATTAGCATTCATCACAATCAATTATCATTTTGGCATCATGAAGGAATATAAAGTAAAATTCAATTGTTTCTCAAGTCATGAATCTACTTAGATTGTCAATCCATGGAATTACTATCTTTTGATTAATATTAACAGATTTACCAATCAAGCTAACATAACTAAAACATGCATTAAGCTTAATTCCTTATAAGTATGAAATTAGCTAATGACCCTTTGTTCAAAGTGAAATCAACTAATCTTTGATTACCTAGTCCTATAATCTTAACTTCGATGTTCAAGTCCATTAAGATTTAACAAATACGAAATCAATGCAATGAAACTCCTAACATCATTTTTTCAAGTCAATTAGAAGACTTGCATCAATAACCAATGATAACAAGTAACTCAAAATCGATAGATAAAAAAAATTCTAATTAACTCAAAATCATAATTTCTAAAATAATATCCAATTACAATCAAAACATTAAGCATATCATTGTTCTAGAAAAGTAAACAAAGGATAAAAGATAAAACTCATAGACAAGCCTTTCTTCTTCTTTTGAAAACCTCATTTGAACAATACTTTTTTGAGTGGTGATTGAGTAGCTAGCTTGGATCCTTCAAATCACACATTTCTCTTGTGTTTTTCTTGTATTTTTAAGCTTTTTTGATACCAAAATTCGTTACTTGAGAAGGCTAGTCCGAGTAGAATTCAGAAAATACCAAAATCTTTCAAAAGATACCAAATTTTCGCATAACTGCCTCTAGGCAGAGTGGACTTGGTGCAGAGTCCAGTCGACCTATCTGACGCCAGGTCTATTGTATTCTTCTCTGTTTTGCTCCATTTTTACTGTTTGATCAGAATGGACTTGGAGCTTGGTCCCTTGGCTGGGCTTGGTGCCATGTTTGTTCTAGAAATTTCATATTTTTGCTCAAAATCAACTCAAATCTGCACAAATTTGTCAAAAATACTTTTTATAAGCAAAATGTCAAATAGGAAGAAATATGCCTAGTTATTACTACAAAAATATCTCAAAACAACCTAAAAAACTAGTAAAATAATAATGATTTTAGCCCCTATCAATGGTTTTCCAGACCATATCTTCTTCTTGGAAATTCCTTTCACGTACTTTCCAATTGTACGCTCTCACCACCTTCTCCTTGTGCCGCTTAATATTTTCAAGGGCTGTCCATCGGTCCTCCTTGGTTTGATCCATACTCAAAGCCAGAGTTAGGTGATATTCCTCAACTGATAGATAATGTTTGTAGGCTACTTGAGCCGATTGTAATGACAACTCCACAGGTAGTATTGCATCCTACCCATATGTCAACCTGAATAGTGTAAATCCTGTGGCAGTTTTGACAGCATTTTGGTGTGCCCACATAACTTCTTGAAGTGTCTCATGCCATTTTCTAGGACAGTCTTCTACTAATTTTTGAATCATGCCAATCACCACCTTATTCGTTGTTTCAGCTTGACCATTGGCCTATGCATAATATGGGGATGAATGACGTAGTTTAACATTGAATTGGGCTACCAAATTGCATTCCTTATCCCCTGTGAACAAGGTTCCTTAGTCTACCGTTATCATTTCGGGGATGCCAAAATAGAACAAAATGTTCTACCGAAGGAAACTGATGACAGTTGATTGGGTTACCTTAACTAAAGACTGCGTCTCTACCCACTTGGTGAAGTAAACTGTCACCATCAAAATAAAAGTATGCCCTTTAGCTAAAGGCAGGTAGATCATACCTGTTAGCCCTAAGGGCGTTCTCATGTGTTTTGACTTATGACAAATATTGATGAGGACTAACTTGTGTGATCTACATGTTATTGGACATATTTGACCTCAGTTCTTTCAAGGCATGCAAATAATATTGCTAAGCAACTCTTGAGCAATAGAATCCGAGAATAGATGATCAAGTAGAAGATCAAGCTTAAGAGATTGTATACCAAGAATTCATTATAGAAGAACCTTAGACTAGGAATCTTTGTTAAGGTATTTTCTGTGTAAATTCCTATGTTTTCTTTACTTTATGATTTAGTTTAATTCTACCTTAAAGCAATAAAACAAAAAGATTTCAAAGTTTTAAATCCATAGAATTTTGAATTGAGTAATTTGTGTGACCTTGCATCCAAAAGTTTCGTCCAAAATCTTGTGAACAGTGTCAAATCGATTTTGCCTGAAAATGTACCATTTTGGACTTACTTTTTGGATGCACTATCATCCAAAAATTGAGTCCAAAAGTCTGGCAAATCTAACAACGAAAACTAGACGTTTTCTAGCCGTTAGAACTCTACTTTGTGCTGTTGGGAGATATGCCCTCATAGACTAGGTTTCTGATATAAATATTGAATGTTTTAATAAAAGAATTTATTTTTAGAATTTATTTGTAAATTTACATTTTTTATTTATGCACAATTACGTTTGAAAAAGACCCATTGTGTTTAAGTAAGTAGTCCATGTGAATGGAGGTCTTTCACAGTAAGGCATGGATCACGGGTTACTTAACACATAAACATTCGTTCTTAACCGATTGATAAGAATAGGAATTTCATCATGTCTAGGTTATTATGTTGTGAATTCTAAATGGGAAATGGCTTACCTTTAGCCAATGAGTAGTCCACTCACTTCATGACATAAGTGTATTTTGAATACGTAGAACAGGACATGTAGTAGTGGTCTCTTAAAGTATTATATGATAGAAACCTAGACTACTATCGCTACAACATGTACTAATACTCTATGACTTGAGTATAAGTTGGTGGTCTGACGAAGCTGGAAGCATATACATTGATATGCTATAGTTGAGGTTCTATCGTAGAGCTAATATAATTGCATGTTGGGTATGTGTGACTAGTTAGTTAAGAAAGACTTGTACAAGATAGTTTCTATACAATATTGCCCCTTGTAGTTGTCTGAATGATCTAAATATTCAGGGCCTTGGGAAACATGACTTGGATGTTTGCTTTAGCGCAGCTCCCTTGGAAAGCAGAAACAATCCAGGAAGTCGTGGATCATTGGACTAGAGGTCTAAGGATGATAGATGTCATTTAGAGATGTGTTAGTACACTTCTTCCTCTCTAAATGTACGGCGATGTATAGAGGGGTATTTTATTCATTACACCTGTAGGTCGGAGACTTTGCTAATGCAGCATTGTCTTTGGGGTCAATATTTCCTTATGGTGATATTAGGAAATATTTAAAATGTAAAATACAACTATTTATATGGCAAGGGTATTTTGGTCATTTTAGTAGCCGAGGCGGTGTGTCTTTTGGTCCCCAGTATAGATCGTGAGTCCTAATTAAATACAGGCTAAGGAATTGATTTTAAATTAAATGAAATTTATTTTATTTAAGTAGCTTATTTAATTATTGGGTTAGAATAAAATAAAGATCCGTGGAGAGAGAGAATTAATTAAATTAATTTGGTGGGTTAATGAATTATTCAGGGCTTTGAACCAATTTAAATAATTAAAGATTAACCTGAGACTAAAGTAATATAGGCCTGTTAATTGGACTAGTTTATTTGGGCTAAAAAATTAATTATTAATTGGGCCATTTATGTGGTTCTAATTAGAATAATTAATCAAATCCAAAAGGTTAAACTAAGAGTCTAATGGCCCAGTCTAATTTAACCTAGGGTTTTTATTTAGGTTAAACAGGAGGATTGAATTTTTTTTTTTTATGGCCTCTTCTCTGTGTGGAAAAATTGCCAGACATCTCTCTCTCTCTCTCTCTAAGAAAGTTCCCTAACCTTGTAAGTTGTTCACCAAATGGAATTAAGTAGGCCATATACTAGAAGACCGAGAGTTTGTCGTTCACCTACATGCAAAGACGGAGTAGGAGACCTGTAGGAATCGCACCAGAGGTTTCCACCAGCGCACCTACCCCGGTTACGCACATTCCGGTCTAGCCAATTCCTAGAACGAGAAAAAGAGGTATTTTTTTAAACCTCAGAATCCGTGCAGAGCACGACCGGCGCCGGCTCTGTTCGGTTCCCCTGTTCTTGAGTTTTTCCAGTTTTGTTTTGCTTTCGCTTCCGCTGTGTGCCCTGTGTTTTCCGTTTCTATGCCTTCAATTGGTATCAGAGAATGAAGATTTTGTGAAAATATAGGGAGCATGCATCTAGATGAATATAACTTGACACATATGTGTGATTAAAATTGTGATCCTTCGCTGTTTATGGTATGGATAAATTCTTTGTTAAACCTCACGGGTGGAGGTATAGGAGATGTGTAATTTACTGTTTTTCTTAACAAATCTTGTAAACCCAATGTTTATGGGTATAGGCGATTGTTGGTTTTGCTTGATTTCATTATATTTGGTTTGAAATCAGAGAGCTATTGATACCAGAAGTTGAGAAGAAAATAGGAGAAATTTGCAGAAAAAAAACCGCAGGAAGAGCTGTCCAGACGGAATCGGCGCTGGCTAGGGTCTGGAATCCGGTGGTTGCTTATGAGTCCTGGTTCTGTGCGGCAGGGTGCAGTGGACCAAGGATTTTTTTTAAAAAAATTTTTCTTTGTAATTTTCCTTGCAATTTATTTTGGTTTTGGGGTCTATACCAAAAGAAGTTAATAATTTGCAATAGTTAATATTCAAGGAATATTATTGCATAAAAAATATTAGTGAGGGATTTTAGGATTAAACAAGATCATTAATTAATTAATTAATGTGTTTAATTCTATTATTTGGGCACTTAGGTTTAAAAAATAGAATAGCATAAAAACGTCTACTGTTTTCTAACATGCTATTTTTATGTACCTATGTGCACGTTTTCTCAAAGTCCAAAGTTTTTGGGAATGTTTTGACAAGGAAAACATTTTTCTACAAATTAAATGGTTATTTTAACTTGAACAAAAATTAATCCTTAGATATTTTCTCAAAGGATTTAATCCTTGACATAGAAAATATATTGGATTTAGATATTTTTGTAAGGTTAAAATAAAAAGCCTTTTTGTTTTAATTTTGGCACAAGAAAAATTGTTTTGTCAAATAAACTTAAGACCAAAGTTTTTAAAAAGTTTTAATTGGAAATTTTTTGAAATCAATAAATTTTTAACTTAAATAAAATTAGTCCATGGAAAAAACTGTCAAAAGATATAAACCTTGACATAGAGATTTTTATAGACTTAGAAATTTTATTTTTGAGTTAAGGGAAAACTTGATGGAAATTTTCAATAGGATATTTTTCAGAAATTTCTTATTTTAAAAGACTAAGTTGGAAAGGGGTTCCAACGGCCCCACAGCTTCCATCACAATCCTCGTTAGAGGTCGTGGGTCCTCTCGAGTCACTTTAGGAGTGAACCCGTATAGGATGTGGATACCACAAGGATCTAGCTCTAATGGAGGGATGTAATTAATAACTCAGGGCACGTACTATGATCGGCCAGCTCCTCGTTGGAGGTTATAGTACGAGGTATGTCCATAGAAAATGAAAGGAAACGGCCATCTTCTCGATGGAGTTATCTTCTTGATCATTACCTAGAAGAGAAATTAATTTGTGGTGATTAACACACTTAGCTTAAGAAACTTTTAATCTTCCCAAGAAGCTATGTCAGTTTTTCTAAGAGCTAAATTGATTATTATTAGTTTTGATAATAAGGATAAAGTGCACATATTTATTTTGTTTTCACAAACTGAATTTTTTTCTTTTATTTTTCTATTTTTCAGAAATGGTGGGAGGTTCTTTTAGTTTATTGGCCGTTATTCTCCAAGAAAATAAGCTAACAGGACCAAACTATGTGGACTAGAAGAGGAACCTGGACATAATACTCACAGCAGAAGAGTATAAGTATGTTCTTTACGAAACCTGCCCTCTTATCGGGGAGGGTTCCACCATCGAGGAGCATGAGACTGAGAAGGCATGGAAGAAGGCCGACGAGATGGCTCGTTGTTATATATTGGCCTCTATGTCTAATGTGCTCCAATCCAAACATGAGCACATGACCACTGCGTATGACATAACCCAATCATTAGCCACGATGTTCGCGGATAAGAGCCGGCCCGTAAGGTAGGAGGCTCTTCGAACCATTATTAACACTAAGATGGCTGAGGGAGCATCAGTCAGAGAGCATATGCTCAAGATGATTGCTGCTTTCGAGGAGGCAGAAATCTTAGGGGCTGTCATTGACCCCGAGAGCCAAGTGGACATGGTTCTCGAATCTCTACCAGATTCTTTTACTTAGTTCAAGTTGAATTATAACATGGACAAGTTGAATATGGGTTTAACTGAGTTGAAGAAGGAGCTCCAGATGGTGGAGAAGGTCATGAAGCCACAATCTAAAGCTATGATTGCTAAAGCTTCATCTTCTAGAACTGGGCCCAAGCATAGGAAGTTCAAGAAGAAGAAGGGGAACACAGCAGCCCAGCCCAAAGACAAACCCAAGGGTAAGTGCTTCAAATGTGGACTAAAGGGATACTGGAAAAAGGAGTGTTCGAATTTTCAAGCTAAGAAAAACCTCACAGGTAATATTTTTTTATCTAGAGTCTATATCAATGGTTGGATCAACTTCTACTTGGATTGTTGATTCATGAGCCACTGATTACATCTGTAACTCCTTGTAGAGGTTTAAAAAGATTAGAAAACTCTAGAAGGGCAAACATGGACTACGTGTGGGAAATAGAGTACAAGTTTGGGCCCTTGCAGTGGGAGAGCTGGATCTTATTTTTTATTGTAATAGAATAGTAGTTTTGAAAGATATTTTATATGTACCTGGATTTCGACAGAATTTGATTTCGGTTGCGAAACTAATAAATCATGGATATTCTGTATCTTTCTATTTTGATATTTCTATCAGTAAAGATGGAGAAATTTTATGTATTGGGCACATATATGGGAATCTATTTTTTTTAAACCCTATTAATAATCAATTAAATAACGCTCAATCTGAACCTTTAACAAAGAAGAGAAAGACCAATATCAATGACTCTTATTTTTGGCATCTAAGGTTGGGTTATATCAACTTAACCAGGATTCAGAGGTTGATTCATGATGGGCCCTTGGGCTCATTAAGATTGGAAAATTGGCCTTAGTGTGAGTCCTGCCTAATGGGAAAGATGACCAAAAGGTCATTTACCCCTAAGGCGGATAGAGCCAAAGAGGTATTGAATCTTGTTCATACTAATGTATGTGGTCCATTGTCTACACCAGCTAGAGGAGATTTTGAGCACTTCATCACTTTCACGGATGATTGTACAAGGTTTGGTTGCGTTTACCTGATGAGACGTAAGTCTGACTCTTTTGACAAGTTCAAAGAGTTTAAGGCTGAAGTGGAGCGTCGGACAGGTAAATTGATCAAGACCTTACGATCAGATCGTGGTGGAAAGTACTTTCTTGGTGAATTCAAGGACTACATGGTACATTATGAGATAGTATCCCAGCTCTTTGTGCCTGGGACACCCCAGTAGAATGGAGTAGCTGAAAGAAGGAATAGGATATTGATGGAAATGGTTCAAAGTATGATATCTCATGCTACTCTTCCAATGTCTTTTTGGGGATATACCCTGAAAATGGCATATATTCTGAATTTGGTGCCTTCCAAGTCAGTACCTATTACTCCCTATGAGATGTGGATTGAGCGTAAGCCAAGTCTAAATTATCTCAGGATATGGGGTTGTTCAACTTATGTACTGGTCAAGGGAGACAAGTTGGAATCAAGATCAGAATTATGGTATTTTGTTGGGTATCCAAAAAGAACAAAGGGTGGTTACTTTTATCATCCTAAGGAGTAAAAAGTACTGGTTAGTACTAATGCTAGATACTTAGAGGATGATCAGAGTACCTCCACTAAAGGTTCAACTAGGTTGGAATTGGAAGAGAAGTAATCTTCGGAAGCAACTTCTTCTGACTTGATAGTGGAAAGAAGAGGCATAGCCTCAAAAGCCAATACAAATGAAGCCTCGTAGTGGGAGAGTGTCTAGGGTTCCAGAAAGGTGGACTGGAGAAGCTTTTAAGTTGGTCTCTGACCATAAAAAACTAGATCCCACTAGATACGAAAAGGCTATTGCTGATGCCAATGCAAATCTGTGGCATGAAACAATGAAAGCCGAGATTGAATCTATGTATCTCAATAAGGTTTGGGATCTTGTAGCTTCACCTGAAGGGATAAAACCTATAGGGTGTAAGTGGGCATACAAGAGAAAGAGGAGAATAGATGGGAAGGTGGAAACCTTCAAAGCTAGGCTTATGGCGAAAGGGTATACTCAGAAAGAGGGTATCGATTATGAGGAAACTTTTTTCTCGGTAGCCATGCTTAAGTCCATCCGTATCCTCCTTGCTATTGCATGTTATTATGACTACGAGATACGACAAATGGATGTTAAGACGGCATTTTTAAATGGCCATCTTAGTGAAGACATCTATATGTCCCAACCGAAAGGTTTTACTGTTAAAGGCCAAGAGCATATAGTTTGCAAGCTTAAGACGTCCATTTATGGACTTAAGTAGGCATTAAGGGCATGGAACATTCATTTTGATGAGACTGTAAAGTCTTATGGTTTTGTTCAAAACGAGGATGAACCATGCGTGTACAGGAAACTTGAAGGCATTAATGTGGTTTTTCTTATCTTGTATGTGGATGATATTCTACTCATTGGAAATGATGTAGAATTATTATCATCTATAAAGGTTTTGCTGTCTAGTCAATTTAGTATGAAGGACTTGGAAGAAGCCAGCTACATTCTCAAAATTAGACTTCTTAGAAATAGGAAGCAAAGAATGTAGTTGGCTTCTCCCAAGCGGCATACATTGACAAGGTGCTGGCTAGGTATAACATGGACTCATGCAAGGAAGCTCTAATTCCTTGCAGACATGGGTTGTCATTTTCTTCAAGGGACTGTCCTAGGTCTCAAGAAGAAAAATGATAGAATGAGTAGGATTTCCTACGTTTCGACTGTGGGAAGTCTCATTTACGCCATGCTGTGTACTAAGCCAGATATTTGCTTTGTCATAGGCTTGGTTAGCAAATATCAGTCAAACCCTAGGGAGGTTCATTGGCAAGCTGTAAAACAAATTCTCAAGTACCTCAAGAGAACGAGAGATTATATGCTAGTTTACAGGGCAGATGACTTGGTTCCTATAGGATACACATACTTAGACTTCCAGGCGGATAAGGATAAGAGAAAATCCACTAGTGGATATATCTTCACGTTGTCTGAAGGAGTATCAAGTAATCTTGCATTGCTGGCTCAATCATGGAAGCTAAGTATGTGGCAGCTTTGGAGGCATCCAAGGAAGCAGTCTGGCTCCGGAAGTTTCTTGCAGAACTTGGAGTCATGCCACACATTGACAGGCCGATTATGATGTATTGCGACAACACTGGAGCAGTATCACAATCAAAAGAACCCAGGAACTACAAGAAAGGGAAGCACGTCGAGAGAAAGTACCACTTGATCCGGAATTTCATCCAGAGATGGGAAGTTGTGGTGGAACAGATTGCCTCCAAGAACAATCTAGCTAATCCATACACCAAACCTTTGGTTGAGAGAGTCTTCAAGAGACACTTAGAGTGCAAGTGGGAGATTGTTGGGAGATATGCCCTCTTAGACTAGGTTTCTGATGTAAATATCGAATGTTTTAATAAAAGAATTTAATTTTAGAAATTGTTTGTGAATTTACATTTTTATTTGTGCACAATTACGTTTGGAAAAGACCCATTATGTTTAAGTAAGTGGCCCATGTGAATGGAGGTCTGACGAAGCTATAGATCATAGTAAGGTACAGATCATCGGTTACTTCACACAGAAACATTCATTTTTAACCGATTGATGAGAATAAGAATCTCATCATGTCTAGGTTATTATGTTGTGAATTCTAAATGGGGAATTGCTTACTTTTAGTCAGTGAGTAGTCCACTCACTTCATGACATAAGTGTATTTCGAATACGTAGAACAGGACCTGTAGTAGTAGTTTCTTAAAGTACTATATGATAGAAACCTAGACTACTACTGTTATAGCATGGACAAGTACTCTACGACTTGAGTATGAGTTGGTGGTCTAACGCTGGAAGCATATACTTTGATATGCTATTCTATCGTAGGGCTAATATACTTGCATGTTGGGTATGTGTGACTAGTTAGTTAAGATAGACTTGTACAAGATAGTTTTTATACTATATCGCCCCTTGTGGTTGTCTGAATGATCTAAATATTCAGGGCTCTAGGAAATATGACTTGGATGTTAACTTTAGGGTAGCTCCCTTGGAAAGCGAAAACAATCCAGGAAGTCGTGGATTATTGGACTAGAGGCCTAAGGATGGTAGATGTCATTTAGAGACGTGTTAGTACACTTCTTCCTTTCTAAATGCATGGCGATGTATAGAGGGGTATTTTAGTCATTACACCTATAGGTCGGAGACTTTGCTAACGCAACATTGTCCTTAGGGTCAATATTTTCTTATGGTGATATTAGGAAATGTTTAAAATGTAAAATACAGCCATTTATATGATAAGGGTATTTTGGTCATTTTAGTAACCAAGGCGGTGTGTCTTTATGGTCCTTAGTATAGACCATGGGTCCTAATTAAATACAGGCAAAGGAATTGATCTTAAATTAAATAAAATTTATTTTATTTAAGTATCCTATTTAATTATTGGGCTAGAATAAAATAAAGGTTCATAGAGAGAGAAAATTAATTAAATTAGTTTGGTGGGTTAATTAATTATTTAGGGCTTTATCCCAATTTAAATAATTAAAGATTAACCTAGGACTAAACTAATATAGGCCTGTTAATTGGACTAGTTTATTTAGGCTGAAAAATTAATTATTAATTGGGCCATTTATTTGGTTCTAATTAGAATAATTAATTAAACCCAAAAAGTTAAACTAAGAGTCCAATGGCCCAGTCCAAATTAACATAGGGTTTTTATTTAGGTTAAACAGGAGGATTGAAAAAAACGGTTTTTTTATAGCCTCTTCTCTGTGTGAAAAAATTGTCAGACGTCTCTCTCTCTCTCTCTCTCTCTCTCTCTCTCTCTCTCTCTCTCCAAGAAAGTTCCCTAGCCTTGTAAGTTATTCACCAAATGGAATTAGGCAGGCCATATACTGGAAGACCGAGAGTTTGGTATTCACCTACATGCAAAGACGGAGTAGGAGATTTGCAGGAATCGCACCAGAAGTTTCCACCAGCACACCTACCTCGGTTGCCCATATTCCAGTCCAGCCAATTCTTAGAATGAGGAAACGAGGTATTTTTTTTTAAACCTCAAAATCCGTGTAGAGCACGACTGGTGTCGGCTAGGGCTGCCGGAGCCGGCGCCAGCTCTGTTCGGTTCCCCTGTTCTTAAGTTTTTCTAGTTTTGTTTTGCTTTTGCTTTCGCTGCGTGCCCTGTGTTTTCCATTTCTATGCCCTCATGTGCCTCTATAAAAGGTTTCAAATCTCGATTTAAAAGTAAATTTTTGTCCTATCCTTCTAAAAAACAATTTTTCTCTATAGAATACAAAAATCTCATTTTTCATAGTGCTTTAAAATGAAATTAAATTGTCTCAAAAAGGTAACGGATGGTTGAGCTCATTTGCTTTGTATATCTGCTTAAAAGAGTGAGCCATTTTCATTTTATTTCTTTAATCATCTTTTTCTATCAAGATTGTGGTGTAAAACCCATTTGGGGTAAGTCTTAATTTGTTGGTTGATTGAGAAGTTTTGGTAAAACCAAGTGTAATGATCCTCTCTTGTATTTAGTGTTGGTTGATACCATTGAGTTGGATAAATGAAATTTGGTTGAAAATCCTTAAGTGTGAGCTTAAGGTAGTGGATGTAGATTTTGGTTGATCGAACCATTATAAATCTTGAGTAATATCTCTCTGCGTTCAATTTCGGTCAACTGTAATTTTCATTACACAAAATTCTTTTAAATCCTTCAAAAGAAATCTTTATGGTTCTCACCAACTCATTTTCACTCTAGCATTAATTGTATTGCGCGTCTTGTTTTATTCAGGGTGTAGCAAATCCTTAAGTCATTCAAAAAGCTCTTATTATAGCAAGTCTCTTTGATCGGAAACTCGAAGGAGCTTTCCCTCATAACAAATTTATTAAAGAGTTTTTTAAAATTGCAAAAAATCTTATTCACACCCTCTAAGATTTTTCAATTGGTATTAGAGCTTGGTCTACTCTATTTTCGATCTAACAACTGTGTAGCAAAGATCCTCATGGTAAACTTATCTGCTCTTCTGTATGTTGAAGGATCTTCAACAAATCGACCTCCCTTGTTCAATGGAAATAATTATACATTTTGGAAAAATAGAATGGAGATCTATGTTTGTTCAATCAACTTTGAGTTGTGGAATCTAATTGAGAGTGATCCATTTGTCCCGTCAAAATTTGTTGATGGCAGAAAAGTATCTAAATAGAGTGATGAATTAGATGTTGAAGATAATGCCAAAATGACATTAAACTTTCAATCTATGAATATTCTATGTTATGCCCTTAATGCCACTGAATATAATCAAGTTAGTGGCTGTGATTCAACCCATAATATGTGGAGATTACTTGAAGTCACTAATGAGGGGACAAATCAAGTAAAGGAATCTAAGTTGGGACTCTTAATTCATGATTATGAATTATTGACGATGAAGCCAAATGAAAGTATAACTGATATATTTACTAGATTTACAAATATTGCAAATGGACTTAAAGCCTATGGGAAAGTCTATTCTCTTGGTGAGCAAAATTCTGGATGCGTTGCCTAAGAGCTGGCAACCGAAAGCTTTAACTGTGGAAGAATCTAAGGATCTAAAATCCTTACCAACTGAAGAGCTTATTAGTTCTCTCCTAACACATGAAATGAAACTCAAGAGATTTCAAGAATCTGATGATCATGATAAAGGAAAAAGGGGAATAACACTGAAAGCTACAAATGAAGAAGCTGAAAGTAGTCAATCAGACAATGGTGATGAAATTGAAGTAGATACCGAGGAACTAGCCATGATTGCAAAAAAATTC
The DNA here is from genome assembly GCA_026120185.1 of Voacanga thouarsii. NCBI lineage: Eukaryota > Viridiplantae > Streptophyta > Magnoliopsida > Gentianales > Apocynaceae > Voacanga > Voacanga thouarsii. Next base: position 1,219,911 of record JANUWF010003362.1, on the reverse strand, counting down.
AGAAGAATGTTTAACAAAGAAAATTTTAAAAGAGGAAAGAAGGTTGCAAAAAGAATGGGACAGACCTCAGCATTTAAGCCTCAATGCTATGAATGCAAGAGCACAAAATATCTCATTGTGGACTGCCTAATTACTAAAGAAAAAGAATGTAGAATGCTTAAAAAGAAGAAGAATGAATTGAAAATAAAGAAGGGCAAAGTGTTGATGGGAACTTGGGACCAAAATGAGTCGAATCCGAGAAAGATGAAGACTCTGAAAATGAAACTGCCAACATATGTTTCATGGCAATAGAAAATAAGGTAAATTCCACTACCACAAATTCCATTTTACATAATTCTAATCATAAGAAGCATGAAGATCCTAATGAATTGCTAATTGACATGTTCCATGAACTGAAGAAGCTATCTAGAAGAAATAAAGAAATGAAGATGAAAATTGATTGCCTGTTAGATGAAAATGAAAAGCTGTTGAATGAGAACAAAGTTTCTCTTGAGTCACATATGTGCGCAATTATGGAAAAGGATATTATCACCACTGCCTTACATTATGTATCTCTAGAAAATGAATACTTATATGATAAAATTCATTCTCTTGAATTATGATTAGCAATTTTGATAATATGAAAAATAGAGTCGATGATCTCACAACATGCATTGAAAAGTTTACAAATGGCAAAAACAACTTGGAAAAATTGCTTGGTGCTCAACACATAGCTGGAAACCGTAATGGCCTAGGTTATAGGTATGAGATCAAAGCCAAGAATCATTATCTCACTTTGTAAAAGCTGCTTCATCACATATGACACACAAATGTTGCATATATTGTGAAAATTTTGGACATAAAGTATCTAGATGTCATATTAAGAAGAAAGTTGAAACCGGTGCAAAAACAGTTCAAAAAATTAGAGAAATTATTACTAATTCTCGTGGACCCAAAAAAATGTGGGTACCAAAAATCACTCTCCCTTCTCTTGTATAGGTACTTTCATTGGAGAAAATGAGCTTCACAAAGTGGTTTTTGGACAGCGGATATTCAAGACATATGACTGGAAATGCAGCTCTATTAGAATATGTGCCAACAACAAATGATGGATTCGTTACCTTTAGAGACAAAAAAAAAAAAAAGAAAAAATTCTTGGCATATGTAACATTGGTAAATGATCTTCAACCATTATAAAACAAGTATTATTAATTGATGAGCTAAAATATAACTTGCTTAGCATTTGCCAATTATGTGATAATGGTTGCAAAGTCATTTTTGAGAAAGATTCTTGCTCTATTATGGATAGCTCAAATAATGAAACAATCTTTATTGCTAACCGTGTTGGAAATGCTTATGTTTTCTATTTAAATGATCTTATAGCTCATGGTATTAGATGTTTTTCCATAAATGACAATGATGGCTATCTTTGGCAGAGAAGATTAGGCCATATATCATTTGATTTGCTAAACAAATTATCCTCAAAAGAGCTTGTTAGGGGATTATCCAAAATGAAGTTTGATAAAAGCAAAATTTGTTATGCATGCCATTTTAAAAAATAAATTAAAACTTCTTTCAAACCCAAGAAAATAATTTTTACCTCAAAACCTCTTGAATTAATACATATGGATTTGTTTGGACCAATGAGGACTAATAGTCTTCGTGGTAAAAGGTATGCTTATATTTTAGTTGATGATTTCTCAAGATTTACATAAACCTTATTTCTTGGACAAAAAGATGAAGCATTATTTGAATTCTCAAAATTATTCAAGCTCGTCCAAAACTCTATTGGATGTAAACTAATTTCTATTAGAAGTGATAATGGAAGAAAATTTTGCAACAGTGAATTTACACTCTTTTGTGATGAAAATGGAGTTTTTCACAACTTTTTAGTTGCTAAAACCCCTCAACAAAACAGTGTTGCTGAGAGAAAAAATCGAACATTGCAAGAAATGGCTAGATCCATGATTTGTGAAAACTCTCTTCCAAAATACTTTAGGCTAAAGTTGTAAATACAGTATGCTATATTGTAAATCAAGTGATGTTGAGACCTATACTAATAAAAACGCCCTTTGAACTTATGTTTGACAAAACTCCATCAATTTCTTATTTCAAAGTATTTGGCTGCAAATGTTTTGTTCTTAACACCCGAGACAACCTTAGAAAATTTGATAGTAAATCTGATGAAGCTATATTCATTGGATATTCTTCCCATAAAAAGGCATATAGAGTGTACAATAAGAGAACTCTATATGTGGAAGAATTCGTACATGTTGTGTTTGATGAATCTAACATTTATACTTCAAGAAAATATGATGATGTAGGAAGTTCAAAAGAAAGAGGGAAAGAACAGTACAAACCACCACCGCTGGATATTCATGCCATAGAAGAGGAATTTGAAGAGCAACAAGCTAAACAAAGCAAGTAAGAAACTAAAGAACTCACGGATCAAGGACAACAAGAGATTGGAAGTACAAAATTCGGCATCCAAAAGAACAAATCATTGGTGATCCTAGCTATAGAGTTAAAACTAGAAGGTATTTCATAGATAATTTTGCACTACTCTCTAGTTTAGAACCTAACTGTATTGATGCAGCCTTGCATGATGGTTTTTGGATAATTACTATCCAAGAAGAGCTGATCCAATTTGAGAGAAATTAAGTTTGGAAACTCGTCCTTAGACCACTCGATCATCTGGTTATTGGTACCAAGTGGATTTTTAGAAACAAACTTATGAAAATGAAGTGGTCATTAGAAAAAAAACTAGACTTGTTGCCCGAGAATTTAATTAAGAAGAGAGCATTGATTATAACGAAACATTTGCTTCCGTTGCTAAATTAGAATCCGTAAGAATGCTTCTTGCCTTTGTATCCTTCAAAAATTTCATGCTTTATCAAATGGATGTTAAAAATGTGTTTTTAAATGGTTTTATTGAGAAGGATCTATACATAGAACAACCTCCGGGCTTTATTTATGAGTATTTTCCAAATCACGTTTTCAAACTATCAAAGTCTCTTTATGGTTTAAAAGAAGCCTCACGAGCATGGTATGAAAGGCTTAGTGGATTCTTGCCCTCAAAAGGTTTTTCAAGAGGCTTGATCAATACCACACTGTTTATTAAGTCTTAAAATTCTGGTGATCTTTTTATTGTTCAAATTTATATTGATGATATCAATTTTTGTGCTACTAATGATTCCCTGTGTAAGATGTTTGCTAAGACAATGCAACAAGAATTTGAAATGAGCATGATATGAGAACTCAACTTCTTCCTTAGGCTACAAATCAAATAGACCAATGATGGGATCTTTCTAAATCAAGCTAAGTATGCTAAGGAACTGCTCAAAAGGTTTGGTATGAACGAAGTTAAAGAAATCAGCACACCCATGAGCACTTCCCTAAAACTTGACAAGGATGAAAAGGGTAAGAAGGTAGATGAATCTAAATATAGAGGTATGATTAGAAGTTTACTCTATCTTACTGCAAGCTAGCTAGATATCATGTTTTCAGTCTATCTTTGTGCCGGATTTCAATCACGCCCAAAGGAATCACACTTGTGTGCCGTGAAGCGCATCCTTAGATATTTGGTTGGAACATATGATTATGGCTTATGGTATCCTTGTACTAACACATTTAATCTTATAAGATATACTGATGCGGACTATGCAGGTTGTAAAGTTGAACGAAAAAGCACTAGTGGCCATTGTCAATTCCTTGGACACTTTCTAGTGTCATGACATAGCAAAAAACAAGCCTGTGTATCCTTATCCATACACAACCGAGGTTGAATATATTGCAGCTGGAAGTTGCTGCGCACAATTCTGTGGATGAAAAATATACTGCTTGATTTTATTCTTAATTTTAATTGTGTACCTATATTATGTGACAATATAAGTGCTATTGATCTAACTAAGAATCCTGTTCAACATTCTAAGACCAAGCATATAGAATTTAAACATTATTTTATTAGAGATCATATGCTTAAAGGAGATGTATGTGTTGAATATATTTCAACTGACGAACAACTTGCGGACATTTTTACAAAACCTCTGGCTGAAGAAAGGTTTAATAATCTGAGAAGAGGCTTAGGAATTACAAAGATCATACGACTGTCACAATTGCTAAAGAATTGTTGTTTTCATTTGCAGAACCACTGAAGATACAATTTTTGGATGATAATTCTAGATGCAGCATTTCGGAGAATAAGTCCAAAATTCACTTCCAAAACTCTCCCTTGAAGGAATTCCTTTTTTGATGGACATTTCGGATCAAGCCTGAATCCAAAATAGAATCACTTCTGATGCCTCGTATATCCCTCAAGAATAACTGCTTCTAGATTTTTCTTTTTGTATTTCAAAATATTAGCGCTTTTCTCAAGACACCTTTTGAAACGTCTGATGAAAAGGCATTTTCCAATGTACTTACTATCACAACTTCCTAGGAACTCACAAAAGGTTTTCTCTCTCCCATCTCTCTTGAATTCTGAAACTAACCATACTTCATCTTCTTTCCCTCAAAATCTTCTAAGCTTCTCTTTGAACAACTGAAAGTCCAAACCTTCATCCACTGACTATAATGGGTAAAGCATCAAAATCAACCAAACCCAAGTCAAAGAAAGTCCTAAAAACATCTTCGATAATGAAGAAGAAATCAACAACAACAGAAAAAGGAAAAGTGGTCGCTCCAGAACTCTCGTCTTCTCAGAGTGTCTTCTCTAAATCATCTCCGGAATAGGAAAGTTTTGAGACCCAGGTACCTTACTTTTTAGATTCCAAAAGTGAATCTGATTTTAATGAATATGTTTCAAGAAATCGAACGGTGATTGTTGGCTATCGTGCAAATCCAATATCTTTTCTAAAATTTTTAAATGTGTTAAATATGTTTGAGTCTCTTGGTTAGGGAGCTTTATTATTAGTAGATGAGAAATTGTTTGCCTTACTCGTTTGGAAATTTTATGCTAACCTAAGAAAAGACCAACTAGAGGAAATCAGAGGAGGGTTCATGGTCTGATGGTACACTTCTAGAGTTGGGGGTAAAAATCTTGAGTTTGATCACCATTTATTAAACAGAATGGTTGAGGTTAGAGATGGCGGGATTCAGTATTTTGAACTGAACAAATTTCCAAAAGGACTAATATGTTCAATTTGAGGAAGTTTGAAAGTATGTTTATTAGCAAGAAGAGTTTTAAGAACTCGAGTGACAAAAACATAAAATGGCTGAATGGAGAGGGTAGGATCCTGCACCATATGGTTTCAACCATGGTAGTTCCATGCTTCGAACATTAAACTTCCATCAACATAATGCAAATGTTGATTATGTTGGCCTTCGCTGAAAGCAGGCAAATAAGTTTTGGGTATCTTGCTGCCAAGTTGATGATGCAAACCATGAATACCTCTAGCAAAGCCTTGCATTATGGAAATCTATTGATGAAGGTGTTTAGGCATTTTGGTGTTGATCTAAATTCTGTCACCCCTGCACCCTTAAAAATGAATGTGTACAACTTTGAGTTATTTGAACGAATAGGATATGTGAGATTGGATGATGAGTGGAAGCTATTTCGAGATGCAGCTGGTGATGAAAAAGAAAAATTGTTAAAAGTAAAAGCTGAAGGCAAGAGTGCCCCTTCTGCAGGAGCAAAGAGAAAGGCTGAGGTAGAACCTCAGAAAGAATTCTCTACCAAAGGGAAATAACGGACTCAGGATAAAGGCATCAGTGAAAGTATTCTGGATGCAATAAATTTGCTAGCTGTTAAAGTAGATAGCTTTAGTTCAAAGATTCAAACTCTTGGGAATAGGCTGACCGTTGTGGAAGAAAAAGCTAAAAAGGATGAACCATTGTCTACTGCATTAGCATCATCCCCAGAAAAGGCAACCCAAGAACAACCTATCCCTGAGGTTGAAGAAAAAGTTATGAAAGAGGAGCAGGTTGAGGAAATAGCGGTCCTTGCGTAAAGCAGAGAGACATCCCCTCACTAGGAAGACTTAGCACCCCCTGCCCCTACTAAAATCCCTGTCTTATTTGAAAAGAAATAGAAGCATGTGGTAGTCAAATGAAAGTCCAGTAGGCTTGTTGGCCAACATTCCAAAAAGGGTGTCAGGTCCAAAATCGAGACTATTCACATTTCCTAAGTGATCGGATCAGTGGATTGATTTCCAGCCTCCCTCTACCAGAAACTCCTTACTGCTTTTCATTAAATAGTTTTTATTTCTGCCCTAGTATTTGAACAATTTACTTTCTATCCCTTAGCTACTATCTCTGCTTAGTTTATGAATGCTTCATATATACAATCTTCTCTGCTTCATATATTCACTTATTCCTCTTCTTACTCTACATTTTGATTGATAATAAAAGGGAGAGAAAAATGATAGCAGGGATTGTGATTGTGAATGATAGTTGGGATTGTGATATGTAGTTGGGAGAAAAATGTGATCTGTGGCTGGGAGAAAAATGGCAATTGTGCACTACTGAGGTCTCTGTGGTTGTGATATGTAATGGTGATCTCTATGGTTGTGATATATAATGCAATACTGCTGATATCATTGTGTGATTGTTATTGATTGTGCTCTATCTGAACCACTATTGGATGAATTGCAAAATTAGATGTTTGTGCATGTTATGTTGTGGATTGGAAATAGTTATTATGTTTTACACTACAACAGATTTATATGCAGACTCTGAATATTTTGTAAGATCCTGTGAAACTCTCTATGGAATTCATGTGGGATTTAGGTTTGATCAAACCAGTATGTTGTGCAATTTTTTTTTTTATATTGGCTATATATATTGGTTTATGATAAACATGATTTGTGATCTCTGATTGATTATGATCATAGTTTGCTGCTGTCCAAAAAGATTTAAGTGACTCATTGAAAATCAGTTTGATATCCTGTCTTCTGTCAAAGGCGTTTTTATGTATAAAGGTATCATTGAGATTGGGGTTGTTGATCAATCTGTTTTTGAAAGCTATTATGATATGAAAATCTCATATGATAAGAATAGTTATTCATATATCTTTTATTGCTCAAACTTCCCTTAAAGTCTGAAATTTCTTGAAAAAACTAGGCTGGATAAAAAATTCTGACAACTCGTTGTTTCTTGAACATATACAAGGGGAGTTTTGGACACACATTTTCTTTTGATCTAAAAGTCCAGTCTAAAAATGAATTTTAACAAGGAGACAGTTTCTGTCTAACTTTACCCTATTTTGGACACATGTCTTGGATATCCAAAACCTAATGTCCAAAAGTTCCATAGTTTCACTCCACCTAGTTTTGGATGCACTTTTTGGACATCCAGAGTTTGAATCCAGTTTTCTCTAAAATCATACGTCTTGATCGCATATTTTACATATGTTCATATATGCACATATTAAGGGGGAGCATCTCATCTTAAGATTTATTTACTATACCTCCTTGTGTACACATTCATACAATTTTTATTATGGCTATTCTTTTAGAGAATAGTTGTGTGATAGAAGGAAAAAGGATATGGAAGTAGGTTGGGCCATAGGCTCATTGAGCCATATTTATGAGTACATACTTTAATTTTCTATCTTAATCTCATAAGTACTCTTTGAGTCATATGATGAGAAAGTGCATTTAAATGAAAATACTCTTATTTCTCTCGGTCCAACATATCCGTACTGTACATATCATTATTCTTTATATCACAATCCCATCAAGTTTGTCATCACTCAAAAAGGGGAAGATTGTTAGCCCTAAGAGCGTTCTCCTGTGTTTTGACTTATGACAAACATTGATGAGGACTAACTTGTGTGATCTACATATTATAGGACAAGTTTGACCACAGTTCTTCCAAGAAGTGCAAATAAGATTACTAAACAACTCTTGAGCAATAGAATATGAGAATGGATAATCAAGTAGAAGATCAAGCTTAAGAGATTGTATACCAAGAATTCATTATGGAAGAACCTTAAACAAGGAATCTTTGTTAATGTATTTTCTGTATAAATTCCTATGTCTTCTTTTTCTTATGATTCAATTTAATTCTACCTTGAAGCACTAAAACAAAACGATTTCAAAGTTTTAATGTTGGGATTTTATTATGCTTATCAAATAAGAATGCAGCGGAAATAACCATGAAATCCATACCCAAAGATCACATATTTGCAATTAAAATGGGAATAGAGAAAGAAAACGGAGATTACCTTCTATAGCAGAAAACAAAATTTTCTTTCACCAACCATGGAACCAATTCCTCTGCTTTTGATCGTCCATCAAGTGCCACTACAATCCAAGAGTAGGATTATCTCTAGCAGTAATCCACACAAGGTTAAGTTGCTCACAAAGCCCGCTTAAAACTATGCTAATAGAAGAGGAGCGACTAGGTTTAATTGGAGAAGAATAAGGATGAAGAAAGAGAAGGAAAGTTCGCCTCTCTTACTCTATTTTTCTACATCTACACAAGGGAACAATTCCCATATTTATAGTTTTTAGGATTTGTGTTATTTGCAATTAAGTCCTCCAAGATCTAATAACTACAATTTGGTCCTTAAAGTTTATATAATTGCAATCAAGTCCCATGAATTATAACAAGCTTATAATTCACCTATAAATATATTTTTTTCTCTCAATTAACTCCACAATATTATCAAATAATAAATATTGAGTCTTCAAACCTTATTGCGTGTGACCCATTAGGTTTCATGGTTTTATTGGTAGCATAATATGAATTAATTCTAACAGTTTTAGAATTAATAATTCTAAATAAAATATATGATTAATTCTTTAATTAATAAATTCATATTTAACATATCAAGAGTAACATCTAGCAATGACTCTTGATCACCCAAAAGTTCAGAAAATCAAGTGGCTTGATGTAAACCTTTCAATAGTAAATAATCAGTGTAATAAACTCCTTTTACCATACTATATCTCATTCAGTCTAGAGTATGGAAGTAGTGCCAACTCCATCCAGAATATTATTAATTCTGACTTGAATATTTTAGTACTTGTTCAAGAAACCCATTACTCGATATGTGTATCAAATTTGAAACTATTTCCAGTACATAGTCGCCTTAGCTAAGGATTTCATGAGTAATGATTTCTATAAGAGGCCCTGAGATATACTTTTCAACTATTAAGAGTGGTGAATCATTTATTAATCCTCTCAGCTGCTTTCATTTACTTTACATTGTACCCAATATCTATCCCATAGGTGGTCCTTGTAAGACTCCAAAGATTAGAATCAAAGCACAATGCTCGATAAACAAAATACCTTGGAGATCTTAAGTCTAAGGATACTTGCACACTTGCTATAATGAGATTCTATCACTAACACTCAATAGCTTATCCAAGTGATTATCTCATAACTTGGTCATCCAATGAACTTGTTCGTATAACAAGCATCCACATATTAATCCTGAGTATCACAATACTCACGGTTATGAGAACCACAACTTAATCCAATCAAGAGATATAACATGTTCTAGTCTTGGCGTATTAATAATGTCCGATTTCATTAATACTATAACTAGGGATTATTCAAGTACAAACACTACATAGTGTAGTAGGAATCTCATATCATGATCTCTATCATGATTTCCTTAATACTGTGTTGTGTGAGGGACTTTATCAAACAGTTTATACGCATATTAGAATATAACAATCAAACTGAAAGATAAAGAATGTCTCTTTTATTAATTATTATGCAATATACATGGTACAAGTGATTGTCTCTAGGGCACAACACTAACAATCTCCCACTTTCACTAGAGCCAATCATTCATATATCGAATATCGAATGATTCAACATATTTATTATATTTCTTTTGGGAAAATGCTTTACTGAGTGGGTCAGCTATGTTCTAATCCGTGGGAATTCTTTCTATTTTTATATCTCGCCTATCTATAATCTCTCTAATCAGATGATAGAGTCTAAGTACATGTTTAGATCGTTGATGAGACCGTAATTCTTTTGCTTGTGCAATGGCTCCATTGTTGTCACAATACAAAAGTATCGGATCTACAATGCTAGGCACCACTTCAATCCAATGACGAACTTCTTGATCCACACTATTTTTTTAGCTACTTCAGAAGCCGCTATATACTCTGCTTCAGTTGTCGAATCGGTAGTAGTCTCTTATTTGGAACTTTTCCAACTTACTGCCCTACCACCTAACGACAACACGTAGCCACATTGTGATTTGTAGTCATCCTTATCGGATTGAAAGCTGGAATCAGTATACCATTTTATTTGCAAATGACCATCTCTATATACCAGGAATATTTTCTTAGTCCTTCATAAGTACTTGAGGATATTCTGTACAGCTACCCAATGACTCTCTCTAGGGTCAGATTGGTATCTTCTTGTCAAGTTAAGAGCACATGATACATCGAGCATAGTACATATCATAGCATACATAATTGACCCAATTACCGAAGCATACAAAATTCCACTTATATGATCCCTTTCAACTTGTGTCTTTGGAGATATCAACTTTGAAAGGCTTACTCCAAGTGTCATAAGCAAGAATCCTCTTTTGGATTGATCCATGCTAAACATCTTCAGCACTTTATCTATGTATGTAGACTGCGAAAGACCTAGCAACCTTCTTGATCTATCTTTATAGATCCATTTCCAGAATATAGGTTGCTTCTCCAAAGTCTTTCATGGAGAATATCTTGGATAACCAAATCTTTATAGATTGAAGAACGAAAACATCATTTCCTATTAGCAATATATCATCTACAGAAAACAATAACAAAACAATTGCACTCCCACTAACCTTTTTATACACACAAGGTTTATCCATGTTTTGAATGAAACCAAAATTTTTAATTGTCTTATCAAAACGGATGTTCCAACTCCTAGATGCTTGCTTAAGCCCAGAGATGGACCTTTGCAACTTGCATACTTTTCCATCTTTGAATGTGAAACTTTCAGGTTGCGTCATATACACTTCATCAACCTAGTTTCCATTAAGAAAAGCTATTTTCACATCCATTTGCCAAACATCGTAGTCGTCATGAGTAGCAAGTGCTAGGAGTATTCTTATGGATTTTAGCATAGCAACTACTGAAAAATTTTCATCATAATCAATACTTTATTGTTGCCGATAACTTTTTGCAACCAAACGTACTTTATAGGTAACCACATTACCATCTATGTTGGTTTTCTTCTTGAAAACCCATTTGCACCCTATAGGCTTGATTCCTTCGGGTGGATCAATCAAAGTCCATACTTGGTTGTCATACATGGAATCCATTTCTGACTTCATGACTTCAAGCCATTTGTCAGATTCTGAACTATTCAGAATGTCCTTATAAGTAGTAGTCTCATCTTCTTCTATGAACAATACATTATCGTGGTCACTTATGAGAAATCCATATCTCTCAGACGCCACTCATATCCTACTCGACCTACGAGGCTCTTATGTGTTAGAAGGTTCATCAATAGGTGTGGATTTAGATGGTTGATTAATATTTATTTGTTCTTCTTGAACTTCACTAAGTTCAAGCTTGCTCCCACTATCTCCTTTAAACATGTGCTCCTTTTCTAAGAAAATAGCATATTTCGAAACAAAAACTTTATTTTTAGAAGGAAGATGAAAGTAATATCCGAAGGATTCTTTCGGATATCCAATAAACAAACATTTGTTAGACTTACTTTCAAGTTTGTCTGACATTGCCCTTTTCACAAAAGCAGGGCAACCTCAAATCCTTGAAGGAGATAACTTTGGTCTCTTACTAGAGAACAACTCATAAGGAGTGGTATCAACCATTTTTGATGGAATTCTGTTTAATATATAAACAACAGTCTCCAGTGAATATTCCCAAAACGATTTTGGTAACTCTGCAAAAGCCATCATAGTTCGTACCATGTCTAGAAGGATTCGATTTCTTTTCTCAAATACACTATTATGTTGAGGTATATGTGGTAAAGTCCATTGAGATAATATCCCATTATCTTTAAGATAACTTTGAAACTCTTGGCTTAAGTATTCACCTCCTCGATCGGATCTAAAAGTTTTAATACTCTTGCAAAATTATTTCTTTACTTCATTCTTGAAGTCTTTAAACTTGATAAATGCTTCAAACTTGTATTTCATTAAATACAAATACCCATATTGTGAATAGTCATTGATAAAGGTTATAAAGTAGTGATAACCTCCTCTTACTTGTATAGACATTGGGCCACATACATCTGTATATATTAGTTCTAATAACTTTTTAGCCCTTTTTTCTTTTCCAGAAAATGGAGTTTTAGCCATTTTACTAAGTAAACACGATTCTCATGTGTCATATGATTCATAATCAAATGACCCCAAGTCACTTAGCTTGTATAACTTAGACATGCGTTTTTCATTTGCATGGCCTAAACGACAATGCCATAAGTAAAATGAGATTAAGTTATCTTTTCTTTGTTTCTTTACATTTATATTGAGAATTGGATTATCTATGTCTAGAACATATAAACTATTAACCAAAGTTGCAAAACCATAATGGATATCATTTAATGAAAAAGAACAACGTGTATTCTTAAAATTTAAATGAAATCTAAATAAGTCTAAACAAGCAATTGAGATAATATTTTTCAATAAAATTGGTACAAAATAGCAGTTTTGAAGTTCTAAAATTAATCCAAAAGGTAGATTAAGATGATAAGTCCCTACAACTAGTGCAGCAACCTTTGCTCTATTTGCAGCTCGTAGGTCCACATCGCCCTGTTCCAGTCTTCTACTGCCTTTTAGTCTCTGCAAATAATTGGATAAATGAGATCCACAACCGATATCCAATACCCTTATCCCATTACTAAATGCAGCATTAATCTCAATTATAAACATACCAGGAGTAGAAGTAGAAGTGCTTGCAGGCTTCTCCCTCTTTTCCTTCACGGTCTCGAAGTAGGCTTTACAGTTGCGCCTCCAATGGCCCATCTTGCCACAATGATGACATGGGCCTTTAGTGGCTACTTCCTTCTTCTTCATGCCTCCATTGGGCTTAGTAGGATTTTTCTTCTTCTTCTTGGGAACTTTCTTTTTAGAAGATGAAGAATCTACTAGCAATATCGCCTTATCATCCTTCTTCATGGATGATTCAGCAGTCTTAAGCAGATTGATAAGCTCAGGTATTATTCATGTGTGGTGGTCCCAATATTGTTCATGTGGTATTTAATCACAAATTGTGAAAAACTACTTGGTAATGGTTGTAGAATTAGGTTAACACTTAAATCGTGATCCATTACGAAACTAAGAGACCTAAGTTTTTCAATATAGCCCAACATCTACAGCCCATGAGTGGCCATTGAAGCACCCTCAACTATTTTAGAATAGAACAGTTACTTAGAGATCTCATATCTCTTAGTTCTAGCTTATTTATCAAATAACTCTTTAAGATGGAAGATAATGGTTTGAACATCTATATACTCATGCTATTTTTGTAACTCAGGAGTCATTGACACCAGCATGATACATAATGTAGTGTCACTATCCTTCTTGTGTTTCTTGTGAACAACATGCTCATCAGCAGGAGCATCTTGGGTTGGAGGTGGCAGAATAGGATCATGTAGCACGTAGAGCAACTTTTTTGACTTGAGAATAATTCTCAAGTTTCTAGATCAATCCAAATAGTTTGATTCAGTGAGCTTATTTGTTTCCAAGATGCTACGTAAGTTTAGGTTTGTTGACATAATGCAAGTGACCTACATGTAAAGATAGAGTAATTAGAACATGTATATGCTCATGATATGTAAGTAATTAGGTATTTAATTAAACATATTTTTATTTCACTATTTTACTCAAATCAAGAGCCCCTACTATTGACTCGGAAAAGCCTGTTGGAAGCTTTCCTAGTGGATCAGTATCCAAATTCCTTAAGAATGACCTTGGGTTAGACCAACAAGCCACTCTTAAGTTCAATGATAGGTATCCAATACCAATTACATCAAATGTAACTGCTGTATCATTAGATAATTAATATCTTTTAATCATTGAAGTATTTAACACTATCCCATCCTTGTCTCTAATATTCTTTATGCATGGGTTAGCCCAACCGGGATAAAAAAAATTAGTTAAACCTAACTCATTAATCAGAAATTAAATTCCATAGCTTGAACATACTCAATATCAAGTAGGCTTGGGTATGCTCAACAACTTGGTCTTGAAAAAGAGCTCTCATTCTTACTATATTAATAGAATGCATTAGATTTAATATTATTTGAGGGATTTATTCCTTTTAGTTATCTCAACATTTGGCATGCATACAATTTATTAATAATTAGCATAAATGGATAAACATGGTAATAAACAATTACGTGGCATGGTTATGGACTCTCTAAATTAATTTTCTCGAGCCATCAAGGAAATTAATATGGTCAACCCTATGTGTTCATGCATGATTTAAGTAGAATGTCTTACCATCTCTCTTCGTTTTAATTGCCGTCTTCAAAATTCTGTAAATAAAATTCTACCTCAATCTAATTAATATAAACTAATTACATAATTTTCTAAAGGAAGAAACCTCGAGTTACATTCGAGGGAGTTAGATTAGAAGAGGATTACATAAGAATTTGAGATAAGGCAGGACGCGCAGACCCTATTTAATTAAAACAAAGCGATAAAGATGCATGAATAGATAAGTTTGGCCTTAGTCCATAACCATCTATCATGCTAATAAAATGTGCTTAAAATACAGCATAAAGCATCCAATGCACAAGCATCCAAAATTAGTTTTTTGAAGAAATCTGGGTTCAAAATTAAATTTTAGAAAGTTCTAGGTTGAGATTAAATTTTTAGAAAATTATGGGTCCTACATGTAATTTTGGAAATATTTTTATCCAAAATCATGGGTTTCAAATAAATTCTAATCATTATTAGAACCTATTCTCAAAATTAGAAAAGATAAAAAAAAAACTTATTTTTTTTATAAAACAGTGCAAGAATAGAGTGCACCTAGTGCCAGGTGGGTAGAATGTACCCGACGCTAGGTTTGCTCTAGAGGCACACACAGGGGAAGAATAGAATATACCTGGTGCTATGTGGGTCGAACGTACCCGGTGCCAAGTATGCTCTCGAGGCGAAAAATACTACTATTCATCTTCTTCCTCAAAATTTTCTGCAAATTTTCCATGAACAGCAACGAGATTTTCAGACCGTCCAAAACAATTTTGATATCAAGCATTGTGAATCAATATTAACAACCAACTGTAATCTATATCACAATTTAAACAACAATCCAAATTGTTGAATCAAAATCTTGATTGCAGAAAAATCTAACGCCAAAATAGACCCTCATGGAAACAACTTCTCAATCGTGTTTCAATAACCTAGAGACTCTTCAAACCAGAAAACCCAGACACGCCATACAAAGTAGTAGACATACAATCACCATGATCATATAGTTACATGCTTAGAAACAATTTAAAATGATTAAAGACCCATTAAAACACAAACACGAATGCTCTTATACCATTGTTGGGATTTCATCATGCTTATCAAATAAGAACGCAGTGGAAATAACCATGAAATCCATGTCCAAGGATCATGTGTTTGCAATTAAAACAGGAATAGAGAAAGGAAATGGAGATTACTTTCTGTAGCAGAAAACAAAATTTTCTTGCGCTAACTAAGGAACCAATTCCTCTGCTTTTGATCATCCACCAAGCGCCACTACAAATTTAAGAATAGGATTGTCTCTAGCAATAATCCACACAATGTTGAATTGCTTACAAAGCCCGCTTAAAACTATGGTAGTAGAAGATGAGTGGCTAGGTTTAATTGGAAAAGAATAAGGATGAAGAAAGAGAAGGAACGTTCGCCTCTCTTGCTTTGTTTTTCAACGTCTGCACAAGGGAAGAATTCCTATATTTATAGTTTTTAGAATTTGTGTTAATTGTAATTAAGTCCTCCAAGATCCAATGTTTACAATTGGGCCCTTGAAGTTTATATAATTGCAACCAAGTCCCATGAATTATAACAAATTTATAATTCACCTATAAATATATTTTCTTCTCTCAATTAACCCCATAATATTATCAAATAATATATATTGAGCATTCAAACCTTTACTGTGTATGACCCATTAGGTTTCTTGATCTTATTAGTAGTATAATATGAATTAATTCTACTAGCTTTAGAATTAATAATCCTAAATAAAATATATGATTAATTTTAATTCTCTAATTAATAAATTCATATTTTGCAGATCAAGAGCAGCATCTAACAATGACTCCTGATCACTTAAAAGTCTAGAAAGTCAAGTGGCTTGACGTGAACCTTTCAATAGCAGATAACCAGTGCAATAAACTCCTTTCACCATACTATATGTCATTCAGTCTAGAGCATGGAATTAGTACCAACTCTATCCAGAATATTATTAATTTTGCCTTGAATATTTTAGTACTTGTTCAAGAAATCCATTACTCGATATGTGTATCAAATTTAGAACTATTTCCAATATATAGTCACCTTAGCCAAGGACTTCATAAGTAATAATTTCTACAAGTGGCCCTGAGATATACTCTTCTATTATTAGAAGTGGTGAATCCTTTATTGACCCTCTCAACTGCTTTCGTTTACTTTATATTGTACCCAATATCCATCCCATAGGTGGTCCTTGTAAGACTTCAAAAATTAGAATCAAAGTACAATGCTCGATAAACAAAATACCTTGGAGATTCAAGTCTAAGGATACTTGCACACTTGCTATAATGAAATGCTATTACTGACACTCAATAGCTTATCCAAGTGATTATCTCAAAGCTATGTCATCTAATGAACTTATTTGTATAACAAGCATCCACATATTAATCCTGTGTATCACAATACTCACGGTTATGAGAACCACAACTTGATCCAATAAAGGGATACAACATGTGCTAGTCTTGGCATACTAATAATGTCCCATCTCATTAATACTATGACTAGAGATTATTTAAGTATAAATACTACATAGTGTAGTAGGAATCTCACATCATAATCTCTATTATGATTTCCTGAACACTATATTGTACTAGAGACTTTATTAAACAGTTTATACGCATATTAGGATATAACAATCAAACTAAAAGATAAAGAATACATATTTCATTAATTATTATGTAATATACATGGTACAAATGATTGCCTCTAGGGCACAACACTAACATTTAAATCCACATAATTTTATATTGAGTAATTTAGGTGACTCTGCATGCAAAAGCTTCGTTCAAAATTCTTTGAATAGTGTCGAATCGATTCTACCTGAAAAAGTGCTATTTTGGACTTATATTTTGGATGAACCATCGTCCAAAACATGAGTCCAAAACTCTGGTAAATCTGACAGCAAAAACTAGCCTTTGGAACTCTATTTTGTGCCTCTATAAAAGGTTTCAAAACTCAATTTGAAAGCAGATTTTTGTCCTATCTTTCTAAGAAACACTCTTACTCTATATAATACAAAAATCTCTTTTTTCATAGTGCTTTAAAGTAAAATCAAATTATGTAAAAAAGGTAAAGGTTGGTTGAGCTCATTTGCTTTGTATATATGCTCAAAAGAGTGAGTCATTTTAATTTCATTTCTTCAATCATCTTTGTCTATCAATGTTCTAGTGTAAAACCCATTTGGGGTAAATCTTGATTTGTTAGTTGATTGAGAGGTTTTAGTAAAACTAAGTGCCCTCTCTTGTATTTGGTATTAGTTGATACCATTGAGTTAGGTAAATGAAATTTGGTTGAAAATCCTTAAGTGTAAGCTTAAGGTAGTGGATGTAGATATTGGTTGATTGAACCACTATAAATCTTGAGTAATATCTCTCTGTATTCAATTTCAGTCAATTGTAATTTTCATTGCACAAAATTCTTTTAAATCCTAAAAAGAAATCTTTATGGTTCTCACCAACTCATTTTCACTCTAGCATTAATTGTATCATGCGTCTTGTTTAATTCAGAGTGTAGCAAATCCTTAAGTTATTTCGAAAAGCTCTCGTTATAGCAAGTCTCTTTGATCGGAAACTCGAAGGTGCTTTTCCTTATAAAAAATTTATCAAAGAGCTTTTTAAATTTGCCAAAAATCTTATTCACCCCACTTAAGGTTTTTCATTACTGATAACGTCTATGTTGGGATGTATGTCCACTTAGATTAGGTTTCTGATATAATCTTGTGTTGTATTAATAAAAGTATTTTTCTCATAAATTCTTTGTGAAATATTCTTTATATTTGTGTACAATTTTCATTGGAAAAGACTCATTGTATTTAAGTAAATGGTTCATGTGAATGGAGGTCTTTCAGAGTAAGGAATGGACCATGGGATACTTAATACATAAGCTACTGTTCTTAACCGAATGATGAGAATGTGAATCTCATCATGTCAAGGTTATTGTGTTATGAATTCTAAATAATGAATGACTTACCTTTAGTCAATGAGTAGTCTTTTCATTTCATAACACAACCGTATTTCGAATACGTAGAACAGGAGTTGTAGTAGTTTCTAAAAATACTATGTGATAGAAACCTAAACTACTACTGCTATAGTGTGGACTTATACTCTACAGCTTGAGTATGAGATGGTGGTCTGACGAAGCTGGAAGAGTATGCTTTGATATACTATAGTTGCGATTCTTTAGAAAGACCAATATACTTGCACGTTAGGTATATGTAACTAGTTAGTTAAGATGGACTTGTATAAGATAGTGTCTACACTATATTGCCCCTTGTGGTTGTCCAAATAATCTAATTATACAGGGCCTTGGGGAACTTGACTTGGATATTGGCTTTAGGGTAGCTCTCTTGGAAAGTGAAAATATTCCAAGAAGTCATAGATCATTGGATTAGAAGCCTAAGGATGGTAGATGGCTTTAGAGAGGCGTTAGTGCACTCTTTCCTCTCTAAATGCATGGCAAGGTGTAGATGGGTATTTTAGTCATTTCACCTGTAGGTCGAAGACATAGCTAATGCAGCATTGTCCTTGAGGTCAATATTTTCTTATGGTGATATTAAGAAATATTTAAAATACAAAATATAACTATTTATGTAGCAAGGGTATTTTGATCATTTTAGTAGTCAATGCGATATGTCTTTTTGGTCCTAGGTGTGAAACCCCAGTCGAAACCAACCTTAGAGTAAGGGGGTTGGGATGCATATCATATTTTATTACATTTTTAAATATGTTTTTATATGATTTTATGTGATTTAGATTTGCGTATTATTGTCTCGAAGGCAAGATTCTGAGTATTGAGTGAGAAAGGGCAAAAAAGGTAATTTTTGCTTGAGGTGAAAAGAGGGAGATAGCTTGAGGATTAAATAAGGAGAATATTTAGGTGAGGAAATAAGAACAAGAGTTGTTGTGGTTAGAGCTTTGGAACTAATCTCTAAGGTCATGAGTTCAAATCCCATCATCTAAGTTTTTATCATAATTATCTTAATTAAGTTTGAATTTTTGTTTTCTTGCATTCCATAAAAATAGGAATGTTGTCTTAGGGGAGACATGAAGAGAATGTCCTAATCTTATCATTGTGTCATAAAAAGAATTCTAGAGGAATTCTTGTCCTTTTATTACCTCTAACTTTATCCTAGCACCTTCATAATTTAAATAAACCAAAATCCATTAAATTTCTCCTTTTAAATTCCAAAAATTCGGTGACGATTCTTCAGCCTTGAATTTCGAAAAATCAGTCTTGGAGGATAGATGATTGGCCAAAAATAGGAGAGTAGTTAGGATGGATTCCCAAGAGAAATAAATCACCATGGTAAAACCTTCAATCTTACCTTCATGTTGTTCGTAGTTTTAATGAGGGAAAATCTGGAAATTTTCTAGAAATTTTGCAGACCAGCTTTTCGGAAAATTCAGCCAGTAAACCTACTCATTTTTTGCCAGAAAAATGGTCATTTCATGTGGTTTGAAGGCTGAAAATTCTGTGCAATTTTCGGACTGCACAAACTGCACAAAACCAGAAAAAAATTCCTGCACAATTCGCTGCATTCTAAGCTGGAATTGGAGCTGTCTTTTTGTTAGCAATTCAGCTTAAACACCCTCTGTTTTTCTCCAGAAAACCACCCTTGTAAGACCTTCAAACACCCCAGAAAACCAGCTGTAAATCGAGCCAAGTAAATGCAAAAATTCTGCACTAAAAGTCTTCATCATTCAAAACTCTTGAGCATTGAAACCAGAAAATTTTCCAACTTTGTCTCTCAAAGCTAAGGCCGAAGAACACCCTTCAAATCTCTGGAAATTGAACCTTGTTCAGCCATGGACTGACCACCATTAACCTCTACACTTACCTTGAGTTCTTGGACTCCATAATCATACCTCAAAAATCTCCTAAGATTACTCTAACCAAAACTCATTTGAACTTAAAAAAAAATTCTAGAATTTTACTCTATTAAACCACTCTTGTAACAAGCTAATAAACCAGAATTTTCTCTGCCACCAAAGACTAAATTTCGGCCAGCTATATACCTGAACAACCTTCATTCATTTCAACAAAATCAGCTTGTTCAGCCAGCACCATTGAAGAGCAAAGAAACCTTCCTTGATCAAGTACCATTAGCTAACCTCCTACCTTAAACAACTCCACAATTTCCTTCATTCGAATTTCAAAAAAAAAAAAATCTGATCAATCTCTCTTCCACTAGCTGAAAACCGACACTCCTATCTACCCCAATCCATTCAGCCAACAACACTCCAGAAAATTGTGAGCTTTTCTCTCAAATTCTCTCCTTTTTCACCAAGAACACACACTATACTTCTTCAAGCCTAAACCTACTCTAAACACCTCTAATCACTCTCAAATACTCTAGATCACTTCTACTTAATCCCTAGGTTTCATTTCTGGTATTTATAACATAAAAACACGCAAACAAGAATTTTCAATCGGATCAAAATCGGCTTTTTCTTGAAGGTCTCACGAACATCAACAAGGTAAACCAAGAACAACCTTCTTGTTTATCCTCTTCCATTCAATTCTCAATAAACCTTTCTAATGCTCTCTCTCTCTCTCTCTCTCTCTACTCTCTCTCTCTCTCTCTCTCTCTCTCTCTCTCTCTCTCTCTCTCTCTCGGCCAAAATGATCAACCATCAACAACGGCTGTTTTTCCGTTGGATCACTCAAGACTCTCCATCGCGCGCGGACCTTCTTTAGTATGCATCAAAGTAAGCGATAATCAAGTAATTATTCTTAAATCCTTCTTTTATTTCTGAATTCATGTCTCTTAGATGATGATAGGAAGAATGGATATGAATAGGAGATTGGGGATGGAGTTAAGATATAAGGATGGATGTAAATGACTAAGTTATATGGATTTTTTTTGGAATCAATGTATGCTCATCACGCTTAATAAAATTTATGGATGTTTGAAGCATGTTAGATATTATGACACCAAGGGTGATTAGGCTCTTATGTTTCAATTTTCCATTAAAGCCATTAATGATGATTATGCCTAGCAGGAAATTAGCCTTGTGATAGTATGAGATAATTCAAGCATATGTTCGTGAATGGATTGGTTTATTATTTGATGTTGGAGAATGTGTTTATGATTCTTTGCTAGCAATAGGAAAATCATGGTAAAAAATTATTTTCTTGTTAAGTCCAAGTTATTTTTATTAACAAATTTTATTACTTTAGTTAGAATTACTACTATATTTTTCTCTATAAAATTCGAAACTCTAGGAAGATTTGGATTGGATTATTAATTAAAATATTAATCTTTTAATTATCAAAGAAATAAAATATTTTATTAAAAATTATATATATATAATAAATAAATCTTTTATATAAATAATAATAATAATAAACAAAATATTAGAATTAAATAATGGCCTTGTAGGCCCTAGTTAAAACTTTTACCTATATTCCTAAATATTATTTATATTAAAATCTATTTGTTATTTATCAATTAAAAATTTAATATAATTCATTTATTATTAATTTTAATTATTACTAATTATTTATTATCTATTAAATAATTAATTAAAAAAATATTTGTAATTTATTATTTATTTACAATAAAGCTATTTTTTTAATTACCATTTATTAATATTATTTAGGGCTTGGTATTATTCAATATTCAAACCTTAGTTTATTTATTAATAATAACACTCAAGAATTATTATTAAAGCCTACAACTTATTAGTAATTACTTTACATCCCCTAGTTATTTTAACTTATCAAGCTAGACTTATTTTATAAAATCCTTTATCATCTAGCCTTAAATCTTAGGACATTAGGGTCATGATTGTAATAAGTTGAACTAGGATCATGGTAGTAGTGAGTTGAGCTAGTTTATTTGTGGAAGTGAATCTTTGGCTTGAGTTTGATTGTGATTTATATTTACCCCAGGCGGGATTAGGTCAACTGTTGGAGACCTTTCTTGTGAGCAAGGATAAGGTAAGTTCCCTGACATTCATGAAATTGATTTTATGTTAAAGAAAGATTGGTGAGCATCTTTTGCAAACACGAAATATTAGCATGATAGCTAATTTTTGAAAGCTTCTATATTTGAAACCTTCTTATTTTGGAAACTTTCTACATTTGGAAAACTTCTAATTTTAGAAACCTCTAGATTTATAAATTTTAAAATATGTCAAGCATGACTTAGGGGCCAAGCATCAAACATTTTGATTTGTTTTGAATATGCAAGAGATGAATTTTTTATCATGCATATACTTTTCGAAAATCATAGCACGACTTATTTGAGCATGTGGCTCCTTCACTATGAATACTTGGAATAAATTATTGGCTTAAAACCATGCCTTCTAAAATCTTTGTGCGAGTGGGAAAATGCTGTTTGGAATTGTATTGAGCTAAATTTTGTAGGTTCCATTTTGGAGCCTTATGAATTGTGAAGATTAAATAACGTTAAGTGCTCAATGGGGCCTAGACCTTTATACTAGCCTTTGGTTGGTCTGGAGATATCTCTCCGCAGGTGGCCACCTCCGAGAGGTTGACTATTTTCGATTAGGGCGTTAGTATAGAAGGTTGAGCCGTCCTCAGCTAGCGACGGGGTTCCAGTGGAACCGACGGCCGGAAGTGGGACAACCGGATTGGATTAGGTGTGAGAGGGAGGAGAATCTCACTCGGTAGGATGTACACCTACCAGGTGTTGGGGGTCAAGTGCTTCACAGGAGTGAGAGCCACCTCTGTGCCCTTTCACCACTTAACGGGGGTCAAGTGCTTCACCTGGTGTGAGAGCCACCGCTGTGTCCTGTCAGATTAACTTGGTTGCTTTAATTGTTGAGCTATTTTCGGGAAACTGTTCTAAAGTGTCATTAGAATTTTATTTGAAGGTCAAAATCCTTTAATTATTCATATCTTTCCAAACTGAATATTTTAAGAGCATTTTGTTTCATGACTTCTCACTACTATCCTTGAGGAAGTGAGAGTTAAATTTGTAAAGAAGGCATGACAAAGCTTTTGATATACTGTTAGTGCATGAATCATGAAAAGTGTTTGTCTCTTTAGCCCAACTCACACACGGGGCTTACTGAGATTTCTGTCTCATCACCCTTTTTACCATGATTTCAGGTGGATCCTACTGTGGGGATGAGTAGCTAGTGTTATCTGCCTTGGAAGAGAATGTTGTCCTTTATTTTTATGTATTGTTTGGGGAGTTGGGAGTGGATAATTTTTATTTGTGGATTTGTTTTTGGGAATTCATGGATTTATTCTTGGGATGAAATAAATTCTAAGTTAAATTATTATTTTTTTATTTCGCTATTTTATTTGTGTAACCTAGTTATAAAAACCTCTTGTCCTTTGGATGGGGCGACATCCCCGGCCATGGCGGGCCTAGGTAGTGGGGTGTTACAAGTGGTATTAGAGCCTTTGTTTAGGCATTTTCTTTCGACTATATGGATATAGTGCATTAAGTATTTCAATTTGTTACTAATTCTAGTGTGTTTTGTGTGCAAGATGGTTAGCAGAATTACCTCCACTCGTAAGTCTATGGCGCCTCGAATTAGGCAGCCACCGCTTTTTAGTAAGTATTTCTTTTCTAAGCCATTGGAAGAAGTAGAGGAACTTCTTAGGTTTGTAGACCTAGCTGGAAAAAAAATGAGGTGTTTTCCATCCAACCCTGATGATTCTGGTGATGAATTTTTGTGCTGAGGAGAAGGTTGGGATGGAATGATTAAGTACTTATGTTGGTTTATTTTGGAACTTCAAATTTGTTTGCAAACTATGCTTTATGAATGATGATATGTGATGCGGAACCTATTTCTTTTTAGAACTATATGTTTCAGTGTGCAACATATGTTATTCTATGGGAGGATTTCTTTTGGGGAAACCTCTTTCTCTGATATTTTATACTCATGTGCAAACACTTTGTGTGACAAATGTTCATTGTGCCTACGCTCCATTACTTGATTCGCATGTGACATTATGTGCATAAACATTTCTTACATGCATTCATAATAAGGGTGCAACCTTTGTGACAAGAAGATGCCTTCGAGACGCCAAGCAGCTACCCGTAGAAGTAGGATTCCCAGAGTGGAACCAGCAAACCCAGAGTATGAGCCTACGCAAAACCCTTCACAGGATGAAGAAGTAGTAGGCGAAGAAAGTCAAGAAGTGGAGCCAGAAGGACCGACTGATATCTCAATAGGACAAGCTTTCAATAAGATGACTGAAATCCTCCAAGCGATAGCGGAAAAGAAAGCACCCCATGGTGAAGATGATGCCTTGGAGCGATTTTTGAAGTTTCAACTACCCACATACTTTGGCGAGGCAGAGCAGGAACAAAAAGCAAAATTGTGGACAGAACAGATGGAGGACATATTCCGCACCTTGCAATACTCAGAGGAGCGGATGGAGAAATTTGCTACTTTCAGACTAAGTGGATCAGCGAGAGATTGGTGGCAGCGGACGCAAGAAAAATGGGAAATGACAGGACAGGAATGGAACTGGAATAGTTTTGTTGAATCATTCAGAGCTGAATACATCCCTCAGTGGATAGTCGAGAAGCGAGAAGACGAGTTCCAGAGCTTAAAACAGGGGAATATGACAGTAGCTCAATACACTGCTCAATTCAATCACTTATCCAAGTACTGTCAACGGCTAATAGATACAGAGCAAAACCGTACCCGACAGTTCATGAAGGGATTGAGACAGGAACTTAGAAGGGCATTGGCACCATTCCCACCAATGACTTATGCTGCAGTGGTAGAAGTCGCAACTCGTACTGAGAATGAAGATAAAGGTAGAGCAGATAGCAAAGCATCGAACTCATCTGAGCATGTTACTCATAAGAGGCATGTGGGGCAGCAACACATAAATAAAGGGAAACAAGCACGGACTGCACTAACTGGGGCCACTGCAAATGCGATAACCTGCCATCACTGTGGCAGGAGGGGACATGAAATGAAGGACTGCTAGTCTAAGAAGGAGAACCGAAAATGCTTTATTTGTGGGGACCCCTCGCATATGAGGACTAACTGTCCAAAAATTGGAAGTGCCAACCGAGGAAACCCAACAATGCTTGCTCGCTCGGCCAGTCGAGCCGACATTGTTGGAGCTGCAAGAAGTGAGGATTGAAATCTCAGGTGAATGCCGGAGACCGAATGCAGAGATACTAGAAGCAGAAGCAACAATAAGAAAAGGGTAAGCCTATTATTATGCAGATACTTTGATTTATTCTAACCTTGCGCATTATTAGGTCAAATTGGATTGGCCATATTAATGGGAGGTGATGGGTCGAAGTTGCCCATACCCGATGGTCAAGGTTCAGTGGGAGCATCATGGCACGTAAGATGCCACATGAGAATCAGAAGAGTGGGTTAAGCAGATATAACTTGATCTGAAATAGTGGTATGCTTGAATTTCGGGACGAAATTCTTCTAAGGAGGGGAGGATGTGAAACCCCAGTCGAAACCAACCTTAGAGTAAGGGGGTTGGGATGCATATCATATTTTATTGCCTTTTTAAATATGTTTTTATATGATTTTATGTGATTTGGATTTGCGTTTTATTGTCTCAAATGCTTGATTGTGAGTATTGAGTGAGAAAGGGCAACAAGGTAATTTTTGCTTGAGGTGAAAAGAGGGAGATAGCTTGATGATTAAATACGGAGAATATTTAGGTGAGGAAATAAGAATAAGAGTTGTTGTGGTTTAATGGTTAGAGTTTTGGAATTAATCTCTAAGGTCATGAGTTCAATTCGCATCATCTAAGTTTTTATCATAATTATCTTAATTAAGTTTGAATTTTAGTTTTCTTTCATTCTATAAAAGTAGGAACGTTGTCTTAGGGGAGACATTAAGAGAATATCCTAATCTTATCATTGTGTCCTAAAAAGAATTCTAGATGAATTCTTGTCCTTTTATTACCTCTAGCTTTGTCCTAGCACCTTCATAATTTAAATAAACCAAAATCCATTAAATCTCTCATTTTAAATTCCAAAAATTCTGTGATGATTCTTCAGCCTTGAATTTCGAAAAATCAGTCTTGGAGGATAGAGGATTGCCCGAAAATAGGAGAGTAGTTAGGATGGATTCCCAAGAGAAATAAATCACCATGGTAGAACCTTCAATCTTACCTTCATGTTGTTCGTAGTTTTAATAAGGGAAAATCTGGAAATTTTCTAGAAATTTTGCAGACCAGCTTTTCGGAAAATTTCCTTCATTTGAATTTCAAAAAAAAAATCCGATCACTCTCTCTTCCACTAGCTGAAAACCGACACTCCTATCTACCCCAATCCATTCAGCCAACAACACTCCAGAAAATTGTGAGCTTTTCTCTCAAATTCTCTCCTTTTTCACCAAGAACACAAACTATACTTCTTCAAGCCTAAACCTACTCTAAACACCTCCAATCACTCTCAAATACTCTAGATCACTTCTACTTAATCCCTAGGTTTCATTTCTGGTATTTATAACATAAAAACACGCAAACAAGAATTTTCAATCGGATCAAAATCGGCTTTTTCTTGAAGATCTCAAGAACATCAACAAGGTAAACCAAGAACAACCTTCTTGTTTATCCTCTTCCATTCAATTCTCAATAAACCTTTCTAATGCACTCTCTCTCTCTCTCTCTCTCTCTCTCTCTCTCGGCCAAAATGGTTGATCAACCATCAACCATTGCTGTTTTTCCGTTGGATCACTCAAGACTCTCCATCGCGCGTGGACCTTCTTTAGTCTTTATCAAAGTAAGCGACAATCAAGTAATTATTCTTAAATTCTTCTTTTATTTTTGAATTCTTGTCTCTTAGACGATGATAGGAAGAATGGATATGAATAGGAGATTGGGGATGGAGTTAAGACATAAGTGTTGATGTATATGACTAAGTTATATGGATTTTCTTTGGAATCAATGTATGCCCATCATGCTTAATAAAATTTATGGATGTTTGAAGCATGTTAGATATTATGACACCAAGGGTGATTAGGCTCTTATGTTTCAATTTTCCATTGAAGCCATTAATGATGATTATGCCTAGCAGGAAATTAGCCTTGTGATAGTATGAGATAATTCAAGCATATGTTCGTGAATGGATTGGTTTATTATTTGATGTTGGAGAATGTGTTTATGATTCTTTGCTAGCAATAGGAAAATCATGGTAAAAAATTATTTTCTTGTTAAGTCCAAGTTATTTTTATTAACAAATTTTATTACTTTAGTTAGAATTACTACTATATTTTTCTCTATAAAATTCGAAACTCTAGGAAGATTTGGATTGGATTATTAATTAAAATATTAATCTTTTAATTATCAAAGAAATAAAATCTTTTATTAAAATATATATATATATATATATAATAAATCTTTTATATAAATAATAATAATAAATAAAATATTAGAATTAAATAATGGCCTTGTAGGCCCTAGTTAAAACTTTTACCTATATTCCTAAATATTATTTATATTAAAATCTATTTGTTATTTATCAATTAAAAATTTAATATAATTCATTTATTATTAATTTTAATTATTACTAATTATTTATTATCTATTAAATAATTAATTAAAAAATTATTTGTAATTTATTATTTATTTACAATAAAGCTATTTTTTTAATTACCATTTATTAATATTATTTAGGGCTTGGTATTATTTAATATTCAAACATTAGTTTATTTATTAATAATAACACTCAAGAATTATTATTAAAGCCTACAACTTATTAGTAATTACTTTAAATTCCCTAGTTATTTTAACTTATCAAGCTAGACTTATTTTATAAAATCCTTTATCATCTAGCCTTAAAGCTTAGGACATTAAGGTCATGATTGTAATAAGTTGAACTAGGATCATGGTAGTAGTGAGTTGAGCTAGTTTATTTGTGGAAGTGAATCTTTGGCTTGAGTTTGATTGTGATTTATATTTACCCCAGGCGGGGATTAGGTCAACTGTTGGAGACCTTTCTTGTGAGCAAGGATAAGGTAAGTTCCCTGACATTCATGAAATTGATTTTATGTTAAAGAAAGATTGGTGAGCATCTTTTGCAAACACGAAATATTAGCACGATAGCTAATTTTTGAAAGCTTCTATATTTGAAACCTTCTTATTTTGGAAACTTTCTACATTTGGAAAACTTCTAATTTTAGAAACTTCTAGATTTATAAATTTTAAAATATGTCAAGCATGACTTAGGAGCCAAGCATCAAACATTTTGATTTGTTTTGAATATGCAAGAGATGAATTTTTGATCATGCATATAGTTTTCGAAAATCATAGCACGACTTATTTGAGCATGTGGCTCCTTCACTATGAATACTTGGAATAAATTATTGGCTTAAAACCATGCCTTCTAAAATCTTTGTGCGAGTTGGAAAATGCTGTTTGGAATTGTATTGAGCTAAATTTTGTAGGTTCCACTTTGGAGCCTTATGAATTGTGAAGATTAAATAACGTTAAGTGCTCAATGGGGCCTAGACCTTTATACTAGCCTTTGGTTGGTCTGGAGATATCTCTCGGCAGGTGGCCACCTCCGAGTGGTTGACTATTTTCGATTAGGGCGTTAGTATAGAAGGTTGAGCCGTCCTCAGCTAGCGACGGGGTTCCAGTGGAACCGACGGCCGGAAGTGGGACAACCGGATTGGATTGGGTGTGAGAGGGAGGAGAATCTCACTCGGTAGGATGTACACCTACCAGGTGTTGGGGGTCAAGTGCTTCACAAGAGTGAGAGCCACCTCTGTGCCCTTTCACCACCTGACGGGGGTCAAGTGCTTCACCTGGTGTGAGAGCCACCGCTGTGTCCTGTCAGATTAACTTGGTTGCTTTAATTGTTGAGCTATTTTCGGGAAACTGTTCTAAAGTGTCATTAGAATTTTATTCGAAGCTCAAAATCCTTTAATTATTCATATCTTTCCAAACTGAATATTTTAAAAGCATTTTGCTTCATGACTTCTCACTACTATCCTTGAAGAAGTGAGAGTTAAATTTGTAAAGAAGGCATGTCAAAGCTTTTGATATACTGTTAGTGCATGAATCATGAAAAGTGTTTGTCTCTTTAGCCCAACTCAGACATGGGGCTTACTGTGATTTCTGTCTCATCACCCTTTTTACCATGATTTCAAGTGGATCCTGCTGTGGGGATAAGTAGCTAGTGTTATCTGCCTTGGAAGAGAATGTTGTCCTTTATTTTTATGTATTGTTTGGGGAGTTGAGAGTGGATAATTTTTATTTGTGGATTTGTTTTTGGGAATTCATGGATTTTTTCATGGATTTATTCTTGGGATGTAATAAATTCTAAGTTAAAGTATTATTTTTTATTTCGGTATTTTATTTGTGTAACCTAATTATAATGACCCCTTGTCGTTTGGACGGGGTGACATCCCTGGACCTAGCGGGCCTAGGTAGTGGGGTGTTATACTAGGAATAGCCAGTAAGTCCTAATTAATTTTAGGCCGAGGAAATGGTCTCAATAAAAAAAGATTTTATTTTATTTAGGAAATTTAATTTAGTTTTAGATTGGAATAAAATAAAGGAATGAGAGAAGTTAAATTTATTGTTTAGTTTAATTGGTTAATTAATTATTTAGGGCCTAAGTCCAGATTGAATAATTAGAAAATTAAACTAGGCTTAAACTAGTTAATAAAAGCTTAAATAATTATTTAGTTTAGTTAGGCTCATTAATTATTTATTGGGTTATTTTAATAGACCTAAGAAATAAAAAATTAATTGTTTTTATTTTGGATTGATTGGGTCCAAGAAAAATAATAAATTATTTTTGGCCTAATAGCCTGGACTAAAGGATTTATTAATTTACGGAACAGAAGAGTTTAGGCCAAGCCAAATCTTTTCTATTGATAGCCTCCGATTGTTTTGAAAA
Source organism: Voacanga thouarsii (assembly GCA_026120185.1). Taxonomy (NCBI): domain Eukaryota; kingdom Viridiplantae; phylum Streptophyta; class Magnoliopsida; order Gentianales; family Apocynaceae; genus Voacanga; species Voacanga thouarsii. The sequence goes on along the minus strand of JANUWF010003362.1, from coordinate 1,189,732 downwards.
ATTTATACACCGGGGTTTTGGTTATCTGGATTAACGTGAAGTCGTAGGCTTTGTTGAGAGACACACGAAAGAAAAAAAAACCCTAAGAAGCTTATTATTTTTCTTCTCTCTTCTCTCTCGTTCGGTTCTTTGTGACTTCTTGATTTTGCTAATCAATAGCAAAGGATCAAGAAGAGCCTTTCCTCACCTAAGTTGTTTCACCAATATAAATTAGGCGGTGGAATATTCTGAAAGCAAAGGGCTTCGCGTTCATGCCTCGAAGGAGTAGGCAGATTGCTGGTTTTCAGCTGAAAATTTTAATGCACGAAGAAGATGTGAGTGACATTCCATCATCTTCTTCACGACCTAACAAAACTACGACACAAAGAGGTATTTATTTTTTGCCTTCTACTGCGCCGTGTTGCGGTGTTTTTCTAGCTTTGTTTCTTGCATGCATGGCTTCCGTTCATTTTCAGAGCATTAAGTGGTATCAGAAAGTGTTGCTTTGAAAGGCTTAGGATTGATGCATGCTAGTTAATAAAATTGGCAAGACTAATTTTAATGAATACCATGAGATCCTTCGCTTTTTTGGTATGGGTAGTTTGTCTGTAAACCTCACGGTTGAGGTATAGGATCCTCTGTAATAATCTTAAATGTCTTATATAACTATCGTGTAAACCTGATTTGAAAAGGTATAGGCGGATGTGGTGTTTTGATGTGTACGAATTTGGGTATAAAAAATCATATAAAAATAAGCACATTTCCAATCAAGTTTAAATTAAAATGTTAATCCCAAATTATACATATGAGCAAGCGTACTCATTATTAAGCATAGCATAGAGTATAAAACAAGTATCGATCCTCAAGGAACAAGTACGCAGTAATCACTTTTCTTTCATTGTTTAACCGATTCAATAAGGTGAAAAAGAATAAAAAGGAAAATAAAATAAAATAAAATAAATGAATATATACATGTCAAGGATGGAGAATTATGTAACTCAAACCATTATTTTGACAAATATGACCTTAATGTACCCAATCATTATCATAACTAATTATTCTCTTGGCATCATAAAGAATTAATATAGATTCATTTCTTTTCCAATCCATGAAATCACTATCTTCTAGATAAATTAGCATCGCATATCCTGTCTTAACTAATTCACCCAAAAGATGCATTAAATACAATCCTTGATTAAATCCCCATATCCTAGTAAATTTAAAACATGAAATTAACCAATGAATCCATATCCCAACAGACATTAATTAACCTTTAATTACCCAATTCTTAGCAATTAACCCATTTTTCAAGTAAGTTAATAGACAACAAATATGAAATTAATGAATTGAGACCACCATCAACTCTTTTTCCAAACAAATTAATAGAAAAAAAAACAAATTAATCTCGTAATCAGCATAAGTAATTAAATACCAAGAATAACAATCAATTAATCAAAAGATCAAAGTAACTCTAAAAATCATGAATACCGAAAACAATGTCAAATTACAATAAAACAATTAATATATCATTGTTCAAGAAAAGAAAACAAAGTTAAAAGAAAGCACTCATAGACAAACCTCCTTCTTCTTCCTTCGTAGACTCTCTTGTACAATCCTCCTTGATTTGATGAATTCCTCCTTGAACTTGAGTTATTTTTGTTTTTTGCTCCTTGAATTCATACATTTAACTTGTGTTTTTCCTCTATTTATAGGCTTTAGAAGTGCCTAAATTCGTCCCTCTAGGGTTTTTGGCCGAATAGAAGTAGGAAAATACCAAAACTCTGAAAACTACCAAAAATGCGCACGAAAATCCAGGCATTGCCTCTGTACTAGTGCACAGCCGGTGCCGCCTGTCCTGCCTAGGGCCGGCGCTGGTTGCATTCTATCTCTCTTTCTATTCGTCGATTTTTCTCAATTTTCGTGCAAAGTTCTTTCAGGTCGTAGCCGGTGCTGCCTCTGGGCTCCCAACCGACGCTAGCTGTGTTCTATTCAGCCCCTGTTTCGTCGATTTTTTATCACCTCGAAGTGCGTGCCAACAGCATGTGGCCAGCACCGCCTCTAGTCTGTTTAGCGACTATTTTGCCTTATTTTACCCCTAAAATCTAAAATAATGCACAAAATACATTTTCAAGGGTAAAATCTCAAATATGAAGGAATATGACCAATTATTGCAAAAAATGTATCACAAAATGGCCTCAAATAACTAGAAAATATATGACTAATTTAGGCCTTCTCATGTTTATTTTTGATGAAAAATGTAACAAGAAATTGCCTTGGATTGATCGTGAAGAGGTTGTAGAAGTCTGGAGGAAAATCATAGATGAAAATAGGGAAAGAAAAAAGGGAAGGTGGAAAACGGGCCGAGCCACCCTAGCCCAGCTGTAGAGTCGAGGTAGCGCCCAGTTCTCCTAGGCCTGGCCACGCAAGCCCAGGATGCTTCCCGAGGCATTTGTCCCATGGTCCATGGTCTATTGGTCTTCCTATGGGCCATGATCCTGTGTAGCTAGTGCACAAGACTAGAAATATATATATTCAAAAATACTACGAGTTCTTTTTTATGGATACCAAAAGTGCCTCTTTCCATCCATGCAAAGACAAACAAACTGAAATGTATATTACTAATACTTTAGTCCAAATACACTCTGTCCATACTCCTTTTGCATGGAAAACTTCTCCCAACACATTCAAAAAATTCTCCCAACCTTTTAACCCATTGGTTTACAACTATTGGGACTATCAACAAGAATAGATGAATGCTTTTACTTTCAAAACCATTTTCAAAATTACTCTTGGTTTCTTTATTTTAACAAAAGAAACCCAGCCCAGTTGGTGTTTCCTCATTGGTTTATCAACCAATGGTGACCATGTTATGAGCCTACAGAGTCAATCATCAACAAATGGTTTAAGGCTAACCTAAAATATCTGTCTCCCTCTGATAGCTAACAAACTAGATTTCTATAGCAGAAATCAATTGCAGCAACAACTTCCAAAAAAGGTTTTCTAACAGTTATGGAAAACCTTTTACAGCAAATGAAAAGTGAACCTTCTGAATCGTCTGCAAAACTGTGCTCTGAAGACACTCCTCCAAATGACCAAAATGACGACGAAGAAGGGTTCGAAGAAAAAGATTATTTTTTCGAATAAACTTCTGAAAAAAAAGAAAAAAATATAAAAAAAATTTATGACATCACAAGTGACATCAGCAAGACATCATTAGTAACATCACAAATGACATCAGCATGACATCAACAAAACTGCTGACATCACCCATGACATCAGCAAAAAAAGTCTATAAAAATAGGCCTCCCTCTCCACACAACACACACTTGGTCATAAATCAATATATAACTCTCCAAGAGTACTCTCCCTCTCCTAGTGGTTAGAATTCCTTTTCTAACTTTCAATATATGTAATAGTGTTTTCATTCATGTCATTTGGCTTTCCATTGTAATAAATCTATTTTCTGTATTTCTTCTTCTTCTTCTACATGCATCTGCATATGGTCGGTTAAGCCGCCTCATTTAATTCTTTTGTACTTACTGCTTTCATTAATTTGTGCATTCCATATGCGACCTGCTCCCCTTTGTTAATTTCCTGTACTCTTCTTACCTTTTCAGGACCAGCTTCCCTAACCCCTTGGTATCAGAGTCAGATGGAGAAGTAAGGTAGATTAATCTTGCTTTTAGTTAATTATGCTGAATTCCATGTGGATCTGATATGAAATTAATAGATCTGTAAATTATTCAGTACATCTTGTATAGATTTATGGACTCTATGTCAGATTTGTTGAGATAAGGAAAAAGGTTTGTTTCTATCAGATCTACTCTATGAGTTGTTTAACTGAGTTATAAAAGCCGTTGTTGAATTGAGGTTGTTGATTGACTTAGGGCTTGTATGAGATGAGAATTTATTCCCATGGCCTTATCTCTCTCAGATCTTATATTTGACTTTATAGATCTATCCTCTATTTACTGACTAATGTTTATATCTGTTATGCTCACAAACAGATCTCCATGTTTTACATCATAACTAACTGAGAACTTGAATATCTTTCTTATGGAACTTGACGGTAATGATCACCAAGTTACGGAAAGTAAGTACATCCATCTGTTTTTCGTGCATTTTATTTAACTGCTTTTCTTAAAGATTTGCATGATGTCTTCCTTCCTCCGCCCCTTTTCCAGGTCCACTCCATCCTCTTCTTTCCCCAATGCTTCTTCTCAAAATTCTTCAAAATTAAAGAGTTTAATTACTCTGACCTTCAACAATCTATTGACAACTGGAAAATTCCCAAATTTTCTCCTAATGAGATTTATGAATCTCCCAAATGGTCACTTACTAGTGCCACTCATCCTAGAGCCACTCATCCAGATGTTACCCTTAAGGAAAGTCCCAACATTCTTCAAAACTGTTACAATGCTAACAACATCTATGAATAGAACATAGATGGTCAATTTGAGTACAACATTATGTTTTAACTTCAACAAATGACCATGGTAGCCACTGCTTATCGCACTACCAATAATTGTTTTGATCAGCTTGCAGCTCATGTTCTTGTAGCAGGTTTTACAAGATAACTCAAAGGTTGGTGGGATGAACATCTCACTGAAGCAGACCGGCATAACATTTTTCATGCTGTCAAAACTAACCTAGATGGTCAACCAATCCTTTAGGATGGAGAACCCATTTTTGATGCTGTGTCAACCCTTATCTTCACCATCACTAAAACCTTCATAGGTAATCCAGGAATTTTCAGAGAAAAGTCTGCTGAAATCATGAACAACCTTAAGTGCAAAACCTTATCCAATTTCAGATAGTATAAGGATACCTTTCTCACCAGGATCTATACAAGACCTAATGGAAACAGCCAATACTGGAAAGAAAAATTCCTAGATGGGCTTCCAAAATCCCTTCGTGATCTTGTTCGTGAAGAACTCCAAACCCAGTACAACGGTGTTGTACCTTATGAAACCATTACTTTTAGCCAATTAACCAGTCAAATCTAACAGGTTGCTCTCAAAATCTATCGTCAAGATAAGATGCTAAGACAAATAGCTAAAGATCATACCCAGTGAAGTAAAGACTTAGGCACATTCTGTGAACAATTTGGACTACCCTCACGTAGTACCAAAATCCGTAGGAAGCATAAACATAAACAATCTTCCTATAGACCTCCTCACCTTAGGAAAAAGGTTTAATAGTTCAAAAGGGCCAGCATCTCCTGCTCCTCCTACAAAACCTTACAATCCATATAAAGTTGCTAAGTCTAGGTCTAAAACCAAGCCTATAGTAGCCCAACCTAAAATAGTTATCTGTTTCAAATGTAACCAATCAGGTCACCTTGCCCAGTTTTGCAAAGTTCACAAAAGAATCCAAGCAATGGATATTTCAGAATATCTTAAGCAATCTCTTAACAATATTCTTTGTCTAAGTGATACTTCTTCTGATTCCTCAGATGCTGATGAGGAACAACAATTCAACCAAATTCAGGAAGATGACGTTCCTTCTTCTTCATCTTCTGATTCTACAGAAAATGATCATTTTATCCAATATGATCAACCAATCATCAATACTCTAACAACAGAACAGGATCTTCTCCTTGAACTGATCAGTAAGCTTCCTGATTCTGCAAACAAAAAGGAGCATCTTGAGCGATTCAAGCAAATTCTTGATCAACCTTCTTCATCAAATTCTAATCCTTTTTCCCGACATCCAAGGATTGCTAACACCTACAATCTAACATATATCCTTAACAGGTTTCCTTCTAAACCTTCGACATCTGTTACTATTCAAGATCTTCAATCTGAAATCGCTCTTCTTAAGGAAGACATCTGAGAAATCAAAGCTTCTTAACAATTAGACCGACTAGTTCTTCAAAGTCTTTGTTCTTAGAAAAAAACCAGAACAACCAATATCAGAATCTACTGAAACAAATTTCCTTAACTATTTTTCAAAAATGTCTATCTAAAGGTAGTATGTTCGATTCACTTTGATTATTCAAAATTCTCTAGCTTTAGAAATTCCAGCACTTGTTGATACTAGAGCTGATCTCAACTGCATTAAGGAAGGTCTCATTCCTACAAAATTTTTTGGGGATCAGATCCATATATATATAGGGTTTTGGTCTCATACCAGGCAAAGTTGTTATTTTTGCAATAGTTAATATTCTTTGAATATTTTACATGAAAAATAATAGTAAAGGATTTTAGGATGAAACAAGATTATTAATTAATTTAATTAATGTGTTTAATTCTATTATTTGGCCACTTAGGATTAAAAATAAAAAAGCATAAAAATGTTTACAGTTTTCTGGCATATTATTTATTTTAAGTCCTATGTGCACGTTTTCTCAAAGACCAAAGTCTTTGGGAAATTTTATTTGACAAGAAAAAATATTTTTCTTTAATTAAATGGTTATTTTAACTTAAACAAAAATTAATCGTTGGTTATTTTTTTAAAGGTTTTTTATCCTTGACATAGAAAATAATTTGAATTTAGAAATATTTATAAGTTAAAATGGAAAGCCATTTTAATTCATTTTAGCAAAGGAAAAATTATTTCTGTCAAATAAAACCTTGAGATCAAAATCTCTATGAAATTTTAAATGGAAAAAATTTGAAATTATTAAGTTATTAACTTAAATAAAATTAATCCATGGGGAAAATTTTTTCAAAGGATATAAACCTTGACATGGAAATTTTTATGAATTTAGATATTTTATTTTAAGTTAAAAGAGAATTTAATTGAAAATTTTCAAATGGTATTTTTCAAGAAAACCCTTATTTAAAAACTAAGTGGGAAAGGGTTTCCAATGGCTCCATGGCTTCCATCACGATCCTCATTAGAGATTGTGGGTCTCCTCGCGTCACCTTGGGAGTGAACCTGTATAGGATGGAGATTCTACAAGGATCTAGAACTAATGGAAGAATGTAATTAATAACCTGGGATACGTACTATGATCGGTCAGCCCATGTTGGAGGTTATAGTGTAAGGTTTATTCATAGGAAATGAGAAGAAACGACCATCCTCTCGATGGAATTATTTTTTAGATCATTACCTAGAAGGGAAATTAATTTGTGGTGATTAACACACTTAGTTTAGAAAACTATAAATCTTCCTAAGAAGTTATATCAGTTTTTCTAAGAGCCAAATTAATCATGTTAAAGATAATAGTAATATGGTTATCTATGATTAGTTTAATATGAGGATAAATTGCATAAAATAATTTTATTTTCACAATACTAAGAATTTCTTTTATTTTCAAAATTCCAGAAATGGTTGGTGGAGGTTCTTTCAGTCCTTTACCATTATCCTCCACGAAAATAAGCTAACAAGTTGAAATTATGTGGATTGGAAAAAGAACCTGGATATAATACTCATAGCCGAGGAGTATAAGTATATCCTTTACGAGACTTGCCCTATGATCGGAGAAGGTTCCACCACTGAGGAGGGTGAGGCTGAAAAAGTATGGAAAAAGGCTGACAAGATGGCTCGATGCTATATGCTAATCTCCATATCAAATATGCTCCAATCCAAACATGAGCATATGGCAACTACATATGACATAAGTTCGTCACTAGCCACAATGTTCGCGGATAAGTGCCGTCCCACAAGGCAGGAGGTTTTTCGAACAATAATAAACAACAAGATGGCTAAGGGAGCATCAGTCAGAGAGCATATGCTCAAGATGATTGTTGCTTTTGAGGAAGCAAAAGTTTTGGGGGCTGTCATTAACCCCAAGAGCCTAGTGGACATGGTTCTTGAATCTCTGTCGGGCTCTTTTACTCAGTTCAAGTTGAATTATAATATGAACAAGTTAAATATGAGTTTAACGGAGTTGATGAAGGAGTTCCAAGTAGCAGAGAAGGTTATGAAGCTACAAGTTAGGCCTATGATGGCTTCTTCTTTAAGAATTGGGCCCAAGCCCAGAAAGTTCATAAAGAAGAAAGGGAATGCAGTACACCAGCCCAAATCCTAGCCCAAAGACAAATTGATATGAACTTGAGGGAGGAAATCTTTCTAGATCTAAAGCTATAAAGCACATAAATAGATCAAAGAAAGTAATAAAGAAAATACATTTTCTACAAACAAGGAACCCTAAGAAAACTTGGCTTTTAGAACCCCAAATTTAATAGATTAGGTCTACCACAACAATACCTTAGAACCCTTGACTTAGCAAGAAATCAAGAACTAAAAGGATAAGGAATTGTGGGCATTCAAACAAGAAACAACAAGAACCCTAAATGACATACAAGAAGAACCCTTGTTAATTTCCTAGTTGAATTATCCTTTGAGTTTATAGACACTTACTCAAGGGTGGACTAAGCCCTTAGGTTGGTCTTAGATTGAAGTTGAACAAGCAATCTCTCAATTGTTTCAAGCCTTCAAGTTGAATGCTTCATTCATGTTAAAAATATGGAATCTATTATTGTTCTTACAATACAAAAGCCTATATAATGGTGTTCTGTTCCTGAACTAAAATACTTTTTAAATATTACAAAATGACCCCAAAACTAGCTAAAAAACGTTAGGGGTTCGGAACCAGAGTGGGGCCGGCGCTAGGTAGGGCAGGTAGGGTCGGCACCAGGTACATTCTGGAGGAACAGTACCCTTCACAAAATAGCTAGAAAAAAAAAACGCCTGGGTTCGGATCCAGAGTGGGACTGGTGCCAGGTAGGGTTGGTAGACTCAACGCCAGGTCCATTCTACTGGAACAGTGCTCACATCACAAAATTAAGGGTTGGACCAGTCTACACCCGGTGCCTGGTCGGGCTCTTGGGACTAGCACCAGGTACGTTTTGCTGGGCATCGTTTTTAGGTGATTAGTTTTCGGTCAACGTCCTTCGTACACCAGCAGCATGGTCCGTTCTTGATCCTCTTCCGATAATGTCTATACATTATCCCACCTTAAATGAGCTTGTAGATACGCATGAAGATTGAGTTAGAATTGTTTGAAGCGGGCTCTCGTCAACAGACCGGGCAAACTCGATTTTGTTTCGGCTTCATCTTCTCCCCCTTCTTGAGCTTGATCCTCGTGACTGGATTGATTCCTATAACTTTCACCTTTTTGGAATGGATTCATCCTCGAATCATATCCTACATCGTAAGGAGAAAAATCAGCTACATTAAAAGTCGCACTTACATTACACTCACCCGGTAGATCAATCTTGTAGGCATTATGTCCATATCGCTCAAGAACTTGGAACGGTCCATTCCCTCACAGTTTGAGCTTTGACTTGCGTTGGGTAGGAAATCTCTCATTACGTAAATGCACCCAAACCCAATCTTCAGGCTTAAATATCACCTTCTTTCTTTCATGGTTGCGCTTGCATGCAACAGCTTCATTTTATTTTTCGATTAGAGATTTAACTTTCTTGTGCATGGATTTAACTAGCTCGGCCTTTTTTTTGCCATCGAGACTCAATTGTTTGTCTACAGATAAAGGAGTTAAATCTAATGGGGTTAATGGATTAAACCCATAAACAACTTGAAATGGAAAAAATGTAGCAATAGAATGGACAGTTCTATTATATGCAAACTCTATATATGGAAGACATTCTTCCCAATTCTTCAAGTTCCTCTTGATAATTGCCCATAATAGTTACGCGAGAGTCCGATTAACAACCTCCATTTGTCCATAAGTTTGTGAGTGACAAGTTGTAGAAAATAACAAGTTAGTTCTAAGTTTTGCCCACAATATTCTCCAAAAATGACTTAAAAATTTAGTATCTCTGTCCAATACTATGCTCCGTGGTAACCCGTGTAATCTTACCACTTCCTTGAAAAATAAACCTACAATGTGGGTAACATCATTAGTTTTCACACAAGGAATAAAATGAGTCATCTTAGAAAATCGATCAACAACTACAAAGATGGACTCCTTTCCCCCCTTACTCCATGGCAATCCTAATATGAAATCTATTGAAATATCTAATGTCAATAGATATTTTGGATTTTGGAGATAAGTGGATAGATTGTATACCTTACGCTGAGTTAGCATACAACAATAGTCATCAGGCGTCGATTGGAATAGCACCCTACGAAGCGTTATATGGGCGGAAATGTCAAGTACCCTTGTATTGGGGATGGGCAGAGGATGGACAAATCAGCAAGTCTGGGGAAGTGAACATTGAGGAAATGGCCGATAAAGTGAAGATAATAAAGGAGAGACTGAAAACCGCACAAAGTCGGCAGAAGAGTTATGCCGACAATAGAAGAAGGGAGTTGGAGTTTCAGGTAGGGGACCAAACTTTCCTAAAGATAACGTTGAGCAGAGGAATTCTGAAGCATCCTAAAGGAGGGAAGCTGAGTCCTAGATACCTAGGACCTTTTCCCGTGACTAAAAGAATTGGGCCTGTAGCATATCGATTGTAGTTGCCAGAAGGATTAGCAGGAATCCATGATGTGTTCCATGTCTCCCAATTGAAGAAATACAACCCTGACCTGGAGCATGTATTGAATGAGGAACTATTGATTCTATAGCTTAATTTGAGCTACGTTGAGAAACCAATTAAGGTTTTGGATTGGAGTGTCAAGGTGTTGAGAAGTAAACAGATACCCATGGTGAAGATTTTGTGGGATCATTATGGTACTCAGGATGCAACATGGGAAACTGAAGATTGAGTGAAGAAGAAATACCCAAACTTGCTCTAAAGGTATAGCACTCTGAATTTGGGGCGAAATTCCCTTAAGGGGGAGAGGATGTAATACCCCTTGTTAGACCGTCTTTGGGAAGTGGGGGAAAAGTCATGCATGTCACAATGAGTTAAACCCCATTTGATGATTTGAATTATTTTCATGAAAATATTAATTTGTTGTTGCATGAATTAATTTGCTCTTGAAGTGGTTGAGGTAGTTGAGTTTTATTTTATTGAAGGGGATTTATTAGAAAAAGGGATGGAGTAAGTGAGTAGGAATTAAATGAATTTATTAGGAGAATATTTGCCAAGAATTAATGTGGTTTAGTGGATAGAGCTTAGTGTGTGTTCTTTGGTGGGCTTGAGTTCGAATCCTAGCTATCTCAAAATTCTCTTCTTTCTTTTATTTTCCATCTACCCTAATTTCCCTAGCCTTGGCTGAAATCCTTAAGGGTTTGGAGACCAATTTCCTAAGAATTGGGGTGTACTTTAACTTGGAAATTATTTTATAAAATTAGTAAATTAAAATTTTGTTCCTAATATCCTATCATAATCTTGTAGAGAATTTTAAAGATTACTAGATTAGATTTTTAAAAGCTAGATTTAAATGAGATGTTTGGGCCGTGGATTGAGCAAGGGTTTCGAAATGTTGAAGGGGGAAAAAGGAAGGGGAAAATTCAGTAGCTACAAGGAAAAGAAAACTAGAACTTTTATTTCCTAATAACTACTTAATAGCTATTACCCAATTTAATATAGGGAATTAATTAAACTATTTCTTAATTAGATGACCTAATTCTCCTCTAAGATTTTCTGGAAAATTCTCTCAAAATTGCCGCCACAGTGAAGAGAAATAACCTACCAAAAGACTCTTCAAAACCTAGCTAGGGTTAACTAAGAAAACTCTAACCAATTAGGACTTGAATTTAGCCAAAAGAATATCAGAATTTTAGCTCCATTGCCTCCAGAATTTTGCCACTGTTCACACACACACACACACACACACATTCTCATGAAATTTTTAGCCCAAAGCCTACACCAAAAACCCCTCTAGCAGTCCAGCAAAAACAGCTACACAAAACCTTAATCTTTCCCCTCTAATCTCGTCCAAGAGTAGCTAGAAAATTAGTAAATTTTCCTTTCTCCTTTTCCTCTAGATTTTGGCCACCTTTAGCCCTAATTCACCCATAAATTCCAACTCAAAGTTTGCACAAAAGTTCCCTAGTTATCAAGTAGAAAAATAGCTGCACAAAGGCCCATTCTTCCTCTCATATTTTCACTATTATAAAGGCCCAAAACCAATCAAATTTCTCCTCTTTTTCTGTCCAGAATCTCAGCACCCTCAGCTTCACAAACACAGCAACCACCAATCCTAATTCCCCTCCAAAATCTCGGCAGCCTTAAAGAACACCTAAGCTGAACAATTTTCTGTTTTGATCAAGAAACCCTAACAAGGCCAAAACTTCTTCAAACACCTAAACCCTAAAGCACCTCAACTTAACCTATCTCCTTCATTAAACAACCTCAAACAAACCTTAAACACCTTTTCTGCTTAGAAATTCCAGCCGCCAACCCTCCTCCACAGCTAGGTCAAAACAGCACCCAAAACTCCATCAAAGCTGAAAACCAACTCTAAGGTAAGCAACTCCTCATGAACTCCTTTTCAATTCTTCTCATCTTCTTCTCCTAAATCTCGATCAAAAGGGGCTGATTTACCCTATCTCTAGTGACCTTCGAACCAAGGAAGCCAAAAGGGGAGCAATCGACTCTCTCCCTCAAGCGAATCTAAGCAAGCACTAAATGCACCACTTTTGCTCTTGTTGTGCCGCCTAAGAGGTAATTGAGGCTTAACCCATCTGAATTAGATTAGGATGGAATGTATGGAGAGAATAATATGCATGAAGCCTAGCATGGAAGTATTATTTGATTAGATTGCTGAGTTTAATAGTGCAATATGATGAACTAGGCATATATGGCATTGAATATGGATAAATATTGTTATGATGATCTAGATCTCGTGTATGTTGAACAAAGATGAGATCTTTTGATGCAATTAGGGTTCATAAAGGAAGTTAATGGTAATTGAGTATGGAAGTCGTTATGTAGATGGTTTAATTTGTCTATAAGCATGCATAATGATGAGATGCATGACCATGGGTAGCTATAGTGATGATTTAATGAAATAGTCTATCTAGTTGCCATAAATGACTTAGAGGGTTAATATGACCATTTGGATTCATGATGCATGATGATAGTGGAATAACCTTTGGGTCCTAATTACAGAATCGTTGATTCTAGATAAGGAAGAAATTGAAAGAGAGGACAAACATTGATGCGGTTAATTTCTGGGTATATTCAAGTAAGTTCCTACATAGCTGTTTTGATAAATATTACTTGTTTGCAAGCAATTTTTATAATGTTATTTAGAATTGATGTCAATATGATGTTTTAACACAAGGATTGAGCCTTGACTAAAAATGGTGAGTTATATTGGATTGTTGTGATACTTGGATTGGAAATGTAGATGTTTTATTTTCAAAGCAAATTTACTAAATTTTATTTATTCAAACTCAAAAACGATTTCTTACACTATTGTTAAACGATTTTGAAAATACGATTACGAAAATCACGTTTTGCAATCAAACTAATAAAAACTTTTGGAAAAGGAAAAATGATTCTGACCCTATTCGGGGAGCGTTGAGTACTTAGCAGGGGTAGGCTAGTAGTACTAGTCTTGAAGAGCAAGAGCAAGTCTTCTGGCAGGTGGCTATCTCCAGAAAATGAACTCAACTTGGAGAGGCGATAGTACTACTTAGTCGGCCGGTCCGAGCTAGCATATTGGTGCATGTGGACATTGTTGATCCAGATTGGATAACCGGAATGTTAGGTGTAGAGATAGAGGAGTATCTCACCTAGTAGGTGAATTCCCCACTGCCTCTTTGTTGAAAGAATACATTGGGAGCTATCATAGTGGTAACTATGATATGGATTGTGTTACTATATTGTTGAATCATTTGTTAATCCCTATTTAATGAATTATGATTGTGATGAAACAGTAATTGATTGTGAACTGTTTTGGATTTATTGAGCAAGGGTCCTTTGTATGACTGTTATTGATGAGATTGGCTTGCAAACACGATTTTGTGGTTTTGATAAACCTTTATACATGAAATGGTTATAACTGACATTTTCACACACGGGACTTACTGAGATATCAATCTCACACATTTTATATCATGATTTCAAGGGATTGCTTTCAGTGAGCAGGGCGAAGCTATGGTTGAGCTCCAATTTATTTCTTTAGTTATGTTTTGAATTTATTTTAAGAGACGCTTGTTAGTTTTTTATTTTCCAAACTTGAATAAGTTTTTCTTTCGGATGTAATGGAATTATTCTTTTAATTTTATTTAGCAATTTTCATTTATTTTGTACATCGTTATAAAGACTCTTGGTCCTTTAGACGGGGCGACATCCTGCTCTATCTAGGTACCTAGGGTGTGGGGTGTTACACTTTCCCCCCTTACTCCATGGCAATCCTAATATGAAATCTATTGAAATATCTAACCAAGATGCATTAGGGACAGGTAAAGGAGTCTATAACCCTTGGGGTAGTGTTTTAGACTTGGCCCTTTTACATGTAATGTATGATTTACAATGCCTCTGTATATCTTCTCTCATTTTTTGTCAATAAAAATGCTCTTGCAAAATACCTAATGTTTTTGAACTCCAAAAATATCCCAGTAAACCTCCTCCATGAGCTTCCTTTACTAATAATTCTCTCAATGATCCTTTTAGTATGTAAAGTCTACCATCTTTAATCAAAAATCTATCATGCCTATAAAATTTTTGAAAAGCACATTTTTCACAAGCATGATAACTCTCTCCCAATTCTTCATCATTTGTATATAAATCTTTAATAAGCTCAAAACCAAGTAATTTGGCACCCAAGGAATTTAAAAGCACATACGTGTGAGATAATGCATTGGCTACTACATTATCCTTACCTTTCTTGTATTTGATCACGTATTGAAATGTACTAATGAACTCCATCTATTTGGCATGCCTTTTGTTCAATTTTTGTTGGCCTTTTAGATGCTTTAATATTTCATGATCAGTATGAATGACAAATTCCCTAGGTAAAAACTAATGTTGCTAATAGTGCAAGGTCCTTACTAATGTATACAATTCCTTATCATAAGTGGAATAATTCAAGGATTCTCCCAATAGTATCTTACTAAAAAATACAATATGTTTTTTATCCTGAGTCAACAGAGCACCTATTCCTATTCTACTAGCATCACATTCCACTTCAAAAGCTTTTTCAAAATTAGGCAAGGACAACAATGGGGCTTCACTTAATTTTGATTTCAAAGCAATAAAAGCCTTCTCTTGTTCTTCTTCCCATCTAAACCCTACGTTCTTTTTAATCACTTCAGTCAATGGGGCAGCTATTGTGCTGAAATTTTTAATGAAATGCCTATAAAAACTGGCTAACCCATGAAAACTCCTTACCTCAGTGACAGAAGTAGATATTAGCCAATCCTAAATTGCCTTGACCTTTTCTTCATCCACTTCAATTCCTTTTGAACTCACAACATATCTAAGAAAAGTTATCTTTTATTAACAAAAGGAACATTTATCAAAGTTTGCATATAACCTTTCTCTTCTAAGAGCAATAAGCACACATTTAAGATGATGCAAATGATCTTCATAAGTTTTGCTATAAATCAAAATATCATTAAAATACATCACAACAAATTTTTCAATATATTCTCACAACACATAATGCATCAACCTTATCAAAGTACTAGGTGCATTTGATAACCCAAACGGCATCACAAGCTACTCATATAAACCTTGTTTGGTCTTAAATGTAGTTTTTTCATTCATCATCTTCCCTAATCCTAATCTGATGATACTCGGATTTTAAATTAATTTTTAAAAATGCACATGATCAATGGAATTCATCCCATAGATCATCAAGCCTAGGGATAGGGTAACAATATTTTACCGTTATGTTATTAATAGCTCTGCAATCAACACATATTCTCCATGATCCGTCTTTCTTAGGTACCAACAACACTGGAACTGCACTTGGATTCAAACTCTCTCAAACATGGCCTTTCTTGAGCAACTCCTCAACTTGCTTTTGAAGCTCCTTAACTTATTCAGGGTTGCATCTATAAGCTGTTTGGTTTGAAATGATAGCCCCCGGGATGAAATCAATCTGATGCTCTATTTCTTGGACGGGTAGCAATCCTTCTGGTATTTCTTTTGGAAATACATCTTGAAATTCTTCAACAAGACTTGCAATTTCACAAGGCAAAGAAAGAGTAGTTTCATTAGTAGTTACATAAATGCCTTTACAAATTAAGAGATACATTAGTTCTTTAGCTTTAATCACTTCTACCACCCCTCTTTCACTTGCAAAGAAATTTACTCGTTTCTTATCTCCTCGCTCTTGTTTTTCCTCTCTTTTCCTTTTCTTCTTTCTCAATTTTCTTAGTGTTCTCTCTCTCAATTTTTTTTATCATTTTCTTGAACACTCATTTTCTTCTCCTTTTCTCTCATGATCTTTTGATCTTTGCTCACTTCACTTGGAGACATAGGCAGTAGAATGAATTTCTTTCCCTCCTCATAAACAATGTAGGTATTTTTCTTCCTGCCATACTTTACTTCCCTATCATATTGCCATGGTTTCCCTAAAAGTAGGTAGCCTGTCTACATAGGAACAACATCACACAAGATCTCATTCTTATATTTCCCCATGTCAATTGTAATCAAGGCTTGTTTATTAACCCTCAATTCTCCACTTTCATTTAGCCATTGCAACTTGTAGGGTTGCGGATGCTTTCTTGTTTCCAAGCCTATCTCTTCCACTATACTAGCACTTATAACATTGGTGCAACTCCCACTATCAATGATTACACTACAAGGTACTTGGTTGATCAAACATCTTGTATAAAATATATTCTTCCTCTATTGATAATGCACATCTTCCTTTGCTTGTGTGCTCAACGATCTCCTAGCTACACCAAGTAATGCATACATTTGCCCAACTTCTTCACCTTCTTCACTCAAGATTTCTTCCTCTTTTTGAATTTCTTCCAATTTTTCATATTCCTCCTCCTCAGATGAAATCTCACCATAAGCATTTTTGTACATCACTCTCTTGCTTGGACATTCATGCGCTGTATGCCTATATCCCATACAACGAAAACATTTGATATCTCGGCTCCTTGGCTTCTCAATAGCCTTTCTTTTATCTCTATTCCCTTCTTCTTTGGGTTTGTTGAATTCTTTAGGCTGTGGCTTTAGGACTCCTTTCTTCTTAGGTGTCGCCTTAGGGAATTCCTTAGGAGATGGCGTTGGTTGGTTTGCTCTCCTCTTAAAAGGTTGTGTCCTCAATTGTTTTTCTACTTTCATAACCATATGCACTATTTCTTCCAAAGTTTCATACGAATGCAACTTAACTATATTAGCTATCTCCCGGTTCAATCCACTTAGAAATCTCACTTTAGTGGCACGTGGATCTTCATTAATAACCGCTCTCATCATTAACACCTCAAGTTCTTTGTGATAATCTTCAACGCTTTTATTCCCTTGTCTAAGCACTTGAAATTTTTGATATAGCTCATTGTAGTAATGGTGTGGCATAAATCTCACCCTTATTAGATTTTTCATCAATTCCTATGTACCAACGACATTTTCTCACATTCTCTTTCTATTAGCCAATACCTGCTCCCACCATACAAATGCATAATTTGAAAATCCCAATACTGTCAACTTCACTTTATTTCGCTCACTATAATCTTGACAATCAAATAAAATTTTCATTTTTCTTTCTTATTCAAAGTATGCCTCGGGATCACTTTTCCCTGGGAATTGTGCTACCTTCATTTTGATATTTTTCAATTCCCGCTCTCCCTCATTTTCATCTCTCCTCCTACCTCTCATCACATTACCCTGATATTGATCCCCATAGTCTTCCTCCGGGTATCCTTCTTTCCACACAAATTCTCTCTTAATATTTCTTTCAACTCCCCTCATAGGATTCTCACCAAATCTCCCTCGGCCTCTTTCTGTACCTCATCTCATAGGAATTTGTTGATATCTACTAACTAAATATTCATCCCATTCTTCTCCTAGTTGGGTGTTCACGGGAGGTGTATTGTAGGCTTTAGGTTGCTCTTATCCCCTCCTTTGTCTAGTAGTAAATGTTTGGCCATGTTAAACTCGAAGTTCGATCATCTCTCTCCAAATGCCCTCCATATTCATTTGCAATAAAATGAGGGTCTCACGAAGATCTCATGGTTCTTTTTGTGGTCTACTTGCTCCACCAAGATTTAGCCTAGTCATTTCCTCTCCTTGACTCATTGTTGGAGTTTAGACTGATGTTCCTGCAAAAGAGTTAAGAGAACAAAAATAGATATTGGTTTCCTCACTCACTCCCTAAGTGTTTACACTCCATTCTCGTGTTTGCGCTCCTTGATTTTTTCAATAATAATCTTTCTCTCTTGCCTTTTTCATTCACTCTATGGCTTACTTGTTCAACCAAATTCCTCCCCAACTTCAAAGGGTTTAGTTTACTTTAGTCTATTAACTTTTAGGATGCTTCAATAAAAGGGTCATATGTTGACAACTTTAGTGAACACTTGAGATCAAGAGATAAGTAAAATACAAAGGTGTTCACAATACACAACAAGAAAAGAAAATTTGGAGAATATAATGAAATGGTTATAGAAGTAACACTATTAGTCAAGCCATATTCTTTCTTTGAGATATGTCATCAAACACATGGTGTTCATAGAGTAAATGGTCATTGAAACTTTTTATCAAACACCTTATGTGCAAGATTTTCTTATGGAACTTTGCAAGTAAATTTCTTCCCAAATAAGCCCAATATAATCACAACAACAAAAATCAATGTATTCGCAAGGATCTTTCTTCAACAAATCATTCTCATCCCCCCCCCCCTCCCCCCCTTTTTTTTATCCAAGAATCTCAGGATCAAACAACACTCTAGATTTGATAGATCCAAGCTCAGATGGAGATCTAAGCTTAACCAGGCTCTGATACCAAACTTGATATGAGCTTAAGAGAGGAAATCTTTCTAGATCTAAAAGTAGCTATTGTTTTGAATTTTTTGTAAAGGACAAGAACTACAAGATAATAAGATAAGCAAGAAAAGCTATAAAGGACATAAAGAGATCAAAGAAAGTAACAAAGAAAATACCTTTTCTACAAACAAGGAACCCTAAAAGAACTTAGCTTTTAGAACCCCAAATTTAGTAGATTAGGTCTACCATAACAACACCTTAGAACCCTTAACTTAGCAAGAAATTAAGAACTAAAAAGATAGGAAATTGTGGGCATTCAAATAAGAAACAACAAGAACCATAAATGACATACAAGAAGAACTCTTGTTGATTTCCTAGTTGAATTATCCTTTGAGTTTATAGACACTTACTCAATGGTGGACTAAACCCTTAGGTTGGTAGTGGATTGAAGTTGAATAAGGAATCTCTCTATTGCTTCAAGCCTTCAAGTTGAATGCTTCATTCATGTTAAAAATATAGAATCTGTTATTGTTCTTACAATACAAAAGCTTATATAATGGTGTTCTGTTCCTGAACTAAAATACTTTTTAAACATTAGAAAATGACCCCAAAACTAGCTGAAAAACGTTAGGAATTTGGGCTGGTAGGGTTAGCGCCAGGTACACTCTGGAGGAACAGTACCCTTCATAAAATAGCTAAAAAAAACATCTGAGTTCGGATCCAGAGTAGGGCCGGCACCAAGTAGGGCTGGTAGACCCGACGCCAGGTCCATTTTGCTGGAATAGTGCTCACATCACAAAATTAAGGGTTGGTCCAGTCCACACTTGGCGCCTGATCAGGCTCTTGGGACTAGAACTGTGTACACTTTGCTGGGCGTCGTTTCTACACAATCAGCTTTCGATCGATGTCCTTCGTACACTAACAGCATAGTCCTTTCTTGATCCTCTTCTGGCAATATCCATATAATATCCCATCTTATATGAGCTTGTAGATATGCGTGAAGATTGAGTTAGAATTATTTGAAACGGGCTTTCGTCAACGGACCGGGCAAGCTCGACTTTGTTTCAGCTTCGTCTTCTCTCCTATTTTGAGCTTGATCCTTGTGACCGGATTGATTCATATGACAAACCTAAGGGCAAATGCTTTAAATGTGGGAAGAAGGGACACTGAAAAAATAAGTGTCCAGATCTTCAGGCCAAGAAAAACCCCACAGGTAATGTTTTCTATCTAGAGTCTATATTAATGGTTGGATCAACTTCCACTTGGATTGTTAATTTAGGAGCCACTGATCATATTTGTAACTCATTGTAGGGATTTAAAAAGATTAGAAGACTCCAAAAGAACAAATATGGACTATACGTGGGAAATAGAACACAAGTTTGGGCCCTTGCAGTGGGAGAGTTAGAGCTCACTTTTGATTGTAATAGAATAGTTATTTTGAAAGATGTTTTATTTGTTCCTGATTTTAGACAGAATTTGGTTTTATTGCAAAACTAATAAATCAATGATATTCTATTTCTTTCCATTCTAGTATAACTATCAGTAGAAATGGAGAAGTAATATGTACTGGGCACATGCATGAAAATCTATTCTTCATTAATCCTATTCATAATCAATTAAATAATACTCAATCTGAACCTTTAAATAGGAAGAGAAAGACCAATGCCAATGACTTATATCTTTGGCATCTAAGGTTGGGTCACATTAACTCAATCAGGATTCCGAGGTTAATCTATGGTGGGCTCTTAGGCTCATTGAGATTGAAAAATTGGCCTCAATATGAATCATGTGCTAGTGTTGCGCCATCGAGGCAATCACTTGTACATTATATATGACACATTTTATATTAATAAAATGTATTATTTATCTTATAGTTTCTTTTATTTACTTTTAAATAATATAACTGTTCGATAAAGTCCTTAGTACAATACTGTGTTAAGAAAATCATGATAGAGATCATGATATAAGATTCCTACTACACTGTATAGTGTTAGTACTTAAATAATCCCTAGTCATACATAGTATTAATGAGATAGGACATCATTAATGCGTTAAGACTAACATGTGTTAGACTTCTTGATTTGATCAGGCGGTGGTTCTCATAACCGTGAGTATTGAGATACTCAAAGTTAACACATGGATGCTTGTTAATGGAACAAGTTTATTGGATGACCTAGCTTTGAGATAATCACATGGATAACTATTTAGTGCTAGTGATATAATCTCAATATAGTAAACGTGCAAGTATCCTTAGATTTAAGATCTCCAAGGTACTTTATTTGCTGAGCATTGTACTTTGATTCCAATCTTCGGAGCTCGATCAAAGGCCGCCTATGGGATGGATATTAGGTACATTGTGAGGTAAACGAAAGTAGTTGAGAATGTCAATAAATGATTCACCACTCCTAATAGTAGGGGCGAATATCTCATGGCCACTTGTAGAAATTACTACTCGAGAAGTCCTTGGTCAAGGCGATTGTATATTAAAAATAGTTCTAATTGATACACATCTAAAGTAGTGAGTTCCTGGTACATGTACTATTGTATTCGGGTCAGAATTAATTCTGAAGGGAGTTGGTACTAATTCTATACTCCAAACCGAATGAGATATTGTATAGTGAAAGGAGTTAATTGCACTGAAGTTTATTATTAAAGGGTTCATGTCAAGACACTTGACTTCTTGGACTCTTGGGTGGTTATAATATGTTGCTAGATACCGCCCATGATATGGGAATATGGGTTTATTAAGTGATGAATTAATAAACCAATTCTGATTAGAATTAATAAGATTAATTCTAATTAATTATGGATTATTAATCTCAAAGACGTTTGGATTAATTCATGTTCTCTATCAATTGACTGGGAAACCTAATAGGTCACACACAATAGAGAATTATATACTCAAGGTATTATTTGATAACATAGTAGGGTTAATTGAGAGAAAAAGAAGTTGTTGTGGACAAATTATAATTAGTTATAATTTATGGTCCAAATTATAATTGTGAGAACTTGAGGTTTCCAATTGCAATTAGGGAATTCTAATAGGATTAGAATTCTCAATTTTTGGTACAGTTTTTCGGTTATATGGGTGATATACTCGTAACCCTAGCTGGTGGTGTAAGATACGAAAATAGCAGCAACCCAAAAATTCTCTTCTTCTTCTTCTTCTCTCTCTCTCAATTGTTCTTGTGAAGAACCCTAGCCGCCATCTTTTTCTTCTAGCACAGAAAATTTTGGTGCTTGAGTTTTCCTTTGTGTGGATTACTATTAGAGATAATCACACACTCTGATTATAGTAGTTAAACGTTTAACTCTCGTGAAATTGGATCAAAAGGATTGCTGAATCGCGCCTCAACTTGAAGAAGAAATTTTTGCTCTTCGGATGATCAAACAAAGGTAAAAAGTTACTACCTTTATTATCTTTATGTCTTGTTTTCCACACATAGGCGGGTTCTGGAATAGTATCTCATTTTTATTTTCCGCTGCGCCGTATAGGATACTCAACATCCTGTCGTATGGGAAAATGACCAAAAGATTCTTTACTCAAAAGGTGGAAAGAGCCAAGGAAGCATTCAGTTTTGTTCACATTGATGTGTATGGTCCTTTGTATATACCAACAAGAGGGGGGTTTGAGTATTTCATCACTTTCATAGATGATTGTACAATGTATGATTATATTTATTTGATGAGACATAAGTCTAACTCTTTTGATAAGTTCAAAGAGTTTAAGACTGAAGTGGAGCGTCTGATAAGTAAACTAATTAAGACCTTACGATTAGATCGTGGTGGAAAATACCTCATTGGTGAATTCAAGGACTGCATGGTACATCATGGGATAGTATCTCAACTTCCACATTGGGAACACCCCAGCAGAATGGAATAGCTGAGAGAAGGAATGAGACATTAATGGAAATGGTCCGAAGCTCATGCTACTCTTCCAGTGTCTTTTTGAGCATATGCCCTAGAAACAGTAGCATATATTCTGAACTTGGTGCCTTCCAAATCAGTACCTTAGATACCCTATGAGATGTGGACTGGGCATAAGTCAAGTCTAAATCATTTCAAGATATGGGGTTGTCCAGTTTATGTACTGATCAAGGGAGACAAGTTAGAATCAAGATTAACATTATGCTATTTTGTTGGGTACCCAAAAGGTATAAAGGGAGGTTACTTTTATCATCCCAATAAAAAAAAATACTTGTGAGTACTAATGCTAGATACTTGGAGAATAATCAAAGTACATTTACTAAAGATTCGACAAGGTTGGAACTCAAAGAGAAGTTATCTTCTAAAATAACTTCTTCTAACCTAATTATAGAACAAAAAGAGACATAGCTTCAGGAACCTATACAAATGGAGTCTCGATATATTGTGAGGATATCTAGGGTTCCAAAAAGATAGACTAGAGAGGCTTGTGACCTAGTCTCCGACCATCAGGAATAAGATTCCACTAGATATGAGGAGACTATTGCTGATACTGATGCAAACTTATGGCATGAAGCAATGAAAGCTGAGATTGAATATATGTACGTACTTCAATCAGGTTTAGGATCTTGTAATTTCACCTAAAAGGATAAAACCTATTCGGTGTAAGTAGGTGTACAAGAGGAAGAGGGGAAAGGATGGGAAGGTGAAAACCTTCAAAGTTAGGCTTGTGGCGAAAGGGTATACTCAGAAAGAAAGAATCCATTATAAGAAAACCTTTTCCCCGGTAGCCATGCTTCAGTCCATCCGTATCTTCCTTACCATCGCATATCATTATGACTACGAGATATGGCATATAGATGTCAATACGGTATTTTAAATGGCCATCTTAGTGAAGACATCTATATGTCCCAACCAGAAGGCTTTATTGCTGAAGACGAATAACATATGGTTTGTAAGTTTAATAAATCCATTTATGGACATAAGCAGGCATCCAGAGTATGAAATATTTGTTTCGATAAAACTGTTAAATTTTATGGTTTCATTCAAAGTAAGGATAAACCATATGTGTATAGGAAATTAGAAGGTATAAATGTGGTATTTCTTGTACTGTATGTAGATGGCATTCTACTCATTGGAAATGATGTAGGGACACTGTCATCTACTAAGGTTTAGCTATCTAGTTAATTTAGTATGAAGGACTTAGGTGAAGCCAATTACATTCTTGAAATAAAACTTCTTAGAAATAGGAAGCAGAGAATGATAAGTTTATCCCAAGCTACATACATTAACAAGATACTAGCCAAGTTCAGCATGGACTCATACAAGGGGGCGTTGATCCCTTGCAGACATGGGTTTTCTTTCTCTTCAATAGATTGTCCGAAGTCTCAAGAATAAAAAGATAAAATGAGTAGAATTTCCTATGCTTCAATTGTGGAAAGTCTCATGTATGCCATGCTATATACTAGGCTAGATATCTGCATTGCCATAAGCTTAGTTAGCATATATCAGTCAGACTTTGGGGAGATTCATTGATAGGTTGTAAAGCATATTCTCAAGTATCTTAAAGGTACGAGAGATTATATGCCGGTTTACAGGGCTGGTGACTTGGTTCCTACAGGATACACGGACTCAAACTTTCAAGCGAATAAGGATGAGAAAAAATTCACTAGTGGATATGCCTTCACTTTGTCTGGAGGAGCCATCTTATGGAGAAGTATTAAGCAATCTTGCATTGATGACTCAACCATAGAATCTGAGTATATGGTAGCTTCGAAGGCATCTAAGAAAGTAGTTTGGCTTCAAAAGTTCCTTTTGGAACTTAGAGTCATACCACAAATAGACAAACCGGTTGTGATATATTGTAACAACACTTGTGCAGTCTTACAATCCAAAAACTTAAGAACCACAAAAAAATGAAGCACATAAAGAGGAAGTATCACCTGATCGGGGATTTTATCCACAGACAGGAAGTTGTGGTAGAACAAATTGCCTTAGAGAACAATCTAGCAAATCCTTTCACCAAGCTTTTGGCAGAGAGAGTCTTTAGAAGACACTTAGATGCCATAGGGTAGGCACCTATGGACTTACTTAGTCTTAGAGTGCAAGTGAGAAATTATTGCGATGTATACCCTCTTAGACTAGGTTTTTGATGTAATTTTGACTTGTATTAATAAAAGTATTTTTCGTAGAAATTATTTGTGAAATCTTCTTTATATTTGTGCACAATGTTTATTGAAAAAGACCCATTATGTTTAAGTAAATAGTTTATGTGAATGGGAATCTTTCACAGTAATGTATGGACCATGGGGTACTTAACAAATAAACTACTGTTCTTAACCGAATGATGACAATGAGAATCTCATTATGGTAAGGTTATTGTATTATGAATTATAAATAGGGAATGACTTACCTTCAGCCAATGAGTAGTCTTTTCATTTTTCAATACAAACGTATTTTAAATGCATAGAACATAACTTGTAGTAGTGGTTTCTAAAAGTACTATGTAACACCCTACTACCTGGCCCAATAGGGCTGGAGATGTTGCCCCATCCAAAGGACAAAGGGTCTTCATAACTAGGACACACAACAAAAAAAAAAAAAAACAATACTTTAAAATTTAAAACTTATTACAACCCAAAAATTCATGAATAAATCCAAAATAAAAATTGTTCACTCTCAACTCTCAAAGCATTACATAAAATAAATAACAGAATATCTTCCAAGCAGGCAACAACTAGCTACTCATCCCCATAGCAGGATCGACCTGAAATCATGGTAAAAAGGGGTGATGAGATAAAAATCTCAGTAAGTCCGTGTGTGCTTTGAGTGTTCAGTAAAAACAGTTCATGAATGCAAGGCGTAAGAACTTTCATAAGAAAAATACTGGCAAGTAATAAACAATATTAAAAATCAAGAGTGGCGTTTTGGCTTTTTCATCCATACATATACAATAAAATCAACCACTCAAAAGGGCAGCCATAGGTTACCACACGTTGAGCCCCATAACCATATAACGGTCAAAATGCCATACTTTGTACAGACCAACAAAAAGGTAGGTGATCAGCCTACCGGGTAAGATATTTCTCCTTCTCTACACCCAAACAAAACCGATTGTTCACTCCGGCAACACACAGTCTATATGACTAAAACCTGCTAGCTCGGACCGGTATGACTAAGTAGTATTGCCGTTTCTCTAAGTTAAGTTCATCTTCTGAAGGTGGCATCCTGCTAGAAGAGTCACTCTTGGTCTTCAAAACTAGTACTACTAACCTATCCTTATTGAGTATTCAACGTAGTTTATCCCACTTGGGAGAAAATTGATAAAACATAGCTTTACTTGAAAGTGGCAATCAAGGGTTTCCAAAGTCCATGTAAAAGATCAGTTTTAGAAATAGTTTGGTGTTTGAGTAAAATTGCTTGAAGATTTTCAAATAATTGGTTTGACTGGAACAAGAAAAGAAACAGTCCTTAATTACCTTTACCAAATTAGTGTTCACATACTTATGTTTAACTTGCCATGGTAACCTTTTACAACAACAAGTTTTATGCAGGAGCTTACCTGATCCTTTGCTCGAGATAAAATAAAGATCTCCAAAAGCTAACCTTGTTGGATTGTATGCCCTCTTAGACTAGGTTTCTGATGTAAAATCGAATATTATTAATGAAAGAATTTATTTTCATAAATTGTTTGTGAATTTATTTTTGTTTGTGCACAATTTCGTTTGTAATAGACCCATTGTGTTTAAATAAGTGATCCATGTGAATGATGTTCTTTCACAGTGAGGTATGGATCACGGGTTATTTAACACATAAACATTTGTTCTTAACCTATTGATGAGAATGGGAATCTCATCATATTTAGGTTATTATGTTAGAAATTCTAAATGGGGAATGGCTTACCTTTAGCCAATGAGTAGTCCACTCACTTCATGACATAAGCGTATTTCGAATACGTAGAACAGGACTTGTAGTAGTAGTTTCTAAAAGTACTATATGATAGAAACCTAGACTACTACCGCTATAGCGTTGACTAATGCTCTACGACTTGAGTATGAGTTGGTGGTCTGACGAAGCTAAAAGCATATGCTTTGATATGATATAGTTGAGGTTCTATGGTAGAACTAATATACTTGTGTTTTGGGTATATGTGACTAGTTAGTTAAGACAGACTTGTACAAAATAGTTTCTACACTATATTGCCCTTTGTGGTTGTCCGAATGGTCTAAAATGTCCAGGGCCCTGGGAAACATGACTCGGATGTTTGCTTTAGGGTAGCTCCCTTGGAAAGCAGAAACACTCTAGGAAGTCGTGGATCATTGGACTAAAAGCCTAAAGATGGTAGATGTTATTTAGAGGGGTGTTAGTACACTTCTTCCTCTCTAAATGTACGGCGTTGAGTAGAGGAGTATTTTAGTCATTTCACTTGTACGTCAGAGACTTTGCTAATGCAGTATTGTCCTTGGGGTCAATATTTTCTTATGGTGATATTAGAAAATATTTAAAATGCAAAATACAACTATTTATATAGCAGGGGTATTTTGTTCATTTTAGCAGCCAAGACGATATGTCTTTTTGGTCCTCGGAATAGCCCGTAAGTCCTAATTAATTTTGGGTTGAGGAATTGGTCTTAGTTCAAGAGGATTTTATTTTATTTTATTCGGGATGTCTAATTTATTATTAGACTGGAATAAAATAAATAAATAAATAATAGGAGTTGAGAGAAATTAATTATCTGGTTTAATTGGTTAATTAATTATTCAGGGCCTAAGTCCAGTTTGAATAATTAGGAAATTAACCTGGGCTTAAACTAAGGGGAAATAATTAATGCTTAATTATTTATTGGGTTATTTATATAAGCCCAAGAAATAAAAAAATTAAAGATTAATTATTTTGGTTCATTTGGGCTCATTAATTATTTATTGGGTTATTTATATAAACCCAGGAAATAAATAATTAATGTTTATTATTTTGGGTGTGAAACCCCAGTCGAAACCAACCTTAGAGTAAGGGGGTTGGGATGCATATCATATTTTATTTCATATTTAAATATATTTTTATATGGTTTTATGTGCATTGAATTTGTGTTTTATAGTCTAGAGGGCTTGATTGTGATTATTGAGTGGGAAGGGCAAAATGATAATTTTTACCTAAGGTGGAAAAAGGGAGATAGCTTGAGGATTGAATAGGAAAATATTTTTAGAGAGAAAATAAGAACAAGAGTTGTTGTGGTGTAGTGGTTAGAGCCTTAGAATTGATTCTTGAGGTCTTGGGTTCAAATTCCATTATTAGAGCTATAACATGATTAAATTTTATTTTTGCTTGGGAAGTATCATTGTCGGCCTTAGTGGTGTTTGGAGTAGGGTAGAGATGTTGTCCTATGAGAGACATGATAGGAGTCTTCAAATCCTACTCTTTTGCTCTACACAAAATTTCTAAGGGGAATTCATTTCCTCTTGATCCTTAGTTTTTCCTAATTCTCAATTCATTAGTTTGTTCATTGTATTCAAGCTAATTTTATTCTAGAAAAATTCCAGCAATGTGTTGTGGCTTTGAAGGTTCAAAATTTCTTAGTAAAAACATCATAGGGATTGAAACAATGGATGAGGGGGAAAGATTTCAAGTGAATTAAATTCCTTAGTGAACTTTCTAAAAATTCACCCTAGCTAGGTTCATTTCCCTTTGTACATAGAACTGAAATTTTACCAGCTTTGTGTGCCTTCAAGGTGTCGAAATTCTTGACCGTTATTCCCTCCCAAATTCTTCCAGAAAATGGTCCTTTTGATCAGCTTAGAATCTGGATTTTTATGACTATTTTCGGACTGCATAAAGATGGTGCAAAACCAGAAAAAAATCCTGTACAAATCGCAGCTTTGAAGGTCCAAAACCAAGCTGATTTCTTCTAGATTTTGTTCAGTACCTTAGCCATGTTTTTCCTCCATAAAGAAGGCTGGAAACCAGCCTTGAATACCCCAGAAATTCCCCTTCAAACTCTCTGCAAGTTGGCTGGAAATGGCAGCCGAAAATCTGCCCAGAAATTGTTGTTCAGCGAAAAACTGTGCAGGAAAATTTTCCAGCTTTGGTTCCTATTTCTCTTCTAGCCGAAACTCCATCCTTTTTCTGCAAAAACCACCCTTAAACCTCCATTAATAGAAATCCATTGTCCTCCCAAAGTTCTGCACGAAAATCCAGCCATGGATGCCTAAAAGATTTCCAAAAAAATTCTGCAATCATTCCTTGATTTGGATACCAAAATTCCAGCTACCATGATTTAATAACTTTCTATAAAATATACCTCAAACAACTAGACCTTCTCTCCACCATTATACTCCATAATTTCGGCCACCCTAAGCCTCCTTTAACCAGCTTTCATTCAACCAAAACACTGCCCGGAAATTCGTCCATGGCAGATCTCCAAAAGCTGTCCAACAGTCAAGATATTCTTAGAATATTTAGTTTCCAAATTCACTTCCTAAAAATATTCTTCAAAGATTGTAACAACTAACATTTCCTTTTCCCTTCCAAATCAGAGAATCAACCTCCTAAACCCTATAGAAATTCGTCCAGCTCTATCTCTCACAAAAATTCGGCAGCTGCACATTACCATCTCTCGATTTTCTTCAACCTTCAAGAACACATAGTACACCAAGAACACCTACTCATTCCTTTCACCTAATACCTCTCCAAATCACTTCAAACTACCTCTAAAAATTCCAGATTTCATCTATTCATTGTTGTGAGTCCATCCGTACCATTTTTAACATCAAACTCCACAAATCATCTTGTTACTTCGGATCAAAACCAGAAATTTCTGTTAAGGTCAAGAACACCTTCAAGGTAAATTTATTCTAACAACTTCATCTTCTCCAATTTTGATCTCTAGTGAGAGCCTATGTGAATAAACATGATAATGGTCTCTCTCTCTCTCTCTCTCTCTCTCTCTCTCTCTCTCTCTCTCTCTCTCTCATGGCCGAAAATTCCCCTCTCTTGGCCAGATGACTTTTTCTCCCATGAACATGCTTTCGCCATCTCCCATGGACAAAGTTAGACATCTAGGAGTTGAGATCTACTCTAAACTCCTTCAAGGCATTCATCAACCAAGTAAGTACCTTCAATCTTCCTTTTTAAACTATAGATTCATGTCTCTAGGATGATGATGATAGTAGGTGGATGGCGATAGGATTTAAGTATATATATATATATATATATATATATATATATATATTGTTGAGATTGAAGCATGAATATATGTATGATTGTGAAGGAGATGGGATTTATGCATGGAAGGATTATCTTGGATGATTATATGATGATTTGAGGTTGATGCACGTCATAGGTAGTATTTGTGATGAAGTATGCTAGAGATTATGTCACCTTTGGTGAATAGGATTTATATTCATGTTGGATTGTTGAAGCCATGATCATATTTATGCTAGTAGGGGTTAGATCATGTTTTGATAAATTGAGATCTATGCTTGTATGCATGATTTGGATGATTAGATGAATTGAAGGGTTGTATATGTTCATGATTGTGGTTAGCTATAGGAATATGATCATGATCTAGTTGTCCCTAAGCTAAATTTTATTTCATTAATAAAATATTTAATAATATGATTTTTCTAGTAAAATTTTGAAAACCATGGGAAAATGTGGATTTGGTCTTTTATATAAAATAGTGATATTTTAGTCAAATAAATAGTAGTTTTTGCTAGAAAAATAATATATATATATATATATTTATATTATTTAAAATAATAAAATCAATTAAAGCCTTTTATGGAAATAATTATAATTAATAAAATATTTATTACTAAAAATTTAATTATTATCTTTTAATCAAAACCCATTAAGGATTTGCTTATTATTTTTCAAGCAAGACTCGTTAAATTTATTTTCAACAAATTTTAGCTATCAATTATTTTTTAACAACTAAATTATTAATAAATCATTATTCTACCTAATACCACCTTGGACCCTTTTCCAAATAAACCATAATTTATTTTTAGCAAGATTTAAACCTTCAACTTTTTGTACCTATTTCCCAAACTCTAGTTATTCTAATATCAAACTAGATTTATTTTATAAACCCTTTTTATTTATTATTGAGCCTTAAAGCTTGGGACACTAGGGATATGATTGTAGTAAGTTGAGTTAGTTTTATTTGAGAAAGTGAGTCTTTGGCTTAAGTTTGATTGTGGTTTGTATTTACCCTATGCGGGGTTAGGTCAGCTGTTGGAGACCTTTGTTGTGGGCAAGGATCAGGTAAGCTCCTGCATAAAACCTGTTTGATGAAAAATGATTTTTTTTATGGCAAGCCAAATGTAGAGTGCATGGTCACTCATTTCTGTAAAGGCAATTGAGGATTATTTCCATTCTCATTTCAGACAAATAAATTATTTGTAAATCAAGGGGCGGTTTTACTCAAAACCTAAAACTCTTTCTAAAACCAGTTTTGCCCCAAACTTTGGAAAACCTTAATTGCCATTTTCAAGTGAAACCGTGTTTTGTTCATTTTCTCCCCAAGTGGGATATGTTACGTTGAGTACTCAATGGGGGTAGATTGGTTGTACTAGTTTTGAAGAGCAAGAGTGAGTCTTCTAGCAGAGGCCTCCTCCAGAAGATGAACTCAACTTAGAGAAACGTCAGTACTACTTAGTCATGCCGGTCCGAGCTAGCAGTTTTTATTTTAGTTAAGTGACTGTGTTTTGCCGGAATGGACACCCGATTGTTGTTTGGGTATAGAGAATGAGGAGTATCTTGCCTGGTAGGCTGATCACCTACCTTTAGTCAGTCTGCACAAAGTGTCAGCATTCTGACCGGCAGTATGCACAAAGTGTCGGCATACTGACCATCCGGTTATGGGGCCCAACGTGTGGTAACCCATAATCCTTTCTTTCGAGTGGTTGATCTTATAAATTATGTATGGCTAGAAAAGCCAAAACACTACTCTTTCTTTTGACTAATGTTTATTGCTTACCAATATTTCTCTTATAAAGTTTTTATACTCTGCATCCACGAACTATTTCCACTGAACACTCAAAGCACACACGGACTTACTGAGATTTCTGTCTCATCACCTTTTTACCATGATTTCAAACCGATCTTGCTGTGGGGATGAGTAGCTAGTGTTATCTGCCTTGGAAGAGAATGCTGTCTTTTATTTTTATGTATTACTTTGGAGAGTTGAGAGTGGATGATTTTATTTATGGATTTGTTTTTCTTTTGGGAATTCATGGTTTTATTCGTCGATTTATTCTTGGGTTGTAATAAATTTTAAGTTAAATTATTATTTTCATTTCGCTATTTTAATTGTGTGACCTAGTTATAAAGACCCCTTGTCCTTTGGATGGGGCGACATCCCCGGCCCTGGCGGGCCTAGGTAGCGGGGTGTTACATTGGGCCTTTTGGGTCCAAGAAAAATAATAAATATTATTTCGGCCCCATAGCTTGGACCATAGGGTTTTTTCCAGATACGGTTCAAATGAGTTTAAGGTTAAGCCAAAATTATTCTCTGGATAACATCTGGGTGTTTGAAATATGATATCTCGGGGGATATGTTTATCAAATAATTGGAGACCTAGTTTTGGCTAACAAAAAACAAGACTTTGATAGAGAAAACCCTAATATTTTTCCCTAGCTTTTCTCTCTAGCTCACGAAGTACTCCCTGAGGTCTCATTGTTCACGCAGCTCTCTCTCTCGTGAGTTTTGTTCTATCCTCTTGTTCTTGTTTCTTTGCTAACCAATAGCAAGAGAACAAGAAGATTAGAGACCGCTCTTCTTCACTCTTATGTTCACCAACAAGAAGTTGGGCAGTGGCATATTCTGAGAGTTGAAAAGCTTGGCGTTCATGCAAACAAGGCGAAGTAGGAGGTTAGCGGGTTTTCAACCGGAAGCTTCTTCAAGTGGGCAAGGCGAAGCCATTCCTATCATTCAATCCACTCCTACTCAGCTTAGGAGGTTTAAAGCACGCAATGGTATGATCTTAACGCTACCGTGCAGCCATTAAGGCCTGTGTTTTTTTTTCTCCCGTGAGCATGCTCCCCTATTTTTCTTCCCTTCAAAGTGGTATCAGAGCCACTGGTTCTTTGATCAACTTAGGGAGCATGGTAGTTAATAAAAATGGAGAAGATGATTGTTTGGTGCTTAAATCTGTGATCCTTCGCTGTTTTGGTATGGGATAGCTTGATTGTATGCTTCACAGTGAAGCATAGGACTCTCTGTAAAAATTTTTTGGCTTTGATGTTTTGATCGTGTAAACCCAATTTAAATGGGTATAGGCAGTAGTGTTTTTGTTTTGGATGAGTTTTTGTAAGTAAAAATGTCCAAAGAAGCCAAAGAAAGAAGCAGCAGTTGAAGTGCAGAAGAGTCTGCAAATTAAAGAGAAAAAAAAAACGAAGAAGGAGAACTGTTCCTAGCTGCCGGTCGCGCCGAGCCGAGCCGAGATTTCTGTGAAAGGAGTCGTGTCGATTGAGCCGTTTAAGCCGAGCCAATTGCATAGAATTCAAGCCGATTTCGCATTTGAAATTTGCAATTGAATTGCAATTGGAGACCGGGTCGGCACGGGTTTGGCGGCAGAAAACGAATTAACACGTGGATCTTTCTCGGGTCGGCAACAAAGGAGAAGCGGGCCGGTTCACGGGTCCGGGCTGCTCCACAGGTCGTGGCTGGAAGGCGATCTGGTGCGTGTGGTTCACCGCGGCCGTGGTGGACCGCAAGCCAAATGGGCCAGGGTCCGGTGCATCGGGTGCACGTGGACCGCCAGCTATCTTTTGCAATTTTTTTTTTAATTTTTTTCCTTTTTCGTTTTGGGTCCCATACCAGGCGAAGTTAATATTTTTGCAATAGTTTATATTCTTGGAATATGTTTGCATGAAAAATATTAGTAAGGGATTTTAGGATTAAACAAGACCATTAATTAATTAATTAATGTGTTTAATTATATTATTTGGGCACTTAGGTTTAAAAATAGAAAAGTATAAAAACGTTTACTGTTTTCTAGCATGCTATTTTTTTGTGTGCCTATGTGCACTTTTTCTCAAAGAGC
The DNA here is from genome assembly GCA_026120185.1 of Voacanga thouarsii. Classification (NCBI taxonomy): domain Eukaryota; kingdom Viridiplantae; phylum Streptophyta; class Magnoliopsida; order Gentianales; family Apocynaceae; genus Voacanga; species Voacanga thouarsii. Next base: position 1,156,090 of record JANUWF010003362.1, on the reverse strand, counting down.
AAAGTCTTTGGGAACTTTTTTGACAAGAAAAACATTTTTCTTCAAAAATTAAATGGTTATTTTAATTTTCACAAAAATTAATCCTTGGATATTTTCTCAAAGGATTTAATCCTTGACATAGAAAATATATTGGATTTAGATATTTTTGTAAATTAAAATGGAGAACCATTTTGTTTTATTTTGCACTAGGAAAAATTGTTTTGTTAAATAAACTTGAGACTAAAGTCTCTAGAAAGTTTTAATTGGAAAATTTTTGAAATCATTAAGTTTTAACTTAAATAAAATTAGTCCATGGAAAAATTTCTTAAAGGATATAAACCTTGACATAGAGATTTTAGTGGATTTAGATATTTTATTTTGAGTTAAGGAAAAACTTAATGGAAATTTCAAAATGATATTTTTCATAAAACCTTTATTTTAAAAGACTAAGTGGGAGAGGGGTTCCAACGGCCCCTGACTTCCATCACGATCCTCATTAGAGATCGTGGGTCCCCTCGCGTCACCTTGGGAGTGAACCCGTGTAGGATGGGGATACCACAAGGATCTATATCTAATAGAGGGATATAATTAATAACCCGGGGCATGTACTATGATTGGCCAGCCCACATTAGAGGTTGTAGTGCGAGGTATGTCCATAGAAAATGAGAGGAAACGACCATCCTCTCGATGGAGTTATCCTCTAGACCATTACCTAGAAGGGAAATTAATTTGTGGTGGTTAATACACTTAGCTTAGGGAACTGCTAATCTTCCTAAGAAGCAATGTTAGTTTTCCTAAAAGCTAAAGTATTTTCAGTGTACAAATTTTATTTTGTTTTCACAAACTAAATTCTTTCTTTTATTTTTTTGATTTTCAGAAATGGTGAGAGGGTCTTTTAGTCCATTGGCCATTATTCTCAAGGAGAATAAGTTAATGGGTCCAAACTATGTGGACTGGAAGAGGAACCTGGACATAATACTTACAGTCGAAGAGTATAAGTATGTCCTTTACGAGACCTGCCCTGTTATCGGGGAAGGTTCCACCGCCGAAGAGTGAGAGGCTGAGAAGGCGTGGAAGAAGGCTGACGAAACGGCACGTTGCTATATGTTAGCCTCCATGTCTAATGTGCTCCAGTCAAAACATGAGCACATGGCTTTTGCATATGACATCAGTCAATCATTGGCTACTATGTTCGCAGACAAGAGCCGGCCCGCAAGGCAGGAGGCTCTTCGAACTATAATAAACACTAAGATGGCTGAGGGAGCATCAGTCCGAGAGCATATGCTCAAGATGATTGCTGCTTTCGAGGAGGCAGAAATCTTAGGGGCTGTCATTGACCCCGAGAGCCAAGTAGATATGGTTCTCGAATCTCTACCGGGTTCCTTCACTCAGTTTAAGTTGAACTACAACATGAATAAATTAAACATGAGTTTGACTGAATTGATGAAGGAGTTCCAGATGGTGGAGAAGGTCATGAAGTCGCAATCAAATGCCATGATTACTAAGTCTTCTTCCTCAAGAACTGGGCCTAAACCCAGAAAGTTCAAGAGAAAGAAGGGGAATGCAGTAGCCCAGCCCAAGACCCAGTCCAAGGACAAACCAAATGGCAAGTGCTTCAAATGTGGGAAGAAGGGACACTGGAAAAGGAGTGTCCAGATCTTCAAGCCAAGAAAAACCCCATAGGTAATGTTTTTTATCTAGAGTCTATATCAATGGTAGGATCAACTTTCACTTGGATTGTTAATTCAGGAGCCACTGATCATATCTGTAACTCCTTATAGGGGTTTAAAAAGATTAGAAGACTTAAGAAGGGCGAACATGGGCTACGCGTAGGTAAGAGAGCACAAGTCTGGGCCCTTGTAGTGGGAGAGCTGGATCTTATTTTTTATTGTAATAAGATAGTGGTTTTAAAAGATATTTTATATGTTCCTGGTTTTCACCAGAATTTGATTTCAGTTGCAAAACTAATAAATCAAGGATATTCTGTATCTTTTCATTCTGGTATTTCTATCAGTAGAGATAGAGAAATTTTATGTACTGGGCACATGTATGGGAATCTGTTCTTTTTAAACCCTATTAACAACCAATCAAATAATACTCAGTCTGAACCTTTAACTAAAAAGAGAAAGATCAATGTCAATGATTCATACCTTTGGAATCTAATGTTGGGTCATATTAACTTAACCAGGATTCAGAGGCTAATCCATTATGGGCCTTTAAGCTCATTGAGATTGGAAAGTTGGCCTCAGTGTGAATCCTGCCTGATGGGAGAAATGACCAAAAGGTCTTTTACACCAAAGGCGGATAGAGCTAAGGAAGTATTGAGTCTTGTTCACACTGATGTGTGTAGTCCATTGTCTACACCAGCTAGAGGATGTTTTGAGTACTTCATCACTTTCATGAATGATTGTATAAGGTATGGTTACATTTACCTGATGAGACGCAAGTTTGACTTTTTTGACAAGTTCAAGGAGTTTAAGGCTGAAGTGGAGCGTCAGACAGGTAAATTAATCAAAACCTTACAATCGGATCGTGGTGGAGAGTACCTTCTAGGTGAATTCAAGGACTATATGGTACATTATGGGATAGTATTCCAGCTCTCTGCGCCAAGAACACCCCAGCAGAATGGAGTAGCTGAGAGAAAGAATAGGACATTGATGGAAATGGTTCGAAGCATGATGTCTCATGCTACTCTTCCAGTATCCTTTTGGGGATATGCCCAGGAGACAGCGGCATATATTCTGAACTTGGTACCTTCCAAGTCAGTACCTAGGACTCTCTATGAGATGTGGATTAGGCGTAAGCCAAGTCTGAATCATCTCGGGATTTAGGGTTGTCCAGCTTATGTACTGGTCAAGGGAGACAAGTTGGTACCAAGATCAGAATTATGCTATTGTGTTGGGTATCCAAAAGGGACAAAAGGAGGTTACTTTTATCATCCTAAGAAGCAGAAGGTACTAGTCAGTTCCAATGCTAGATACTTGGAAGATGATCAAAGTACTTCCACTAAAGGTTCAACAAGGTTGGAACTTGAGAAGAAGTTATCTACGGAATCAACTTCTTCTGACCCGATTGTGGAACAAGAAGAGGCACAGCCTCAAGAGCTTGTACAAATGGAGTCTCGTCGTAGTGGGAAAATGTCTAGGGTTCCGAATAGATGGACTGGAGAAATCTTTGAGCTGGTCTCCGGCCATCAGGAACAAGACCCCACTAGATATGAGGAGGCTATTGCTGATGCTGATGCAAATCTATAGCATGAAGCAATGAAAGCCGAGATTGAGTCTATGTACTTCAATCAGGTTTGGGATCTTGTAGCTTCACCTGAAGGGATAAAACCCATTGGGTGTAAGTAAGTGTATAAGAGAAAGAGGGGAGCAAATAGGAAGATGGAAACCTTCAAAGTTAGGCTTGTGGCGAAAGGGTATACTCAGAAAGAGGGAATCGACTATGAGGAAACCTTTTTTCCGGTAGCCATGCTTAAATCCATCCGCATCCTCCTTGCCATCACATGTCACTATGACTACGAGATATGGCAAATGGATGTCAAGACAGCATTCTTAAATGGCCATCTTAGCGAAGACATCTATATGTCCCAACCGGAAAGCTTCATTGCTGAAGGTCAGGAACATATGGTTTGCAAGCTTAAGAAGTCCATTTATGGACTTAAGCAGGCATCGAGAGTATGGAATATTTATTTTGATGAGACTGTAAAGTCTTATGGTTTTATTCAAAACGAAGATGAACCATATGTGTACAGAAAACTTGAAGGCATTAATGTAGTTTTTCTTGTCTTGTATGTGGATGACATTCTACTCAATGGAAATGATGTAGGGACATTGTCGTCTACAAAGGTTTGGCTGTCTAGTCAATTCAGTATGAAGGACTTGAGAGAAGCCAACTACATTCTCGAGATTAGGCTTCTTAGAAATAGGAAGCAGAGAATGTTAGGATTATCCCAAGTAACATACATTGACAAGATGCTGGCCAAGTACAGTATGGACTCATGCAAGGGAGCTCTAATCCCTTGCAGACATGGGTTGTCATTTTCTTCGAGGGACTGTCCTAAGTCTCAAGAAGAAAAGGACAGAATGAGTAGAATTCCCTACGCTTCGGCTGTAGGAAGTCTCATGTACGCCATGCTGTGTACTAGGCTAGATATCTGCTTTGCCGTGAGCTTAGTTAGCAAGTATCAGTCAAACCCTGGAAAGGTTCATTGGCAAGCTGTAAAGCATATTCTCAAATACCTCAAGGGAACGAGAGACTATATGCTGGTTTACAGGGCTGATGATTTGGTTCCTATAGGATATACAGACTCAGGCTTCCAAGCGGATAAGGATGAGAGGAAATCCACTAGTGGATATATCTTCACCTTGTTTGGAGGAGCAATTTCATGGAGGAGTATCAAGCAATCTTGTATTGCTGACTCAACCATGGAAGTTGAGTATGTGGCAGCTTCGGAGGCATCCAAGAAAGCAGTCTAGCTCCGGAAGTTCCTTTCAGAATTTGGAGTCGTACCACATATGGACAGACCGATTGTGATGTATTACGACAACATTGGAGCAGTATTGCAATCTAAGGAACCTCAGAACTACAAGAAGGGGAAACACATCGAGAGGAAGTACCACCTGATCCAGGATTTCATCCAGAGACGGGAAGTCATGGTGGAACATATTGCCTCAGAAAATAATCTAGTAGATCCATTCACCAAGCCTTTGGCTGAAAGAGTCTTCAAGAGACACTTAGACGCCATAGGGGTGGGCACCTATGGACTTACCTAGTCTTAGAATGCAAGTGGGAGATTGTTGGATTGTATGCCCTCTTAGACTAGGTTTCTGATGTAAAATTGAATATTATTAATGAAAGAATTTATTTTCATAAATTGTTTGTGAATTTATTTTTTGTTTGTGCACAATTTCGTTTGGATCCTAAACGTTTGGGTTATTTAACACATAAACATTTGTTCTTAACCTATTGATGAGAATGGGAATCTCATCATATTTAAGTTATTATGTTATGAATTCTAAATGGGGAATGACTTACCTTTAGCCAGTGAGTAGTCTACTCACTTCATGACATAAGCATATTTCGAATACGTTGGATAGGACCTGTAGTAGTGGTTTCTAAAAGTACTATACGATAGAAACCTAGACTACTACCGCTACAACATTGACTAATGCTCTACGATTTGAGTATGAGTTAGTGGTCTGACGAAGCTAAAAGCATATGCTTTGATATGCTATAGTTGAGGTTCTATGGTAGAACTAATATACTTGTGTTTTGGGTATATGTGACTAGTTAGTTAAGACAGACTTGTACAAGATAGTTTCTACACTATATCGCCCCTTGTGGTTGTCCGAATGGTCTAAAATGTCCAGGGCCTTGGGAAACATGACTCGAATGTTTGCTTTAGGGTAGCTCCATTGGAAAGCAAAAATACTCCAGGAAGTCGTGGATCATTGGACTAGAAGCCTAAAGATGGTAGATGTCATTTAGAGGGGTGTTAGTACACTTCTTCCTCTCTAAATGTACGGCGATGTGTAGAGGGGTATTTTAGTCATTTCACCTATAAGTTAGAGACTTTGCTAATACGACATTGTCTTTGGGGTCCATATTTAAAATGCAAAATACAGCTATTGATATAACAGGGATATTTTGGTCATTTTAGCAGCCAAGGCGATGTGTCTTTTTGGTCCTCGGAATAGCCCGTAAGTCCTAATTAATTTTGGGTTAAGGAATTGGTCTCAATTCAAGAGGATTTTATTTTATTTTATTCGGAATGTCTAATTTATTATTATATTGGAATAAAATAAATAAATAAAATAAAATAAAAAATAGGAGTTGAGAGAAATTAATTATCTGGTTTAATTGGTTAATTAATTATTCAGGGCCTAGGTTCAGTTTGAATAATTAGGAAATTAACCTGGGCTTAAACTAAGGGGAAATAATTAATGCTTAATTATTTATTGGGTTATTTATATAAATCCAAGAAATAAATAATTAAAGATTAATTATTTTGGTTCATTTGGGCTCATTAATTATTTATTGGGTTATTTATATAAGCTTAGGAAATAAATAATTAATGTTTATTATTTTGGGCTTTTTGGGTCCAAGAAAAATAATAAATATTATTTCGATTCGACCCAATAGCTTGGACCGTAGGGTTTTTTTCAGATACGATTCAGATGAATTTAGGGTTAAACCAAACTTATTCTCTGGATAATATCTAGGTGTTTGAAATATGATATCCCGGGGGATATGTTTCTCAGATAATTGGAGACTTAGTTTTAGCTAACAAAAAACAAGACTATGATAGAGAAAACCCTAATATTTTTCCCTAGCTTTTCTTTCTAGCTCACGAAGTACTCCCTGAGGTCTCACTATTCACGCAGCTCTCTCTCTCGTGAGTTTTGTTCTATCCTCTTGTTCTTGTTTCTTTGCTAACCAATAGCAAGAGAACAAGGAGATTAGAGACCACTCTTCTTCACTCTTGTGTTCACCAACAAGAAGTTGGGCAGTGGCATATTCTGAGAGCTGAAAAGCTTGGCGTTCATGCAAATAAGGCGAAGTAGAAGGTTAGCAGGTTTTCAACCGGAAACTTCTTTAAGTGGGCAAGGCGAAGCTATTCCTGTCGTTCAATCCACTCTTACTCAACCTAGAAGGTTTAAAGCACGCAAAGGTATGATCGTAACGCTTTCGTGCAGCCATTAAGGCCTGTGTTTTTTTTTTTCTCTGTTTTTTTTCTCCCGTGAGCATGCTCCCCTGTTTTTCTTCCCTTCAAACCTAACCCCGCCTGGGGTAAACATAAGCCATAATTAAACTCAAGCTAAAATTTGCTTTCACAAATAATCCTAGTTCAACTTACCACAATCATGACCCTAGTGTCCTAAGCTTTAAGGCTAGATAATAAATAAAAGGGTTTACGAAATAAATCTAGCTTGATATTAAAATAACTAGGGTTTGTGAAATAGTTACTAATAAGTTGTAGGTTTAAATCTTGTTATAAATAAATTAGGGTTTATTTGATGAAAGGTCCTAAGTCCTAAATGATATTATTTAAGACAATAAACTATTAATAATTAATTGTTAGAAAATAATTGGTAAATAAAATTAGTTGTAAGTATATTGTAATACATTTGATTAAAAGATAATAAATAAAATTTATTATTATTTATGAACATAAGACTTACAAAATTAATATTTTTCCTATTATGATTATTTATATAAAAGGCTTTATTTGATATTATTATTATATAATATCTATATATTTTATTTCTTTAACAAAAGCTATCATTTATTTGACTAAAATATCATTATTTTATATAATAGTCCAAATCCACATTTTCCTAGGGTTTTCAAAATCACTAGAAGGACTAGTATTAATTATTTTATTGATGAAATAAAATTGGCTAACTTAATTAGCTTAAGGAAAACAAGGTCATGATCATAATTCCTATTGCTAACCATAATCATGAACATACACTCTACACTAATCAACAAAATATCCAAAACACTCTACCTTGAAGATGTTTTAAGAGAATCCTCATGCTTGGAAGGCTTGATCCGTCTAAGGAGGAAGAAGAGAAATGGACATGGTTGGAGTAACTATTCGGTCGAGAGAGAGAGAGAGAGCGAGAGAGGAAGTTTATTAGTATATATTCATTAAGATCGAAGATGGGAGAAGATGGAGTTAATTGTTCATGCTTACCTTGAAGGTGTTCTTGAACCCTCAAGAAATTTTTGGTTTTTTATCCAAAAGTGGAACTTTGATTTCAGCGTTCGATGTTAAAAATTGCAGAAATGGATTCAAGAGGATGAGTAGGTGTGATTTGGAGTTTTTGGAGAAGATTGGAGAGGTTTTGAGTGGTCTTAGGCTTGAGAATGGTGGTAGGTGTTCTTGAGGTTTGGAAAGAATGGAAAGAATGGAGAAAGGCTGGCCGAAATTCTACTTGGAAAGAGTGGCCGACTGGTTTGGAGAATTTTGGTAATTGGATTTTCAGATTTGAGAAAAAAAGGAAAACTGGTTGTTTAAAATTCAAAAGGAATACTTTAGAGAATAAATTATGATAGCAAATATGGTAAGAAGATCTTGGTTGATGGAGGTCTTTTGGAAGCTTCAATGGCCGGCTATTTGGCTGGAATTTTTGCTGAGATGAATGATGTTTGAATGAGCTTTAGGGTGGCTGAAATATGGAGTGTGATGGGGAGGGAATTTTCTAGATAGTTGAGGCTTAATCCATGGAAGTTTGTTGGAATATTTTGCTGAAATTTTGGACTCCAATTAATAGCTTGACTGTAGTGATTGATGGAGAGATTTTAGGAGTACCCATGGAGCTCCTTTCATGCAGAACAATGGTGAGGATGATGAAGTTTAGCCCATGGCTGATCAAGGTGGGCTTTACAGAAAAATGGGATGAGTTTCGGATAAGGGTGAAGAAGAAACAAAGCTGGAAATTCTGATTGGTCCTTCGCAAGGCTTACTGGAAATTCTGTGTAGATTTTTCTGCCATGTCTCATCCGATTTGCTACAGGTTTGAAGGGATATTGGAAGGTCCTTTAAGGCTTATTTCAAACCTTCTTTATGGAGAAAAGATAAGGTTGAATTGCTGGTTGAAAAGATGGAAGAAACAGCTTGGTTCTTGGCTCACCAAGCTGCGAAAACTGCCTAAGAATTTTCCTAGTTTGCACAACTCTTGAGCAGTCCGGTTTTGGTTGAAGTTTTCAGTCTTCAAGCAGAGTGAATTGGTCATTGTTCTGGCAGTATTTGAGAGGGAAAGATGGCTGAAGATTTTGACAATCGAACTGATCAAGAAGCTAGAAAAATTTTCAGATTACTACATGAAGAAGATGAACACACATAGGTTGGAGTTTGAAGATTCAACCATGGAGATTAATTCTCTTGGGAACCTTCCATAACTCTTTCCCAATTTCGGTCAACAAGATATCCTCACATAGACATTTTTGAAACCTTAATATCATAGAACCTTGCTAGAATTTTCTGAAAATAAAATTGGCATAGATAAATTGAACAACCTAATTGATTAAGAATTTGGGAAAGCTAGAGATAAAAAAGGATATGAATCCCTTATAAATTTTTGTAGGTCACAAGAGTAGGATTAGAACATTCCTTTCATGTCTCCCCTAGGACAACACTCTCCTACTCCTCCCTAAGGCATGCAAGGGCCGAAATATAGCCTACCTAACAAAAATAAAATTTAATCATGCTAAAACTCAAATGATGAAATTTGAACTCAAGACCTCAAGAATTAATTTCAAAGCTCTAACCACTACTCTCTAATAACTCTTGTTCTTATTTTCTCTCCTAAATATTTTTCTTATTTAATCCTCAAGCTATCTCCCTATTTCCACCTCAAGCAAAATTACTATTGTGCCCTTCTTACTCAATAAGCACAATTAAGCTATCTAGACTACAAATCGCAAATCCAAAGCACATAAAATCATACAAAAATATATTTATGCATGCAAGAAAATATTATATGCATCCCGACCCCCTTACTCCAAGGTTGGTTTTAGTTGGGGTTTCACATACTATATGATAAAAACTTAGACTACTATTCCTATAACATGGACTTGTACTCTACAGCTTGAGTACAAGTTGGTGGTCTGACGAAACTGGAAGCGTATGCTTTGATATACAATAGTTGAGATTCTTTAGAAGGACCAATATACTTGTATGTCAGATATACATAACTAGTTAGTCAAGATGGACTTGTATAAGATAATGTCTATACTATATCGCCCTCTATGGTTATCTGAATTATCTAATTTTCTAGGGCCCTGAGAAATATAACTTGGATATTTTCAGGGTAGCTTCCTTGGAAAGCGAAAATATTTCAAGAAGTCGTAGATCATTGGACTAGAAGCCTAAGGATGGTAGATGTCTTTTAGAGAGGTATTAGTACACTTTTTGCTCTCTAAATACACGGCGGTGTGTAGAGGGGTATTTTAGTTATTTCACTTGTAGGTCGAAGACATAGCTAAGCAGCATTGTCATTGGGGTCAATATTTCTTTATGCTTCTATTAAAAAATATTTAAAATGCAAAATATAACTATTTATATAGCAAGGCTATTTTAATCATTTTAGTAGCTAAGGCGATGTATCTTTTTTGTCCTCGAAATAGCCCGTAAGTCCTAATTAATTTTAAGTCGAGGAAATGATCTCAATAAAAAAAGAATTTTATTTTATTTAGGAAGTCCAATTTATTTTTGGACTAGAATAAAATAAAGGAATAAGAAAAATTAAATTTATTATCTAGTTTAATTAGTTAATTAATTATTTAGGGCCTAAGCCCAAATTGAATAATTAAAAATTTAACTTGGGCCTAAACTAGTTAATAAAAGGCTTAAATAATTATTTTAGTTCATTTAGACTCATTAATTATTTGTTTGATAATTTTAATATGCTCAAAAAATAAATAATTAATGGTTATTATTTTGGGCTTATTGGGTCCAAGGGAAATAATAAATTATTTTTGGCCCATTAGCCTGGACTAAAGAGTTTTTTAATTCATGAAATAGAAGAGTTTAGGCCAAGGCAAATCTATTCTGTTGATAGCCTCTGGTTGTTTTGAAAAATTAAAACACCGGGGTTTTAGTTATCAGGATTAAGGTGAAGTCGTAGGTTTTGGTTGAGAGACACACGAAAGGAAAAAAAAACCCTGAGAAGCTTATTAATTTTCTTCTCTCTTCTTTCTCATTTGGTTCTTTGTGACTTCTTGATTTTGCTAATCAATAGCAAAGGATCAAGAAGAGTCTTTCCTCGCCTAGTTGTTTCACCAACATAAATTGGGCGGTGGAATATTCTGAGAAGTAAAGGGCTTCGCATTCATGCCTCGGAGGAGTAGGCAGATTGCTAATTTTCAATCAAAAATTTTAATGCGTGAAGAAGACGTGACTATCATTCCATCATCTTCTTCTCGGCCTAACAAAACAACGACATGAAGAGGTATTATTTTTTTGCCTTCTGCTGCGCCGTGTCATGGTGTTTTTTTTGGCTTTGTTTCTTGCATGCATGACTTCTATTTGTTTCAAAGCATCAGTCTAAAGCCCAACCTCAGAAAGGCTAAGGCTTAATGATAGAGTGTAATTCTGTGGATGGTACATGCAAGAGAGGACCATGCTTTTGACAAGCCTCACAACTGGCTACATAAGTGGTGCAATCTAGATTGATTTTGAGGTGATGTTTGCGCATTCGGAGGAATTCCTGTTCCAAATTCACCAGATGTTGCGGAAAGGCAGGAGACTTTACAACCAGGTCATTAATGTATACCTCCATCATGCTACTGATAAGATCATGAAAATGAGATTCATGGCACATTTGAAAGTGGCACCAGCATTCTTCACACCAATTCGTTATGTATGGATGATGGGATTCCATTGATATAGGGCTAATTCCAATAGACTTATTGGAGGGTCCCATTGGCGTGCATCCAGTAGGAATTGAACCTAGAATTCGCCAATTATGAGTTGGGCACTTTAACTATTCAGCTATAAGCCACTAGCGACTATGAATCTACTGTATGTACTTATGTATATATTAGATATACTTAATATATATAAATATAATATATATATATTAAATATATAAATATATAATAAAGCCGAAAGGCATGACCAACCATTCGAACAAACCAATGGAGCCTGGACATCGGAAAGCCATTTTATGCGTATCTTCTTCAAATATGAAGATCTAATTGTACCCGGAGTACCCGTCCATGAAGTTTAAACATCGATTCCCTATGGCAGAATCAACTAACATATCTGCCATGGCATGGCATACTCATCTTTTGGTGTAGCTAGATTTATATTCTTGAAATCAACATAAATCCTTAGTAGACCGTTCTTTTTTATAACTAGAACGATATTGGACACCCAATCTGCATAACGACATGTGCATATGAATACATAATAGAGTAACCTCTCAATTTTCTCCTTGATTCCAGGTAATAGTACGGGATTGAAGTGCTAAGTTGGTTGTTTGTGAGCCTTGAAATGATCCTTTATTGGCAAGCAATGTTTGACGATACTCCATTACTGTTCTATATTCCCCAAGTCCTCTTATGTTCATTTCTGTTAGTGGGTCCTGGGCATTGAAACCAGGTGCTCACCGATCATCTAGATCTTCTGCCCTCAAACCATTTCCCTTCAACTCTTTAGTCACAATCAGATTGTGGGCCATGGTAAGTTTGGCGTACTGGCTTGGATCGAAAGTTGGATGGTAAAACAAAGGCCCGTTCATATGCACCTCTGCTAAAAATGGATTAGGATCGGCTAGAATCTGCTCTACCCATTCACAATCCCATGTCAACATCATTTGATAAAGTGTTGAGGTGACACAATGATTTGCATGGATACAATCTCTCCATAGCAAGACAGAATAAGAAGGTTTTGTATCAATTATAAAGAAAATTGTCTTACTAATTTTGGATCCGACTGTAACTTCTAGAGTAATGACCCATTCCACATTAGCTGTATCTTCGATAAAGTTGAGCATTTAAATGTCAGTAAGGGACAAGTCAGACTTGTTTTTTTCCCAGATATTTCAATGTTGCTAGAGGCATTACATTTGACACAACCTTGCCATCAATAAAAACCCGCGAGAAAGGCTTCCCATTAATATGTGCCTTGATGTATAATGGCCTGAGGTGATTAGTGCTTTCTACCTTTGGGATTGGAAAGCACATTCCTTCTAATAGGATTTTGAACTCAATTAGCTCAACGGTAGCTTCCTCCGTGGCATAGAAATCCTCATCCACCACTCCTTGCTAGGTGGTCGTTCGGAACTTTGATGGAAGGATGCTAAGCATGTTTTGGCTGCTATCGGGGTGCATCTGTTCAGCCACCTAAGCATCCAAAAGCTGCCTTTGCTAGGCCTGCTTTATTTTTTCTCAATGCTTTTGAGTCCTTGAATAATGAGAACATCGACTTGGAAAAAAAGGTTTCTCATGAGGTACCTACACTGTGAACTTCTCATCTTAGCCAAAAAAATTAGCTACAAGAGATGGGATAGAGGGTCGTGTAAAAACCGATGGTTGACCATCCAACTTTTGGAACTTTTCTCTCTTATGCTCCGATAAACTAAGTTGTTCCTTCTCTTCTAGTTTTTTTTTGGGAGGGCCTATTGGTTTCTTCATACCCTCCTCCTAATCCAATGTAGCATGTGTGTACCTGCCATTGGGAAAGAATCTATGTTCACTAAGGTTTCTTCTCGTCTATGGGCAAACCTTAGCCTTCCGTCTTGTATGGCCTTCTGAATCTTGTTTTTGAAAATAACACAACTACTTGTATTATGTGAGAATGAATTGTGCCACTTACAATACTTCTTCCCCTTCAATTCCTCTGGGCTTGGAATTTTGTGTCGGAAAGGTAAACAGATTTGTTTATCCATGACTACCTAATCAAAAATCTGCTCAGCCTTTAACACATTAAATGTGTAGGTTGACGGACCCACCGAAAAAACCTCTTCTTTTCCTTTTCCAGGCTTTAGAAAGGGATAAGTATAGGAAGAACCTTTCACCAACTCTATTACCATTACCTCCATCAATTGTTCTTCTTTTTCTTCAACAGTATCATCAACTACTGCTATTATCGTTTGCCTATGAAACTACTTTACAGAACGCCTCTTCTCTTTTTCCTTGGCCATTTTTTCTATTCTGACAGCTTGGAAGAGTAAGCAGGAAAGATCGAAAAAGTCCTGAAGAATGAGACGTTCTTTGAGCTGCGGGTGCATCCTACTAATGGCAATCCTTGCACATTCCATTTTTGGAAATTATGTGGTACAATTGGCTTTAATTTGATGGAAGCACTCAATAAATTTTACTACACTTTTGGTTGGTTTTTTCTTCACTGTTAGAAGATCTACCACAAAAACCTTTGGTGCTAGTTTGAAAAACCATTGATGGAAGACTTGTTCTATGTTTGCCAAAGAGTATATAGAGCTGGAGGCCAAATTTGCATACTATGTAAATGTCGCTCTTGTTAAAGACAAAGAAAACAACTATAGCTTATGCCAATTGCTATTCCCAAGCTCTCCATATTGGGCTGTAAATCTCCCAATATGTTCTATAGTTGATTATTGTCATCTCCAGAGAACTTGGTGAACTCAGGCAACTTAAACCCCTGAGGGAGCACCGCCATAGTATCCACCCATTTAGGGTATGGCTTCTGATAAATTGGTCATCCCTAGCCTGCCGTCATAATGCTTTTGTGGTCGTGCTGACATCGGCTAATTGAGTTGACTATTGAGGTTGCATTAATGGATTTAGCATAATTAGCCGATGACCTTGGCTTGGAAACAGAGCCATTTCAATGTACCCTACTTCTTGCGATGGATAAGCTACCGTCGTTGTAGGATACACGGGGGGAAAAGTCATGGGATAACTTTGTTGCCCCCTAAAGGGAGGAAGAACACTCCTATTGAACGTTGTTGTCGAATTGAATGGTGGTTAGATCCCAGTTATTTGGTAGGTGGCCCTTCCTAGAAAAGGTTCTGTTGGAAAAATATTCTGAATAGTTATTCCCGGAACGCCATAGTGCCCCCCAGACGCTAGGAACGATGGCTCTCTGCACAACAATTGAACCGACCCATAAGATGGTTCACTATCCATAGTAGGAGTAGGATATCCAACTGTCTGGGATACCCCATGAGCATTCTATCTTTGTACAAAATGGTAGAGCTCATTCTAGAGTAAAAGTCGGAATATTATGGCAAACTAGGGAATAAGACCTTACATAAGTTCACTTGTATACTGCTCCATAGCATGCCGTATAGTAGTTAAAGAAGTGGGTGTCAACTGGGACGGTAAAGAGGACTGACACCCTTGCTTGGGGGGAAGAACCTGAGTATTACCTGAAGTACTGGTTGCTAGGTCAAAAACCCCACGAAGAGTATGAACTAGAGGTGACACATATAAGTCCGCTGTAGGGAGCTGTTGTGAATTGCTTGACATCGGGCGACCTAAATGTAACTGCATGCAATAATGACCTTTGGTCCCACTGGGCGTGCCAATCTATATTGCTATACAAAAGGGAAGTTGATAAAATCAGAGATCGGCTACTTTTCTAATGAACATAAACAATCCAATGGGGGAAGTAATGTGGGAGTTGGATTTTTTAAAGGTGTGGACTCCTAGACTTACTATAGAAAGGGTCTAAAAAGGAAAATAAATTGCACACATAGTAAATAAATTTGAAAAGGGACGTGTATTGAATGACTGTAAAGAAGACAAACTCACGAATAATTAGATTTCAAACAAAAAGGAAATAAAATTAGAAATAATAAGATTCCTAAACTAAACAAAGCGGTAAAGAAAGCACGTAAATATTGGAAGGAAAATTAGACTTTTGAGTGGTGTTGTTGGATCATCCTTAAGTTGAAATGCTCTTCCTGTTTTATACCTGCCATCCTGGTAAAATCCACTATCCGATCGTGGAGCAAACTTTGGTTAGTGGTTAAGCCTTAGTGGTCATGGATCATGGTCAGTTGTTTATGTCAAGACGTAGGGAAACATGTCTAACGACCCAACGGCTTCTTAGTTCTGATGTTGACTAGGGACATCGGCTACAAAATAATTAACGTCTTCGTTGGCTCAAAGAAACTTTCCTATTGGCATTGGTTCCATATTACCGTTGTATCAGCTTTACAAAAACTGACGTCAACAACTATAAAAAAGAATTAGGGAAGTATTATGAGCAATTTGGAATTAAATTGGAAAAAAAAAATTGTAGTGCTATCATCCAATGCTAAAAGAAAATCCAGAATATATAAGTCCACAACAACAAAATCGTATGGTAAATCTAACTCTTATGATAAATCTAGACTAAGCAACTTTAGTAGAAAAAGAAAAAAAACAAATCCTTCTCCATAGCCAAATCTTCTCAAGGGTCAAATTTAGGAATAAAGTTTTACAATTTTGGAAAAGTTGGGTATACCTTTTAGAATTATAAGATTAATAAAAGAATATATGCTTTAGAAATAGATTTTATGATTAAAGAACAATTTTTATAAATATTAGAAGAAATGTCTGAAGGAGAAAATACTAATAGGGACAACTTTGAAAATAAGGAAAATTATAAAATATGAGAAAAAAGCTTTGATTATGAGTTAGGAACCGATGGTGTGGATGATTAGGACTTTGCAACCAAATCAATGTAATATCTACAAAAGGCTTTTTTTTTTTTTTTAATGGAATTGATAGAAAAAGTTAGATGATCAAGAAATTAATACAACCTAGTTATTAAAATTAAAGGAAATAATAGCAAGAGAAATATATGAGGTTGATATTACACTTTTTAAGTTTCAACAATTCTATATAAATTTTTAAAACTCCTCCCCATGACTATTAGATTTGTAAATAGATGTTAATCATTTCAAAAAGGAGATAAATAAGTTACAGTTTCAAATTAATCTTTTAAACATGTAGGCTAGATTGGAAAAGAATTAAAACTAACCCTCAACCTCTAATGATAAAGAGATAGATGACCAAGCAGAAGATCTCCCTTTTTATCTCTAAGATAACTTTATATATTTAATCACCCAAGTAAATTTTCAAAGATGGTATATTCCAATAGGTATTGCTATAGAAGAAGAGTTTGAAGCGGAAAATATAGCCTATTAGACATTAAAACAGACCAAAATTTGCATCCAAGAAGGACTAATGCCAACTAGGTATTATGAAAAATAATGAAAATATTATCATCACCAACTGGCTCTAAATTATGGATCCAATAAATTTTCTAAAGTAGTTACTGTGAAACCCCAACTAAAACCAACCCTAGAGTAAGGGGGTCGGGATGCATATCATATTTTCTTGCATGCATAAATATATTTTTGAATGATTTTATGTGCTTTAGGATTGTGATTTATAGTCTAGAAGGTTTAGTTGTATTTATTGAAGGGTAAAATGGTAATTTTACTTGAAGTAAAAAATAGGGAGATAGCTTAAAGATTAAATAGGAAGAGTATTTGGGAGAGAAAATAAGAACAAGAGTTGTTGTGGTTTAGTGGTTAAAGCTTTGGAATTAATCCTTAAGGTCTTTAGTTCAAATCCCATCATTTAAGATTTAGCATGAATAATTTTATTTTGTTTAAGGATTGGACTTTTTGGCCTTTGTATCCCATAAGTAGAACTAGGAGTGTTGTCCTAGGGGAGACATAAAGGGAATGTTCTAGTCCTATTCTTGTGCCTTAAAAGAATTCATAAAGGATTCATGTCCTTCTACTCTCTAGCTTACCTTAATTCTTTATCAATTAAGTTGTTCAATTTATCCAAAGCCATTTTTATTTCCAGAAAATTCAGCAAGGTTTATTAACCTTAGAATCTCGAAAATGAATCTTAGAGGATAGAGTATTGGCTGAAAATGGGGAAAGAGTTAAGGAAAGTTCCTAAGAGAATTAATCTCCATGGTTGAATCTTCAAACTTCACTCTATAAGCATTCATCTTCTTCATGGTAGCAATCTGGAAATTTTCCAGCTTCTTGGTTAGACTAGCTTTCAAAAACTTCAGCCATTTTTCTCACTCAAATACTGCCAGAAAAATAGCCAACTTGTTCAACTTGAAGACTGAAATCCTTGGCCAAAAATCGGTCTGCACAAAGCTATGCAAACCAGGAAAAAAATCCTGGACAATTTCGCAGCTTAGCAAGCAAAAAACCAAGATGTTTCTTCTAGCCTTCAAACTAGTAATTCACCTATGTCTTCCCTCCATAAAGAAGGCTGGAAACCAGCCTTAAAGAACTCTCCAATACCTCTTCAAACTCATGCAAGTTGGCTGGAACATTGCAGAAAAAACTGCACAAAAATTCTAGCAAACTATTTGAATGAACAACCAGAAATTCCAGCCTTACTCCCTCTTCAAACCTTGTCTGAAACTCACTTCAATTTTCTGTGAAACCAACCTTAGTCAGCCATAAACTTAACTTCATCACCTCCTCTATTGATCTGCATGAAATAAACACCATAGCCACTCCTTAAATTCCTCCATCAATTACTCCAATCAAGTTTCCAATTAGAATTCAAAATTTTAGCAAATTGTTCCATCAAAACTTCCATGAATTAAGCTTCAAATAACCAGAAATTCTCCCACCCTTACAATCAAAATTTCAGCCACCCTATAGCTTCTTCAAACCTCATTCATCTCAGCAAAACCCCAGCAAAATCTAATCAGCCATAGTAGCTCCAAAGAACCTCCATCAATCAAACCACTCTACCATATCTTCTACCTTAATTCACTCCATAAATTACTCCTTTTGAAATTCAAATGATCAGATTTCCCTCTTCTCCTTAATCTGAAAATTCAATCATAAGAATTCCCTAACCATTCGGCCAACATCTTTCAGCAAAATTCGTCCAACTTTCTCTCCATTCTTTCCATTTCTCCAAGAACACCAAGAACACACACCACCATCCTCTAAGCCTAAGACCACTCCAAACCTCTCCAATCCCTTCCAAAAACTCCAGATCATGTCTACTCACCATTTAGAGTCCATTTCTATATTTTATAACATCAAACATTGAAAACAAAATTCTACTATCGGATAAAAAACTAGAATTTTTCTTGAAGATTCAAGAACTCTCTCAAGGTAGCCAAGAACGATTTTGATCATCTTCTTTCCTTTAATTTTTAAACATAATACACTAATGTTCTCTCTCTCTCTCTCTCTCTCTCTCAACCGAAATGGTTGTTTCAACCATGACCATTTCTCTTCTTCTTCCTTGGACGATTCAAGCATCCTACACATGTGGACCTCCTTGGATCTTCAACAAGATTGTCATCAACCAAGTATTTCTCTTTAACCCTCTATTCAATTCTAAAAATCATGTCTCTTAGATGTTATTAGAAAAGGATAGAATATGATTGGAGATTGAGTATGTGTTTGTATGAAGGAGTTGAGATTGGAGCATGAGGATGTTTTGTCATGATTGAGTGTTATGATATTTTGTGGTTTGTTACATGCTCTTCATGTCGTGAGTAAGTATGGATGATTAAGCATGATAGATATTATGTCACCTTTGGTGAATAGGGTTTTATATTCTTGTATTCTTATTGAAGCCATGTATATGGTTATGTTTAGTAGAGATTTAGTCATATGCTAATAAGTATGGATTTAAGCCTTTATTCATGAATGAAATGGTTTGATGATTGATGTTGGATTTTATGTTCATGATTATTGTTAGCAATAGGAGAATTATAATCATGACCTTGTTGATCCTAAGATATTTTAATTAACCAATTTTATTACGTTAATTAAAATTAAGATTATATTTTCCCTCAATAATTTCGAAAACCCTAAGAAGCCTTGGAGTTGGAATATTAAATAAAATAGTGAAATTTTAGCCAAATAAATGATATCTTCTGTTAAAAATAATATATATAAATATTTATATATAATAATAATATTAAATAAGACATTTTATATAAATAATAATAGGTAAAATATTGATCTAGTAGGTCATATATTCATAAATACTATTGAAATCTATTTATTATCTTTTGATCAAGATTTATTAAAATTTACTTATTATTAATTTCATTTATTAGTTATTTTCTAACTATTAATTATCAATTAAGAGATTAGTAATAATTTATTATTTATTTTAATAACATCATCTAGGATTTAGGATCCTTCATCAAATAAACTCTAGTTTATTAATAACAAAGATTTATATTTGAACCTATAACCTCTTAGTAATTATTTTACAACCCCTAGTTATTTTATTATCAAGCTAAACTTTTTTTTTTTTTTTTTTATAAAACCTTTATCATCTAGCCTTTAAGCTTAGGACATTAGGGTCATGATCGTAATAAGTTGAACTAGGATTATTTATGGAAACGAATTTGGCTTGAGTTTAATTATGACTTGTGTTTACCCCAGGCGGGGTTAGGTCAGCTTTGGAAGATCTTTGATTTAGCTCGAGCAAAGGATCAAGTAAGCTCCTGCATAAAACTTATTTGATGACAAAAGGTTACTATGGCAAGCAAGCCAAAGGCAGAGTGTATGGACACTTATTTTATAAAGGCAATTGAGGACTGGTTCTTTTCTTGTTTCAGTCAAGTAAATTATTTGAAAATTCACAAGCAGTTTTGCTCAAACACCAAACTCTTTCTAAAACCAACTTTGACACGAACTTTAGAAACCCTTAATTGCTATTTCCAAATAAAGCAATGTTTTATCAGTTTTCTCCCAAGTGGGACAATCAACATTGAGTACTCAATAAGGGTAGGCTAGTAGTACTAGTTTTGAAGATCAAGAGCGAGTCTTCTGGCAGGAGGCCACCTCCAGAAGATGAACTCAACTTGGAGAAGCGACAGTACTATTTAGTCATGCCGATCCGAGCTAGTAAGTTTTAGTCATGTGGACTGTGTGTTTTCGGAGTGGATAACCGATATGTTTGGGTGTAGAAAAGGAGGAGTATCTTACCTGGTAGGCCGTACACCTACCTTTTGTCAGTCTGCACAAAGTGTGGCATTCTGACCGTTGTATGGTCATAGGGCCCAACTTGTGGTAACCCATGGTCGCCCTTTCGAGTGATTGATTTTATTGTGCACATGTATGGTTGGAAAAGCAAAACGCTGCTCATTATTTTTAACATTGTCTAATGCTTGCCAATACATTTTCTTATGAAGTTTTTACAACTTGCATACGTGAACTGTTTTACCTAAAACACTCAAAGCACGCACAGACTTACTGAAATTTTTATCTCATCACCTTTTATGCCCTGTTTCAGGTCGATCCTGCTGTGGGGATAAGTAGCTAGAATGTTGCCTGCTTGAGGACTCTTGTTGTTTATTTTATATGTTACTTTGAGAGCTGATAGTGAACAATTTATTTTGGATTTGTTCTTGAATGTTTGGATTGTAATAAATTTTAATTTTAAAGTATTGTTTTATTTTCGTTTGTGTGTCCTAATTATAAAAACTCCTTGTTCTTTGGATGGGGCGACATCCCCAGCCCTGTTGGACCTAGGTAGTGGAGTATTACAGTTACAATCAATAATGGAATACTCTTTTGAAATGTATTTATATTATTTAAAAAATTTATTATAAAATGTTATATTAGGAACTCTTTTTCTAACTCAAATTTGGGAACGGCTCCTGTTCAGTGAAAATTCTAGCATGGACCTAATTCACGTAGACCACATGTATTGAAATGTTGTACTTCATGCAATAAAAGCTGTACTGTATAACTCCTCAATACATGTGGTCCATGGGTCTACGATGCATGTAAAAATTTCCCCCTATTCAGTGTTAATAATACTAGAGATTTTCCAATCTTTCAATAATATCCAAACATGTCAACTAACACTTATATCAACAGTTGTAGTTCAACTACTATGTCCTATTTTTTTCTCTTCATAAATAGTCCGCTTAAATAAGTAACTAATCTATTAGGGATTATTCTTCAATCTCAACCACTTGAATTATTATTACATAATGTGTTTTGAGGTTATTGAAAGATTGGAATATTTCCAGTGTCATTAATATTAGAGAGGAGCCTTACCCCTCAAATTTACCATTTCTCGATAGATGAAATAGGAAGTTAACAAGAGATGTCAGGAAAGACAATAATATATATATATATATATATATATATATATATATATATTAACACTATCTAGTAAAAGAATTCATTCTTTAAAAGGTAAATCAGTATCAACATTCCAAGCAATTGCTGAACATATACAAGGAAATAATAAGTTACAAAAACTTGAAGAACTATTATAATCTATATAAGTGTGGGGCAGTGATGGGTGCTTAAAATGTGCATATTTTCTATGTTATTAGGGCTATAATTGTGATGAAATCTTGTTTAGATAACTACTCATCCCACAATTTCATCTTGTTTTATGTAGATTTGTTAATTGATGATATGGATGAGATAAGGTGAAAAGAGCGCGCAAAGAGCTAACTAGCAAGTTATGCGACGCCATCAAGCTAAGATAGGCGATGTTGCTCAGAATGCAAAGAAAACTGCAGCCAAGTTACTAAGAGGAGGCAACATCGCCCAGGTTAGGATAGGCAGTGCTACCCATCTACCCAGATTAGAAAGAAAACAATTCAAGTAGTGCCGCTTTAGCCGACTTAAGTAGGGCCATTCAATATCCCAATAAACCTTTGTTTAGCGTAATTTGATAACTTTGTCCATGGGAAACTATAAATACCCGATCTTAAACCCTAAAGCTAAGTTCTAGAAATTCCTTGGGCAACCAAGACCGTATGGAACACAAGAATACACGAAGAGAGGGAGGATCAAGAGAAGAAGATGGTTGTTCAAGAGATTCATTGAACAAAAGAAAACTTGCTTGTGTATGAGTAATATTTCTCCTTTTCTTTGTAATCTAATTTAACAATTGTGATTTGAATTTTCTTTCAATTGTAATTTGATTACTGAGCTTTGATGTGTTGAATTGATTTATTGGGATTGATTGATTACTTCAATTAAGTGGTTACTCTTCTAATGATTTCAAGAGACACGGTTAAGAGTTTGAATACCAATTTAATCAATTCAATGTTTATTATCATTAATTGAATCGAGAAATGAGATTGATTATTAGAACTTTGTAATTAAAGGGTTGATAAAATTGCTTAGAAAATGGACATTTATTGCCTCCAAGTACCTTTGGTAATTGGGTAAATTTAATGCATTCTTTGGTTAAATTAGTGGGGTAGAGATATCTATTAATCAGGCTTGAGAATAGGGATTTCATAATTTGAAAGAGAGTGAAATTCACAATTCAAAACTTGTATTAGTGCTTGGATTAGACATTAATTGATTTAAGGGTGTTCTTTACTTGATATATTTTTGAAAATTTTCTCTTTTACATGGCTTTTTGTCACGCCCCAAATCCGAGGATGACATAGTAACTTTCCAAAATGGGATGCCGAACAATGAACAATTTAACAATTCCATTTACTTCAGAACATCTACAATAGTCATTAATAGGAACTCAAAATACCTTACTCTAAAGTACAAAGTAGGATTAGTAAACAAGAATGCTTGTCCAAAAACAAAACTTAAATTCAAAACTCCAAGAAACATTTAATACATAAGCTAAACACAAATTACATCACTCCAAATCCTTTTCAAACCATTCATCCAATTCTTCATTATCTAATTGGGAGCTTGCAAAATGTTAAATAAGGGGGTAAGCTCATTGGCTCAATAAAGAAAATATGGCCTATCTGGGATTGAATATATTACAAATGTATTAGTTTTTCAAAAATTAAAACATCACAACGCTCATAAAAATAATTCTTTCCGTGAATTGGTTGCATATCAAAGAAAAAAGAATCATCAAATGCAAGTAACAAGAATGCATAGTGTAATAAGAAGAGAAAGAGGCTTATTCCAATCAAGTGAATAGTATTTTGAAGAAGGGGGGTCAAGAGCAGCGGTGCCATTTAGGAACAGAAAGGAGACGATGCCGTTTGCACCAAAAGGAATGGTGCCGCTTGAACTAATCATAGAAACAATGTCGAACATTTGAGAGCACATCGCTTGGGTCTAGGAGAGCAGGCTGCTTGAAGCAGCTTTTTCTGATGAATAGTAGGCTAATAGTGTCGCCCTTGGGGTAGCCGAAATTTGCAAAAACCTTATGTAATGGCTTTTTTTCTTCTGTAAACATCTCAAATCATTCCTCACAAAAACACCAGACGAAACCAAACCAAAACGTTCTTAAAATAGGACTTTAGAAACATACTTTATCACTCAACATAACATCTACAATAATTTCATAATCAAATCATTCATAAAGCTAAAACATGCTTGGGGTAAGGTTCTAGTTTACTGATATCAGTCCCCTAACTATTATATCCAGTTAGGAGCGTTAGAACAGAAACTAAGTATTTTATCCTCTTAATAAGGGTCACAATAATGATTAGGTATTTTATTCCCTTAGCCAAGGGTCAAAATTCAAACAAACTTTTAGAAATCCACCAAAACCCCTATAAGCAAAAAACCACTTCATGAATCAAAAACACAAAACTGAGCATAATTCATACTTCTACAATTTCATGGATTTTGCAAATTATTGACAACAAATTAAAAAACAACCATAACCATACTCAATCTAATTTATAACAAAATAACTTTTCATAAATCAACAATATTCAGCTTCACAAAAAATAGGAGGCCAAAATTGCAAGAAAGCTAAACTTTCCTTACCTAAACCTTTGCGATTAAAAAAGGCTAGGCTGCTGGATCCGCTGGCCCAAAGCCAGCCCACCGTAGTCACTGGCCCATCACTGGGCTTGTCGGCCCAGCGTTGCCTTTTGGACAATTATTGTGCCAAACCCAAGCACTTGCCATGCTAGGCCCAGTGTGGGCCTGGCACAAGTCCAATGGCCCAGCGCCAAGCCCTACCACCGGCTTATTGATTGCTGGCTGCTTCAAGATTTGTTCAAGTCATAAGATTCCTAATTGATATGGGATACAATAAGTGTAATTTTCTGATTCTAATATACATAACACAATGATAACTTCTTAATTCTAAATATATTAAGAATATTTTTTAGTCAACCTACTTTATCCTAATTTGATTAGGAATGCAAGACATCTAACAAATTTTCACATTGGCATATATTCCATCTTCAATATCTATAGCCTCTAGGATCTTTGCAGCAACATCAAACATTGCTCAAATATAAGCAATGTTTGATCTCCAACTCGAGAAGCTCGAACCCTTTTGCTTCATTATACCAAGCAAGACCTTTATTTAATTTTTATTTTTTAAACTCCCAAGTTACAACCTCATTAACTCCATTGACCCTTACAACCACCAGTCAACACATTGATATGCCCAACTACACACCCAAATTAGCACAATCCTAAATTTTTCTTGGTTCAATTTGGTCAATGAACATGCCTATTTGCTTCTGAGTCCAATATAATTCATTAACTAGTGCAAGAAAACCTCGATTTTTTCTTACATTTATAGGATTTCTCCTCACATTATCATCTACCCAAAAAATAATGAGCATTTCTTTTTTAGGTTGTGATGGTACTTCTTTCCTTGTAGATAATAATAATAATAATAAAACCTATACTTCTTTCCTTATATTGGGATATTCAAGCCTAGTGTGATTTTACAACTTCACCTCAAGAAATAAATCCGCATCTATTGAAATCCTACTGATTCAAAATAAATAAATAAATAAATAAAAATTGTGCATCTTTAAGATATATGTCACACCATTTGAAGTACATCCTACTCCAATAGCTCTGTTTTTATTATTATTATTTTTTCACTACTCCAATACTTGAAAAACTAGAAGCAAAAACCATCATAAAAGATAAAAATACTTACTTTCACGATGAAGGCAATTAATCCATTGGAGCCAATATTCAAAATCTAAAATTCACTTAAAAAGAAGTATCTATATACATGAAGATTATGAGGACATCTTCACATATATCAGTATTATCGCACAGCCACCAGAAACCCTCGAATTTCCTTTTCTAATGAGAATATGACTGTTTATGACAAGTGTAACCATTTGTCCTTTCTTATAATTGTGTAAGCTGTATCTACCTATTTCAGATCCATCATCAAATGCTTTTTATTTATAAATTGTCCAATTCATTTAGGGCGTAATACCAATGCCATAAAACATGTAGTGTATGGTTGGTCATCTAGTTAACTGTTCGCTACAAATTGTACACCATTCCGAATAATTTCAAAGCCATTGTAAACGTCAATTTTTTTCGTAGTGGAAATATTTTAAGACATAAAATTAACTAATGGTTTTTTGTTTTTTTAAAGATACAATACTAAACTGAATTTGAGGGATTATTATTATTATTATTATTATTATTATTATTATTGTTGTTGTTGTTGTACTCACAATATTAATAAAATAATATAAGTAATAAGCATAAATAATCTTGCATTAATCATATATATATACTATATTATTATACAGTGGAGAATAAATCCAGTACTTGACATGAATCCAACTCCCGACCAGTAATGATTGGGAGGACTCAACTCAGAGAGAGAGAAACTTGAACAAGCCTTCATTGGCATAATTCTAATTAGTTTGGTAAACTACAAGGCGCATATTCAAGAGACTTAAAATCAAATTCTATATATATTGAGAAACTCGAACAAGACTTCATTGGCATAATTCTAATTAGTTTAGTAAACTACAAGGCGCATATTCAAGAGAATTAAAATCAAATTCTATATAGGCTTAATTAGGTAATCAACTAATTAATAGTGCAAAGGTGGTAGTTTTTTTTTTTTTTTTTTCTTTTTGGTGTTTAGAGAAAGATGGTAGTTTAATTTATTAGAAGAACCTTTATAGGTTATAGAGATCGGGTTTAATTTGCATCTTCATCACTGATGGACACCTCCACCCACCACCGCCCCCCCAACCCAAGGAAAAAAAAAAAAAAAAAGCGTTTGTCGGTTAATATTTCATTTGCCTTACTTTTGAGTATATTCTGAAATGCATGAAAATTTTGTATGAATTCTTGCATGAAGCTCGCAGAATCTGTGGCAAAAATCAGATCCATATGCTTCAAAAGTTGTTGTATAATCTTGGTGCAATTTATATTTGCTTATTCAAATGTTTCATTACAATGCAAGTGTCATGAACAACCTCAAGCAATTTCTGTTGTGTTTGGATAGCTTATATACGGAAAAAGTGAGAATCTGTATATTTATGAAATACTAGTCATATAATTGGAAATTTTCTTTCTTGCAAAGAAATAAACTATCCTCTTGGTCTCAACTTTTTCTTTTTTTTTTTTTACACTATTCCAGTCTCAAAAATGATTGGTTGGAAATTTCCTTTTTGAGATATTCCAAAATAATATTTCACTTTTCTAAATTAATTAATCTTACAAATCCAAAATTTGAACGTTGCCCTGTAGTTAAATTTTACAAGTTTATATTTCCTCAATTTTGACATCCAAAACTTTCGCATTTTTCTTGTTTTCTTAAAAAGTTTCAAAGCTTATCCACTGGATTTTTTCTAAATACGGACCCCAAGAAGTTTGAAAATTGAACCCTCTAACAAATGGGTTTAGCAAGATGACCAACCATACACTTAAAATTTTATGAGAGTCAAATTTGGATATACTTTCGATGCCGTTAACCTATTATATACACTTAATTTATAGTTGAATGAAAAATTCAATTTCTCTATATTTTTTCTTCTAAAATAAACCGACCCCACCCCACACCCCACCCCTCAAAAAAAAAAAAAAAAAGGAAAAACTCAAATTTGGGAGAATATATCATCATGTATACATCAAAATTAGTCATTCCAACACGATTTTCCTTTCACTTTGGTTTCGCATATCCAAAGAATCAACTCAGTGACCACTTCTGGTTGTTGAACTACCTTGACAATTTAAACATATCCAACTTGCATTATCTAAAGCTGTACTAAACATACATATTGACTATCATTATAGCTATGGGGAATTGGGACCTCTCCATTTGAACGTGACAATGTGAGTAAAACTGTTGACAATTTAAGCAACTATGAGTTCTAGTTTTTAGATTTATCATTAATTTAGTCAGGTGAAAAAAGAGGAGAGTTTTTACTTATATAATCCAGATCCAACTTTCTAGTTTGCCTCCTATATATAGTTAAATTCTTGATTTATTTTGATAGATACAAACAAGGAAAATAGGGAACTGAGGCAAATTCTACACAACTGAAAGCCGAACATAGCAGAGCAAAGAAAAATAGAGTCACGCTGGCAAAATTGGGATTCACAAAGAAACACCATTTATATGCACTTTGTGGTCAGAAGGATTCTTTATTTATTTATTCTTATACGCTAGAGAAGGACGTGCATATGAATTCCGCATAAAAAAATATTTTTTTTTTTATCAATTTCTCTATTATTTTATTTCATTTAGTAAATATTTAATGCAGCATAATGTGACAAAAAAAAGGTAAATTATAGAACCTTGTTGTTGTATGTTTTGAGGAGGAAGAACACATTTTAACTTTCTTTTATTAATAGGTGGCTGAAAAGTACTACATATATATAGAGCCTCGAGAATGACTCGCAATTTTCAAGTACTTTGGTCTTATAAGTACATTAAAATTTTTAATAATTTCTTTTTTAATATATACTAATAAACAATTATAAAGAAAATTATCTTTCATTTTATTACGAGACTTAATCTTGACTATTTTTATTATAAGAAATTATAATTCTACGTGATAGTTGTAGAAATTGGAATAGTAAAAATAAAATACTTTTAAGTATTCTAAGTACTTTGGTCTAATAAATACTTTAAATTGGTGGACTTCTAATTATTTAAGTTGGTGGATCTCAACAAATATTTTAAATATTACGATAGGTTAAAAAATACTAAAAATTTAAAATTTAATAAATATAAAAAGGACAATAATTAATGAATTAGAGAAGAATCTAATATATATTAATATACTACCATTAGTAGAGATTTTAAAAAATTAAAAAAATCATATATATATATATATATATATATATATAATTCATAATTAAATATATTGTTATTAATAGAGATTTCGAAAAAAAATGGGAGGGGGATTGGCCCCCTCACATGCATGTGTGTCCGCCCCTGGCTATCAGTTTGTTGGTAGAGCATAAATAAAATAGGGGGGCATAAATGCCTTGAGAATCTAAGCAAGTGAAACCAATCCAATATTACCAAACCAGCTAGGAACCTTCTTTAATTTATTACTTTAGAAAGTTCACCTTGCAATCACGCTAAGAACCGAACTTTGTTCTTATTTTGCTTGCTGGCTTCCCAAGTTGCTTTCCAATGAAAAAACTATTTTAATGATACTTTTTGGAGTTGGAAAATCACCTATCGTAAGCTATAGGGGTAGAGGTTTTTGTTGAAAATGGCAACTTTGAGAGTTAATATTTTTTAACTCATGATTAGTTAGTCTAAAATAATTAATGGGAATTGTTTTTGACATATTAGAGATTGTTTTGATTGTGATAGAAGCCATTTTCATGGAGGGAATTCATAATTAAATGTTGTTAAAGTTGGTGTTTAACCATTTGAGAACTCATGTTAGACATGAGTCTCACATAGAAAAAATAGAGGAGTGTGGAAGCCTTTATATACTAAAAGATTTTTCTATAGACTTAATAGAAAAGCCCAAGGTATGGAGGATGCCACACGCGCGCCGCCCGGCTCGGGCTTGGCCCAAGTTTTCACGATCTTCTATTTTTGTTTGGCCCAATTAACCCTAACTTGAAAAAGAATAGGTGGCCCAATTAACCCTAACTTGAAAAAGAATAGGAAACAAGATATCTGATAAGGAATTAGGGTTTTTCTAATCCGAATTAGGTTTTAATTTTTCCTAAGGCGAATTAAAAGAGGGAACAGAGCCGCCATTAGGGAAAAACCTTTTTCGTGCTTTTTGCTTCCTGCGAGAAAATTCGCCTCTTCGATTCTCTCCACGATCCATAATTTTTGGCTTATCGGGACCGGTGAACTAAGGGGATTTTCAAGGTGATCACAGTTGGTGTGCATCAACAGTGATCTGAGACCGTCTTATCCTGCAAGAAGAGTCGATGTACCCGTCGCACCAGAGTGGGGCGAATAACTTCTTGAAGGCAAACCAGTATTGGACTGATGATTCGGTCAGCAATACAGTACATTGCGGCGCAACTTGTCCAGAGGAGTGCTGGTGCCTGAACGTTCTGGTAGAACTGCGAGCAAGTCTCTCAGCTATACTACTGACTTATTTATGAAGTTTGAATTCTATCTAGGTACATTACGTTTGAACTGTGTGGCCTT
Organism: Voacanga thouarsii; assembly: GCA_026120185.1. Lineage (NCBI taxonomy): Eukaryota > Viridiplantae > Streptophyta > Magnoliopsida > Gentianales > Apocynaceae > Voacanga > Voacanga thouarsii. The sequence continues at coordinate 1,126,330 of JANUWF010003362.1, read as the reverse complement.
ACCGACATTGTTGATATTTGATAATTGCAATTATTAAAGCCCTGGTCGGGTATAGACGGTACTTGTTCAATTCAGTGGAGTTGTCTGTCTGTGCTCGTAGGTACCCTGTTTTCTAACAATTTTCGTAATCCATCGTGCTGTTCGAAGGATATAAACTCCTCGGATCACTAGCAGCATGTGAAGGCAGCAGAATTCCTCCTAGCGCTGAATTTTCCCACTTGATAATGGATTAGCCAGGTACATGCACTGCGCTCCTTTTTTGCAGTTGCTTGTACGTGCATATTCATAAAACTACGTGTAATATCTATGTTCTGCATAGGCATTAAAGACAATAATAACTTACTAAAATTATAAATAATATCTCATAATTGTACTTTCCTTTAAAATTTAAAATTATAAATAATAGAAATTAAGAACAGGAATCAAGCAACTATAGAAAAGAGTGAAGGAATATAGTGTATCGTCATGGTATAGATGTTGACATTATTTAAGTACAATAGCATACCATAAGCATGATCAAATATTTCCCTTTAAAAAAAAGTAGTAAAATATTACAAAAAGAAGAAAACTAGTTCCCCAATAAGCTTATAGCATTGAAAATACTAATAGCATGTTTGGATTGAAGGCAACGGAGGGAAAGAAGAGTATAAGAAATGAAAGATTTGAGTTTTAATTAAGTGTTTGAATTTATTTTTAAAGAAGAAAAAGAAAGGAAGGGGAAGAGAGGGAAGTAGAGGGATTAGATTTAATATAAAACTTTTAATATCTTTTTGCCTAAAAATAGGTGAAAACAGAGAGAAAGAAAATCTTATTTAATAAAAATTTATTAAATAGTTTAAAATATTTTTAATAAATATTTTTAACATTTTATTTCTTTTCTCTCTATGTTTTAATAAAAATTATAAATAATTATTAGTTTTCTTTCATCAAATTCTCTTTATTTTCTATCCTATTCCTTCTCTCTCTCTCAATCTAAACAAGCCGTAAAAGTTATTGCTTAAAAAAATTTAAATGTCAAGCTTTAGGTTAGGAGGATTAAGGGAGAGAGGCAGGATAGGTTAGATTGAAGTAGAGACAGTCTTAAAACGATATGGATAGAAGTAATTAGGAGAGATATATCTTTGTTAGATTTGAATGAGAATATGACAGTCGATAGAAGGAAGTGGAGAGAGAGGATTCATATGGATGACCACACATTACTTGACATTGGTTCATGTAATGAATCCCAAATTTCTTAAAATTAAGGCTTAATTTGTTATTGTTGTTGTTGTCAAACTTTAAATTATCAACATATTTGCCTACAAGAAGATAAAAAAGAAGGACCCATGGACTAGCACATCTTTGGCCTATTCTGATGACAAACTAATGTGACATATTGTGTGATAGTTTTTGTCGTGTAGTTATATAACTGAATAATGAATTTTTTGGACCAAATAACTTAGGTATTTGGTACCAAAAATGAAAAAAAAAAAATTGATTGTAAGAGAAAAATAAAGAAAGAAAATTGTTTATCGTTTGAAAATTTTGTTCAAATCTTGTTCAAATTTAAGAAATAAAAAAAAAGCATAATATAAATTGTAAATTTGCCCAAAAGCTTACAAATTATTTCTTACACATTTGTTTATATATAAAGTTTGAACTATAATTTGATATTTTTTTAAACAAACCACTAATAGAACGAAAAGAAGACAAATAATTAGACAAATAATATGGAGAATAAAATTTGAAAATTCTAATCAATATAAGAGAAAGTATTTAAATTGTATATTAAAAATTTAAAAGGAAAAACTCACCTAAATGCACCAACCAAAGTTGGGTGTTTAACCATTTGGGAACTCATGTTAGACATGAGTCCCACATGGGAAAAATAGAGGAGTGTGGAAGCCTTTATATACTAAAAGGCTTTTCAATAGACTTAATAGAAAAGCCCAAGGTATGGAGGATGCCACACGCGCGCGCCGCCCGCCCGGCCCGGCCCGGGCTTGGCCCATGTTTTCACGATCCTCTATTTTTGTTTGACCCAATTAACTCTAACTTGAAAAAGAATAGGAAACAAGATATCTTATAAGGAATTAGGGTTTTCCTAATCCGAATTGGGTTTTAATTTTTCCTAAGGCGAATTAAAAGAGGGAACAGAGCCGCCATTAGGGAAAAACCTTTTTCGTACTTTTTGCTTCCTGCGAGAAAATTCGCCTCTTTGATTCTCTCCACGATCCATAATTTTTGGCTTATCAGGATCGGTGAACTGAGGGGATTTTCGAGATGATCACAGTTGGTGTGCATCAACAGTGATCTGAGACCGTCTTATCCTGCAAGAAGAGTCACTGTACCCATCGCACCAGAGTGGGGCGAATAACTTCTTGAAGGCAAACCAGTATTGGACTGGTAATTCGGTCAGTAGTACAGTACGTTGCGGCGCAGCTTGTCCAGAGGAGTGCCGGCGCCTGGTACGTTCTGGTAGAACTACGAGCAAGTCTCTCAGATATACTACTGACTTATTTATTAAGTTTGAATTATGTCTAGGTACATTACGTTTGGACTGTGTAGCCTTACCGGCATTGTTGATATTTGATAATTGCAATTGTTAGAGCCCTGGTCGGGTATAGGCGGTGCTTGTTCAATTCAATTGAGTTGCCTGTCTGTGCTCGTAGGTATCCTATTTTCTAACAATTTTCAAGAAGTTATTCTGCAATTATCTGTGTGTGTGCAATGGCCAGTTTATCAGGTACTGCATCTGCTGCGTATAAGCCTTTGGTTGACTTGAATGGTCTGCCGGATAAGTTTGGTCCAGGGCAGAATTTCAAGCGTTGGCAACAATGCATGAAAATTTGGTTAACCATGAGGGGCTTATTATCAGCAGTGCAGGTAGACAGGCCTATACCAACTGAAAGACATTCTAGAGCAGCTGAGATTGCTGCATGGGATGAACGGAACAATGTAGGCAGATGGGCAATACTGTCAGCATTGACAAATGCTCTCTTTGATGTCTACTGTTCTGAGTCATACACAGCAAAGATGCTATGGGATGAACTGGATAGGAAATATAATACCGAGGATCAAGGTCTGGAAAGGTATTATGTCTCCAAATTCCTGAAATTTCAGATGGTTGAGGGTAAGTCTGTGACTGAACAGACTCAAGAGTTGCAATTGATTATTCATTCTCTTCATGAATCGGATATGGAACTTCCTGAGAAGTTTCAAGTGATGTCAGTGATAGAGAAATTTCCTAAGTCTTGGGAGGATTTTGGTATGTCCCTCAAACACAAGACGGAGAAGATTTCTCTAAACGATCTGATGAAATCAATATCCATTGAGGAGCAACATAGAAAGAATAGTCATATTGTACCTGTGGAGTCTAATGTCCATGTGGTGACTACTGGGAAGAAGAGCAATAATCAGAGGAATGTGGGGGTTAATTCAAACTCTAAAATTATAAACAAGACAAAAGGCAAGGCCAAGAAGAAACCGAAAGCGAACAAACCTTACTGGAATTGTGGTCAGGTTGGACATTGGGCTAATGACTGTCCGTCTAAAAAGCCCAAAGTCAAACAAGGATCAAATTCTGAAGCACAAGTCAATGTGGTGGTAGAGGATACTAGTCAAGCGGAAGCTGATTTGAGTACTCACCTTGCTGAGGTTTGTACCATTGAGACTGGGACTGGCATCACTACTTCCAATGATGATGAAAGGTATGTTGCTGTTAACCCAGAAGTCTTTTCTATTTATGAGCCACTTGAATGGCTGGTTGATACTGGAGCAAATGTGCACGTTTGTGCTGATAAATTACTTTTTGTGTCTTACCAGCCTATTAAAGGAAAAACTGTGAAGATGAGGAACTCAACTGTAGCTAATGTGTTGGGGATTAGACGCGTGGACTTGAAGTTTCCTTCAGGGCGTATTCTTTCTCTTCATAGGGTGCAACATGTTCCAATAGTTCGTAGGAATATTCTTAGTGGTTCATATTTAGTTAGAGAGAGTTATGAATTGACTTTCAAATGTAATAAAGTAGTGATTATGCACTACAATTCTTTTGTTGGAAAAGGTTACTTGTCAAATGGTTTATTTAAATTAAGAATTGAACCATGTACTTTTGATTTGAATAAAGCTTCTTCTGTTGAGAATTCTGTTTATCCCATGGTGCACATGATTTAATCCTCTAATATTTGGCATAGCAGACTTGGATATTTAAATTTATATTCTGTTAAAAGAATGATGAATTTAGACTTGATCCCTAAACATTAAATTGATAAGAAGAATAAATGTCAAGTGTGTGTGGAAGCTAAAACAACCAGGAAACCCAATCATTCAATTGAAAGGGATTCAGGAATACTTGATTTAGTTCACACAGACATTTGTGAATTCAATGGCTTGTTGACTAGGGATTATAAGAAATACTTTATTACTTTTATTGACGATTGCAGTAAATATTGCTATGTTTATTTACTTAAACATAAAGATGAAGCACTTGAAATGTTTCTCATATTTAAAAATGAAGCTAAAACTCAAACTGACAAGAAATTTAAAAGGTTAAGATCTGATAGAGGTGGAGAGTATGGGTCTAATCCATTTGTTGAATATTGCCAAAGCAATGGCATAATTCATGAGGAGACACCCCCTTATTCTCCCCAATCTAATGGGATTGTTGAACGGAAAAATAGAACGTTTAAAGATATGATCAACAGTTTACTTTTGAATTCTGGATTGCCTAAGTATATGTGGGGTGAGGCTTTGAATGCGGCTTGCCATATTCTGAATAGAGTCCCTTATAAATATAAAGAGATAACTCCATTTGAAATTTGGAAAGATAGGAAACCTAACTTAAAATACTTCCGTGTGTGGGGTTGTCTTGCAAAAGTTCTAATCCCTGAACATAAAAGGAAGAAGTTAGGACCAAAGACTGTTGATGCCATCTTTATTGGTTATGTGGAAACAAGCTATGCCATGAGGTTTTTGGTAATTAAGTCCGAAATACCTGGTATAGATTGTAACACTATAATTCAATACCGTGATGCTACATTCTTTGAGGATGTGTTTCCCATGAAAACTGGTTTTCCTCAAGATGTTTCTACTTTAGATTTAGCCTTAACATTTGATTCCATTCCTAATCATGTGGAAAGGATGAAAGATGTGGGGGCAAGTCCAAATAGTTCCAATACTCAAACTGAGGAATTGGAAGAACCTAGAAGAAGTAAGAGAGCTAAGGTAGTCAAGGACTTTGGAAGTGATTTTGTCACTTACAATGTTGAGGACGAACCTTTAACTTTTCAAGTAGCTATGGCTTCCTCAGAAGCAGGGCATTGGAAAGGAGCTGTCAAAAGTGAGATGGATTCCATTGTCTCTAATGGGATATGGGAATTGGTAGATCTCCCTCATGGGTGCAGCACAATTGGATGTAAATGGATATTCAAGAAGAAACTTAAACCAGACGGAACTATAGATAAGTATAAAGTCAGATTAGTTGCCAAAGAGTTTAGATAGAAAAAGGGAATAGACTATTTTGATACATACTCTTCTGTTGCTCGTTTGACTACAATCCGAGTGCTAATTGCTTTGGCTTCTATATATGGCCTCACCATCCACCAAATGGATGTAAAGATAGCTTTTCTTCATGGTGATCTTGAGGAAGAGATATATATGGATCAGCCTGAGGGATTTGTAGCTAAAGGAAATGAATAGAAAGTTTGTAAACTTGTTAAATCCCTATATGGTCTAAAACAAACACCAAAACAATGGCATGAAAAATTTGATAAAACGATTTTATCATTTGGCTTCAACATAAATGAGAATGACAAGTGTGTTTACTGTAAGGTTAAAGGTAATGCTTGTATTGTTCTATGCCTGTATATGGATGACATTTTGCTATTTGGGTCCAATATTGAGATAATTAATGAGACTAAATCATTTTTGAAAAGTAAGTTTGAAATGACGGATATGGGTGTAGCAAATGTGATTCTTGGCCTAAAGTTGATTCGCTCAACTGAGGAGATAACCATTTCTCAAACTCACTATGTTGAGAGGGTTCTTGAGAAATATGGGTATCAAAATTGTAGAATTGCTAAAACTCCAAGTGACCCTTCTGTAGCTTTGTTCAAGAATGAAAGTGGAGTTTTTGTATCTCAATTAAGATATTCTCATATTATTGGTAGCTTGCAATATCTTGCAAATGACTTAAGCCCAGATATTTCATTTTCTGTATCTAAGCTGGCAAGATATACAAGTTGTCCAAATTGGACTCATTGGGAGGCCTTGGATAGAGTACTACGGTACTTGAAGGGAACAGTTTCCCTTGGGCTGCATTATGGGAAATTCCCTACTGTACTTGAAGGGTATAGTGATGCAAGTTGGATAGCCAAGAACTCTGGTAGCAATGGTTGCACTGGATATGTGTTTACATTAGATGGCAGAGCAGTCGCCTAGAAGTCTTGTAAACAGACTTTGATAACTCGGTCAACTTTTGAGGCTGAGTTATATGCCTTGGATACTACTGGAACGGAAGCTGAATGGCTGTATGGACTATTGTCCTCTTTGCCAATGATCAGCAAGTCCGTTACTGCTATATCTGTGCATTGTGACAGTCAAACCACAATTGCAAAGATAAAGAGTACCAAGTATAATCAAAAGGTTAAGAGACACATCCAAGTTAGACTTAAGTCTATAAGGGAGTTAGTGTCTGAAAGGGTGGTGTCTGTTGACTTTGGATCCAAAGATAACATTGTAGACCCCCTAACTAAGGGACTGGAAACATCATTATTCCTTAAATCCAGGTTTGGAATGGGACTGATAACCCATAAATGATTCACCTACAGTGGCAACCTAACTGACCGAATGAAGATCCCACAAGGCAGTTCAATGTGGTATAAACAAGCTGTTTGAGTGAATCTGGCACCAATTCTGATACCTTTGTATTTAGGTCATTTCTCTGAAAGCCTGTGGTGCGTTTACTGTGATGAGTAAGAGTTTTGACTCTGAATGGGATCAAGTCTTTTAGACAGGATGCTAACAGTACATCCTTGGAGATCGCCAACTATGTGAGTGTTGTTGTGTGGCCGCAACTAAAGGGAATTGGGTTTTCTCTGAATACACTCATGAGACAGGATCAGGACACATGGCCATAACGTGTCAACCCTAAAGATTATCTCCATAGCCGATAGTCTGTTGTTACCAATGGACGCCATCACATCCAAGGTTCAGATTCAAGGCTTAAGTCCATCTGTTCCTGTGGGGGCATAAGTTGGATAACTTAGGTTGTGGTTCAAACCGGAAGGTACCATTATCGAAAGTAAGTTATGTAAATCCTGAATAGTCTTAAACTATGGATTTGTGGGAGATTGTTGAAAATGGCAACTTTGGGAGTTAATATTTTTTAACTCATGATTAGTTAGTCTAAAACAATTAATGAAAATTGTTCTTGACATATTAGAGATTGTTTTGATTGTGGTAGAAGCCATTTTCATGGTGGGAATCCATAATTAAATGTTGTTAAAGTTGGGTGTTTAACCATTTGGGAACTCATGTTAGACATGAATCCCACATGGGAAAAATAGAGGAATGTGAAAGCCTTTATATACTAAAAGACTTTTCTATAGACTTAATAGAAAAGCCCAAGGTATGGAGGATGCCACACGCGCGCCGCCCGCCTGGCCCGGCTCGGGCTTGGCCCATGTTTTCACGATCCTTTATTTTTGTTTGGCCCAATTAACTCTAACTTGAAAAAGAATAGGAAACAAGATATCTGATAAGGAATTAGGGTTTTCCTAATCCGAATTGGGTTTTAATTTTTCCTAAGGCGAATTAAAAGAGGGAACAGAGCCGCCATTAGGGAAAAACATTTTTCGTGCTTTTTGCTTTCTGCGAGAAAATTCACCTCTTCGATTCTCTCCACGATCTATAATTTTTGGCTTATCGGGACCGGTGAACTGAGAGAATTTTCGAGATGATCACAGTTGGTGTGCGTCAATAGTGATCTGAGACCGTCTTATCCTACAAGAAGAGTCGCTGTACCCGTCGCACCTGAGTGGGGCGAATAACTTCTTGAAGGCAAACCAGTATTGGACTGGTGATTCGGTCAGCAGTACAGTACGTTGCGGCGCAACTTGTCCAAAGGAGTGCCGACGCTTGGTACGTTCTGGTAGAACCGCGAGCAAGTCTCTCAGGTATACTACTAACTTATTTATTAAGTTTGAATTCTATCTAGGTACATTACGTTTGGATTGTGTGGTCTTGTCGGCATTGTTGATATATGATAATTGCAATTGTTAGAGCTCTGGTCGAGTATAGGCGGTGCTTGTTCAATTCAGTTGAATTGCCTGTCTGTGCTCATAGATACCTTGTTTTCTAACAATTTTCGTAGTCCATCGTGCTGTTCGAAGGATATAAACCCCTCGGATCGCTAGCAGTCATGTGAAGGCAGCAGAATTCCTCCTAGCGCTGAATTTTCCCACTTGATAATGGATTAGCCAGGTACATGCACTGCGCTCCATTTTTGCAGTTGCTTGTATGTGCATATTCATAAAACTACGTGTAATATCTATGTTCTGCATAGGCATTAAAGACAATAATAACTTACTAAAATTATAAATAATATCTCATAATTGTACTTTCCTTTAAAATTTAAAATTATAAATAATAGAAATTAAGAACAGGAATCAAGCAACTATAGAAAAGAGTGAAGGAATATAGTGTATCGTCATGGTATAGATGTTGACATTATTTAAGTACAATAGCATACCATAAGCATGATCAAATATTTCCCTTAAAAAAAAGTAGTAAAATATTACAAAAAGAAGAAAACTAGTTCCCCAATAAGCTTATAGCATTGAAAATACTAATAGCATGTTTGGATTGAAGGCAACGGAGGGAAAGAAGAGTATAAGAAATGAAAGATTTGAGTTTTAATTAAGTGTTTGAATTTATTTTTAAAGAAGAAAAAGAAAGGAAGGGGAAGAGAGGGAAATAGAGGGATTAGATTTAATATAAAACTTTTAATATCTTTTTGTCTAAAAATAGGTGAAAACAGAGAGAAAGAAAATCTTATTTAATAAAAATTTATTAAATAGTTTAAAATATTTTTAATAAATATTTTTAACATTTTATTTCTTTTCTCTCTATGTTTTAATAAATATTATAAATAATTATTAGTTTTCTTTCATCTAATTCTCTTTATTTTCTATCCTATTCCTTCTCTCTCTCTCTCAATCCAAACAAGCCGTAAAAGTTATTGCTTAAAAAAAATTAAATGTCAAGCTTTAGGTTAGGAGGATTAAGGGAGAGAGGCAGGGTAGGTTAGATTGAAGTAGAGACAGTCTTAAAACGATATGGATAGAAGTAATTAGGAGAGATATATCTTTGTTAGATTTGAATGAGAATATGACAGTCGATAGAAGGAAGTGGAGAGAGATGATTCATATGGATGACCACACATTACTTGACATTGATTCATATAATGAATCTCAAATTTCTTAAAATTAAGGCTTAATTTGTTATTGTTGTTGTTGTCAAACTTTAAATTATCAACATATTTGCCTACAAGAAGATAAAGAAGAAGGACCCATGGACTAGCACATCTTTGGCCTGTTCTGATGACAAACTAATGTGACATATTGTGTGATAGTTTCTGTCTTGTAGTTATATAACTGAATAATGAATTTTTTGGACCATATAACTTAGGTATTTGGTATTAAAAATGAAAAAAATAAAAACTGATTGTAAGAGAAAAATAAAGAAAGAAAGAAAATTGTTTATCGTTTGAAAATTTTGTTCAAATCTTGTTCAAATTTAAGAAATAAAAAAAAGCATAATATAAATTGTAAATTTGCCCAAAAGCTTACAAATTATTTCTTACACATTTGTTTATATATAAAGTTTGAACTATAATTTGATTTTTTTTTAAACAAACCACTAATAGAACGAAAAGAAGAGAAACAATTAGACAAATAATATGGAGAATAAAATTTGAAAATTCTAATCAATATAAGAGAAAGTATTTAAATTGTATATTAAAAATTTAAAAGGAAAAACTCGCCTAAATGCACCAACCAAAGTAAATTACAAGAATTGATACAAGTTAGAAAATTAGGGTCCTTGGAGTTTGAGAATCAAGAATATATTATATAATTTAACAGATAAAGGAAGCATGTAATGTGAAATTTACTTGGCAAAGTCAAGATGAATTTGTCATAGTCTAATCCCTTACATACTGAAAATGAATCTTTCCTAGTGAACAGTTGTTTTTAGGCCTAGTTATATACTCCGATGTTGTTTGCCAATGTTATTTTTATCAATATTTTAGAATCCTTTGAGTTTTCGTTTGCAGGCTGTCAATGTCATGCACACCAAATATAGAACCTGATATTTGACCTTATGAACGAAATATTCATGCATGAGCGATGACGATTTGACAATTTTTCAAGAATGTTTCGTCACATGTGCTTTGTTTTCATTCATGGTCATAGGGACAATATCTTAACCATCATCATTAGCAAGCCATTATCAGCTAAATTTTGTAGTTGAATAGTCGACAGAATCAGAATTCTGAAATCAGGATGACAAATTAAAAAATATAAGTTAAAAAATAATATTATAAAATTAGAAAAAAATTCAAGAGAAAAAGATAAAATGTACAAGTATTTTATGATTTTTTTTTTCTAAGAGAAATAGTGCAAACTCAAAAAATTTAATCACATTCTAAATTCGCTTTTAAAAAATAATAGATACCGTATTTTGTCATAAGTTACAAATAAAATTTTTAAATACTATAATTTAACTGTGTCTTTAACTCACTATATATTAATAAGACAATTGCGTTGACTTCGTTGTTGCCAGGTAAAAAGGATTGATATACATTTTAATGATAGTAGTTTCTATTTTATATTTTTACTAACAGAAGAAAAGGAAAATTCACTAGCACGCCACTAGTAACTATGTTCCCTAATTAATTTTTAATTGAAGTCTTAGTGGCTGGCTGACAAATTTTATCATTAAATTATGTAACATGTCTTGTTTCCAGGAAGTGCAATTATTCTAACTACTACCACTTCGATGTGGAATCATCACTTTCATCACCACCATTTGGCCTAATCAAATATCAACCAGTCTTTTCTGTTTCCCACTAAAACCCTAAACTGTGAGCCCTTTACATCTGATTTGAGGCACTGATGATTGGAACACTTAGTCAACCTTAAATTTGTCAGCAAGGATTGGTGCCCTATAAAGCACCTATCGATGGTTTTCTCAAACTAGGCGTCTTAGGCACCGAGACAAATGGGTTGGTTGTGAGTAAATGCCGGCCCCAGAATCTTCTCCATCCTTTTAACCCTAGAATTCCACGTTGTTATATCTCAAACATTCATGCACTGATACTCCTCTAAAACTTTCCCACAAGCAAATTTTTTATTTTTTATTTTTATGTTGTGTATAAATGTGTCTCTTAATCGAACCATTATTATAAAATTATATGATAATAATGAAAATTATGCTAGTGTAAAAAGTTTTATACTAGTTAATTCTCCACTTCATTGTCCATTACCAATCTATAATAACTTCTTTCCTTTATGTTTTCTTTTGTTGGCTAAGGATATATTTAGATTGGAACTAATTTTTTTAAAATGTAAATATAATTTAAATTTTATAATAAATTAAAAAATTAACGTTTCTATCTATTTACTTAGAGTGAATAATAAAACTATGAGCTAGTATTCCATAACTAAAATTTATTTATATTGGATAAAGTTTTTTGTTAGAAAAAAAAAATTTAAAACGGTATTCTTTTGAAAAAAAAGTTACAAAACAATTTTAAATTGTTATCAATAATATTTTTTTTCTTTTTAGATACATGAGGATATCAGATTAGTTACTCGAAATTTTGCTGAAAGAATATACTCGAGTTCAGTTTTCCCATAGTAATTTGAAAGAAAGAGTTTTGCTCTATTCTTTGGAAGAATGGCCGCACGAGATTCTAATCGGTATTGCATAGTATTTGCTGTTGCAGTGTATCAGTTGCCCACTATCACAAAAGCGTTGAAGTTTAGCAGTTGCCCCTTTTTGTCCGCATTGCAATTTGAAAAATTGATATACTGATGGCTGCTTCTGAGTTGACAATTTTCCAGTACACAAGTGGGGAAAGCCTTATTCAGTTCGGGACTATATAACATTATGGCCTCTCCTATGCATAGATTGTCCCAGTTGTATACATTTTCTTCAATTTTATCCCTTTCCAAGGCCTTATCTTCTCTTGTTATATATCGTTTTTCATGAGTTCTTCCTGAAAGAGATAGACCACGAAGGCTCTTGTGCACAATCTGATGAAGAAAACCTCGGTTTTTGGTCCATCTAAGTTCGAGATATGAGCACTGCAGCAATACCTAGATCAAGATCCCTGGTGAATTTGGCCTACGACAGAGGTTGAATCAGGCTCCAACTGTATATATCTATCCTTGTTCTTTTATCAGAAAACAGCTGAGCTGATGGATTTCCAGAAAAGCAAAGAGAAGAAATTTCCAGGATTGAAGAAACTGCTGCTTTCTATCAAGTTTCCAAGTCGTCCAAAAAAATCTTCGACGATGCCCGTTAATATCTTGTCAAAGAGCAAATCATGCCATCCCGGCACAAGTACAACAGCTCCGGCTTCGAAAGATGAAAAACGAACAAGGAAATGCCAAGTTGCACCAGATGGTTGTTTTTCAGTGTACGTCGGACCTGAGAAACAAAGATTTGTGATCAAAACTCAGTATGCAAATCATCCATTGTTCCAGATGCTGCTTGAAGATGCAGAACTGGAGTATGGCTTCCACAGTGAAGGACCTATCAAGCTTCCATGTGATGTGGATCTCTTCTACAAGGTTCTAGCAGAAATGGACAGTGGCAAAGACGATGAGATTCATCCAAGCTGCGGTTTCGTTTATGGTTCTTGCAGTCCCTTTACTCCAACTAAGCGTTTCGGGAATAGTGTTTACGGTTCGTATGGCCTTCTGACTCCATCACAGTTGCTGAAGATGAATCACTTCTAAGTTCTAATGTGTAGCTTTGATTAGATGTTTCTTATGTAGCCTGTAATTCAGATTTTATAGTCTCCCTAGTCCCTCTCTTTGAAATTAAATGTCACACTATGTATACATTCTATAGAGTACGTGACCTTTATTGAAAGAGAGGAAGTACAAGGTAATGTACAAATGTACATAAATCTAGTTGCAATGTTATTAGTATACGGTTTTAGATAGCAGAAATTCTGTGAATTAGGCCAATTCCAGTTGTCCTGCCCGAAACATGGTTTTTATAGTAAGGCACTTAAGTTCGACTCCATAAATTAGTTAACTATGGTGTTACAAATGCACCCATCCTTGTATTTTCCTCACCTTTGCCCCTTATTCTTCTTCCTTGTGGTTCTTCTAATGAGGGTATATATACGCTCCTACAAACATATCTGCCAATGTACTTCCTCCACCTTTACCCTTCATTTTACTTCGTCAAGGGTTGGAAGTACAATCCCCTGGCACGTCTTCGATCAACAGGTGGGCATGTAGTAGATCTATGCTGGAAAAATAAGGAGAATAAATTAACATTCACTAATGATTGTGGTTTAGGCGAGATGACTCATAAACCCTACATTTTTTCCCACTGCCTTTTGCAGCATTAGTGGTCTCCATTAATGATGGCAAACAGGCTGGGATGACGAGGGCTGGTTGTGCACAATAGCATGAGCGGGAATTCCGGAAAATGGTGTCTATTTTCACTAAAATTACTATAGTGGGTGCCTCGGGCTGAAATTCCGATTGTAGTGAATGCGACCTCCTAAAATGAAGTCGCATTATGCAAATGCGACTAGAGTGGTCTTTTTTTCAATTTCACGCAAAGGAAAAATGGGCAAAATTTGAGCAAATTAAGGTAAGGTCGCATTCAAAGAATGCGATCTTAGTCCCATACAAACTCCGCCCAGATGTTGCTTCTGCTTGGTCGTTAATGCATCAAAAAGCTGTAAGTCAAGTCACATAGCAACAAAACTATACATCCGTTACTAGTTTAAACCATTCATAATGTAATAAAATAATATAGCAATATTACAATAATAACAAAATAGTTGTCTAACTTCCAATATCACAAGTACCATAGAGAAACCATAGTCCAAAAATATAGTAATACAGAATATGAAGGAATACTTGAATAAATGAGCTAATCTCTTCAGACAATAAAAGTATTATTAGTACAATTTCTCCTAGTATGTCCACCCCTATGACAGTTGCTGCATTGTGGAGGAGAATTGGGTGTGCAATAATCCATATCATAAGGTATCCTTGAAGTTCGCAGATGGCCAGGAAGTTCATTCCTCATCATTTCTTCCACATGTGCAAGCATAAAAGTTGAAGGCCTTTAATATTATTCATCTGCCACAGGGAAAAACTGACCTCATATGTCAACTCGTATTTCCTTCTAATATAGAACTCTAAAACAAAGTCAATGGGATTCCAATCTTTGTGAAGACACGCTACAAACTCACACAAACAAGGTATACCATATATACTCTACTTGTGGCAGTTGCATGATCTCTCTCTCAAATTGACACTGTAAACATTTGGAGCTCTATGCCCTTATTGTACTAACGATTTGATCCCGAATATACCGATATGTGCATTAAATTCAATCACAACATGCCCTCTAGACTTTTCCTCATAATAAGAATACAATTTCCACATTTCAGATGGTAAAGGGTATCATAAATTAGATGCATCATCTCTATGTTCATTAAAATACTTAACTAATTTCATAAATGAAGTTTCAACTAAAACTTTCAGTGGGAAAGATCTTACTTTCTTAAGTACACTATTCATGCATTCAGACAAACTAGTAGTCATTGAACCATATCTATACCCTTCTTCATATGACAGAGTGCATTTCTCCAAACCAATTTCCATCAAATAATTAAAAGCCTCTTCCTTTCAGATCTAGATTTCATCCAAATATGATTGACACTTAGTCTTTTTAAGCTCTAAACCAGCAATATACATCAAATTTGTCAAATTAGTGTCCTTAAACTTGGAATGAAAATTTCCTTTAATGTGCCCGAAGTAATATCGATGAACAGCCAAAAGTTCTTGCCACTTATTCAGTTAGCGTACAACAATAATTATATCTTTATGTTTATCTAAAATCAAACATATATGTCTTTCAGAAATGACAGGTTGACGCAAGAGTTTTAAGAACCAACTTCAACTCTCCAATGACTTCTCGTCCACGATGGTAAAAGCAAGTGGGAAGAGGTGACTGTTTGCATCTCAAGTGGATGCCACCAACAATTTGCTCCTATAAAATTCCCATAAAAGGGTGCCATTAATGGATACCACTAGACGACAATATTTGAACCCAACAATTGAAGGCTTGAATGACCAGAAAAAGAAACCAAAAGTTTTCAGATCACCCACACTAGTCCAATGGTGTCTCCACTTCACAATAGTCCTAGGATTGGAATCCTGCAATGCAAGCATGTATTTTGGTAAGGCAATTCACATAGAGGGCCAATCTCCATATATAAGTTCCATAGCTACTTTTCAGGCTTCCTATACTTTCTTAGAAGAACAACCCGTTCTCCACAATTTCTGAACTTTAGTAATAACATCACTTACATGGCATTCCGGGTAATTTAAAACCAAGTATGTTACATTATGTGCTATAAAACAATGATCCGTGTTTCTATGCACATTGTTTACGACTGTAATAACGCACGTGTGTCTTTGTTCAAAACTATTATTTGCCACTCTCCATGAGTCTTTTTATGAATAATATGAATATGCCAGGAGTAAGGATTGCCGGAACTTGAATGTTTACACTTGGCATACCAGCAGTCACTCTTACTCTCCAAAACTCTGAATTCCCCACCAGCTTGAATAGACCACCTTCTTACTACATATATAGCCTTCTTCTTGTTCTTAAACCTTATGTTTAGCTGTAAATCAATGTCAGTGTCAAACCAACTTCTTGTGAGATCAACTAATCGCCTGCTAAATAATTCATTAGCATACACACGAGATCCTATGTTATCAAATGTTGGAAATCTTGCGGATTCCCATGTGGTATTGGAAGGCCCTGCCATATTATTCCTATTATTTGGCAAAGGGATGTTGGGTTTATGACATGGACTGTTTGCTGGAATGTCACCTTCTTCACCCTCATCTGTGTCACACTAATTCATTGGTCTCTCGAAGCCTGTGAAACCATCACCGTCAGATGTATGCACCATCTAATCAATATTTACTGCACCTGTGACCACAGGTGACTAGGATGTTATACCATTCGCATAAGTGCTGGAATGTTAACGGTTGTCATCCGCTTGATATGTACCAAAATCTGGACTTCGTGTGGAAACCAGTAGATGTTCCAAGTTAATCAAATTACATCTAATTCCCAAACCTTCAGATGTGTGACCAACATTGACTGTCTCAGCATCACTACTAATTGAACTTATGTATTCAATTCCTATAACGTTTAAAGCTGCCCTTGTATCTTCCATTAGTTGGTAAAATGCTAGAGGATGCAAGTGATTTAGGTTTTCCAAACCTATGCCCATGGGGAGATGGGAAAATAAATTGTGTTGTTCATTAATCGATGAACTCAAACCCGTAACCTGGTTAAGCATTGCCACGAATAAACCCGTTGGTAGGGATACCTCCGATAAATGACCCGGGCAGTGAGAAGTTACCTCGGAATAACTCATATGAAGTTGAATGCTCTGTGACTTAAATTTGTTGGCAATATCCATAAAACCTCCATATCATCATCATCGCCTAACTCATTTGCAATATATTGCTTATCAAACCCATAAAGAAAAGGATGCCGAAGTGTAATCTTAAATGTCACGTTTCTTCCTCCCAATCCAAGATAGGTCCGGACCTTGTTAAGTAGTTCGGAGTAAGATATCCTACGTCAGAGAATTTAGGTTTTTTTAAATTACCCCATCAAACCATATAGATCTATGATAATCATGTTGTATTTGACAATCCCAAGAAAACATAGCACAATAGCGGGCTCCAATGTGTTCATGATAACAATGTGGGAAGGATCTGAGATATATCCAAATGTTATTGTTACCAATAATAAGGAAATAAATAAATAAATAAGAATAAGAATCATAGTAATCATAACAATGATGATTAATAATAGTAATAATAACAATCTCCATAATAATAATAATAATAATAAATATGTGTATAGGAGGAAAAAATAAAAATAAGTATGAATAGATGAACAATGATTTGGAAAATACCCATATTGAAAATACTTAGACTAAAAATAATCAATATATGTTTTGCGTTGAGGTTACCTTTACATATAGATAGGGAAAATCAATAATCCCAATTGAAGACATTCATCAACAAATATTGCCCAGTGAGTGGCCGCATTGTCTTTTTTTTAATCTCGAGATTAAAATGTGAAAGATCGATGCAGATCTGTCTTTGCAGCAGATCTGCGTCTATATGTAATACGTAAAGGTCGCATTTCTAAAATGTGACCTTTAGGTCACATTTCAGAAATGCGAGCTTTAGGTTTTTTTTTAAAAAAAAAAAATTGCTTCGTTAATATTCCACACCTTGCATTTAATTTACACTTCAAACAATATTCTACACATTCCCAACGCAAAAAATCAACGAGCTGAAAAGATAGAAACCTAATATTTATGAAAATGTTAATGTTCACATAAAGTTGTAGTTTTGGTAGAACAAGACAACTAGAATGCGGTTATATATACAATGAAAAACAACGAGAGCATCCCAAGTTCTCTTCGTCGATAGAAGTCCGCAACATTTGGTGCTTCCCTTCAAATGCCCTGAAATGCTGCAAAAAAGGGAAACGGTTCAAGATCTTTTCTCCCTATAACATTATACCATACAAGATGAATAAACACAACAGAAAACCCTTGAAAAATAAAGTATAGTAACATACATCTAATACGGTGAGAGTATACATGGCCTGTGAGGTTTAATCTTTTTCCTTGGTCTTCCAGCAGCGTTAGCATCGTTGACGTCGACAGCAGGGGTAGGAAATGCATTTCATTAGGAAGGATCTACAGTCTGTCCTCGTCCCCTACGATAGACGATCCCACAAAATGGTCGAATCAGGAGGTCCTCAATGTGTGAAACACACTCCTCTTGGTCACATACTCAGTATGCTACACGCTCCCAGTAGCCTAGTCTATTGTGGTAGGAAGATCCTCAACAAATGGCGTGTCTCTCTCATGGATCTCTGAACCATACAGCATTGTAGCCTCATCTTCATAATCACCATTTGTTATCCATGGAGATTGAACCAGAATTAACACGAAATCATCTCCCAGCAAATCATCCAGTTCTGGGCCAATCTCAGTGTGCAACCTATACCCATCCCCTGGCTCTTCGTGAATCTCTGGTCTCGTCACCTCATCAATCTCAACTGGGGGTGATCCCACATGATCGCCTAGTGGAGCAGTAGCTCGAACTCGGGGTCTCCTACCCCCGCAACTTACTCCCACGTGTGCACGTCCATCAATAGGCGCTCAGAGCCTCGAAGTAGGCTGAACTACTGGTGCAGTCTACTCATTTAAATCTATAATCTCTGGACTAGCATAACTATCATGTGCATGATAACATGTTGTGAGTCCTCAAGCACATATATATTGTATTTCTATAAATGTCATTCGAGAAATTGAGTCGGCACTATAAATATGGTGATCAGCCACTCGCATAGCTTGTCGCACAATATCAGCCTACAAAACATACAAAACTTTGTTAGAAATTATGAATTAAATAAATTATTAGCTCAGAAATTATGATCAAAGAATTGCTATACTAAGACAACTGTAGTAGATCCCGTAAGTTGGTATCCCGACAATGAGGAACGAGTAATGGGGTTCCTGATACGAAGATGGGCATGGTCCCTATACCACTGAATATAGTCCGCAGCAACTGAAACACCCATCAGATTGGTCTGTATATAGTCCCTGCATTGTGCCCACATCTGAATATACGGCGCATGATATATACTATAATCTCTAGAGGGATTGTTTCGTTTATCAATCTCATGTAGGTCAATCCTTGTGTTGCAATATATTGGTATACACTAAAACAACCCAAACTATTGCATTACCAGGTCTGGAAAGTAGAGCTCGACCGCTTCCCATCTGATAAGCGCCGTGCATGACCTCCAAATATTGTGTCCCTCCAAATAACTCAGGGGAGGAAACTCACCAAATCCGGCTGATAAGGCTACCAAACAAACTACCATATAAATAATATATATATAAGGATTCAAACAAATGATGAGTTGTATATAAAGCAACAACATAGCCAAAAAATATGTAAGTATACTCACATCCTCATCTGAGAGGGAATCGAGTTGGGAGCGATATGACATGAGAACATGTGTAGGCATATGAAAAAGCTGTAAATCTACATCCCATCTAGCACTATATGATGCAAGTGGTGGAAGCTCATCACGAGGTATACTCTGCTCTGGTCGTACAACCCGAACACGCTCCCATGCCCACAGCTACAACGCAGTCAAAAAATATGTTAGTCGCAAAGCATATAAGTTATAAAATATTTAAAAAATAAGCAAAAATCAAAATCTTACTTGAAGTAAGAACATCGGACCACAAATCTCCTAGGCCGACCCAATAGTAGCATGGCACAAACATCTATATAGGTATGCTAGAACTGCACTACCCCAACTAGGCGT
This sequence comes from Voacanga thouarsii, assembly GCA_026120185.1. Classification (NCBI taxonomy): domain Eukaryota; kingdom Viridiplantae; phylum Streptophyta; class Magnoliopsida; order Gentianales; family Apocynaceae; genus Voacanga; species Voacanga thouarsii. Next base: position 1,106,635 of record JANUWF010003362.1, on the reverse strand, counting down.
GCTATGTGCCTCCAAATCCTCTAGGATAGCTAAATATTTCAAGTGCAGTAAGTTCCCTGACTTATCAGAAAAAATAGCCCCCCGATTAATATGAAGATAAGATAACGAGCACGTTGCATGATACTAACATCAGTCGCATCCTGTGTCAGAGGTATCTCCAAGTATGCCTTAATAGGGCCCTTCCTAATCCTATTTCCCTGTATGTCCTCAGCCCGTGGTCTGATGCTAAGCAGTCTATCGCAAAGGTTAATCCAATCTAATTTACTATAGTGCAGAGGAGGTCATATTACTAGATCCCCAACTACCCTAAGGCCCCATAATTTCGCTACATCCTTGAGGGTCACGGTAACGGTACCCTCTCCTAACAAGAAATAAAATGTATAGGTCTCCTATCACTATCGCTCTACTAATGCATTAATGAGAGCGTGATCAACTTAAATATGTCCAACTCGTCTAACTCCACTAAAACCAACCCTATCTACTAACTCTGTCACTCTACTAGAAAAGTGAGTATGATCTTAAAATGCAGAATCGTATCATCTAAACACTAATGAAATCTCATAAGCACGCTGATCTCCAGACCATACCAAAGAAAAATGATGACTCAACTACAAAGATAATAAACCGTTTATGAGGGGGCGGGATGGATATCTATGTGCATGTGATGCATCATTCCTATTTGAATTAAGTTAACACAATCAAATATAAGAATGTTTATATGCCAGTAGTATAAAGGGAAGGTTTGCACATGTTTAACTTAGTATAAAATATAGTATACAATAAATTATAATTATTTTGGTTTTTAGATTCCAACTTCAAATTTCAAATTTCATTTTTTATATTTCAGTTTTCAAAATTTAGTAATTAAATATTTAGACTTTAATCTTTAAATTTTTAAAATTTTATCAAATGGGCCTTTTGTTTTATCCTGAAAAAAGAGAGTCAATTTTTTCTTTTCATTTTTTACAGGGATGATTTGCAATCAGTTTATGAGTAACTTCGACAGTATTTAGAAAGGATGGCTAGAGAGAAAGTAATGAATATACATTCAATGCAGAAATGTAAACATATACCATAAAATTATGAGTTTTGTTAATGTAATAATCTATCAACACATAAAGTTATATATGAATATTGTGAATTGTTAATTTAAATAAATACAAATGGTTAGTATATGTGAATGACTCTAATTTGTCTATCACTTCATAATTTTTTTTCTACAGCTTAAATAAATATCACTTCATATTTTATTTGTGATTCTACTCATGATATATGGAAGTTACTTAAAGTCACCCATAAGGAGGCTAATCAAGTAAAGGAATTAAAGTTAAGACTTTTTGTAACACTCCACTACCTAGGCCCAATAGGGCCGGGGATGTCGTCCCGTCCATCGGATAATGGGTCTTTATAACTAGGTCACATAAAAGAAAATAAAATCAATACTTTAAAATTGAACTTATTACAAAAAAAAAAAAATACAGGTACAAATCCAAAATAAATTAATTACTACTATCTCTCGAAACAACACATAAGATAAATAACATAAAGTCTTCAAAGCAGGCAACAAATCTAGCTACTCATCTCTACAGCAGGATCGACTTGAAAACATGGCATAAAAGGTGATGAGATAAAAATCTCAGTAAGCTCGTGTGTGCTTTGAGTGTTTCAGGTAAAACAGTTCATGTATGCAAGTTGTAAAAATTACATAAGAGAAAGTACTGGCAAGCATGAGATAATATTAAAATAAAGAGTGGCGTTTTGCTTTTCAAACTATACATGTGCGCAATAAATACAACCACTCAAACGGGTAGCTATGGGTTGCCACACATTGGGCCCCATGACCGTATAACAGTCAGAATGCCACACTTTGTGCAGACTGACAAAAGGTAGGTGTACGGCCTACCGGGTGAGATACTCCTCCTTCTCCACACCTAAACTTACCGGTTGTCCACTCCGAAAACACACAGTCCACATGACTGAAACTTGCTAGCTCGGACTGGCATGACCTACTAGACTAGCATCCTATCCGGGAAGGACTTACTCCTCAGAGGTGGCCACCTACTGAGAGACTTACCCTAACCCTTCAAAGACTAGTCCTAGTAGTCTACCCTTATTGAATACTCAACATTGATTGCTCCACTTGGGAGAAAACTGATAATACATTGCTTTATTTGGAAATAGCAATTAAGGGTTTCTAAAATTCTTGTCAAAGTGGAGCTTTAGAAAGAGTTTAGTATTTGTGCATAACTGCTTGATTAAATTTTCAAATGATTGGCTTGACTAAAATAAAAAGGAAATAGTCCTTAATTGCCTTTCCAAAATGAGTGTCCATACACATCGCATTCGGCTTGCCATAGTAACCTTTTGTCTTCAAATAAGTTTATGCATGAGCTTACGTGATCCTTTGCTCGATCAAATTCAAAAATCTTCTAAAGCTGACCTAACCCTGCCTGGGGTAAACAGAAGTCATAAGGTTATATTTAAGCTATATTCGTTTATGTAAATAATCTTAGTTCAACTTATTATAATCATGACCCTAATGTCCTAAGTTTTAAGGCTCGATGATAAAGGATTTTATAAAATAAGTCTAGTTTGATAAGTTAAAATAACTAGGGTTTGTAAAATAATTACTAATAACTTATAGATTCAAATAATAAACCTTGAGTGTTGGTATTAATAAATAAACTAGGGTTTAATTGATGAAGAATCCTAAGTCCTATGTGATATTAAAATATGGTAATTCTTAAATAGTAAAATAAATTATTACTACTCTCTTAACTAATAATTAATATGTATTAAAATTAATAATAAATAGCTTTTATTAAATTTTGATTAATAAATAAATATAAATAATATTTATGAATATATGGCCTACAAGGCCATTAATATTTTACTTATTATTATTATTATTTATATAAAAGGTTTTATTTATTATTATATATAAATACATATATATTATTTTTAATAAAATATATCATTTATTTGACTAGTAAAATCTCACTATCTTATTGAATATTACATTTCTAAAAATTCCTAAGAATTTCAAAATCTTTGGAGAAAAAGCATAGTAATAATTTTAATTAGGGTAATAAAATTTGCTAATCAAAATAGCCTAGGATCAACAAGGTCATGATCATAATTTTTCTATTGCCAACAAGAATCATGAACATATACTCTAGCATCAATCAACAAACTATTTTATTCATGAACAAGGCTTAAATCCATCCTACTATCATATGGCCAAATCTCTACTAAGCATAATCATACTCACATCTTCAATGAAAATAAGAACATAATATCCTATTCACCAAAGGTGACATAACATCTAGCATGCTTAAACATTCATAATCTCTTAAGACATGGAGAGCATACATCGATTCTCAAGGAATTTCTCAAAGCTTAATCATGATCAATCATTCTTATGCTCCAATCTCAACCCTTTCATACATATGCATATACTCAATCCCCCATTCATATTCTATCCTCTCTATCAACATCTAAGAGACATGAATCCAAATTCAAAAGAAAGGTTAAAAAGAAATACTTGGTTGATGACTGTGAAACCCCACCTAAAGCCAACCCTAGAGTAAGGGGGTCGGGATGCATATCATATTTTCTTGCATGAATATATATTTTTTTGAATGATTTTATGTGCTTTAGAATTATAATTTTTAGTCTAGAAGGCTTAGTTATGATTATTGGGTAGGAAGGATAAAATGGTAATTTTTGCTTGAGGTAAAAATAGGAAGATAGCTTGAGGATTAAATAGGAAGAATATTTGGGAGAGAAAATAAGAACAAGAGTTGTTGTGGTTCAGTAGTTAGAGCTTTGGAATTAATCTCTAAGGTCTTGAGTTCAAATTCTATCATTTAAGTTTTTGTCATGATTATTTTAATTTAAGGGTAGATTTTCGTCCCTTGCATTCCATAAGTAACAATAGGAGAGTTGTCCTGGGGGAGACATGAAGGGAATGCCCTAATCATATTCTTATGCCCTAAAAGAATTCTTAAGGGATTCATGTCCTTTTATTCCCTACCTTACCTTAAATTCTTTACCAATTAAGTTTGTTCAATTTATCCAAATCCATATTTTAATTCCAGAAAATTCAGCAAGGTTTATGGGTCTTGGAATTTCGAAAATGGATCTTAGAGGTTAGAGTTTTGGCTGAAAATAAGGAAGGAGTTAAGGAAGGTTCCCAAAAGAATTAATTTGCATCGTTGAACCTTCAAACTCCACTCTATAGTGTTCATCTTCTTCATGGAAGAAATTTGAAATTTTTCCAAGTTCTTGGACAGCCTAGTCTTCAAAAATTTCAATCATATTTCTTACTCAAATGCTGCCAGAAAAATGGCCAACTTATTCATCTTGAAGACTGGAATTCTTTGCCAAAAATCAGACTGCACAAAGCTGTGCAAACCAGAAGAAAATTTTGGACAGCTTCGATGCATAGCAGTCCAAAATCAAAGTTATTTTTTCTACCCTTCAAACCAGTAAATTACCTCTGCTTTTCCTCCATAAAGAAGGCTGGAAACCAGCCTTAAAGGACCCTCAAATACCTCTCCTAACTCTCTGCAAATCGGCTGGAACATTAAAGAAAAACTGCACAACAAATTCCAGCAAACAATTCGAATCTCAAACCAGAAAAATTCCAGCCTTGCACTCTCTTCAAGCCTTGTCCAAAAATCACCTCAAACTTCTGTGAGTTAACCTTTGTTCAGCCATAGACTGAACTCCACTACCCCTTCTACTGACCTTACATGATTAGGCTCCATAGCCACTCTTTTAATTCCTCATTCAATTACTCCAATCAAGCTTTCAATTGAAGTTCAAAAATTTCAGCAATTGCTCCATGAAAATACCCTTGGATTAAGCTTCAAAAACCAGAAATTCTCCCATGATTGAACTCAGTATTTTGGCCAACCTTATAACTCTTTCAACCCTCATTCATTTCAGCAAACCAGCCGGCTCCGTTGTAGCTCCAAAGAACCTCAATCAATCAAACATCATTACCATATCTTTTACCTTAAAACACTCCATAAATTCCTCCATTTGAATTTCAAAACAACCAGATTTTCCTCTTCTCCCTAATCTGAAAATCAAATCACAAAAATCCCTCAATCATTCGGCCAACCCCTTCAGCAATTCATCTAGCACTTTCTCTCAAATTCTCTCCATTTTCATCAAGAACACCAAGAACACACACTACCTTTCTTCAAGCCTAAGACCACTCTAAACACCTCCAATCCCTCACAAAAATTCTAAAACACGCCTACATACTCCCTAGAGTCCATTTCTGGATTTTATAACATCAAATCTTGAAAACAAGAATTTGCAATCGGATCAAAAACCAGAATTTTTCTTGAAGTCTCAAGAACATCATCAAGGTAACCAAGAATAACTTTTGTTCACCTTCTTCCCTTCAATCTTTAACATGTCATACTAATATTCTCTCTCTCTCTCTCTCTCTTGGCCGAAATGGTTGCTACAACCATGGTTGTTTTCTTTCTCCTCTCTTGGACGATTCAAGCCTTCCAAGCATGTGGATCTCCTTAAATCTTCATCAAGATAGTCATCAACAAAGTATTTCTCTTTAACCTTCTCTTTAATTCTAAAGTCATGTCTCTTAAATGTTGATTGAAAGGGATAAAACATGATTGGGGATTGGATATATGCATTTGTATGAAGGAGTAGAGATTGAAGCATGAGAATGATTGATCTTGATTAAGCCTTATGAAATTCCTTGTGGACCGATGCATGTTCTTCATGTCTTAAGTGAGTTTGAATGTTTAAGCATGCTAGATATTATGTCACATTTGATGAATAGGATATTATGTTCTTATTTTCATTGAAGCCATGAGTATGATTATGCTTAGTAGAGATTTAGCCATGTGATGGTGGATATAGATTTAAGCCTTTATTCATGAATATAATAGTTTGTTTGTTTGATGATGAAGAATATGTTCATGATTCTTGTTAGCAATAGAAAAATTATGATCATGACCTTATTGATCTTAAGTTATTTTATTTAGCCAATTTTATTATGTTAATTAAAATGAATACTATGTTTTCCTTTAAAGATTTCGAAAACCTTAGGAAGTGCTGGAATTGAAGTATTAAATGAAATAGTAATATTTTAGCCAAATAAATGATATCTTTTATTAAAAATAATATATAAATATTTATATATGAAAATAATAATAAATAAAACATTTTATATAAATAATAATAGGTAAAATATTAATGATCTTGTAGGTCATATATTCATAAATATTATATTTATTTGTTATCTATTAATCAAGATTTAATAAAATTTATTTATTATTAATTTTACTTATTATTAATTATTTTCTATATATTATTTATTAATTAAGAGATTAGCAATAATTTAATATTTACTTTAAAAATATTATTTAAGAATGACCATTTAATAATATCATCTAGGACTTAGGATTCTTCATCAATTAAACCCTAGTTTATTTTTTTTTTTATTAACAACACTCAAGATTTAATATTTGAACCTATAATTTATTAGTAATTGCTTTACAAACCCTAGTTATTTTAACTTATCACTAGTTATATTAACTTGTCAAGCTAGACTTATTTTATAAAAGCCTTTATCATCTAGACTTAAAGCTTAAGACATTAGGGTCATGATTGTAATAAGTTGAACTAGGATTATTTATGAAAGCGAAAATAGCTTGAGTATAACCATATGGTTTGTGTTTACCCTAGGTGGGGTTAGGTCAGCTTTGGAAGATTTTGAATTTGCTCAAGCAAAGGATCAGGTAAGCTCATGCATAAATTTATTTGATGACAAAAGGTTTCTATAGCAAGCCAAATGCGAAGTGTATAAACACTCATTTTGTAAAAGCAATTAAGGACTGTTTTTCTTTTTATTTCAGTCAAGCAAATCATTTGAAAATTAAATAAGCAATTTTGCACAAATATTAAACTCTTTCTAAAACCCAACTTCGACAAGAATTTTAGAAATCCTTAATTACTATTTCCAAATAAAGCAATGTTTTATCAGTTTTCTCCCAAGTGGGACAAACAGCATTGAGTACTCAATAAGGGTAGACTACTAAAACCAGTCTTTAAAGGGTTAGGGTAAGTCTCTCAGTAGGTGGCCACCTCTGAGGGGTGAGTCCTTCCCGGATAGGATGCCAGTCCAGTTGGTCATGCCGGTCCGAGCTAGCAAGTTTCAGTTATGTGGATTGTGTATTTTCAGAGTGGACAGCCGGTAAGTTTGGGTGTTGAGAAGGAGGAGTATCTCACCTGGTAGGTCGTACACCTACCTTTTGTCAGTCTGCACAAAGTGTAGCATTCTGACCGTTATATGGTCATGGGGCCCAACGTGTGGTAACTCATGGCTACCCATTTGAGTGGTTGTACTTATTGTGCACATGTATTGTTTGAAAAGTAAAACACCACTCTTTATTTTTAACCTTATTTATTGCTTGCCAGCACTTTCTCTTATGTAATTTTTACAATCTGCATTCATGAACTGTTTTACCTAAAACACTCAAAGCATACACGGGCTTACTGAAATTTTTATCTCATCACATTTTATGCCATGTTTTTAGGTTGATCCTACTGTGGAGATGAGTAACTAGATTTGTTGCCCACTTGAAGACTTTATTTTATTTATTTTATGTGTTGCTTTAAGAGACGATTGTATTCAATTTATTTTGGATTTGTTCCTGAATTTTTGGGTTGTAATAAATTCAATTTTAAAGTATTAGTTTTATTTATGTTTGTGTGACCTAGTTATAAAGACCTCTTGTCCTTTGCACGGGGCAACATCCCCGGCCCTGTTGGGCCTAGGTAACGGTGTGGTACAATGACTATCTCGATGAAGATTTAAGAAGATCCACACGCTTGAGAGTTTTGAATTGTCGAAGAGAGGAGGAAGAAAATAGCCATGGTTGTAGCAACCATTTCAGCTGAGAGAGAGAGAGAGAGAGAGAGAGAGAGAGAGAGCATTAGTATAATATGTTAAAGGTTGAAGGAAAGAAGATGAACAAAAGTTGTTCTTGGTTACCTTGCTGATGTTCTTGAGACTTCAAGAAAAATTCTGGTTTTGATCCAATTGTCAATTTTTGTTTTCGAGATTTGATGTTATAAAATCCAGAAATGGACTCTAGGGAGTATGTAGGCGTGTTCTGGAGTTTTTGGGAGGGATTGGAGGTATTTAGAGTGGTATTTGGCTTGAAGAAAGGTAGTGTATGTTCTTGGTGTTCTTGCTGAAAATGGAGAGGATTATAAGGGAATGCTGGACGAATTTTCTGAAGAGGGCTGGCCAAATGATTGAGGGAGTTCAGGGATTTTGGTTTTCAGTTTAGGGAGGAAGAGAAAAATCTGGTTGTTTGAAATTCAAATGGAGAAATTTGAGTGTTTTAAGGTAAAAGATATGTTAATGGTGTTTGATTGGTGGAGGTTTCTTGGAGCTGTGAATAGCCGACTGAATTGCTTGTGTTTTGCTGAAATGAATGAGGGTTGAGGGAGCTTTAAGGCTGGCCGGATTTCTGAGTTCAATAATATAAGAATTTTCTAGTTATGAAGCCCAATCCAATGGTGTTTTCATGCAGTAAATGCTGAAAATTTTGAAATCCAAACAGAAGTTTGATGGGAATGATTGTAGGAGGAATTTGAGGTGTGGTTATGGAGTCCAGTTGTGCAAGGTAAGTAGAGGGGGGTAATGGTGTTCAGTTCATGGCTGAACAAGGGTTAACTTACAGAGATTTGAGGGTGGTTTCGGCTAAGGTTTGAAGGGAACAAGGCTAAAATTTTTCTGGTTATGGTTCAAATGGTTGCAGAATTTCCTGTGCAGTTTTTCCTACAATATTCCAGTTGATTTGCAGAGGGTTTTGAGAGGTGTTCGAGGATCCTTTAAGGCTGGTTTCCAACCTTCTTTATGGAGGAAAAGCAGAGGTATTTTATTGATTTGAAGGTAGAAGAATCAGCTTTGATTTTGGCCTGCTATGCTGTGAATCTACCCAGATTTTTTTCTGGTGTGTGCAGTTTTGTGCAGTCTGATTTTTGCATAAGAATTTCAGTCTTCAAGCTGAATCAATTGGCCATTTTTCTAGCAGCAATTGATTAAGATAGATGGTTGAGATTTTCGAAGGTTAGGCTGCTTAAGAATCTGGAAAAATTTTAGATTTCTTTCATGGAGGATATGAACACTATGGAGTGGAGTTTGAAGGCTCAACTACGGAGATTAATTTCTCTTGGGAGCCTTCCTTAACCCCTTCCCTATTTTCAGTCAAATCTCCAACCTCTAAGAGTCATTTTCGAAATTCAAAGACCAATAATCCTTGTTGAATTTTCTAGAATTGAAACATAGATTTGGATAAATTTTGAACAAGCTTAATTGGTGAAAAGGTTAGGACAAGCTAGAGGTAATGGAGGAACAAAAAATTCTTTTAGAATCCTTTTTAAGACATAATGATAGGATTAGGACATTCCCATCGCTTCTCCTCTAGGACAACATTCCTATTTTTTTCATGGAATGCAAGAAAACGAAAATCTAACCCTAAATTAAAAAATATATATATCATGATAAGACTTAAATGATGGGATTTGAACTCAAGACCTTAGAAATTAATTCCAAAGCTCTAACCACTAAACAACAACAACTCTTGTTCTTATTTCCTCACCCAAATATTCTTCTTATTTATTCCCCAAGCTTTCTTCCTATTTTGTCCTCAAGCAAAATTACCATTTTACCCTTCTTGCTCAATGAGCATGACTAAGCCTTTTAGCCTATAAATCATAATTCTAAAGTATAAAAAATCATTCTAAAATATATATATTCAAGAAAAATAATATGACATGCATCTCGACCCCCTTATTCTAGAGTTAGCTTTAGGTGGGGTTTCACACTTTTAGTCCGCGATTATGAGTTGTTCACTATGAAGCCAAGTGAGAACATAATTGATATGTTCACTAAATTCACAAACATCATGAATGGACTAAAGGTATATGGAAATATCTATTCCCTCAGTGAGCAAAACGTAAAGTTACTTAATGCTTTGCCAAAAAGCTGGCAGCCAAAAACTTTGGCTGTGGAGGAATCTAAGAATTTAAATAGCTTATCAATTGAAGAGCTGATCGAATCTATCTTGACCCATGAAATGAAACTCAAAAGGTTTCAAGAGCATGATGATGATGATGACAGAGGCAAATGAGGAATAGTTTTAAAAACTATTGATGAAGAAGCCTATAGTGATCAAACTGATAGTGATAATGGGACTAATTTGGATACAGAAGAATTAGCTATAGTTGCAAAAAAATTCAAAAAAAATGTTTAGAAAATGCCACTTCAAAAGGGGTAAGAAGTTTATCAAAAAGAAGGGACAAACATCTTCTTTCAAGTATCAATGTTATGAGTATAAAAGCACAAAGCACTTCATCACTGACTGTCCAGTAGCTAAAGAAAAAGAAGCTAAGCAATTCAAAAAGAAAAAGAAAGACAAAAAATGAAGAAAGGAAAAGGGCTTATTGGGACATAGAACCAAGCTGAATTCGAGACTGAAGAAAGCTATGAATTTGTTGGTGAAAAAGTAAACATTTACTTTATGGCCATGGAAGATAAGGTAAATCCTACTTCCTCTAATTCAATATCTGAATTGCATGATTCTATTTGTGAGAAGCCTAATGATCTGAATAAGCTACTTTTTAACATGTTTCATGAACTCAAAAAAGCTATCTAGAAGAAACAAGGAAATAAAAATAAAAATTGATTCCATGTTAGATGAGACTGCAAAGCTATTGAATGATAATAAAGTTTTACTTGATTCTATTATATGCTCAAATATTGAAAAGGATGTTATCCTAACTTCTTTACATTATATGTCACTTGAAAACAAATGTTTATATGACAAAGTACTTTCTCTTGAAATTATGCTTAGCAATTTTGATGATATGGAAAATAGAGTAGATGACCTCACCATGGGCATTGAAAAATTTACAAATAGCAAAATAATCCGGAAAAACTACTTGGTGCACAACACGTAGCTGGAAACCGAAATGGTCTCGGCTATAGGCATGAAAACAAAGCTAAAAATTACAAATCTTACTTTATAAAAGTTGTTTCTTCATACATGACTCCCAGTTGTTGCACATATTGTGGAAAATTTAGACACGAAGTATTTAAGTGTTATGTTAGGAAGAAAGTGGAATCCAATATAAAAACAGTTTAGAAAGTTAAAGGAACTATTACTAATCCCTATGGGTCTAAGAAGGTATGGGTACCAAAAATCACTATTCCATCTTATGTATAGGAACATTCATTGGACAAGATGAGCTTTACAATGTGATTTTTGGATAGTGGATGCTCCAGGCACATGATTGAAAATGCTGAATTGCTAGAAAACATTCAAGTCACAAATGATGGTTTGGTCACATTTCGATACAAGAAAAAGGGAAAGATACTCGGCATAGGCAATATTGGTAAATGATCCTCTACTATTATCAAACAAGTGTTGTTAATTAATGAATTAAAGTACAATCTTCTTAGCATCAGTTAATTATATGATAATAGCTGCCAATTTGTTTTTGAAAAAGACTCTTGCACTATTATGGACAACTCTAGCAGTGAGATAATTTTTGCTGCTAACTGTGTTGGAAATATTTATATGTTTTATCTTGATGATCTTGTGACCCATGATATTAGATGCCTCTCCGTGAATGATGATGATAGCCACCTTTGGCATAAAAGGCTAGGCCATGTATCTATTGATTTGCTAAATAAATTATCCTCAAATGAGTTTGTTAGAGGACTGCTCAAAATGAGATTTGATAAAAACATGTGTGTGATGCTTGCCAATTTGGAAAACAAACCAAAACCTCTTTTAAACCTAAGAAAATGATTTCAACATCAAAACCTCTTCAACTCATACATATAGATTTGTTTGGACTAATGAGGACCACTAGTCTTGGTGGTAAGAGGTATGCTTATATACTTGTGAATGACTTCTCAAGATTCACTTGGACTTTATTGCTTACACAAACAGATGAATCTTTCTTTGAATTTTCAAAACTGCTCAAACATGTTCAAAATTCATATGGGTGCAAATTGATCTCAATTAGAAGTGAAAATGGTAGAGAATTTTGCAATTATGATTTTACAAAATTCTGTGATGATTAGTGGTGTTTCACATAACTTTTCAGCAACAAAAACTCCTCAACAAAATGGCGTGGTTGAGAAGAAAAATAGAACTTTCAAGAGATGGCAAGATCAATGCTTTGTGAAAACTCCCTTCCAAAATACTTTTGGACTAATGATGTAAATACAGCCTGCTATATTGTCAACCGTATTATGCTAAGACCCTTCCTAAGAAAAACTCTTTTTGAAATCATATTTGACAAAGTTCCATCTATTTCTTACTTTAAAGTTTTCAGTTGCAAATATTTTGTCCTCAATACTCGAGACAATCTTGGAAAATTTGATAGCAAATCTGATGAGGCTATATTTCTTGGATACTCTTCCAATAAAAAAGTATATACAGTGTATAATAAAAGAACTCTATGTGTGAAAGAATCCCTACATGTTGTGTTTAATAAATCAAATATATATTCTTCTAGTAAAGATGGTGATAATGTAGGAATCACAAAAGAAAGAGGCAGTGAGCAGCATAAGGCTCCACCACTTAATATTCATGCCAAATAAGAGGAATTAGAAGAACAATAAGTTGAAGAAAACAAACAAAGGACTGAAGAGCTCACTAATCAAGACTTACCAAAAGATTGGAAATATAAAACTATCCATCCAAAAGAGTAGATCATTGGCGATCCCAATTGCGGAGTCAAAACTAGCTGGTATTTTGTTGATAATTTTGCTTTACTCTTGAGCATTGAACTTAATTGCATTGATGTGGCTTTGCATAATAATATTTGGATTGTGACCATGCAAGAAGAATTGAATCAATTTAAAAGAAATCAAGTTTGGAAACTTGTTCCTAAACCACTTAATCATCCCGTGATTGGTACTAAGTGGATTTTCAGAAACACACTTGATGAGCATAGTGTTGTTATTAGAAACAAAGCCGGATTAGTTGCCCAAGGATTCAATCAAGAAGTGGGTATTAATTATGATGAAACTTTTACTCCCATTGCTCGGTTAGAGTCAATAAGAATGCTACTTGCTGTTGCATCTTTCAAAGGTTTTATACTCTATCAAATGGATGTTAAATGTGTATTTTTAAATGGTTTTATTGAAGAGGAAGTGTATATAGAGCAACCCCCTAGCTTTATTCATGAACACTTTTCAAATCATGTGTTTAAACTTTCTAAAGCCCTTTATGGTTTGAAACAGGGTTCACAAGTATGGTATAAAAGGCTTAGTAGTTTTCATCTTTCAAAGGTTTTTCAAGAGGCTTAATTGATACCACATTATTTATCAAATCTAAAAATTCTGAAGATATCTTAATTGTTCAAATATATGTTGATGATATTATTTTTGAAGCTACAAATGATTTCTTATGTAAGAAATTTGCCAAGACAATGCAGCAAAAGTTTGAGATGAGTATGGTGGGAGAACTTAATTTCTTCCTCAGATTACAAATCAAGCAAACCAAAGATGGGATCTTCCTAAATCAAGCCAAGTATACCAAGAAACTGCTCAAAAAGTTTGGAATGAATGAAGCAAAAGAAATTAGTACACTTATGAGCACATCATTAAATCTTGATAAAGATGAAAAAGATAAGAAAGTGGATGGATCAAAATATAAATGTATGATTGGAAGTCTTCTTTATCTCACTATCAGTCGACCCTAAATTATGTTCTCAGTATGCCTTTGTGCAATATTTCAATCATATTCCAAAGAATCTCAGCTATGTGCTATAAAATGTATCCTGAGATATTTAATTGGAACATATGATTATGGTCTATTGTATCCACAAACTTACTCATTTGATCTTATAGGATACACAGATGCCGATTATGCTAGCTGTAAAGTTAAGAGAAAAAGCACCAGTGGACGCTGTCAGTTTCTTGGACATTCTTTTATCTCTTTGTACAACAAGAAGCAAGCTTGCATCTCTTTCTTAACAACTAAAGTAGAAAACATAGCAGTAGGAAGTTGTTGTACACAAATATTATGGATGAAAAATACTTTTCTTGATTTTGGTCTAAATTTTAACTGCATGCCTATCTTATGTGGCAATACTAGTGTTGTCAATCTGACTAAAGATCCTGTTCAACATTCTAGAACTAAGCACATTGAAATTAAGCATCATTTTATTAGAGATCATATGCTTAAGGGTGATATTTGTGTGGAACATATTCCAACTGATGAATAGCTATAGAGATATTCACTAAACCGCCGATCAAAGATAGATTTAATCATCTGTGTAGAGGTTTGGGAATTACCAAATTATGTAACTAACATTTTGCTAAAGCTTGTTTTGTTTATTCTCACAGAACGTTTGAAAACATGTGATTTCGGATGGTGGTTTTGGATTACGCATTTCGAAAACATGAACCCAAAACCCCCTCAACAAAATATCTCTCAATTTATTTTGAACAGATAAGTTTGGACTTAGTCTAAGTCCAAAATAGCAGCCCAGAATCGCATAAAATTCACGTTTTTTTTTTCTATTAATTGGATGAAAAAACGCCTAAGTCCAGAATTCTCTTTTTGAATTTCAAAATATCCTCGCTTTTTAAAGTAGCTCACCCTATCTTTTATAAAATTTGTTTTGAGTGTACTTGATAGTACTTATCCTCTCAAGTACATAGGAAACACAAAAAGCCTTTCAAAAGCTATTTCTCTTTCCTCTTGAAATCTAAAACCGCCATAAAATCCCTCTATCTCTTTTCTTCTCTCACTTCGGATTTTTATCTTCCCCACAGAACCAAAAAATCCACACCTCTTCTCTCAATTTCCATGGCTAAACTTCCTAAATCAGACAAGGGAAATGAACTAAAATCAAAGAAGAACCAGAAAAGTAGAGCAACGGAGAAAATAAAATCAGTTGCCGCCACCCAACCTACTGCCAAAAGAAAAGGGAAAAAGGTTATTGCTGAGGAACCAGCTTCGCAGATAGACTCATCGCAATAGCTTCCTGTACAGGAAAGCTCTGAGACTCAGGGACCCCAATTCCTCGACTTAAAATGTGAATTTGAGTTCAATGGTTGGCTCTCAAGAAATAGAACTATCATTGCTAGATATCATGTTGACTTTGAGGCCTTTTTGAATTTGGATAATATTTTAAATATTTATGAATCACTTAGATGGGGGGTGTTACTTTCTGTAAATGAAAAACTGTACACTACATTGGTCTGAAAATTTTATTCTAACCTAAGAAAAGGAAGACTAGAGGAAACTAGTGAAAGATTCATGGTTTAGCGGTATACCTCGTAGGTAAGCTATGTGAACATGGAATTTGATCATAGAATGCCAAACAAAATTTTGCAATCAGAGACGGTGGAATTCAATTTTTTAAAATGAATAAATTTTTGGAGGAATCTAATCTGTTTGACCTAGGGAGGTTTGAGGCTAAGTTCACTGGAGGTAAGAGTTTCAAAAACTCAAATGATCGCAACTTGAAATGGCTAAATGGGTTTAGGAGAATTTTGCACTACATGGTTTCAACCATAGTGGCACCTAGCTTTAGGCACAAAACTTCGATGAGCATCATGCAAATAATACTGATGTTGGCCCTATCAAAGGGGAGGCAGATTAGTTTTAGATTTCTGGCTATGAAGCTAATGCTTCAATCAAGAAATATCTCGAACAAGGCCCTACCATATAGAAATCTTCTGACTAAGGTCTTTAAACATTTCAATGTGAATCTCAGTATAGGTGTCCCTGGACACCTTAGGATCAATGTTTACAGCACAGACTCATTTAAGAAAATGGGCTTTGTATGAATAGAAAATTAATGGATTCTGCTTAGGGATGTTTCAGAAGAAGAAATGGTCAAGCTAATTAAGATCAAAGCTGAAGAAAAGAAAGTTGCACCTACTTCCTTAATTGGAATAAAATGCAAAGTTGAAATCACAGAGGAATCCTCAAGTAAAGGCAAGCAGAGGTTTGATGAGAGTGGACTAACTCAAAGCATTCTGAATGTTTTGAATATCTTATCTAAAAAATTTGATGGTTTCAATACTGAAGTCAAGACTGAACTACTAAATTTAGGGAATTGATTGAGTGATGTGGAAGGGAAGAACATAGAAAAGAGTACTGGAGATATCTCCGAAATGCATGACATTCCACAACAGCAAGAGGCTAAGCCTATCATTCCCTCTCCTAAATAGGATACTGAGAAAACTACTACTAATGAGATTCTAGCTCCACCCACTGCAGTACCCACAGCTGAAACAATTCCATCCCAACCTACTGAAAAGATGCCTACTGTACCTTCAGCTAACCCAACTGCTCTTACAAAAGATAAGCCAGTTCCACCTGGTAATTCATCAAGACGTAGACAGAAACATGTTGTCGTTAAAAGGAAGTCCAACAAAATTGCTGGATAACATTCAAAATGCCAGTGCTAAATCTGCAACTATCCTCATTCCATGAGCTGTGGCACATAGCGACTGCTGACTGATGACCTATTCTACAAAATTTTATGTTGCAAATGGTATCTGCACTATCTCTACATGAACACTTTTATTTTGGTCTTGGACTGATATTAATGCTACTTTTACTATCGTGTCACTTTTATTTTGGTCTTGGACTAATATTAATGCTACTTTTACTATCGTGTCTTGTTATTACTGATATTCCTTATTGCAGATATTCTTTTTGTTACTACTACCCCTGTTTGATTCCTTATTATTTCTCTGCTGCTTTTTTTTTTTTTTTAATTGATGCCAAAGAGGGAGAAATAAATATGGAGTATGATGGATTGTGACTATATTATTAAGAGCTAAATTTACTATAGTATTGTGCTAACTTTGGATTATGAGGATTATGACTAAACTTGGTGTGAGTTATGGATTGTGACTAACAGAATTTGGAGTATGAGTTATGGATTATGACTGAGTTTTGATGATGGATATTTGAGTGGATGCTTATGAAAATTATGTTATTTCTCTTTGGTTGCATAGTAACAACCCTGTGTTGAAATACTTTGTGAAAATTGGTTTCGGTTAATTCTTGAAAAACTATTGATCTATATTTTTAGGATTTTTTTTCCCGGCACAAACACAGTGGGAGTTTTGGATCCTCAATACTTCAATCCAAAACACCAATCCAAAAATGATTTTACAGAAATGATATTCTGTCTTATTTTAACCTATTTTGGATGCACAATTTGGAAGTCCAAAATCTCAAATCCCAATTTAGTTTCTAATGTACTCCAACAATAGCATATTTTTTTTTCTTTCTTCTGCTACTTATATACACATACATAGAGGGAGTATTCTTTTTTTTTTTTTTTTATCTATCTTCTACATCTCCTCATGTACATAATTATATTTTTTTTCTGCCTATTATTTGGCTATTTCCTTGAGAAATAGTCCTTTGTACGGAAGGAAGGAGGATAAAGAGCTTGGTTGGGTCATAGGCTCATTGAGCTTTGTTTATGAGACTATGTTTAAATTTTCTTATCTTAAACTCATAAGCACTCCTTGAGTCCTATGATAAGATAACATATTTCAGTTAAATACATTCTTCCTTCTCTCGGTCTAACATGTTCATACAGTCTATATCATTTTTCTTGTCAAAATCCCATCAAGTATATCACCACTCAAAAAGTGAGAGATTGTTAGCCCTAAAGGCATTTTTTTGTGTTTTGATTTATGATAAACATTGGTGTGGACTAACATGTGTAATCTATATGTGATAGGATTTTTGGATATGATATGTTTGACTTAAGTTCTTCAAAGGCATGCAAATAGGACTGCTAAGAAGCTCTTAAGCAGTGGAGCCCAAGAGTGGTTGATTAAGTGAAAATCCAACTTAAGAGATTGCATATCATGAAGGCTTTGGAAAGAATTATAGACTAAGAATTGTGATTAAGATATTATTTGTAAATTCCCCTGTCTCTTTACCATATGTTCAGTTTGTTTCACCTTGAAGCACTTATAAATGATTTCAAAAGAAAAGAGTATTTCTAAATCTAAATTTTATAAATTCTTGGTTAAGTAATTTTGGATGAGCCTCTAAATCCAAAATACTCATCCAATGATCTGTAGCATTTAAAAAAAACATCTCTTTGTATACAGTGCTATTTTAGACTCGCGTTTTCGACGCACATCCTTCCATTCTGTGAATCCAAAACCTTGAAAATCCTGACAGAAGTAACTAGCCATTGGGACTTTGATTTTAGCTTTTATAAAAGCTTCAAAAACTCGATTTTCAACTAGATTCTTGTGCTAACTCATTCAGAAACACTCTTAGACTTTAGAATACAAAAATCTCCATTTTCACTTATGCTTCAGAGTGAGATCAAATTGTTCCAAAGGTAAAAAGGTATTTGTGCTCAGTGGTCCATACTTACTCAATTTGTGAGCTATTTCTGTGTTTCATCTTTAATCAGCTTTGTATCAAGCTTAAAAGGAAGTAAAATATATTTGGGGTGAGCTTTGATTGTTGAGTTTAAAGAGATTGAGTGTAAAACTAAGTGTGGTGATCCTGGTGTTGCCTACCACCACTGATTTGGAAAAAATGTTTTAGTGAGTTGTGTTAAAATCCTTAAGTGTATGTTTAAGGTAATAGATGTAGATCATTTAAGGATCGAATCACTATAAATCTTTGGGTCTATTCTTTTGCATTTTATCTTAACTTTGTCACTGCATTTTCGCTAGTAATTAAATAAAAAAAACTGTATCCTTTTCTCTGCAATTATTGATCTATTTTAAGACTTTTGTGTTCTATAGTAAATTAGTTATTGACATCTCAACTACCATTTTTAATACAGACCATCCTCTCATCATTTAGTGCTGATTCAAAAGATCTCTGACTGTATTCTTAAAGCTGCGAAGCAAATATGCCTTTTTGAAAACATATGTTGTTCGGGCCTTTTTTAAAGACATCAAAAGATTTTTTTAAAATTATATTTATTTGCCATAAACCTTATTCACTCCCTCTCTAAGGTTTATCAGAAGGGATATTAGAAATAAAAGAAATTTTATAATTGTTCATTATATGCATATTTTACATATCATTTGTGCTTTAAAGTCTTTAAAAATTTGCTATAGATTGCTACTTATTCTCTTATTTTCTTCTTGTTTGTTATAGGTTGCAATGATTGGAAATAAAAGTGGAATCTAGTAGAAAAAGGTCCTCAAAAGAGTTTTAAAGAGTCTACACAGCGTCATTAAGGTTAATTTACACGAGACCGTGGCATCATTTGAACTTTAGATTTAAAGTACGGGGACTTCACGACGCTATGCCCTTTACCTTTCATGGCATCATACATTTTTAGAGTTCAAGAGTATCAAACATCTGGGAGCTAACGGTGCTGCATACATTATATTTGATGCAACCATGCAGGACTACAGCACATAGTAAGAATCAAGTTCCATGGCATCGTTCGAGAGTTGATACAACTAAAGCATGCACGTTGCTGTGCATAACACCTTCAATGGTGCTGTGTAACATCGCAATCAGCCCTTGTTTTGCATATTTTAGGAATTTTTAAGAGGAAGTTTAAATACCCATCAATATGGTCATTTTAGCTGAGAGCCACATGAGATTTACATCTGAGAAATCTCTTGGAATATCAAGGGGCGCTAGAAGAGAAGATCAAGGCGAGATTGAAGGAGAAGAGGAGTATCCCAAAGAAGAACCCAAAATAGAAGAAGGACACTTATCTATGGGTTTTCCTTTACTTTTACTTTGTAATTTTGATTTGGTAATATTTTTATTATTTAGATCTAATTACAATTAAAGGATTGTACTCTAATTTAATCTTGTATTAGATTATTATTTGATTAATTGAATCTTGTTTGAGTAATCTATCACTTGGGCATGTTTGATTGAATTGATTAATTGGGTTATTCTCTTGTATTGATTTTGAGAAATGAATTTATGGGATGGGTACCCATTTTTATTGATTCAATAGATTTTTTTTGTCTTGATGAACTTGAGAAAGGATTTGGGGGATGAGAACTTTGTGGTAGATAGAGTTGTTGGGTCACCTAGAGATAGAGACTTTGAATCTTTTTTGCCTTAGAATTTGGAGTCTTTGATTTTAAGGTTCCTTGGTTTAATTTGTATAATAGGGATATCTATGGATTGGGCTCAAGGATAGGAAACTTATTACTTGAGAGATAATGGGTTTTGCATTTTGGAGAACCCTTTCCAATGATTGGATTTTAATTTAATTGATTGAGTGATGTTTGGTGCTTGATTTTATTTAGGGAAAAATTACATGACCAACCTCATTTTCTTATTTATATTTCATTCTTATGATCTTCTAGACTTTACCTTGTGATTGAGTCGGTATATTCTTGTTGTGCTCATTGGTAATTAGTTAGAATTAATAGCAATTATAAATTTTATTTCTCTATTTTTGTTGATTGAACAATAAAACAAAAGTGGAAGTAGGGGTAGTTAATACGGTTCCTAGGGATTTTTCGATACTTACCAATACAACGTTATGCTACATGATAGGTATACTTATCCAGGTTTGTGTGTTATGTGGGTTAAATTGATATTTTAAATTAAAAATTGATTGAGTGAATTTCTTTATTTCATGAGAGCATGCAAATGCACACAGTAGAGTTTTTATTGATTATTTTGGGAATTTTCTCATTTTTGGGTTAAAATTTTTGTTTTTGCATTATGGCTAATTTTTTTCAATTTTTTTGTATTTTTGGGTTAACTTTCAAGACTTTTTGGTATATATGTTGATATATGTTAGTTTGGTGGAGTTATTATTTATCTTTTTATATAGGAATTCTACTTATGACTTTTTTAGAAGAGTTAATTTTATATACAATTATATATTGGGTGTGACATAGGCTAAAGTTTTAAGAAGTGAGGTTAACCTTGTTTATACCTTTAAAAATATTGTGAAACTTGATTCTTTGAGAATAGATGAGAACTTTGTGATGAAATATAGAATATGGATCATTGGCTTATCTCTAGTTTTGTGGCATCCCCATTTATTCCTTCATTTATTCATTTAGTTATTCATTTTTCTTTCATTAGATTGTAATACACATATTTCCATTTGTTTATTGTATTTTCCAATGTAAAAGCAAGCAGGAGTAAGAAATAGGTTACTCAATACACCTATTGAAGTGAGAAGAAAAAAGGTTCTAGGAATGCAAAAAGCATGTCCTATGATAAAAAAAAAAACAAAAAACAACAACAACAACGTGTGATATAAGAAAAAAATAGAAAAGAAAAAGAAAAGAGGAAGAAAAGAGAAGAAAAATAAAAATGCAAAAATGCAAAGGATGCAAAAGAATATTCTAATCAAATTCATTATAAAATGCATTCCTTTGTAAAACAATAATGAAAAAAAAAAATGAGAGACTCCTACTTTGCTATTTCAAGTTGAAAAGTATTATTGTAATGTGATGTAATAATTTTAAAGGCTTATTCTTTTTGTAAGCTACGAGACTTGAGTGAGTCGGTTAATTCTAATTTGTATCAATCACATTGTTTATATTCTTTGTTAGAATGTATACCCTCTTAGACTAGGTTTCTGATGTAATTTTGACTTGTATTAATAAAAGTATTTTTCTCAGAATTTGTTTGTGAAATCTTTTTTATATTTGTGCACATTTTTAGTGGAAAAAATCCATTGTGTTTAAGTAAATAGTTCGTGTAAATAGAGATCTTTCACAATAAGGTATGGACTATGGGGTACTTAATACATAAACTATTGTTCTTAACTGGATGATGAGGATGGGAATCTCATCATGGCAAGGTTATTGTGTTATGAATTCTAAATAAAAAAATCGCTTACCTTTAGCTAATAAGTAGTATACTCATTTCATAACACAAGCGTATTTTGAATACGTAGAACAGGACCTGTAGTAGTGGTTTCTAAAAGTACTATATGATAGAAATCCAAACTACTACTGCTATAGTGTGGACTTGTACTCTACAGCTTGAGTATAAGTTGGTGGTCCGACAAAGCTGGAAGAATATGCTTTGATATACTATAGTTAAAGTTCTTGAAAAGGACCAATATATTTATATATTGGATATATGTGACTAGTTAGTTAAGACAGACTTGTACAAGATACTGTTTACACTATATCGCCCCTTGTGGTTATCCAAATAATCTAATTATCTAGAGTCCTGAGGAACATGACTTGGATATTGGCTTTAAGGTAGCTTCCTTAGAAAGCTGAAATATTCCAAGAAGTCGTGGATCATTGGACTAAAAGCCTAAGGATGGTAGATATCTTTTAAAGGGGTGTTAGTACACTTTTTCCTTTCTAAATGAACGACGATGTGTAGAGGGATATTTTAGTCATTTCACCTATGAGTCGAAGACATAGCTAACACAGTATTATTTTTAGAGTTAATATTTTCTTATGATGATATTAGAAAATATTTAAAAAGTAAAATGCAGCTATTTATATAGAAATGATATTTTGGTCATTTTAGTAGTTAATGCGATGTTTCTTTTTAGTCCTCGGAATAGCCCGTAAGTCCTAATTATTTTAGGTTGAGAAAATAGTCACAATGAAAAGGATTTTATTTTATTCAAGAAGTCTAATTTAATTTTTGGATTGGAATAAAATAAAAGAATGAGAGAAATTAAATTTATTATCTAGTTTAATTAGTAAATTAACTATTTAGGGCCTAAATCCAGATTGAATAATTAGAAAAATTAATATGGACTTAAACTAGTAAGAAAAGGCTTAATAATTATTTTAGTTCATTTGGGCTCATTAATTATTTATTGAGTTACGTTAATAGGCTCAGGAAATAAATAATTAATAGTTATTATTTTTGGGCTCATTAGGTCTAACGAAAAATAATAAATTATTTTGACCCAATAGCCTGGACTAAAGGGTTTTTTTTTTTTAATTATTTACAGCATAGAAGAGTTAAGGATGATCCAAACCTCTTTTGTTGATAACCTCCAGATGTTTAAAATATCAAAACATCGGGGCTGGGTTATCTGATGATGTGAATAGGAGTCGTGGAGAGTTCAGTTCTGTAGAATAGAACACTGACAACACAGTGGAAAAAAGCCAGAGTTGTTGTCTCTATATATTCTCTATCCCTCGTTCATCTCTTTTCCTATTGTATTCTTCTTGATTTTGCTAATCAATAACAAGGAATCAAGAAGTGTCTTTTCTCGCTTAAGTTATTTCACCAACATAGATTTGGCGAAGGAATATTTTGAGAAGCGAAAAGGTTCGCGTACATGCAAAAAAGAAGCTAACGGATCACTAGTTTCTCGTCGGAATCATCGTCGAGACAAGTAGTCGCTCCTATGATTGGCGCCTTTTCTTCTCAGCCAGACAGAGATAAAAGACACGTAAATGTATTGATTTTCACCTTCCGCTGTGCCGTGTTTTTGTTTTCCTAGGTTTATTTTCCTCGCATGCATGGCATCCCTTATTTTCATTGCTTCATTCTTGACTCAAAAGGTAGATGAATCACATTGATTTGGCATAAACTTGTTTAATTCAACTTTGATGTTCTTGGTTATGTTTGGCCAAATATACGGGTTTACATGGAATGAACTTGGATGGATAGGTGTTGGGATAAATTCTAAACTGATGGGAGGAATAATATTTCTACTATTTTGACTCTATTGCAAATATAGTGAATTGTTCTTGTTGATTCACCTAGAATGCTTCTTGCTTGTAAAATTATTTATTTTTCCTGTAAACTATCTTGCTTTGTTGTGAATAATTCTGATTTGCTTGAGGACAAGTAAAGGTTTAAGTGTGGGGGAGTGATGAGTGTTTATTTATACATATTTTCTATGCCGTTAGTGACATATTTGTGAAGATTTTATACTTGAATTTGCCACTCACCTATGCCTTTTATCTTCTTTTATGTAGATTTTTAAAATGAGGAATTGACTGAAGAAAGAAGATAAAAAGGGAACAAAAAATGCAAAGGAAAATAAAGTAGCTAGAGATAAACTATGTCGTTCGGTTCAAAATAAATGACATTATTGGATATCATATGTATAGTTAATAGATACTGAGAGTAAACGACGCCGTTTATCTCAACTTAAACGGCACCATTCAAGTTCACAAAATAGAAATGTAGATCTGATTTTCGCGTGATTTTTAGGGCTTTCGAAGGCCTATAAATAGAAAAAGATAAGACCATTATGGGTGGCTAGTAGAGAGGAAAAACACCCACACATAAGAAAGAAGAGATGGGAGAGATTTGGAAGTTGCCAAGAGAAGATTGAATATGGAGATGAAGAAAAACAGCTTGTCAATGAGTATTTCTTTGCCTCTTCTCTTTAGTTTTCCTTACCAATATGTATTTGAATGCATTGCTCTTGAAGGGTTGAACTCAAATTGGATTATTATATTTAATATATTCTTAATTTGTTGAATTTCATTTTCTAATGAATGATTACTTAGATTTATTGTGTTGGATTCATAGTTTGGCTAACTCTCTTCTAATGATTTTGAGAGATGGGCTTAGGAGTTGGGCTCCAATCAAATGGATTCGATGCGTGTTTTTCTCTGACTAACTTAAGAGAGGTTGAGAGATTAGAACTTGGTAATCATTCAGAGTTTCATATCTCTTAGAAGTAGGGGTATTGAGTTCTTTCGAATTTAGGGGTTTTGTTCTTAATGTTTCTTGGGTTTAATTGGGAAGGTAGAGATACCTTTTAATTGACATAAGAATAGGGAATCCATAATTCGAGAGAGAGTAAGTTTTGCATTTGTGACCTTCACGATATTAGAATTTGAATTCTATTGTCTTGAATTTGTATTTGATACTTGGCTAATTATGGGAGATTCTTGACTACTACATGTCTTATACTCTTTTTTCTCATTCTTGATTTTCTCATGGCCAATTAAGTATGGGGTAATGCTGATTCTCTAGGTTTGCCCATTGTAATTAGTATATTCCTTTAGTTTGTATGGTTAAACAATAGAAGAAGAGTTAGTAGTGGTACGTATCATTTACCTGAGGAAAAATGATACTTGTCATTACACACTATACTACGCGATGGGTATACTTGTCTAAATATGTAGTATAAGTGTTTTTTATAATTTAAATTAAAACCTGATTTTTTGTGTGATTTCATTGGTAATATTTTCTATGTTCAAAAAATGTGCATCAAATTTAAAAAAGGACCAAATAAAATGAAAAAAAAAAGAAATTTATAAGGTCTTTCTCTTTAAACGTTATGGAATCAAGTTCACAATGTTTTAAGGTTTATGTGGCTAAAACTTGGGCAGTAGTGAACAAGTCTAGACATTAGTTTTTAGCATCAAAATAAATTTAAGAACTTTTAATATTTAAAATAATACAATGAAGGGTCTTTATATTAAGGTATTACAAAAATAATTATTTTTAAAGGTGATATTGTAATTCATATTAGTCAATCTTAGTCCATTATTATTTTCTTAACAGGAAGACAACACTAAAAATTTTCAACATTTAGAAGGATAAAAACACTTATTTCTAAAATATAAGTATACAATTGTAACAAATGCTATTTTTCTTTTAACTTTAATTACATTTCTAATTTAACTATGTGGTTCTTTTTGTTTTTGAAATAATTTTTATTGAAAGTGCATTTTTTTAAAACCCTTCATACTTTAATTTATATGCACGGTGCAGATGTAGACAACCCCCACTCCCCCCTCCCACAAAAAAAAAAAAAAGGTACAAGAGCAAGCAATTTATATGTTTTATTTTTAATTTTTTTCGGTTTCCTTTGTGAACCCATTTTTGCTTGCAACTTCTTTTCCCAAAATTAATTTTTTAATATTTATTGCTTAGAATTTTTTAGAATTCTAAATTAGAAAGTTAGCCATTTTAGTCTCTTAACTTTTTTGTTTTGGAGGGTTAGGTCCCTCTTCTTTATTTTCAACTAGTTAGTTCTCTTACCAAATATTTTTTAATTGAAAAGGTCATTTTGACCGTTACCGTCACTATCCCCGTCAATAGATGAGGGTAATTTTGGAACTTCACTTTTCAAATAGCACTCATGCACCTCACGTGTTCGTCTTCAAACCAGAGGTGAGGACAAACCGACGACACTTTTAATTTGAGAGTGAAGTGTCTAAACCCTCAGCTATCCCGTCTCTCTTTCATCTTCGAGCACTGTCTCCGGAGCTTGTATCAGCATTGTCTCTAGAGCAAGCCAAACCCACTGTTCATAGATCAAGCCAAACCCACTGTCTCTAGATCAATCCAAACCCACTGCCTCTAGATCAAGCCAAACCCATTGTCTGTAGAGACTTCCATTGCTGAGACTGCCACTGTATCTATGCACAGTGGTGCCCGATGAGACCGGCGTTGTATATAGAGCCTTCTCCCGTTGAAATCAACATTGTATCTCAGTTGACAAGGAAGAGTCAAGGCCCGCGATTTAGTGCTAAATCCATTAGTTGTGGTGTTCTGTGGATTTAGTGCGAGGATGTTAGCCCACAAAACTAATGTCTTTTGTCAAAGAAGAATTGAACTTGTCGAGGTAAAGGTGATGTATTTTTCTCAGAGAAAGTTGCTATTGTTTATTTTTTTTCCATGTTTGTCTCGCATGTGCCCCAACATTTGTACTGTTACCTGGTCCCCAAAGCATTACTGTCATATGTTTACAAAAATTCCTATCTTTTTCTTCACGGATTACCCTAGCTATTTTGACGACATATACATTATTGTATAAGCTTGGTCTTTATTTGAGTTGAAAAGTTTATGGCTTTCATTGACTTGGTAGCTTCATGTGTAATCATTTATTATTATTTTGTGACTG
Source organism: Voacanga thouarsii (assembly GCA_026120185.1). NCBI lineage: Eukaryota > Viridiplantae > Streptophyta > Magnoliopsida > Gentianales > Apocynaceae > Voacanga > Voacanga thouarsii. The sequence continues at coordinate 1,079,803 of JANUWF010003362.1, read as the reverse complement.
GATGTCTCTGGAATATTAATTCACAATGAATTTGTTTAAGAAAAATTAATATTTTGTAACCATTTCTTTAGGTCCTAAGAAATTTGATCTTATTTTAGAAGGGGACCAAAATGGCTATATTGAGGAATAAAAAATCTAGTAATTCAACTATCATATCGGTAATGTTGGACTCAAAAAATGTTTGAGCACTATTTTGAGTAAGTTTTGCAGATATCCTATTGGAAATTTTCCCTTGATTTGCAGCCCAATTATATTACTTAATGAAAAGTTAACCCTTATCAGATTGATTTGGAGAGGCCTGTCCAATGAGAAGAAAAACTTTTTTGTGCACGTAGACTTGTTGTGGTTTAGCATTTGTACAATACTTGACAAGGGGAAAGTATTACAGTGGATTGGGAAGAGAAACATTTTCTTAAAGCAATACGTATTTGTTCCAATTGTGATATGGTACATTTTTATTTCAATTAAAACATTCTCCATGTAACACATGTTAAATAATAATATGTTTAATGCTAATGTTTTTTTTTTTTTAAGGGGACATTGCCATCTTCTAATTTTATGTGAATTCAATGAAGAAGATTCAGATTTAAAGAGTCCTTCAATGGTATTACTGGACTCATTATAATCTGCAGGAGATAGCATTGAGCCACATATTAGAAAGTAATGTCTTGGATCAACATTAGCTAGAAAGTAATAAGCTTGAATAAAAATTAATCATTCCACTAATGATATTGCAATCTGTGAATAGATTTGTGCTGGACATACTGTGTGCAAGTGGAAGAACTATCTCTGATACATGGTTAGTAAAAATTCTACTGTTGGTTCCAATGGTAAGTTACTTTGTCTTGTTGCTTTCTTTAACTATTCATATGCAAAGTTCATTTGATGTATGTTGGTGCCGAACTAATTATGGAAATAATTGTTGAATAGGTTCCTCAACAAACAGGAGGGGAAGAATGTGGATTTTATGTCCTATACTATACAAATTTGTTTATGATTAGTGCTTCTCCAAGGTTTAGTGTTAATGATGGTTATCCTTATTAGTCCATATATATATATATATATATATATATATATATATATATATATATATATATATAGTGTGTGTGTGTGTGTATGTGTGTGTGTGTGTGTGTGCGCGCGCGCTAAGTATATTGGGCGTCAATATAAATATTCAGTGTTTTGTAACGATAGTTTACCATTAGAAGACCATGTATGATGCACAGTATTTTTGTACCTAATAATTCATTTACACACACTACAGAAGACCATTAGAAGACCACACACACACACTAAAAAAAAAAAAAAGGCTTTTGGCAACATTTTTATTTGCACAATAGAAAAATCTGTGGTGAAAATTTGCTTTTTGCTATAGTTTTGAATTCCGTAGTATATAAACCTTTTTCGTAACACTTTATTTTGCCACGATTATATTTCTGTAGGTAAAAGTTCTTTTTTACCACAGATTTAAAAATCGTATGGGCAAAAATAACTTTTTGCCACAAATATTTGAAATTATTGATAAAGAATTTTTATTACCCACAGTTTCATTAAACTGTGAAAAAAGCATATTTTTTTCTTATTTTATCAAATATTAAAGAATATCAATATAAAATGAAAGCTTTTCTTAAATATCATAGTTGAGGTAATTTATTATATTCAAATGGTTGTGTATTCAAATCTTTATGTTACTATTTTATTAATTTATATATAGGTTTTTGGACCAACTACTTATGTACACTCTTTCCCTAATTCTTTATTTAGCTAGAACAAAATCGACTTTCTGCAATCAAACAAGGGGAAATAAAAATAGAAAATGGAAGTACATAAATTTTAGTATACTCCATTTTGTGATTATAGTTAGCGACCAGTGTATGAGGACGGATACTCCATTTTCTACAATTTTAACTAATCTAACGATTGGATTGTTAATTTGATATACTTATCTTTAGAAAATGCGTTAGGTTATGGACTTTTATATAGAGATTACACTATATTATATGGAAAAATATATCCCATTACTTTTAAATTTGATCATAAAACATTTTTTTTGTGATTTTAACAAATTAACGGTTGGATCGTTAATTTGATATGGTTATATATAAAAATGTGTTAAGTTTTTGGCTTTTGTATAGAGTTTATTCTAGATTGTGTACAAAAATATATCTGATTAACTTCGAATTTGGTCATAATACTTTTTTTTTTCAATTTTAACTAATCTAATGGTTGGATCGTTATTTTGATATGCTTATCTTTATAAATGCTTAGGTTGTGGGCTTTTATGTAGAGATTATATGGCAAAATATATCCGATTACCTTTAAATTATATTATAACACTTTTTTTATAGCAATTTTAACAAATCTAATGGTTGAACCGTTAATATGATATGCTTATGTTTATAAATATGTTAGGTTATTGACTCTTGTATAGAGATTATGATAGATTATGTAGAAAAATATATCTGATTACCTTCAAATTTGGTCATAACACTTTTTTTTTTTATGATTTTAATAGATCTAACGGTTAGATCATTAATTTGATATTGTAATATTTAACAATGTGTTAGGTTTTTTGCTTTTATATAGAGATTATTCAAGATTATATGGAGAAATATATCTGATTACCTTAAAATTTGGTCATAATATGTTTTATAGTAATTTTAACTAATCTAACGGTTGGATCATTAATTTGATGTCCTTATCTTTGTAAATGCGTTAAGTTATTGGCTTTTATATAGATATTATACTATATAATATATCTGATTACTTTCAAATTTAGTCATAATACTTTTTATAGTAATTTTAACTAATCTAACGGTTGGATCATTAATTTGATGTCCTTATCTTTGTAAATGCGTTAAGTTATTGGCTTTTATATAGAGATTATACTATATAATATATCTGATTACTTTCAAATTTGGTCATAATACTTTTTATAGTAATTTTAACTAATCAACGGTTGAATCATTAATTTGATGTCCTTATCTTTGTAAATGAGTTAGGTTATGAGCTTTTATACAGAGATTATACTATATTATCTGGCATAATATATCTGATTACCTTCAAATTAGGTCATAAAATATTTTTTAGTAATTTTAGCAAATCTAACGGTTAGACCGTTAATAAGATATACTTATATTTATAAATGTGTTAGGTTATGGACTTTATATAGAGATTTGCTAGATTATCTGGAAAAATATATCTGATTATCTTCAAATTTGATCATAACACTTTTTTTTTTTAATGATTTTAACAAATCTAACGATTGAATAATTAATTTGATATGCTTATATTTAAAATGTATTAGGTTTTTAGCTTTTATATAGAGATTATTCGAGATTATGTGACAAAATATATCTGAATATCTTTAAATTTGATCATAATATATTTTATAGTAATTTTAACTAATCCAACGGTTGATCGTTAATTTGATGTCCTTATCTTTGTAAATGCGTTAGCTTATGGGCTTTTATATCGAGATTATATTATAGTATGTGGCAAAATATATCCAATTACCTTCAAATTTGGTCATAATACTTTTTTTAAAAAAATAATTTTAACTAATCTAATAGTTAGATTGTTATTTTGATATGCTTATCTTTATAAATGCGTAAGGTTATGGGTTTAAAAATTATGCTAGGTTATGTAGAAAAGTATATCTGATTACCTTAAGGAATCTGTAATAAAATAATACTTGTGTACCATTAGCACCATTAATGGACAAAATAATAAAATTTTAATTTAAAAAACTTTTTTGAAGCAAAATTTAATCAAATTAAGGAATCTATAAATGTAGATATCAATACCCCTATACCATTAATGCCATTAAAAAAAAGTACTATAAAGAAAAAGAAAAAGAGAAAGAAAAAGAAAGAGGATTTTCTATAAAAGACTCTATAAGTTTTTTACATGATACATGATAATTTTAAATTTAATATAATAAAAATATTTTATATATTTTTCTCTCATTTCTACAATAAAGAACATTTATATTTTTTTTCCTGATTTCAGTTAAATAAGAAGGAAGTAGAAGGAAAATGTTTCTCTCTCTCTCTCTCTCTCTCTCTCTCTCTCTCTCTCTCTCTCTCTCTCTCTCTCTCTCTCTCTCTCTCTCTCTCTCTCTCTCTCTCCGCTAAGCATTTGAGTTAAAAGTATAATAAAGTTTGGATGTTAAAGGTATTTTAATTATTTAAGTTATTTATTTTTTAAATTTTTCATTCATTAAAAAAATAAAATGGTACAGGTACCACATTTTACAAACATTTTTCTTTTCAATTTTTCCCTTCCCTTTCCCTTTCTTTTTTCTCCTATGCCACGGCCAGAAATCGCTGGCCTCTGTCTTCTCTCTTTCATGGTCCCACTGTAACCAAATTGCCCTTCCTCTTCTTTCTTAACCCTCTATCCTCCCCACCGATTGCCGCTATCTCTCAGCCATACCACAATCACTGGCGAAATCACGATGGGCAACTCTGCCCATAAAACCCCGGCATCACTGCTCCTTCTTTTCTTCATACTCCTCAATGTGCTTTCCTTCTCCCACTCTCTGACCACACGCATCGCCAACCTCCGGGCTTCGCATGGTGACATTGACGATGCAGCTTGGGCCGAAGCCATAGCTCGAAAGCTCGAGGCTTTTCAAGGATTGGGTTTCTGGAAGCTCGCTTGGACAATGGCTCTCAAACTCAACAACAAAAAGGCATCGATGTCAGCCTCAATCTAAGCTGACTCTTTCTGCAAATTGACCTCACAGTCCTCTGCTAAGTGCCTTTCTCTTCTCTCAAGGTTAATATTTCAATCCTCTGCGCACATCGATGCAATGTTCTTACGTCTAACCTTTCTCGTTATATTTCTAGATTACCGGTAGAGTTGAGCAGCTTGGAAACGATGCTGCCATTGCATAGTGTGATTGCTTCGGCTCTGGGCCTGCGTTACGGATTTTTTTTTTAAATCTTCTGTTTCTTTGTTGGATATGTTCACTCGAGTAATTTAATGGGTTTAATATTCATTTTGATAGGGGGGTATCGGTAGGGAATCAGAAGTTTGGTTTTTTAAATCTCAAGGATGTTCAATATTGAGGGGCAAAAATCTCTTCTTGTTTTTAATGTTAGCACCTATTGGTTTCCTTAGGTGTTTTTGGTGTTATTCATTTCTGGTAGATCTGTATTTTTCTTTAGCTGTATGTATTTCTGTGTCTGAGGAAAGAAGATAATAATATTGTTCTTCTGAAGATTTTTATGGTTAAGTGAAAGAGGGGCACTCATAAAAGTGATGGCTTCTTTCCCTTTATAGCTCTCCGTGATTTAGTTTTAACATATTCCTTGAAAATCATATGAGATGTAGGTGTTATTGTTATTATTTTATTCGAGTTTCAAGAAATTTTGAATTTTTTTTCTTTTTTTGGAAAGATTTTGATTGGGAATGGGATTTAGAAATAAAATTTGAAATTTCTAACTTCTGACTTCATGTGCAATGTTCGATAGGAATAGTTGCTTGAATATTTTCGAGAACAATTTGTTTGAGATGGTAGAGGGTCAAAGAAATGAATGCATGATTTATTGGCCTGATTTCAAGAGAAAAAAAATTTAGATAGTGCTTTCGTCTAAAAAGAATGGATTTTGTGTTTTGTTCTCCTTATTTATGAATTTTGTCAATGTTTTAAAATTTTTCATGGAATATTTTTAGGTTGAGAGTAAATATTGCTAGATGGAGTTTTTAGTTCTTAGGAAATTGTTTTTTATACCTGATATGTTTCCATTTATATGCAATGAAGTTCTGCTGTTGTTCTGCTACTTCTGCATTCCATGTCTAAATGTTGGCAGAGTAATGTCTTTACCTCACTTGGGATTTATCCAAGCTAGATGAATGGATGGAGAATTCTAGGGGGTAAAATTTGCTGAAAGGTTTTTTATTTTTAATACCTCAACTGATATTGTGTATTTGTGAGTCATACAATACACTAATAGTTTCCAAAAATACTGTTTGCATGGACTTACAACCATAGGCTCTAGATCTCTCTTTTATGTAGATGTTATTGAATTCTTGTTGAATTACTTGCAGCAATATAATTGAAGCATATTGCTTGTCTTAATGGCAGAGAAAATTTGAATTTCAGTTGAGACTGCAAGAATTCATAGAGTTGGTAAGATCTGAAAACAACATGCGAGCAATTTCATATGCTCAGAAGTATCTGGAACCGTGGGGAGCTACACATCTGAAAGAACTACAGTGAGTAATTGTTACACTTGCTTTCAAGAGTAATACCGAGTGTTGCCATATATTTGAGGATTACCTTATTTATGAGAGGCTTGTAGCTTTAGAGTAATTGATTGCTTTCTGGGAGTGATTAAAAGGATTTTGTGGGGTATAAAAAACTGTTTAAGAAAAGAATTTATACAGCTACATGGATGGAAGTTGCAACTTGCATTGTGCATTTTTTTTATAATAATTATTATTATGTCTCTGTGTAATAAAGAGTGCTTATTGTTTCTCCCGTAAAGCCTAAACAAATAGATAGGTTTTCTCAGAAGTATTTGGGATCAAGTTGAAGTGGTATATTGACCACTTTGTGCTTCATATTCTCTTAGATCTTTTCTTAGATTACCTCTAGGATGCACTTTTATATTTGTAATTTTTTTCTATATAATATTGTTGATATTTGTTGGGAGAAGAACGGAGATTTACTTGAAAGAAAAAGTTGTTTCAGTTGCAATATAAATTGTTAGTTAAATTATTCCATTTGAAAATTATAGTTCAGCATTAGAATGTGCTTCTTATGTTGCTAATTTGGTTGCATTCTAGATGTGTGGTGTGGTAGTTCTATGTCTATGGCATTATCTCTTGGCTTCTTCCATTTCCTATTGGATTTCTCTAAGCTTGATTGTCCATTGGATAAGGTCATTAATCATACCCATTGATATAGAAAATGGTGTTGTGGTGTTATCCTATCTTGCATTTTCTTGCAATTTTTTGTGTGCTGTAGTAAACAATTTTTTCCTGTTGTTTTTCAATTTCATCTTTTGGCATTAGCTTTCAGAGAGTTTTTTGTGTGATGCCTATGTTTCACAGAGCTATGTAAACTTGCGTATATGAGGTGCATATGTTTTCTAGACCTATTCTATTTGTTCTAATTCTTAGTTTCATGGTTTTACTATCCCAAAGTAGTATTTGATATTAGTTTATTTATTTTTTCAAAGGAAAAAAAAAAACACATAGTGGATAATGAACTTAGTAGAATAAACTACCATGGGAAAGCTTTGTGAGTTTTGATATGTACTTAAATTCTTTGCTGAAAAGCCATTAGTTTGGTGAAAAAAATATTCAAACTAAAGGAAACAACAAATAGATGGGAAGGAGTGTGACCAGCAGTCTTCATTGGTCATCTGGGAAGACTGTAGTTTGTCTAGAATAGTAGTGTTGTAGCTTCTACATTGTGACTAAAAAAGATTTGTGCAATGTAGTTCACCTGTCTAATGATGATGCAAAATTTGCAAGAATCTATATGAGGAAGATCTACAATATCCTGGCCCTTATTTCCACTAGGAGGTTGAATCCAGATAGTTAACTAAGGAAGAGTTGTGAACTTGAAGCTTATGAAAAATTCAAGCTAAAAACACATCTAAGCTTAACCTCCTATATTATCATTTATGCTTTCTTGCTTGTGTGAGAGAGCATTCTTTACAATGGAAATGAAGGTTATTTTCAATTCTGCAATTTCTTTCTTTTTTTTTTTTGAATGGTTTAGTAATGATTTTAATTTATGTTGGATGAAAAAAAAGAGCTTTATTGAGATATAATCTTGTCCTTTTTTTCCTTAAGGACAGGAGAAATAAAGATCATGGTGGTTGAAGGTTCTTTTAACTATGGCATTGTTTTTTGACCTCAATGAATTTTTATGAATTCTGATGGATGTCATAGTTAGAATTGTGGTTTTGTTTTGGACTATTTTGAACTAATATCAAGGATTAGATTCATGACACTTATCAGGCTCCATTTAGTTTTTTTGTGTATATTAAGTTATTATTAATGGAAGATGGCATTTTGAATGTTCGTTCAATGGATGATAGTTGATTGTCAATATTAGAGGTTTTTATAGTTCTATATTTATAGTAGATGATGATCTTGTTAAAGTAGAAGGAAAAAAAAATTATCAATATCATCATATTGAATTCAATGTTCATTCACTACGGATGTAAACAAAATGGAAATTTGTCCAAAAATTGAGTACGATTTTTTTTTTTTTGAAGTTTTAAATCGTGACAAAAAGTATTAATTACAACAGTAAGGAAATTGTAACAAATGGGCATTACTTACAGTTATGTCAATTTAGAAAAGAACAGTGACAAAAAAGATTATTTCCAATAGAAATTTAATTGTAACAAATAATATTCCCCACAGTTGTAAAATGTTGAAAAAATCATGACAAAAAATTGAAATCTTTGCCCACAGTTAATAACCGTTGGAAAAAACTATGGCAAAAGTTTATCAACAAATACTACACTTTATTTACAACGACTCCAAAACTATGGTAAATCCGTGGTAAAAGGTATTCCCCAAGGCTACACAATTATGCCAAACTTTTTGCAACGGTTGTAACGCCTACGCCTCGAAAATTGTCGCGTTCCCATGGCAAAAACGTATTTGCCACAGTTTTGGCTAATTTCGCCACACTTTCTCTGGCATTGCCAAAAGTCACTTTTTTTGTAGTGACATACATACATACATTTTGTGTGTGTGTGTGTGTGTGTGTGTGTATATGTATGTACACTGAATGTATGTATGTATATATATATATATCTATATATATATATATACATATATATATATTGGGTGTTAATATAAACATTCAGTGTGCTAAGTATATTAGGAGTCAATATAAACATTCAATATTTTACGACGATGGTTTACCATCAGAAGATCACGTATGATGTACAATATTTTTGTACCTAATAATTCATTTAGTCCTTACACACACACACACACACACACACACACACATACATATACATATACGTACATACATATATAAATGTATATTGGGTGTTAATAAAAACATTCAGTGTGCTAAGTATTTTGGGCATTAATATAAACATTCAGTGCTTTGCCCACATATGATGCACAATATTTTTGCATCTAATAATTCATGGAGTATTTGTTCTAGATGAGAAGAGATTGGTTCACTGAAGAGAAGTTCAATGAATTTAGACAATATTTGTGCTCATCTAATGAAGATGTTCTAGCTAATGTGGGTGAATCAACTCAAGATGTAGTTAACTTAGGTAGTGAGGTAACTGAAGCTCCAAGTTAGAACATTTCCATGAATAAAAGCAAGTCTCCAGCAATTGTCACTGATACAGCCTTGATTGATGAGTTGGAATGCTTAGATGATGGAATATATGCCTCAATTTCAAACGTGTAGTTATTAGCTGATGTAGATGACTTAGCAGCTAGATTTTGTAGGAAAAGTGCTAACTGTGAATCACCAATAGGGCTTGCAGTTGCTAGAAACTCACATTTCTACTAATTGTGAGCAAAATGCAGAAGGTGAAGATGTTGATGCATATGATGTAGATGAACAGTCTGAAGCAGATGAATACTTTTTGGACTTTGATTTTGATCTTTCTGATAAGGAAAATGAGGAGCTACTTAAACAGATTGTTGATGAGGGGATGGTTGATTTTGAGACAAATGCGAAGTTGGAAGTTCAAAGACAGCGTGTTTTACCTACATAGGGAGAAGAAGAGTTGACTCAACAAGAGGGTTAGGTGGAATCATTAGTTTTCAAATTAACTTATAAATCTTCTTCAAGATCTGGTAACATTCAACAACCTGGCATCAAACCAAACAAGAAAGAAAGTCTACGTGGGGCCTGAAAAGTATATTTATTGAATCCAGATGAGTGGGATGAAGAACAAAAAGAATCTGGCAAAATTGCTGAACAATTACATTGTTCTAGTGATGGCAGTGATGATTCAAACAGGGAATACTTCAAACCACTGTCATTGAATGAAGAGGAGGTTACGGAGGAGTACATTGACTAGTGGCCAGCATTCTATGCAGCAAGAGATATGGAGGACCCTTAGTTCGAAGAGGGTTTAATTTTTAAGATAAAGGGATAATTAAAAAGTGCTATCATACATCATGGGGTCAAATGGGGTAGGAGAATTATGTTCAAGAAAAATGACAGGGTTAGAGTGAGGGCTGTTTACAAAGGAATAAATTGTGATTGGTTGTTATACGCACATAGGGTGGAAGAAACTTCAAGCTTCCAAATTCAAACACTACAGTCCAAGCATTCATGCACAATATCTCCACGCCAAACCCTTTCTTCTGCAAGGTTTATTGAAATGAAATATATTGATGATTTTAGAAGTAAACATGGTGTGAATCTAGTTGAATTTCAAGAAAAGGTGCATGAACAACTGAATTTGAACATTTCACGACACAAGGTTTATAAAATTAAGACAAAAGCTAGATTGTTGATTGAACGAAAATTTAAGGACCAATACAAGCTTCTAAATAACTATTGTGATGAGATTAGGAGAAGTAACTCGGGCAGCACCATTTACTTTGACATTAATGAGGATGAGCAAACAGGTGAAAGAGTTTTTCACAAAATCTATATGTGTTTGGCAGCATTAAGGAAGGGTTTTTTAAGAGGTTGTAGAAGGCTAGTTGGATTAGATAGGGCTTTTTTAAAAGGTCCCCATCCTGGAATTTTGTTGACTGCTGTTGGTGTTGATGCAAACATTAGCATTTATCCTATTACTTATGCCATTGTGGAGGCTGAAACTAACTCATCTTAGGCTTGGTTCATAGAGGGATTGACTGAAGATTTGAACATTCATAAACAAGAGGATTAGTTCTTCATATCCGACAAACAAAAAGTACTTTTCCTTTTAAATTTACTGATAGAAAAGCACATCAAACAATTTAGAGACTAACTTTATTATTTTTTTTATTTTGTTGTTGTTTTTCAAGGATTGGGCTAAGCTGTTGCAAAACTACTACCCTATGTAGAACACAAACACTATGTTAGGCATCTACATAATAATTTCAAGCAAAAACACCTGAGAGATGCTTTGAAGGACATGATATAGAAATGTGCAAAGGCAACATACCCTAACAAGTTTGAGAGTGAGATGCAATTGTTGAAGGAGTTTGATGAAGCTGCTCAAGCTTGGTTGTGTAAGCATACACACCCTAGATGTTAGAGTAGATTCCACTTCCAAACACAAACTAAGTGTGATGTATTGTTGAACAACCATAGTGAGACATTCAATAGGCAAATATTGAATGCAAAGTCCAAACCCATACTTGGTTTGCTTGAAAAAGTCCACGTGTACCTGATGTTAAGACTTTAATCAAGAAGGTCGTAGGTTCAGAGGCAAAAGGGCAAGATCTGCCCAAGGATTAAAAAGAGGCTTGAGAAGCTGGTTGAGGAGTTAACCCATTGTATTGATGAGTACGCTGGTGGTTACAAGTTCCAAGTTAAGGACAGCAAAACTTCAGAGCAATTTTCAGTTGACACAGAAAAACAATGTTGCACTTGCAGGAAATGGGAACTTTCTGGTATCCCTTGCAAGGATGGTATTTCAGCTATTAGGTATAAAGGTAATGACCCAGAAGACTATGTTGATAGATGTTACAACGTTAATTCATATAGAAAGGTTTATGAGCTAATCATAAATCCTTGCAATAGTCCAAATAATTGGCCAACAAGCACATTACCAAAATTGATGTGTCCTGTGGCCTTGAAGCTTCCCGGTAGACCTAAGAAGAAGAGAAAGTTAGAAGAAGGGGAGAAGGCTTGTAAAGTTATAGCCACTGGTGCAAGAAAGTTTTTAAGAGCAGGTTTTGGGAAACTGAAATGTAGGCGTTATGGCTATTTTGGTCATAATGCCAGAAAGTGCCCACAAAAAGTCATGGAAAAGAAAAATGTTGATAAAGACATGGAAAAGAACAAAGTTGAAAAGGATGGTGGGGTCTAGCACAATCAATGTACTTGAAACTTGAATAAATGTGGAAGATGTGGATAGTTGGGCCATAATAGAAGGTCATGTAATGGTCAAGTTTCCACTACTAATACATAAAGGTTCATATGACCATAAAGTAGCTAAGGAATCTATTCAAAATGCATGAAGTTATGTAGCCAGTCACTCAGTTTTAAGGTAGTTTGTTGACTTTGTACTCAATTTAAGCATGATTTTTTCTATTATCCTCGATGCTGACTTTTCATTTTTTAAATTTTTTTTGGGATTCTACTCCTACTATTTCCATTTAAACACTTTACAGGAAAGAAGATGATAGCAACAAAGGGGAACTGGAGTTTACAGTTCGTATTTTAGGTTGTTGAAGGAACGCAACGAAAGGAAACTGAATATTAAAATTCATAGGTTTGGGTTGTGTAATAATGCCAATGTATAGATATGTTAATTGGGGTGTTTTTGGAAGTATTATTGTTTTTTGAGTTGCTTATGCCCTATGTAGAAGCAGCTATTGACTTCAAGTTTTTTTTTTTTTTTCTGTCATATGGAATTTGTTGTGTAATGATGCCAGTGTGTATATATGTTAACTGGGGTGTTTTTGGAAGCAGTTGGGGTTTTTTGAGTTGCTTATTACCTACATATAGCAACTTTTGACTTCAAATGTTTTCCTAGCTAATGGAATTTGTGTTGCCTATTGGAATTGTTGGCTAATAGAATTTGTGATGGCTAATGTTATTGCTGGAATTTTTATTTCTGAGTGTTGCATTAGTTTTGATGGTATTGCTAGATTCTTCTGTATTTGTGAAACCAGATATCCTGTTGCATATTCTGCCCTATTGTTAGTTTTCCCAGGTGAAAGAGAGATGCGTTTGACTTGTGATAGATCGTTTTGCCAAAATATGGTCCATGGAAACTTTTCACTTGTTAAATGCTTGTTTTGTAACACAATGCATCAAGAGTTTACTTGAAAATGCACAATGAAATTGGAGAATGAGTCAGAATGAAATTACAGACTGCTTCTTCTTCTAATTAATCAACTATAAAGCAGATTTTATAAATTCAGTAGACAATCAAGTAAAAGGTCTCTTTTTGTTCTTTTTTTCATCTGGAATCCATTGATTTCCAATCTTTACAACTTAGAGTTAGCTAAATCTACTACTGGTTTGTACTTCCAAATCTTCAAGGCTCCCCAAATCAAAATCGATTACTTCTTCATAGCCCCAACAAAATGTGGTATACGAGAGGTAGAGCAATCAGCATTTCAAATATCACACTGCAATTTCAAATCAAAATTGCAGACAAGAAAAAAAAAATGCCTGCATTTGAGCATTATACAAAAAAATCAAAATAGAGAAGATGGAGAGTGATGTTTTTAAGATTTTACATGTCTAAATCCATCTAAAACACATACAAAAGTCACTAACAATCTAGCAAGGCATAGATGCCAGCACATCTCTCACAGTGATGTCTTCAGACTACTAATTTTGGGATCTAACCATCCTAATGAATTCAAGAACTTCCGCGCAAATATTATTAGTAGCACAATGCAAGACAAGATAATCAATGTCTTCTTCCAACAAGAAACTTTCTCCTTTCTCATTAGCTTATTCCTTTCCCCTTCAAGCCTTCTAATCCTCCTTAATAATCTAAGAATCGCCACCTTAGATCTGTTAGATATTTCTGGATCAAGACAAACCAAGAACCCACAGCCACCATTTGCCTGCAATGAAGGAAGCCAAAAAAAAAAAAAAAAAAAAAAGTGCAACTCGCACCAAAGGAAAATTTTCATTCTAACAACGATAGAAGCAGTACATACCTGAGGTAGCTCACACCGAAGGAATTGCCTTTCGGGATTAGCATCTGTCCAAGAAGTTAACATTATTGCTGGTCTTTTACAATAGCAATTGGAAGAATGATTTGAATTGAAAGCTCTATTTTGCACAACTGAAGACATGATATTTGTTTTTTTCCCTAGCCACTAATTGGAACTTGAATCCACCGGTCTGCAAATATGAGAAGAGAGGAGAATAAACATATATATGTGGGGTGGTGAGTTGAAAAGTGAAAATTTAAAATTGTCCTTACTTTTTGACGAAGGTAGTAACAGAAATGGTTAAAAGAACCTTTTCAATTAAAAAATATTTGATAAGATACCTATATAGTTGAAAATAAAGAAAAGAGTCCTAATCTTCCAAAATAAAAAAAAATTAAAGGATTAAAATGACTAATTTTTCTTTTAAATTATCATTAAAATTAAAATATCCTGTGAAATCAAATTACAAGGAAAAAAATTTAATCCTATGCAGAGGACAACATTTTGAATAAAAAATAATTAGAAGATAAAGATTAATATAAATGAGACTCTAACATTTTAACATTTTATTATTAGCTGGTCATAAAATTCGGACCATAAATGTACTAATACGATTTAAAATAACATTTTGTGATTAATCTAAATGTGATCCCAATTTAAAGATATATATTAAAAATAGAGCCAAAAGTTATGAACAATAAAGATAATATTACAATCTAAATACATTAAGCCTTACAAAGTTTCCATGAAGCGCAACAGTTGAATTAAAAATAGACGGATTGATCAAAATAAATTCTTTATCTAACTAAAATTATTACCACGAAACAGTAAATCTCAACTAGAGCTCATTAGTCATTAAGAATCAATTATTCATATTTGAATTTGTCGATATATCCTCTTGTTAACCTCTCCAACGGCCAACCCCAGTACCCCCTAAAAAAAATCTGTCTTTTCTTTAGTATAAATACCCTTTTGTGCTCATTTGTGAAGGAAAATCACTCTGGAAAAGGATAAAAACTTAAGCCCTGCTTCTTCTTCTTCAACGTCTGGTGGGTTTGATTGCAAATGCTGAAATCAATCTGTTCACCCATATTTTTAACTACCTTTCCCACCAAAACCAACTGCCCAATAACATCGAAGGCAATAATCAACGGATTAACACAAAGCCCACAAAATGTTCGACAGAATGCCACAACCACCAACAACAGCACTGCACCGCACAAACTTCCCCCTACCTCAGCCTATGTTCATCTTCCATTCTGTAGGAAACGCTGCCACTACTGTGATTTCCCTATTATTGCTCTCGGCTCGTCTTCTTCACCTCAACCTCTTGATGATGACCCGAGAATCTTTAACTATATCCAGACACTCTGTAGAGAAATTAAAGCTACTCCGTTGAGTTTTGACGCCAATCCACCTCTTCAAACAGTGTTTTTTGGGGGTGGTACACCTTCTTTGGTACCGCCGAGGCTGGTTTCTCTGGTTCTTGACTCTTTGAGTTCGAAATTTGGGGTGTGTTCGGATGCTGAGATATCAATGGAAATGGATCCTGGCACATTTGATGCCACCAAGTTGAAAGATATGATGATCTTGGGAGTGAACAGAGTGTCTTTGGGAGTGCAGGCTTTTCAAGATGATTTGTTAAAAGCTTGCGGGAGAGCTCATGGTGTCAAAGACGTTTATGAAGCTTTTGAGATTCTGAAATCTTGTGGGGTTCACAATTGGAGTATGGACCTTATATCTTCTCTTCCTTATCAGACTTCACAAATGTGGGAGGAAACTTTGAGGCTTACCATCCAGGCACAGCCTCCCCATGTCTCAGTTTATGATTTGCAAATTGAAAAAGACACCAAATTCGGAATACTGTAAGTTTATAAGATTGTAGCTTTTGAATTTAACTTTAGTTGCAAAATGCATTTCTTTAACTCTCTATGAAGCAGACATCATTATAATATTGTTCCTGATATTCTGTTTCTGTTGTTTCAATTGGGGGAATTGGGTGTACTGTCTTCATCTGTAGGTTGCAAGTTCTTCGATTAAGGGAATCTGTACATGTTACTTGGAGACTGATTGGGCAATCCAATGTTCAGGACTGACAACCTTGTTTCGGATAGAATGCTTATTTAACTACAGAATGAAAGTTTTCAAGGATTAAAATGCAGAAAATGGTGTTTGGCTGCAAAAATAATCTGGATGGCTTGAAATTCCACAATTAAGCAATAGAGTAAAAGTAAAATAGGTTAAACATTAGGGGATTTGAAAAAAAAAAAAAAAAAAGTAACAAGTGAGTCAATAATATGTGAATGTGGAATTAACAACCATATGTTTGCTTCGTCTTTCCTTTGCTATTGATATTGGTCTCTCTCTGCAGTTATACTCCAGGAGAGTTCCCACTTCCTTCTGAATATCAGTCTGCTGAGTTCTACAAAATGGCTTCAAGAATGCTGACAGATGCTGGTTATGATCACTACGAGATCAGTAGTCACTGCAAGTGTGGTTATGAGTGCAAACACAACCTCATATACTGGAAGAACAAGCCATTTTATGCTTTTGGACTTGGGTCTGCAAGTTACATAAATGGAGTACGGATTTCTAGGCCAAGAAAACTGAAGGACTTCATGGCATATGTGCAGAAATTGGAGGATGGAATGATAAATTGTGAGGATAGTATTGTTGATGCTAAAGACTTAGCAATGGATGTTGTTATGCTATCTCTTAGAACTGCAAGAGGGTTGGATTTGAAATCTTTCACGCAGGCTTTTGGGTTCAGTCGTGCACTCTCTCTTTGCAAGGTGTATGAGTCATATATGCAAAGTGGGCATGTAATGTTCTTAGATGAGCAAAGGAGAAGTATTGGAACAGAGGAATTTACTTCATTACTATCTGATGACCAGAAAATGGGAGAGGTGCTGGCCTTTGTACGGCTGAGTGATCCAGATGGCTTTCTGCTATCCAATGAGTTGATATCCCATGCATTTGGTGTCTTAGGTTCATAAACCTTGTTCTTATTTGCTCGTTCATTCTCTCAAGTGAGTTATGCCTGAGCTCAGTCACAGGCAAAGTTCATCATAGAAGCAGAATGACATTCTGGAGAATTCAGAATGAGATAATAGTGTTATAATTACTGGAGGAGATATATTCACTAATTCTAGATTTCAGACATGATGTTTGGTAAATTATCACTGCATATGATAAAAATCAAGTCTAAAAATCATGTCATAGGTTGGCTGCAGAAAGTTGGAATTGGAATTCTTTAATAAGTCTTGGATTGAAATGATAATTGAACTTGGAAAGCAGCCGGTCTGGACTCATTGTACTGTTTAGCATAGCAAAATCACATTTCTTTGAGTGCTGGAGATGGTGAACTTGAAGATAATCCAAACATATGGATGGTGATGCAACAGCAAGAGGCAAGCAATGATTGAAGATATCAGGCTGAATCCCACTGCGTGCCACCACTCATTGGTGCTGGCATCATTGCTTCCATGAAAAAGAAAAACAAAATAAAGGGTGCTGATATTGAAGACAGTATGGATCTACGGATTAGGATTTCTGGAACTAAAGTTTCCAGAAGGGGCAGAACACCTGTGAATTCTTCTTAATGGATCCATTGCTAGTGAGTCTAAAAGAAAAATGTCAGATGGAAGAGAAAGCTGAAAACAAGAAGATTACGAGAAAGGATCTGAAGTTATACATCATGGAATCGGTTTTAATGTTAAATTCTATCATGGTGTTCATAGTGGTGCTTTTCTATTTTTCATAAGTACTTCAAAGAGGTATTAGACAGCTATATCCTATTTACAAGCCTAGTTTGAGATCATGCTTTTGTGCACTTGTACTAATTTTTTTGGTGCATTTAATTCGTGACGCATCATTTTCCCCAGTGTGATGATGCACCTTCGGCCTGAGGTAGAAAATCTCCTGCACAATCATATTCTTAACCCACCTCCCCCGTCTGAAAAATAATTTAAAATAATTTCTTTTTTTTATTTCAAAAAAAGGAGGAACAGAAATATGTTACCTAGGACTCTTATATCACCTTCCAATACATTTTTCAACTTTGAAAATGAATTCCGCTCGAGCCTCATGTTCCTAAAAATACCTTTACGTTGTTTTAGACATTCTTCAATTTGTTATATCTCATTTCTGTAGTTGTTCCTGGTTCAAATTTGCGTGGCCTATTGCTGAAAATTCCACACCCTAACTCATTATAGCACCAACAGTAGAATATTATTTACTTTTCCTCGTAATCTAAATGACACATGAATCTAAATTGAGCTTGAAAATAGTACAGCACAGTAGAGAGTTTCTAAATCATGGGGGTTGAACCATTGAAGCAAGACAAAGTGTCAAAAATCAGAAAAGAAAGTAGCGAAATCTTCGAACTATTTTCTCATATTAACACTGAATGAAAAAGACTCCACGTTGCTGTTACATATACATAGATAGTAAAATCTGATGCAAGTATAATCTGATAATTGGTTTGCCGAATTTTAGAAACATGCCAAGAAAATGAGGATCAAAATGGTAAATTCATTTGCTAAGCACTGAAACAAGTGCAATTATCAATTAATGAAGATCACGAAATCGAAAAATAAATAAAAATGAAACACTAGCAATTCGTATAATAGGGTCCATTAGAATTCATAAAACTCGGACAAAATAGGATTTTCCACCAATAAGCTGAAGCGCTTCCGTTCCCTACTCTTGCATGCTCTATTACCATTGCAACGGTTTAAGTAAACCAAGTCAACCTAAATGTTCCTTTGCACTTAGTATTGGTATGCACTAACATCTTTGTTTCCTTTTTCTTTGAAAAGTAATAAAGGAGCTTTATATTACGTAGATAAATCTGTACTAAGGGCAAAAATTACACGAACAGAGGCATTGTTCATCAAGAATGAAATGATAATGCAACTAAACAATGAGCTAATTGTTATTACAGCGAGACGTGAATACAAGACCAGTAAATAAGGGAGATATAGCCCGAAGTCTAACAAAATAAACAATATTCCCCAACTCCAATAGTTCATCTTGTGTTAAATTAACACTTGTAGATGAAAATCATATTCAAACACATAAAATAACAATAGAAATAAAACAGATCAGCCTTTATTAAGGATCCTAACGGGTTGAAGTTAATTAATTAGTTACAAATTGTATATTTCTAAATGTTTTGATTGAACTTTTGAACTGAATCATAAGCAGGACTTCACAAACCTTGTCTCTATGGTATCTACTCAAACTAACTCAGATTGATACCTCGAATTCAATTGCTAGTTGAATTTTTTATGTTTTTTATTCAATAAGAGATGTCTTTCTTTGGTCTGGGTTTTTCTTTGAACTAAAAGGAGAGAGGAATTCTCAAGAGTTTTTTTTTTTTCAAGTCTTCTGAAGACTTATCACTTATGTGGATTCTATTTCTTAATCAAGATTTCAACCGAATTGGAATCCTATTTTAACTTGGAAATATCTCTTTTATTTATACTAATTTGATTTTGAATCCAATTTAATTAATTGGATTGCTCAAACTAATTTAGCCCAATTAATCAAAATGCCTAGACTAAGACAAGAACACTATTTGAAGCCCAATCTAAATTGATCTTAGAGTATGACCCAATAAGTATTTGTAATGTTGATTGTGACAACTCTTTGTCACAAAGCATCTAGCAACAAATCATATTTTCAAATTACAAATAAATGGTGATTTGACATAATCACTATAATAATTGAGCAATTGATCTCTCTGTCATTGATATCTAGATTGAACACAAGTTATAAAACGTGTCATACTTACATTGTTCAATCTATATATATTCCTTGATTCTCGAGTAGACTAAATAAAATGATATCAATATCCTCATATCAATTCTTTTATTCATGGCCATGTAAATTAGTCTTATTTAATTAAGGGCTCCAAAGTATCACTTCTGTTATATAGGAGGGACAACTCTTGTCTTAATCACGCTCGTACTTTCTCATAGTCCGTAACATATTTAATTAGTACCTTCATTGTCCATCCTATTACGAACAACATTTGGTACCATAAAAGTATATTACTCACCATGTAAGAAATCTTATGTGATTTCAAGTTAAAGGATTACATATACTATGATCACTACGAAAATCAATTATAACACTCATATAACAATCCATGCAGTATTCTCATGATGGGTTGGTCTAGTACACTGATTTTTAAAAACAATAAATAATCTTAATGTATGATTGTCATCCCAATCTATAATAATGTTTGATTAGGAAGACTTTAAGAATAGTGTTATAGCCATTCTAGAGATATTATTATGCATAATCTTGTTATGTAAATAAAGATAAAATATAATAATAAAAATATCTTTTATTAAATATAACAATGATAAAATTATATTCCAACAACACTAGCAACTATATTCTAACAATTTAACTCCAGCAAGAATTATGGAAGGCATAAATCAAGGAGAAATTCAAAACCTCATTTAACAGTCACTATTAGCATGTTCCACACCACAATTTTCTCCACAAACTTATGCCAAAGAAGTAATCACACATGACCCCAAGTCTCTAATCACCATAGCAAGACCTAATGGTGAAGCCATGACCCCTAACTTAGGGGTCAGTTAAAATTATTTTTAACTATATTCAAACTAGTCATACTTAAAATTACTTACAATCTAATAGAAGGATTCTACAAAAAAAAAAAAAAAATACAACTCAACTGTAAGCTAATAACATCTATGATTGTTCATATAGAACCAAACAATTATTTGAATTATGCAGCGGACTGTTCAACATCTTCATAGGCGGACTGCTCAACATCTTCATAGCCAAAAAAAAAAAAAAAAAAGAAAAGAAAAACATACCTATAGAGTTAATTTTACAAGTAATTAAATTAATGAATAAATCACATGCCTTTTGATTCTAACAAGTCCTTTAGAAAGACTACAAAAATTTTCAAATATCATCACTTGAGTGCTTCTCAAGCATGTGAAGTACTCAATTGAATGTGAAATATCATCAAATTAATTAGAGAAAGATCGAGTGGATAAAAATTGTTAAGTAAACGGACAAAAAATCTTCGATAGAGCAACTGACATGAATCTTTAATAATGTTGAAGAATGGTTTCTTTGATAATGACATGCTTTTGGAAACTGCTTAAAACAAATTTTGGCAATGTTTTGATGCTGGATGTATTCTAGTTGGATTAGGAAAAGGATTTCAAAAAATCTAACAAGGATCTTGGTAAAGACACGCTAAAGATTATATTGAGAAGACATAGAGTTTGAGCACGATTCAAGTTAATTGTTACAAAAAAAATTATCTTCAAAAAGAACTTGTATCATTCTTATTCAAATTAAACACCTTTTTGGTGGAAAAGCTTCTTATGTCAACGAAGTACTATTGTACTACAACAACATAGATTGAAGGGAGTTCCATTGGTAGAATCGAGTCTGACAAAGGTCTTTAGGGAGCTTAACATAAAAGAACACTGAGAGAATGTTTTGTTAGAGTCCGTCTAGTAAGAAATTAATAGATGATTGAGATAAGTATATTCCTATGAGTTATATTAAATTTTCAGTGGATATTTTTCATTGGTCTAGGACTTGCAAATATAGATTTGTTGATAGCCAAACTATGTTAACAATTTTTTGCATGATGAACTTTTTTATTATTGTCTATGAAACTAATGTAATCTTAATAGGAAAATTTAATAATAACATATGAGATTGACAAAACAAACTATACAATTAGTGTCCGAGAGGTTTATTGTGTTGGGGTTGTTATTAATTTAGTAGGTGAGATTTTAGAAGTTAGTTTAGAATACGGTGTTTGGATCAGTGGAAGAACGAGCATCTATTACTCAACCACCATTACTAAAAGGTGCAAATTATGTACACTGAAAAACTAGAATGAGAATCTTTATAAAAAATCTAGAACAAGGATCAAAACCCCCAACAATAGCAAATACTACTACTATAGTAGAAGAATTGGAACCAATAGATTTATGGATAGACACTGATTGTCATCTTGATAATGTTAATGCTAAAGCATTGAATACAATTTTTGCTACTGTTGATCCTGATCAATTCAAGTTGATTTCAATATGTGATTCTGCTAAAGATGTATAGAAACTACTACAAACGACGTATAAAGGTGCAAGCAATGTTAAAATATCAAAATTATAGTTGTAGATAACATAGTTTAAAGAATTAAATATGGGTGATCATGAAACCATTACTGTATTTGTCATAAAAAAGAGAGATATTTCTAGTCAGGCTTTTTCAACTAGGAGAAAGATATTCAAAAAAAAAAAAAAAGAGGTTGGTACGCAAAACATTGAGATCTCTACCATCTCGAATTCATGCCAAAACAGCTACTATAAAGGAATGCAAGGATATGTCAAAGATGCAATTAGATGACCTTATGGGATCTTTGTAAACCTATGAGATGAATGTTCAATTTCAGTCAAAATCTAAGGGAAAAAGAATTACCTTAAAGCTGAAAATGTTTTTGATGATAATAAAGGCTTAGATGATGAAATTGGTTTTCTGACAAGATAGTTTAATAAGCTGCTGTGGAGGCAAAAACAAAAGAATAAATCATTTGGCAGACCTTTCAACAAGAAACTTGAATTTTAACAAAAGAATAGCATTGAGTAGAAACATTTAAAGAATAAAAGTGGAGTGAGAGGACCTAAGTATAAATAGTGTGGAAGGTATGGATATATTCAAGCTAAATGTGATAACATTCTAAGAAAGATAAAGAACAAGTTTTACAATATAATTCTGAGTGATTGTGAAGAGTCTCAAGAATATCTTGATGAGAACAACACTAAAGGAGATGACAATAAAGGTGAAGAAAACAATGTTGCATTCAATGCTTTGTTGAAAAGAATTCGATTCATGAGGAAAGTAATTAATTTTGAGAAAGAATTTGACGAACACCTTATGAGTTTGATGATAAAGAAGCGATGCAAGAAACTTATAAAATGATACGAGTTGATGTATTCAAAATGGCTTGTGGTTGCAAAATTAAACAAAACACTGAAAAAAGAAAATAAAAAACCTCAACAAGTGAATAGTTCATAACAATAAGAAATTGAAAATTGTCAACCTCAAGTTCAACACGGAAAGAGAACTTGAAAGCCAACAATCAGGGATTGCACAATACCAACTTGAAATTAGTAGATATTGAGGAATTTATTAAAAGTCTAAACCCTGAAAGGCAAAATTAGATGAGGTTTTTTCCTTTAGAAGACACCTACATGATAGAATTGGACTTGGCCATAATACATCTAACAAGGCTGAAAAACAGACTTTTGCAATTGCTGAGAAGAAGGGATAGGTAAGGAAATTCAAACCCAAGCTTAAGAAACCTCATTTATTGTGATTATTACTTTCTTGCAAATTACAATTGAAAATTGCTTGAAAATATTCAAAAATATTCAATATAGTTAAAAGGTTGTTAAACTTGAATTTAACAAAGAAAGTAAAACACCAAAGGTGAAACACAAATGGATCAGAAGGAATGAAATCAAAGTGTATGTAGTACATGTTTCCCTAAAAGTTACTATAGAAGATGTATAGTATCTTAACAGTGGATGCTCAAAACACATAACAAGTAAGAAGGAGTTCCTTGACAACTATGAATACAAAAGGGTGGCTTTGTTACTTTTGGTGATGGCTTGAGAAATAAAGTGATTGAAAATGACATATTAAATATTGAAGGTATGCTTAAACTCAGAACTTTACATATTGATGGTTTGAATGTGATAGGAACCGTCCAAAGCATGAAGGCTATACCAAAGAAATATAGGAGAGATTCAAGTTACAATTTATAGCTCCATGGGTGAGGCTTATTTTCAAAATGCTTCAAGTAGAATATCAAGTTAATGAATTAAAAAAGCCAATGATAGAAAAAGTGGTGAAGCAATGGATGCCAAAAGGAGCTTAAAGTAAGCCACAATTCATATGGAGGGCAAAGGATATCTAATGTGAAACAAAAGAGACCAAAGAGATCAAGTTTGGAGTGTAGAGAATAAGGGACGCATGACCAGAAGTATGGGCAAGCCCCAAACCATGCAAATAGTAGAAGAAATTGCTCCCAATATCTTAGGTGCATGGCTAGATGTACAATCGTGCACCAAGCCGTGCCATTGTGTATGGCCAGATACACGACCATGCAAGCTGGCCGTGCATGACCAATTCTGAAGTGTCCAATGAAGGCAATGAATATAGAGGATGCCATGCACACAAGGAAAATAAACCCAGAAAAGCAAAGACACGACACAGCAGAAGGTGAAAAATAATGCCTTTGCATGTCCTTGGTCTGTTTGGCTGAGAAGACGAGATCCTAACTATTGGAGTGGCTACTTGTCTCGATGATGATTTCGGTGAAAAACTAGCAATCTTTCGGCTTTTCCTTAGCATGTACGCGAAGTTTTTTGCTTCTCAGAACCTAATCTATGTTGGTGAAACAACCTAGGCGAGGAATGGTCCTTCTTGATCCTTTGCTATTAGTTAGAAAAGATAAGAAGATAAAAGAGGAAGAAGAGAAAATGAGAGAGAGCGCAGGGGAAAAACTTTATTTTTTTTCCTCTGTATTGTGAGTCTGTGTGAAGAACTGAACTCCATGACTCCTATTCACGTTACTAGATAAGTAAAACATCGATGTTTAATATTTCAAAACATCGGAAGGTTATCAACGCGAGAGGTTTGAGTAATCCTTAATTCTTCTATACCGTGAATAAAAATTGCCTTTTAGTCTAGGCTATTGAGCCAAAATAATTTATTATTTTCCTTGGATCCAATGAGCCCAAAAATAATAATTATTATTTATTTATTTTTTGGGCCTATTAAAATAACCCAATAAATAATTAATGAGCTCAAATGAATTAAAATAATTATTTAAGCCTTTTATTAACTAATTTAAGCTCAAGTTAATTTTTTTTAATAATTCAATTTGAGCTTAGACCTTGAATGATTAATTGACCAATTAAACTAGATAATAAATTTAATTTCTCTCATTCCTTTATGTTATTCTAATCCAAAAAATAAATTAGACTTTTTAAATAAAATAAAATCCTTTTTATTGTGACCATTTCCTCGACCTAAAATAATTAGGACTCACGGGCTATTTCGAAGACCAAAAAGGCATATTGTTTTGGCTATTAAAATGACCAAAATACCCTTGTCATATAAATAGCTGTATTTTGCATTTTAAATATTTTCTAATATTACCATAAGAGAATATTGGTCCCAAGGACAATGCCGTGATAGCTATATCTTCGACCTACATGTGAGATGACTAAAATACCCATCTACATATCGCCGTGCATTTAGAGAGGAAAGAATGTACTAACACCTATCTAAAAGACATCTACCATCCTTAGGCTTCTAGTCCAATAATCCATGACTTCTTGAAATATTTTCACTTTCCAAGGGAGCTACCCTAAAGTTAATATCCAAGTCATGTTCCCCAGGGCCTTGGATAATTAAATCATTCGGACAACCACAAGGGACGATATAGTGTAGACACTATCTCATACAAGTCTTTTTTAACTAACTAGTCACATATACCCAACATATAAGTATATTGGTCCTTTTCAAGAACCTTAATTATAGTATATCAAAGCATACGCTTCTAGCTTCGTTAGAATACCAACTTATACTCAAACTGTAGAATACAAGTCCACGCTGTAGTAGTAGTAGTCTGGATTTCTATTACATAGTACTTTTAGAAACCACTACTATAGGTCCTGTTTTACGTATTTAAAATACGCTTATGTTATGAAATAAGTAGATTACTCATTGGCTAAAGGTAAACCATTCTCTATTTAGAATTCATAACACAATAACCTTGCTATGATAGGATTCCCATTATCATCATTTGGTTAAGAACAACAGTTTATATGTTAAATATCTCATGGTTCATACCTTATTGTGAAAAATCTCCATTCACATGAACCATTTACTTAAATACAATGAGTTTTTTCAATAAAATCATGCACAAATATAAAGAAGATTTCATAAATAAATTTTGAGAAAAATATTTTTATTAATACAAGTCAAATTACATCAGAAACTTAGTCGAAGAGGGCATACATTCCAACAATCTCCCACTTGCACTCTAAGATTAAGTAAGTTCATAGGTGCCCACCTCTATGGCGTCTAAGTGTCTTCTAAAGACTCTCTTCGCCAAAGGCTTGGTGAAAGGATCTGTTAGATTGTTTTTCGAGGTAATCTGTTCCTCCACGACTTCCCGTCTTTAGATGAAATCCCGAATCAGGTGGTACTTCCTCTCTATATATTTTCCCTTTTTGTGGTTCCTTGGTTCTTTAGATTGTGAGACTACACCAGTATTGTTGTAATACATCACAACTGGTTTATCCATTTGTGGCACGACTTCAAATTCTAAAAGGAACTTTCAGAGCCAAACTACTTTTTTGGATGCCTTCGAAGCTGCCACATACTCAACTTCCATGGTTAAATCAGTAATGCAACATTATTTGATACTCCTTTAGACAAGGTGAGGACATATCCACTAATAGATTTTCTTTCATTCTTATTCGCCTAGAAGTCTGAGTCCGTGTATCCTATAGGAACCAAGTCATTAGCACTGTAAACTAATATATAATCTCTTGTACCTTTAAGATACTTAAGAATATACTTTATAGCCTACCAATGAACCTCCCTAGGGTTTGGCTGATATCTGTTAACTAAGCCTACGGTAAAGCAGATATTTGGCATAGTACACAGTATAGCATGCATGAGACTTCCTACAGCTAAAGCATAGGGAATCCTACTTATTTTGTCTTTTTCTTCTTGAGACTTTAGATAATCCTTTGAAGAAAAAGACAACCCATATCTGTAAGGGATCAATGCCTTCTCGTATGAGTCCATGCTGTACTTGGTCGGTATCTTGTCAATATTTGTAGCTTGGGATAAACCTAATATTCTCTACTTTCTATTTCTAAGAAGCTTTATCCTGAGAATGTAATTGGCTTCACCTAAGTCTTTCATACTAAATTGACTAGATAGCCAAACCTTAGCAGATGACAGTGTCCCTACATCATTTTCACTAAGTAGAATGTCATCCACATATAGGATAAGAAAAATTACATTTATATCTTCCAATTTCCTATACATATGGTTCATCCTCATTTTGAATGAAACTGTAAGACTTTACAGTCCCAACGAAACGAATGTTCCATACTCTAGATGCCTGCTTAAATCCATAAATAGATTTTTTAAGCTTTCAAACTATATGTTCATGGCCTTTAGCAATAAAGCCTTCTGGTTGGGACTTATAGATGTTTTCACTAAGATGGCTATTTAAAAATACCGTTTTGACATCCATTTACCATATCTCATAGTTATAATGACATGCGATGACAAGGAGAATATAGATGGACTTAAGCATGGCTACCGAGGAAAAGGTTTCTTCATAGTCGATCCCTTCTTTCTGACTATACTCTTTCGCCACATGCCTAGCTTTAAAGGTTTCCACCTTCTTATCCACCCATCTCTTTCTCTTGTAAATCCACTTACACCCAATGGATTTTATCTTTTCAGGTGAAGCTACAAGATCCCAAACTTAATTGAAGTACTTAAACTCAATCTCGACTTTTATTACTTCATGCCATAAGTCTGCATCGGCATCAACAATAGCCTCCTTGTATCTAGTAGAATCTTATTTCTGATGGTTGGAGACTAGGTCAAAAGCCTCTCCAGTCTGTCTTTCTGAAACTCTAGATATCCTCCCACTACGACGAGACTCTATTTGTATAGGTTCCCGAGGTTGTGCTTCTTTTTGTTCTATAATCGGGTCAGGAGAAGTTGATTTAGAAAATAACTTCTGTTCGAATTCCAACCTTCTTGAACCTTTAGTGAATGTACTTTGTTCATCTTCCAAGTATTTAGTATTAGTATTCACAAGTACTTTTTGCTCATTGGGATGATAAAAGTAGCCACCCTTTGTACCTTTTGTGTGAAACTCCACCTAAAGTCAACCTTAGAAGAAGGGGGTCGGGATGTATATCATATTATTCTGCATAAAAATATACTTTTTGAATGATTTTATATGCTTTAAAATTGTGGTTTATATGTTAAAATGCTTAGTTATGCTTATTGGGTAGGAAGGGTAAAAATGTAATTTTGTTTGAGGTCAAAATAGGAAGATGACTTGAGGCTTAAATAAGAAGAATATTTGGGTGAGAAAATAAGAACAAGAGTTAGTGTGGTTAAGTGGTTAAAGCTTTGTGAATTAATGTCTAAGGTCATGAGTTTAAATCCTATCACTTAAGTTTTATTCATGATTATCTTAACTATGTTTGAATTTTAGATTTTCTTACATTCCTTAAAGATAGGAATGTTGTCTTAGGGGAGACATAAAAAGAATGTCTTGATCATATAATCATGCCCTAAAAAGAATTCTAGAGGAATTTTTATCCTTTTTATTACCTCTAGCTTTGTCCTAACCATCTTCATAATTTAAATAAACCAAAATCCATTAAATCTCTCCTTTTAATTCCAAAAAATTCTGTGATAATTCTTTAGTCTTGAATTTCAAAAATCAGTCTTAAAGGTTAGAGGATTGGCCAAAAATAGGAGAGAAGTTAGGAAGGGTTCCCAAGAGAAATAAATCACCACGGTAGAACATTCAATCCTACCTTCATGTTGTTCATGGTTTTAATGAAGAAAAATCTGAAAATTTTTCAGAATTCTTGGCAGAACAGCTTTTCAAAAATTCAGCCAGAAATCCTAACCATTTGTTGTCAGAAAAATGGTTATTTCATGTGGTTTGAAGATTGAAAATTCTGTGCAAATTTCGGACTACACAAACTACACAAAACCAGAAAAAACAAATTCGCTGCACATTATGCTGAAATTGAAGCTGTCTTTTGTCATCAATTCAGCTAAAGCACCCTTTGTTTTTCTCCAGAAAAAGGTAGGAAAATCACCCTTGAAAGACCTTCAAACCTTCCCTCAAAACCAGCTGAAAATCAGCTGAAGAAATGCAGAAAATTCTGCACTGAAAATCTTCACCATTCGAAGTCTTGAACAACTTTGAAATCAGAAAAATTCCCAGCATTGTCTCTCTATGCCTAGACCAAAAAACACCTTCAAACCTCTGCAAAATGGACCTTATTCAGCCATGGACTGAACACCATTAACCTCCACACTTACTTTGAGTACTTGGACTCTATGATCATACCTCAAAAACCTCCTAAGATCACTCTATCCAAAACACTTTTGAACTTAAAAAAAATTCAAGAATTCTTGCTTCTTTAAACCACTCTTGTATCAAGCTAGCAAACCAAAATTTCCTCTGCTATTGTAGACTGCATTTTGGCTAACAATAAAGCCTAAGCAGTCTTCATTCTTTGCCTTAAACCTGATTAGTTTAGCTGACACCATTGAAGAGTAAAGAAGCCTTCATTAATCAATCACTATTAACTAATCTCCTACCTCAAACAACTCCACAATTTTTTCCATTTGAATTTCAAACAAAATCTGATCATTCTCTCTCCTTCTAGTTGAAAACCGAAACACCTAATTACCTTAGACCATTCGACCAACATCATTCCAGAATTTCGTAGCATTTTCTCTCAAATTCTCTCAAACATACCAAGAACACATACTACACTTCTTCAAGCCTAAACCTACCCTAAACACCTCCAATCACTCTCAAATACTCCAAATTACTCCTACTTAATCCCTAGTATTCATTTATGGTCTTTATAACACAAAATCACGCAAAAGAGAATTTTCTATTGGATCAAAATCAGCTTTTTTCTTGAAGGTCTCAAGAACATCAAAAAGGTAAATCAAGAACAACCTTCTTGTTCATCCTCTTCCATTCAGTTTTCAATATACCATACTAATGCTCTCTCTCTCTCTCTCTCTCTCTCTTTCTCTCTCTCGGCCGAAATGGTTGATCAACTATCAACCATGGTTGTTTTCCCTTTGGACCACTCAAGAAACTCAAACGCGCGTGGACCTTCTCTAGTCTTCATCAAGTGATCATCTATCAAGTATTTATTCTTAAATCCTCCTTTTTATTTCTAAATTCATGTCTCCTAGATATTAATAAGAAGATTGAATATGAATGGGGGATTGAGTATATGCATGTGAATAAAGGGGTTGGGGTTAGGATCTTATGTCAGCATGCTCAACGTGTGGCATCTGACCGTTATATTGTCATGGGGCCCAACGTGTGGTGCTATGACTATCTCTTTGGCTGGTTGTATTTATTGTGCACATGTATGGTATGGAAAGCAAAACACTACTCTTCATTTTTAACATTTATTTAATACTTACCAGCACTTTCTCTTGTGAAATTTTTACAACTTGCATACATGAATTGTTTTACCTGAAACACTCAAAGCACACATGGGCTTATTGAGATTTTTATCTCACCACCCTTTTATACCATATTTTCAGGTCGATCCTGCTATGAATGTCATTAGCTAGATTGTTGCTTATGATTTTGAAGATTCTCTGTTATTTTGTTTATGTATTGCTTTTGAGAGATTGTAGTAGACAATTATTTTTCCATTTGTTCATGTATTGTTAGGTTATAATAAGTTTAATTTTGAAGATTTATTTTATTTTATTTTATGTGACCTAGTTATAAAGACCCCTTGTTCTATAGATAGGACAACATCCCTGGCCCTACTAGGCCTAGGTAGTGGGGTGTTACACTTTGGATACCCAACAAAATAGCATAATTCTGATTTTGCTTCTAACTTGTCTCCCTTGATCAGTACATAAGTTGGACAACCCTATATCTTGAAATGATTTAGACTTGGTTACGTCTAATCCATATCTCATAGGGTGTCCTAGGTACTGACTTGGAAGGCACCAAGTTCAGAATATATCCGCTGTTTCTAGGGTATATTCCCAAAAAGATACTGGAAGAGTAGCATGAGACATCATGCTTCGAACCATTTCCATCAATGTCGTGTTCCTTCTCTCAGCTACTCCATTCTGCTAGGGTGTCCCTGGCACAGAGAGTTGAGATACTATTCCATGATGTACCATGTAGTCCTTGAATTCACCAAGGAGGTATTCTCCACCACGATCTAATCGTAAGGTATTGATTAGTTTACTTGTCCGATACTCCACTTCAGCCTTAAATTCTTTGAACTTGTTAAAAGAGCCAGACTTGCGTCTCATTAGATAAACATAATTATACCTTGTACAATCATCTGTGAAAGTGATGAAGTACTCAAACTCCTCTTACTGGTGTAGACAGAGGACCACACACATTAGTATGAATAAGACTCAATGCTTCTTTAGCTTTATCCGCCTTTTGGGTAAAGAACCTTTTGGTAATTTTTCCCATCAGACAAGATTCATACTGAGGCTAACTTTTCAATCTCAATGAGACCAAAGGCCCATCATGGATTAACCTTTGAATCCTGGTTGAGTTAATGTGACCCAACCTTAGATGTCAAAAATATGAGTCATTGACATTGGTCTTTTTCTTTCTATTTAAAGGTTTAGATTGAGTATTATTCAATTGATTATTAATAGGATTAATGAAGAATATATCTTCATACATGTGCCCAGTATATATAACTTCTCCATTTATACTAATAGTAATACCAGAATTGAAAGAAATAGAATATCCTTAATTTATTAGTTTTGCAATTGAAACTAAATTCTGTCTAAAACCAGGAATAAATAAAATATCATTCAAAACAATTATTCTATTAAAATCAAAAGTAAGTTCCAGTTTTCCCACAGTAAGGGCCCAAACTTGTACTCCATTTCCTACACTGTGCCCAAACTTGTACTCCATTTCCTACGCATAGTCCATGATCACTCTTTTGGAGCCTTCTAATCTACCTAAACATCTACAAGGAGTTACAAATATGATCAGTGGCTCCTGAATCAATAATCCAAATGGAAGTTGATCCAACCATTGATATAGACTTTAGATAGAGAACATTACCTGTAGGATTTTTCTTGGCCTGAAATCTGGACACTCCTTTTTTCTAGTATCCCTTTTTTCCACATTTGAAGTATTTGCCCTTGGGTTTGTCTTTGGGCTGGGACTTGGGCCGGTGTAGTGCATTACCCTTCTTCTTCTTGAACTTTCTGGGTT
Source organism: Voacanga thouarsii (assembly GCA_026120185.1). Classification (NCBI taxonomy): domain Eukaryota; kingdom Viridiplantae; phylum Streptophyta; class Magnoliopsida; order Gentianales; family Apocynaceae; genus Voacanga; species Voacanga thouarsii. The sequence goes on along the minus strand of JANUWF010003362.1, from coordinate 1,047,897 downwards.
TGAGCCCAATTCTCGAAGAAGAGGCCATCATAGCTCTAGCCTATAGCTTTATAACCTTCTTTGCCACTTGGAGCTCCTTCACTAACTCCATTAAACCCATGTTTAACTTGTTCATGTTGTAATTCAATTTGAATTGAGTGAATGAGCCTGACAAAGATTCAAGAACCATGTCTACTTGGCTCTTGGGGTCAATGACAGCCTCCAAGACTTCTTCTTCCCCGAAAGTAATAATCATCTTGAGCGTATGCTCTCTGACTGATGCTCCATCAGCCATCTTAATGTTTATGATCATTCCAAGAGCCTCCTGCCTTGTGGGCTGACTCTTATCCGCGAACATTGCAGCTAGTAATGTGTTTATATCATACGTAGTGGCCATATGCTGGTGTTTGGATTGAAGCACATTTGACATGGAGGCTAACATATAGTATCGGGCCATTTCGTCAACTTTCTTTTATGCCTTTTCAGCTTCACGCTCCTCAATGGGAGAACCTTCCCTGATTACTGGGCAGGTCTCATATCAGACATACTTATACTCCTTGCTGTGAGTATTATGTTCAGGTTTTTTTTTCAGTCCACACAATTTAGACCCGTTAGCTTATTCTCGTAGAGAATAACGACTAAGGGACTAAAAGAACCTCCACCACCCATTTCTAAAATTTTGAAAAATAAAAGAAATTCTCAATATTTGTAAAACAAAAAATAATTTTGTACACTTTATCCTCATATTAAACTTGATAATAGCTAATCCTATTACTACTATCTTTAACATGATTAATTTAGCTCTTGGGAAAACTGACATAGCTTCTTGAGAAGATTAACAGTTTCCTAAGTCAAGTGTGTTAACCACTACAAATTAATTTCCCTTCTAGGTAATGATCTAGAAGATAACTTCATCAAGGGGGTGGCCGTTTCTTCTCATTTTCTATAAACATACCTCACACTATAACCTCTAACGTGGATTGACCGATCATAATACGTGTCTCGGGTTACTAATTATATCTTTTCATTATTTCTAGATCCTTGTGGTATCTCCATCTTATACAGATTCATTCCCAGGATGACGTAAGAAGACCTATGATCTCTAATGAGGATCGTAATGGAAGCCATGGGGTCATTGGAACCCTTCTCCCACTAAGTTTTTTAAATAAGGGGTTTTTTTTGAAAAACTATCGTTTGAAAATTTTCAATTAAATTCTCTTTTAACTTAAAATAAAATGTCTAAATCCATAAAAATTTCTATGTCAAGGTTTATACCCTTTGAGAAATTTTTCCTCATGGATTAATTTTATTTAAGTAAAAAACTTAATAATTTCAAAAATTTTCTATTTAAAAATTCCTAGAGATATTGATCTCAAGGTTTTATTTGACAAAAAATATTTTTTCCTTTGCAAAAATGAATTAAAATGACTTTCCATTTTAACTTACAAAAACTTCTAAATCCAAAATATTTTCTATGTCAAGGATAAACAACCATTAAGAAAATAACTAAGGATTAATTTTTTAAAGTTAAAATAACCATTTAATTAAAGAAAAATATTTTTCCTTGTCAAATAAAATTTCTCAAAGACTTTGGTCTTTGAGAAAACGTGCACATAGGATTTAAAATAATTAGCATGCAAGAAAACTGTAAATGTTTTCATGCTTTTCTATTTTTAATCCTAAATGTCTAAATAAAAGAATTAAATACATTAATTAAATTAATTAATAATCTTGTTTAGTCATAATATCATTTACTATTATTTTTTATGCAAAATATTCAAAGAATATTAACTATTGTAACAAAAATAACTTCGCTTGATATGGAAAAAAAAAATCTCTGGTCTAGTGCACCCGCCACAATGGATAATGGCCCATGGGAAGACCTATGGACCATGATGTGCGGGTGGGTGGCGGGACCGGGCCGCCCGCGCTCTAACTAGGTGAATGACCAGGATGCATTCCTAGCGCACGGTCGAGCAGAGGAACGCTCGGGCCTAGCTGTGGCTTCAAGCCCCAGCTGGCCTAGGTGACCTCGGCTCCAGATATACTGAGCCTTGGCTCGACTTGGCTTTCGGTTGGGCTTGCGGCTTAGCTCATCTTCTTCCTCTAGAAAATTTTTCTTTCGCTAATTTTGCAACAAATTTTCTTTGCGCTTCACTGCAACTCCGTTCGCAATCAACCTAAGGCGGTTCTTGTTATATTTTTTTAACAAAAAACATGACATCCGCCTATACCCTTTCAAATCGGGTTTACATGAAGGCTAAACAAAGTAGTAAAGGAAATTTTTATAGAGATCCTATACCCCAATCGCAAGGTTTACAATGCATCTACCCATACCAAAACAGCAATGGATCTCATCATATTAATCACATTAGTCTTGCCAATTTTATTAATTAGCATGCACCAATTCTAAGCCATTCAAAGCATCATTCTCTGATACCACTTGAAGGCAATGAATACAGAGAATGACATGCACGCAAGGAAAATAAACCCAGAAAAGTAAAGACATGGTGCAGCAGAAGGTAAAAAAAATACCTTTGCGTGTCTTTGGTTTGTTTGGCTTAGAAGACGAGGTCCTAACCACTGGAGTGATTACTTGCCTTGACGATGATTCTGGTGAAAAATCAGCAATCCTTTGGCTTCTCCTTGGCATGTACGCGAAGCTTTTCACTTCTCAGAATATTTCTCCGCCTAATCTATGTTGATGAAACAACTTAGGCGAAGAATGACCCTTTTTGATCCTTTGTTATTAGTTAGCAAAGACAAAAAGATAAAAGAAGAAGAAGAGAAACGAGAGAGAGAGTAGAGGAAAAACTCTGTGTTTTTTTCCTCTGTATTGTGAGTTTGTGTGAAGAACTAAACTCCATGACTCCTATTCACGTTACCAAATAAGTAAAACACCGGTGTTTAATATTTTAAAACGTCCGGAGGTTATCAACAGAAAAGGTTTGAGTAATCCTTAACTCTTCTGTATCGTGAATAAAAATAACACTTTAGTCTAGGCTATTGAGCCAAAATAATTTATTATTTTCCTTGGATCTAATGAGTCCAAAAATAATAACCATTAATTATTTATTTCCTGGGCCTATTAAAATAACCCAATAAATAATTAATGAGCCCAAATGAACTAAAATAATTATTTAAGCCTTTTATTGACTAGTTTAAGCCCAAGTTAATTTTCTTAATTATTCAATCTGGGCTTAGGCCCTGAATAATTAATTAACCAATTAAATTAGATAATAAATTTAATTTCTCTCGTTCTTTTATTTTATTCCAGTCCAAAAAATAAAATAGACTTCTTAAATAAAATAAAATTCTTTTTATTGTGACCATTTCCTCGACCTAAAATAATTAGGACTTACGAGCTATTTCGAGGACAAAAAAGATATATCATATTGGCTATTAAAATGACCAAAATACTCTTTCCATATAAATAGTTGTATTTTATATTTTAAATATTTTCTAATATCATTATAAGAAAATATTGGCCCTAAGGACAATGTTGCGATAGCTATGTCTTCGACCTACAGGTGAAATGACTAAAATACTCTTCTACATATCGCCGTGCATTTAGAGAGGAAAGAGTGTACTAACACCTCTCTAAAAGACATCTACTATTCTTAGGCTTCTAGTCCAATGATCTACGACTTCTTGGAATATTTTCGCTTTCTAAGGGAGCTAGCCTAAAGCCAATATCTAAGTCATGTTCCCCATGGCCTGGATAATTAGATCATTCGGACAACCACAAGGGGCGATATAGTGTAGACATTATATCGTACAAGTCTGTCTTGACTAACTAGTCACATAAACCCAACATACAAGTATATTAGTTCTTCTCAAGAACCTCAACTATAGTATATCAAAGCATACGCTTCTAGCTTCATCAGACCACCAACTTATATTCAAGCTGTCGAGTACAAGTTCATGTTATAGCAGTAGTAGTCTATGTTTCTATCATATAGTACTTTTAGAAACCACTACTATAGGTCGTGTTCTACGTATTCGAAATACGCTTGTGTTATAAAATGAGTAGATTACTTATTGGCTAAAGGTAAGCCATTCCTTATTTAGAATTCATAATACAATAACCTTGCTATGATGAAATTTCTATTCTCATCATTCAGTTAAGAACAACAGTTTATGTGTTAAGTATCTCATAGTTCATACCTTGTTGTGAAAGACTTCCATTCACATGAACCATTTACTTAAACATAATGGGTTTTTTTCAATAAAATCATGCCCAACTATAAAAAAGATTTCACAAATAAATTTTGAGAAAAATACTTTTATTAATACAAGATAAAATTACATCTGAAACCTAGTCTAAGAGGGCATACTTTTCAACACCTGACTGTGGCACGACCGTGCAAATCCTTTGAAGATATTGTACTGCTTGCTTTAATTTTGTTTCGGTTCCTTTTAAGTTTCCTATAGTTTCTAATATAATTTCAGGCTAAATAGCTTATTTTTAAAGCCTTCTTTTGACTAAGTATGTGACCTTAAAGTAGCTTAGGGTTAGGGCTCTATATATACCTCATTATAACACTTATTGCATAGCTTATTTCGAGTGTTTTGGTAGGAAACCAAATCCTTTATAGAAGAGAGTTGTGTAAGGTTGATTCCCATTCATCAAGACCAAATTAAAGGGTTTAGTCCCACCTTTGATCAATGTCTCTAAACTTCAAATGGATAATCTAAAACTTCTTTCTCTATTTTTGGGTGCTAGAAAATTTCTAGTGTTCTTGATATGTTTGAGTTTGGGTGCCTTCAAATCCCATTTTTTTTTTTGTTCTAATCTCTTGATAGATTAGAGTATTGAGGTATTTTAAAGTGGGCTAGATTCACTAAATATAAAGTAGGTTAATTGCATTAGCATCTAGTTTCTTGTGTATGTGAATTTAGTAGGGAGTTGGGTGACCACTCTTGCATATGTGGTGCTTAAAATCAGGATGCTTCCTCAATTCATATCAAAGTTAGTGTTAGAGCAAGATTGTACTGATTTAATCAATACAATTTTCTTTGAGGCAAATATATAATTTTCTTCAAGAACTTGTGAAAATTTTCAGATTTTCTTCGCTTATTTTAGGTTTTTTTTGAATACTTTGAACTCAATATTGTACCCATAAACTTAATGTTAAATTGATCTTATATATTGTTATGATATTTGAGGAATGATTTAGTAGGAAGAATTGTTTATTTGAAGCTAAAACAAGTGAAAAAACTCATCAAAATGTTGCTGGAATTTCATAATCCCGTAACTAGTTTTCTTGCAATTTTTGTTAGTTGAAAACTTCAATTTTTGGTTTGGGATTGTTGTGGAATTGAGTCTACATGATATAGTGATATTTGGGGAACAATTCGGTATGAGAATTTGTTAATTTAGGACCTAAAATATAGCTAAATTTGCTGATCAAAGTTGAGTTACGAGTTATGTACAATATGATTGATATGTTGCTTCAATGACTTTTAATTGCTCATACATAACTATACAAAACTTCCATTTATGAAATACAATGTCTCTGAACATAGTAGATTGTTTTTAGTGAGGTAAATCATCTAGTAGCTATTAGAAAATTTTGTTTCTCTTTGAACTTGTCTCAAGCTTGGAAAGCATTGTGCATTAAAACTACCACTACTAGTTTCTTGAATTTGCTATCTTTGAGAAATCATATTCTTGAGTGATTATTGATTATCAAGTTGTGTTTCTTGATATTGGGGTATCATCACCTTACCTAGAATTCCTTGATTCCTTAAATTTTCTTTGATGCCTACCAAGCGTCCAATGAATTGTTTCTAAGAATCCTTTCTTCTTATTCTAGTTTAGTTGACTTATCGAGTTAAGCTAAATCCTTTGAATTGGAAAGAGTTGAGAAAAACTTGAGTGAGCAAATTTGAGGGTTAAAAAAGATAAAAGGGTGAGCTCATTGTTATAAAATCCAAAAAATGAGTGTAAACATGAGGATTGAGTGACATTATTGAGTGTTAAATACGTGAGGAAGTAAAGTGAGAAACTTTTCTTGTATGTTTTTTACTCAAAATTCTCTTAAAAAAAAAATAGCTTATGAGAGTTCATATGATTCATCTTCTATGAGTGCTCAAAGTGGAAGAAGTGGTTTTTATGAAATGTTTTGTTCATGTAGAGGAGAGTGTGATAGATTTGATGAAAAAGAATGTGAATATGAAGATGATTTGTGAATTATTGTATAATTGTGATGAAAGGCAAAGCACTAGTGAAGTTGGGAATGGTAGATATGAAAAGGGGAGATATGGGTATATAGATTATGAGAGTGATAGAGTTTTTGTAAGAAGAGGACTTTATAACAGAGCAAAAAGTAGATTGCAAAATTATTCAAAGAATAGAGTGCAAAAGAAGAGGGAGTATGATTGCTTTAATTGTTGAGAAAAAGGCCATTATATTTTTAATTGTCCTAATGAGTCACAATAAAGGAGGGATAAGATGAAAAAGGGTAGAAATTACAACGATAGACATACCAAAGTTACTTATCTCAACAAATTAGGATAAAAGAAATTTTATAGGGTATAAGGTTGAAAAGGAAAATATGTGAATGTTGCAAAACAAGTTTTAGAGGTTGAAAACAACCCCAAAGGAGAATAAACCTCAAGCAAACCACTTATACCAATCCTCTATTTAATCAATCAAGAAATATGATAAAAAAAGGAACTTGGAGGGATTGGAGTAGGTAGTAAAAGAGAGATGATAAATAAGCTAACTTGTCCATTAATTGGAATAGGAAGGAGAGTTGAGGATGCTTGTGATGGTGAAGAAGGAGATGAAATGCAAAGAGAAAATATTTTCTTTTCAAGGTGTCTTATCAAGGAAAAGCATATAGTATGCTTATTAATAGGAAAAGTTATAAAAATTTGATTAGTGCTATAGTGGTGGAGGAATAGGAGATAGAAACCTTGGAACACTCTAGTCCCTAAAAGCTTTATTGGTTAAACAATTGTGGAGAGGTGAAGGTAAACAAGCAAACCAAGGTTTAATTTGACATGTGGGGTTACTATGATGAAATGTCGTGTAATGTATATCTCATACATGTTAGGCATATTTTGTTGGGAAGATCTTGGATATTTGATTGAGATGTAGTTCACAAGAGGAAGAAAAATACTTACACTTTGAAGAAGGATGACAAAAAGTTCACGTTAGTTCTCTTATTCCCTAGTGAAGTTTTGAAATATCAAAATATTTTGAGAGAGGAAGAAAAGAAAAGAAGAGAGATAAATGAGGGAAAAAGGGTTGAGAGAAAAGAAGATGAGAGAAAATCAAAAGAAGAGAATGGAGATCAAATTGAGAAGAGGAAAGGAAGGGGAGATGAAAATAGAGCGACCTCTTCAAATTTGAGAGAAAAAGAAATAAGAAACAAACAAGATGGTAAGAAGAGAAAAGAGAGTGGAGGTAAAATGGGAGGAAAATGTGAGTGGTGAAAAAAGAAAATAAAGAGCATAACAAGGTTTAAAAGACTACAATTTTGCCTCCACCCAAAAATTCTTGTTTAATTTTTTATGTAGGTGCTAATTCGAGAATGAATTCATACAAAGAAGGGAGATATAATAGGAATCGTCCAAAGTATGAAGATTATACCAAAGAAGGAGGAAAGAGATTCAAGCTACAATTCATAGCTCTTTGAGTGAAGCTTATTTGCAAAAGACTTCAAGAAGGATATCGAGCTAATGAATTTAATAAGCAAAGGATAAAAAAGGTGATGAAGCAATAGATGCCAAAAGGAGGACCAAAAGAAGCATAAAGTAAGTCACAATTCATATAAAGGGACAAGGACATCCAATATAGAGCAAAATAGACAAAGAAGATTAAGTTTGGAGTGTAGGGAATAGAGACGCACAACCGGAAGCATGGGTATGTCCCAAACCGTGCAAATTATAGAAGAAATTGCTCCAAACATCTTGAGTGCATGGCCAGATGCAAGGCTGTGCAAGTTGGCCGTGCACTGCCAATTCTAAAGTTCCCGACTATGGCACAGCCGTGCACTACAAGTGCATGGACGTGCAACTCCCCTGAAGACATTGTAATGCTTGCTTTAATTTTTTTTTTTTAATTTTCTTATGGTTTGTAATATAATTTGAGGCTAACAAACTAGTTTTTCAAGCCTCCTTTTGACTAAGTATTTGACCTTAAAGTAGTTTAGGATTGGTGCTATATATATACCCCATTACAATACTTATTGTATAGCTTAGAATATTTTGAATGTTTTGGTAGGAAGCCAAATCCTCTCTAGAAGAGAGTCGTGTAAGGATGACTCCCATTCGTCCAGATCAAATTAAAAGGTTTAGTTCCACCTTTGATCAATGTCTCTAAACTTCAAAGAGATAATCTAAAACTTTTTTCTTTATTCTTAGGTGCTAGAAATTTCTAAGTGTTCTTGATATGTTTGAGTTTGTGGGCTTTCAAATCCTATCCTTATTGTTCTAATCTCTTGATAGATTAGGGTATTGAGGTATTTTGAAGTAGCCTAGATTCACTAAATCTCAAGCAGAATAGTTACGTTTGCATCTAATTTCTTGTGTGTATGAATTTAGTAGGGAGTTCAGCAGCCAACTCTTGCAAATTTGGAGCTTAAATTAAGAGGCTTCCGCAATTCGTATCAGAAGGTTAGTTTGATAAGTATCAGTTAATTATGCGATAACAATATATATGTTAACTTTAACCAAAACAAGTGCCCAGTAGTTGACATAACAAGAAAATATGTGATTTATGAAAATAGGACTTCAGATATGCATATCCAAAAGCTATAATTGTATGATGGCTAAGGTCGATGAAATTGAGTTATGGTATCAAAAGTTAGGCCATGTCAATTACAAATAGTTATATGAATTAAGTTTAATAAGTGCAGTTTGTGGATTACCTAAGTTAGGTAAAAATGTCAAAGAATCTGTGGTTCCTATCAGAGTGGAAAGCAGATTAAATCTCCACATAATAAAATTCAACAAATTGTAACATCTACAATACTTGAACTTTTGTATATAGATTTGTTGAGGGCAACACAAACTGAAAGTATTGGAGGAAAAAAGGTATGTCTTGGTATGTGTTAATAATTATTTCAGATTTGTTTAGGCAATTTTTTAAATAAAAAATTAGATGCATTTAAAGCATTTTGAAAAATTGTGCTTAAACTTGCAAATTTAGAAAGGTGCAATTTTGAAAAGTTATCATGGAAAAAATTTTAACAATAAATAGTTTAAGTATTTTTGTGTTGAGTTTGTCATGCAACAAGAACTTTTAGCACCAAAAACACCCCAGCACAATAGTGTTGTAGAGTACAAAAATCAAACCATTCCGAAAATGGTCAAAGTGATGCTAAATGCTAAGGAGATGTCGCACAAATAGTGGGTAGAAGTTATAAATACTGCTACATATATCATCAATAGCACTTATTTCAGATCTTGCACTAACAAGACTACATATGAAATTTGGAATGGACAAAAACCTTAGTTGAATTATTTTCATATTTTTGGAAGTAAATGTTACATTCTTAATAAAAAAGAGCAGTTAAGAAAATTTGATGCAAGGAGTGATGAAAGAGTTTTTCTTGGATATTCCAAAAATAACAAAGCTTATTGTGTGTTCAATAAAAAAAGTTAAGTAGTTATGGAATCAATTAATGTTGTGGTTAAAGACTTCCTACTAGATAATTAAAAGGAATCAATACTATATTGAATGATGATGAGGAACTTATTCCAGTTGTTGACAAGCAAGGTACATTAAAAGAAGATAACACTGACAAAGAAATAGATTCTAACATAAAAAAAAAAAAAAGAAAAGAAAAGAAAGAAAGAAAGACATTCAACAAAAAGTCCCATCTTCAAGAGTAAAGAAGTATCACCCAATTGATTTGATCATTGGAAGTATAGATAAAACTAGAAAGACTATAGAAAGACCAAAAGTCAATTACAAGGATATAGTAAAATATGCATATTATACATCAATATGTTGGTTGGCAGAAAATATTATTTCAGTTTTGCTTTAAGCTCCTTCCATTCCACAATCTTAAGAAGGTTCTTATTCCTCAAGGGTGTTCTCCACGACAGTTTAGCATCTACGACCGAGTACATTGAAGTCATGGTCATCTTTTCCTTGTAAGATATATGTGCATTTGTGAAGTACTACTCCATATCCCATAAGAATGACTCAAGCTCTTTGGTGCTATGGTGCCCACCAAACACCTTTGGTTCTAGCACCTCCAATTTAGGTATTCCCGCTCTCTCATTAGTTCCACTGGCTGAGATGTACTTCATCAAGGCTAGGTTAGTCTTGATGTCCTCAATCTCTAGTCTTGTGCTAGAACTAGCTCTGTCACCTTGTAACTCCACTCGAGCTAGTCTGGTCTCCATTTATGTAATTCTCTTAAAAAAACATTGATGGTTTAGGTTAGGTCCAGCATTTGAGCATCTAAACTATCTACTCAATTTCAATGAGCTAGCACACTAAGCTTGGGTGCGCCACTTCTCTAAGTTGTGTATACGAGCGTAGAGTTGATTTCCCCTTTGGGCCAATGATGTGGAATCTTTTTTGACATCCTCAAAGCCCATACCTTGAGATAAGGAAGCTAACGTAGACTCCACTTGAGCAAGTCGATCTGCAAACTCTACCATTGAATTGCTCTCCAACTTGATTCGTTCTCTGATAGTACAATTGTAACAAGGCTAAGTCTGTTACTTTAGCTTAGACACTTGTGCTAGAAGTAACTTGATCCTGGCTAAACCAAGATACTCAGCCTTACTAACCAAACAAGCATAATGATAGAGTGCAAGTAAGTGGTAGTAGAAAAGAAAGAACACAAGAACAATTATGAGCCCTACCTAACATTGAAGTTTTATTAATGATGAATAAGGATTGCAAGAGATAATGCCAACTCTTCATAGCCACAAGAAACTCTAAACTTGCACTAGACTTTCTCACAAAGTCTATCTAGTCTCTCGTCTATTCTCTCTATATAAGAGCTTTCTGTAATAATGAATGAGATGATATATGAATTACAATAAATATCTAGGCTTTTTATAAAGCTTTCTTGGAATAGTCCTCAAGCCATTAGGGATCTGACTCCATTTTAGACTTAACTACGTGGGGCTTATTCCCCAGTCTTTGGAAGATCTCCACTGTCGAATCCCACCCACTTAGACTCTCCCACCCCCTCGATTACCAAACCTGTGAACTAATCTTTCTTGGAGGCCATGCTTGTCAGTCACGAACCAGTCTGCATCACAACTTCAAGTCTATGCATGCCTCATGTCTATTTAACCCGCACATATAGTTAAGTCTGCTTGCCAAGACTTTGTCTGTCCATTAGCAAAGTCTTAGAACCTTTCCTAAACCTTGATTTTGGTTCCATCTCATAGCCTATTTTGTATCAAGTCACCTCCCTGGTTCATTCATCTCGTCTTGGTACCAACGTTTAGCTAAGCCTCCCTATCCTTCAGGTCCGCTTGCCGATTAGCATGGTCTTGTTTGTGAGAGGTTTAGGTACCATCCCATGTACTTTTTGGTTAAACTGACCTGTTTGACAGTAAGCCACTAGGAAGAATTCTTTTTTAATCCAAATAAATAAAGATACTTTTATTGTATTTTTTTTCTTTTGGTTTATGTAGTAAACCTATTGATATAATTGTGTATAGCTTTGCATCATTTGTGCATACATTCTTGAATTCTTTAGTTAAATACATATAAACGGAATCCTTATTTACATATTAACTACATATATTCTAAATTCTAGGAATGGCCATGGTTTCTGAATTTCTTGGTTGAACTGCGAATTAGAACCGTGGTCAACAGTTAAAAAACCATTGACCATGGTTCACGGTTCAAACCGTTAACCGAAACTATGGCTAAGTTCCGGTTGTGATTGCATGATGAGACTCTGCTACATCATGGAGGTTAAGATCAAGGAGGGGAAGGCGTGACCATGTAAGGATAATGACAGATGACAGGATCTAGGTCCAAGGAGCTTTAAGATGAGTTTCAATTACTCATAAAACCATGCTTGAGGATGGAAGAGGGTTAGAAGGTTGAGGAAGCTAGCTAAGAGCTTATTTTGAAGACTATTCAAGCAGGACCCCAACAAGAACTCAAGCCGGCAACAAAGACAGATGAAACTCGACCAAAAAGGAGGCCTCCAGAGTACAGCTGGTGTTGGCCCAAGCAGTCGAATTGACGCCGGCCTCAACCCGCACGCGACGGCCTGGAAAGCAGCACGCAACTGGCGCCGGTTGTAGAAGCCATAGCCGGCGCTGGCTCCATCCTGGGTCGGCTGTCCTGCATTTTTTATGTTTTCTCTGGTTATCTCCAATTTTAAGTATTTGTAAAGATTTATTAAGACCCTAAATTGTACTAGAACCTCAGGGATTACTTAGTTAGGGTTAGGATAGTATAAATAGAACCTTTAGTGATTTGACAATACAATTCACATACTTTATTCAAAATTTGGCAACACAATCTTAAGAGAACCTTTAGTGTTCATCTTGTTCAAGACTATGCTTAAGGGTTAGTCCTCCTTATGAATGAGTCTATAAATCTTTTTGGATAATTTAATGTGGTTTCTTTGAATGGGTCTTAATTTCTTTGCTCTTCTAAGGTTTGTTTGAAATTCCATTATTTGGATGCCTATTTTCTCTATTCTATTTGTTCTTGTTTGCCTTTGTTGCTTCAAGGATATTGGGGTGAGATTATAGTAGAACTTTTTACTATTCTTGAGGGTCTTTGAAGATTAGTTCTTCAAGGGTTTGATAGAGGGTAGGTTGTTATTTCATTTTTTCCTTTTGTCTTAAGAAGAATCTCTGTTTTTGGTCCCATTGGTTGAGTTAAATTCCTTACCAATTAAACCACTCACAACACCAAGAAAAAGCCTACTCAAGCTCATATCAAAGAGTTTGGTATCAGAGTAAGGAAAGCTTTGATTCCAATCAAAGCTTGAAAGCAAGAAAAGGAGCCCTACAAAGTTGAAGAAAAAGAAAACAGAGAAAATCCCTTAACTTAAAAACATGCTCCAAAATGGTCATGAAATTTTTGTGATATCTTGAATTTTCTTTTTGGGAACTTGCTCCTTGATATTAATATAACCTTTGGGAACAAAATTTTCTCGTGTTTATGGTGAAATTTGGCTTGAATATAAGTGAAAATGTTGGTTGTTCTTAAGTGACGAGATTGCATCTAAGGTGTTTGATAAATGTTCCATGAGAATATTTTTAGCTATAGTTGGGAACTTTGATTCTTAATTTTTATTCCTTGGGATATTGAGACTTAGTATATCACTCTATTGTTGAATTCCACGATCATTGAACTTAATTTTTCTAGTGCACACTTGTGATCATCTTGTTCTTCATAATCCTAGTTCATATTGTTTTTGTTTCTTTGTTCTTGCTAATTCTTGTTTGTTTCTTGCTTAGAAGTTTTTCTTTATGCTTCTAGTGTTTGTTCTTATGTTGATTGAGTCAACTTTTCTTGAAATTCTTGATTAAAAACTTGTTTACTTGAAGTGCCCAACAAGTGTTTGTTGAAATTCCCCTAAGACCCCCTAATTGGAAAAATCCATTAATTTCTGTGATTCACTAAGTTGGACTAAATCTTTAACTATTGGAGAGAATTGAGATTGAATAAGAAGGCTTGAGTATTGATAAAAAGGTAAGAGGGTGAGACTATTACTAAAAAAGCTTAAGAAAGTAAACATGAGTGTGGAGTGACCAACTTTTGAGAGCCAACACGCAAGGAAGCAAGTTGTTGGATTGTATGCCCTCTTAGACTAGGTTTTTGATGTAAAATCGAATTATTTAATAAAAGAATTTATTTTCAGAAATTGTTTGTGAATTTACTTTTTGTTTGTGCACGAATTTCGTTTGGAACAGACCCATTGTGTTTAAATAAGTGACCTATGTGAATGGTGGTCTTTCACAGTAAGGTATGGATCACGGGTTATTTAACACATAAACATTTGTTCTTAACCTATTGATGAGACTGGGAACCTCATCATGTTTAGGTTATTATGTTATGAATTCCAAATGGGGAATGACTTACCTTTAGCCAGTGGGTAGTCCACCCACTTCATGACATAAGCGTATTTCGAATACGTAGAACAGGACCTGTAGTAGTGGTTTCTCAAAGTACTATATGGTAGAAACCTAGACTACTACCGCTACAGCGTGGACTAGTACTCTACGACTTGAGTATGAGTTGGTGGTCTGGCGAAGCTGGAAGCATATACTTTGATTTGCTATAGTTGAGGTTCTATCGTAGGGCCAATATACTTGCATGTTGGGTATGTGTGACTAGTTAGTTAAGACAGACTTATACAAGATAGTTTCTGCACTATATCGCCCCTTGTGGTTATCCGAATGGTCTAAATTATCCAGGGCCCTGGGAAACATGACTTGGATGTTTGCTTTAGGGTAGCTCCCTTGGAAAGCAGAAACACTCCAGGAAGTCGTGGATCATTGGACTAGAAGCCTAAGGATGGTAGATGTCATTTAGAGGGGTGTTAGTACACTTCTTCCTCTCTAAATGTACGGCGATGTGTAGAGGGGTATTTTAGTCATTTCACCTGTAGGTCGGAGACTTTGTTAACGCAGCATTGTCCTTGGGGTCAATATTTTCATATGGTGATATTAGGAATTATTTAAAATGCAAAATACAACTATTTTTATGGCAAGGGTATTTTGGTCATTTTAGTAGCCAAGGCGGTGTGTCTTTTGGTCCCCAGTATAGACCGTGAGTCCTAATTAAATATGGGCTAAAGAATTGATCTTAATTTAAATGGAATTTATTTTTTTTAAGTAGCCTGATTTAATTATTGGGCTAGAATAAAATAAAGGTCCATGGAGAGAGAGAATTAATTAAATTAGTTTGGTGGGTTAATTAATTATTCAGGGCTTTGGCCCAGTTTGAATAATTAAAGATTAACCTGGGACTAAACTAATATAGGCTTAATTAATTGGACTAGTTTATTTGGGCTGGAAAAATTAATTATTTATTAATTGGGCCAATTATTTGGTTTTAGTTAGAATAATTAATTAAGGCCAAAAGGTTAAACTAAGAGTCCAATGGCCCAATCCAGTTTAACCTAGGGTTTTATTTAGGTTAAACGAGGAGATAAGGAAGTCACGGTATTTTTTCCCGGTGCTTCCTCTCCGTAAAAAAATACCGAGACGTTTTTTCCTCCCTCTCCGAGAAAATATTCTTTAGCCCCTAAGTTGTTCACCAAACAAGATTAGGCAGGCCATATACTGGAAGATCGAAAGTTAGGCATTCATCTACATGCAAAGACGAAGTAGAAGACTTGCAGGGATTGCACCAGAGACTTCTACGAGCGTGCCTACCCCAGTTTCGTATATTCCAGTTCAGCCGAGTGTGAGATCAACAAGAAGAGGTAAAAGAAAATATTTTTTTCCCCATTTTTCTTCTTCACGCAGGTGTGCTGCGTTTTTTGTTGTTCACGTGGCTGGTTTTTTGGCTATGTTTAGCTTGCAATTTTATCTTCAATTGGTATCAGAGAATGAAGATATTTGCACATATAGGAAGCCTGTATGCTAGTTAATAAAATCGGACAGTTATGTGTGATTAACTGTGATCCTTCGCTGGTTTTTTTGGTATGGATAGATGGCTTGTTAAACCTCTCGGATGGAGGTATAGGTGAGATGTAATTCACTGTTTTTCCGAGAATAAATCGTGTAAACCTAATTTTAAAGGGTATAGGCGGTTGTTGGTTTTTAGTTTTATTGATTTTGGTTGAAATCAGAGGGCAAAAGCAAGTAAATCCATCGCAGAAAAAAAAACCAGAAGAAAACGCAGCGAGAAGAAAATCGCACTTTGGAAAATTGAAGCGAGGCAGCCTTGTTCATCGGCTCGGCTCGCCGAGCCGAGCCGCCAGCGACGTACGTATGCCGGAACAAGGAGGACGGCTCGGCTTTGTGGCTTACCGGCTCGGCTGCATCGGATGGAATTGAATTGCAAATTTGCAATTCAATTTGCGAAATCCGGAAGTCTTCTCGCGGGTCAGCACCGGGGCGGGTCGCGGGCTTGGATGGTCCATGATGCGGTTGTTCCGGTGCGGCGGGTGTTGTGGACCGATGACCAGAATTGTTTTGTTCCTGTGCGGCGGGTGCAGTGAACCAATGGGAAATTTTTTTTTCCCTTGTAATTTTCTTGCATTTTCTTTTTTGTTTTGGGGTCCATACCAGGCGAAGTTAATATTTTTGCAATATTTAATATTCTTGGAATATATTTGCATGAAAAATATTAGTAAGGGATTTTAGGATTAAACAAGATCATTAATTAATTAATTAATGTGTTTAATTCTATTATTTGGGCACTTAGGTTTAAAAAATAGAAAAGCATGAAAACGTTTATTGTTTTCTAGCATGCTATTTTTTTATGTACCTATGTGTGTTTTTCCTCAAAGACCAAAGTCTTTGGGAACCTTTTGTTTTGGCAAGAAAAAATATTTTTCTTGAAAAACTAAATGGTTATTTTAATTGGTACAAAAATTAATCCTTAAATATTTTCTCAAAGGATTTAATCCTTGACATAGAAAATATATTGGATTTAGATATTTTTGTAAATTAAAATGGAGAGCCATTTTGTTTTGTTTTGGACTAGAAAAATGATTTTGTCAAATAAACTTGAGACCAAAGTCTCTAGAAAGTTTTAATTGGAAAATTTTGAAATCATTAAGTTTTAACTTATATAAAATTAGTCTATGGAGGAATTCTCTCAAAGGATATAAGCCTTGACATAGAGATTTTATTGGACTTAGATATTTTATTTTTGAGTTAAGAAAAACTTAATGGAAATTTCAAAAGGATATTTTCCAGAAAATCTTTATTTTAAAAGACTAAGTGGGAGAGGGGTTCCAACGGCCCTACGGCTTCCATCACGGTCCTCATTAGAGATCGTGGATCCCCTCGCGTCACCCTGGGAGTGAACCCGTATAGGATGGGGATACCACAAGGATCTAGATCTAATGGAAGGATGTAATTAATAACCCGGGGCACGTACTATGATCGGCCAGCCCACGTTGGAGGTTATAGTGCGAGGTATGTCCATAGGAAATGAGAGGAAACGGCCATCCCACGATGGAGTTATTCTCTAGACCATTACCTAGAAGGGAAATTAATTTGTGGTGGTTAATACACTTAGCTTAGGAAAGCTGTTAATCTTCCCAAGAAGCTATGTCGGTTTTCCTAAGAGCCAAATTATTTTCGGTGCACAAATTTCATTTTGTTTTCACAAACTAATTTCTTTCTTTTATTTTCGATTTTCAGAAATGGTGGGAGGTTCTTTTAGTCCATTGGCCGTTATTCTCGGGGAGAATAAGTTAACGGGTCCAAACTATGTGGATTGGAAAAGGAACCTGGACATAATACTCACGGTGAGGAGTATAAGTATGTCCTTTACGAAGCACTGCTACTGTTATCGGGGAAGGTTCCACCGCTGAAGAGCGAGAGGCTGAAAAGGCATGGAAGAAAGGCGACGAAATGGCACGTTGCTATATGTTAGCTTCCATGTCTAATGTGCTCCGGTCAAAACACGAGCACATGGCTTACGCATATGACATAAGTCAATCGTTGGCAACTATGTTCGCGGACAAGAGCCGGCCCGCAAGGCGGGAGGCTCTTCGAACAATTGTAAACACTAAGATGGGTGAGGGAGCATCGGTCCGAGAGCATATGCTCAAGATGATTGCTTGCTTTCGAGGAGGCGAGAAATCTTAGGGGTCTGTCATTGACCCCGAGAGCCAAGTGGACATGGTTCTCGAATCTCTACCGGGCTCTTTCACTCGGTTCAAGTTAAACTATAACATGAACAAGTTGAACATGAGTTTGGTGAGCCGATGAAGGAGCTCCGGATGGCGGAGAAGGTCATGAAGCCGTAGTCTAAGGCCATGATTGCTAAGGCCTCTTCTTCAAGAAGCTGGGCCTAAGCCCGGAAAGTTCAAGAGGAAGAAGGGGAATGCGACGGCCCGGCCAAGAACCAGCCCGAGGACAAACCAAAGGGCAAGTGCTTCAAGTGTGGAAAGAAGGGACATTGGAAAAAGAGTGTCCGGATCTTCGAGGCCAAGAAAAACCCCACGGGTAATGTTTACTATCTAGAGTCCATATCAATGGTAGGATCAACTTCCACTTGGATTGTTGATTCGGGAGCCATCGATCATATCTGTAACTCCTTGCGGGGGTTTAGGAAGATAAGAAGACTCAGAAGGGCGAACATGGGCTTCGAGTGGGTAATGGAGCACAAGTGCGGGCCCTTGCGGTGGGAGAGTCTGGATCTTATTTTTGATTGTAATAAGATAGTGGTTTTAAAAGACATTTTATATGTACCTGGTTTTCGTCGAATTTGATTTCGGTTGCAAAACTTATTAATCAAGGATATTACGTATCTTTCCATTACGGTATTTCTATCGGTAGAGATGGAGAAATTTTATGTCTTGGGCACATGTATGGAAATTTGTTCTTTTTAAACCCTATTAACAACTAATCAAATAACGCTCTGTCTGAACCTTTAACTAAGAAGAGAAAGACCAATATCAATGATTCATACCTTTGGCATCTGAGGTTGGGTCATATTAACTCGACCAGGATTCAGAGGCTAATCCATGATGGGCCTTTGGGCTCATTGTGATTGGAAAGTTGGCCTCAGTGTGAATCCTGCCTGATGGGAAAAATGACCAAAAGGTCTTTTACACCAAAGGCGGATAGAGCCCAGGAGGTGTTGAGTCTTGTTCACATTGATGTGTGCGGTCCATTGTCTACACCAGCTAGGGGAGGTTTTGAGTACTTCATCACGTTCACAGATGATTGTACGAGGTATGGTTACATTTACGATGAGACGCAAGTCGACTCTTTTGACAAGTTCAAAGAGTTTAAGGAGTGAAGTGGAGCGTCGGACAGGTAAATTAATCAAAACCTTACGATCGGATCGTGGTGGAGAGTACCTCCTAGGTGAATTCAAGGACTACATGGTACATCATGGGATAGTATCCCAGCTCTGCTGCAGGGAACCCCCGACGAACGGAGTAGGCGAGAGAAGGAACGGGACGTTGATGGAAATGGTCCGAAGCATGATGTCTCATGCTACTCTTCCGATGTCCTTTTGGGGATATGCCCTGGAAACGACGGCATATATTCCGAACTTGGTGCCTTCTAAGTCGGTACCTAGGACTCCCTATGAGATGTGGATGGGCGTAAGCCAAGTCCGAATCATCTCGGGATTTGGGGGTGTCCGACTTATGTGCTTGATCAAGGGAGACAAGTTGGAACCAAGATCGGAATTATGCTATTTTGTTGGGTATCCAAAAGGGACAAAAGGAAGCTACTTTTATCATCCTAAGGAGCAGAAGGTACTAGTCGGTACCAATGCTAGATACTTGGAAGATGATCAAAGTACTTCCACTAAAGGTTCAACGAGGTTGGAACTTCGGGAGAAGTTATCTACGGAATCAACTTCTTCGACCCGATTTTGGAACAAGAAGAGGCACAACCTCAAGAGCACTGTGCAAATGGAGCCTCGTCGTAGTGGGAGAGTGTCTAGGGTTCGGATAGATGGACTGGAGAAGCCTTTGAGTTGGTTTCCGACCATCGGGAACAAGACCCCGCTAGATACGAGGAGGCTATTGCTTGATGCCGATGCAAATACGTGGCATGAAGCAATGAAAGCCGAGATTGAGTCTATGTACCTCAATCGGGTTTGGGATCTTGTAGCTTCACTGAAGGGATAAAACCCATTGGGTGCAAGTGGGTATACAAGAGGAAGAGAGGAGCGGATGGGAAGGTGGAAACCTTCAAAGCTAGGCTTGTGGCGAAAGGGTATACTCGAGAAGAGGGTATCGACTATGAGGAAACCTTTTCCCCGGTAGCCATGCTTAAATCCATTCGCATCCTCCTTGCCATCGCTTGTCACTATGACTACGAGATATGGCAAATGGATGTCAAGACGGCATTCTTGAATGGCCATCTTAGCGAAGACATCTATATGTCCCAACCGGAAGGCTTCATTCTTGAAGGCCGAGGAACACATGGTTTGCAAGCTTAAGAAGTCCATTTATGGACTTAAGCGAGCATCAAGAGCATGGAACATTCGTTTTGATGAGACTTGTAAAGTCTTATGGTTTTATTCAAAACGAAGATGAACCATGCGTGTACGGGAAACTTGAAGGCATCAATGTGGTTTTTCTTGTCCTGTATGTGGATGACATTCTACTCATTGGAAATGATGTAGGGACATTGTCATCTACAAAGGTTTGGTTGTCTAGTCAATTCGGTATGAAGGACTTGGGAGAAGCCGACTACATTCTCGGGATTAGGCTTCTTAGAAATAGGAAGCGAGAGAATGTTAGGATTATCCCAAGCGACATACATTGACAAGATGCTGGCCAAGTACGGCATGGACTCATGCAAGGGAGCTCTAATCCCTTGCGGACATGGGTTGTCATTTTCTTCGAAGGAGCTGTCCTAAGTCTCAAGAAGAAAAGGACGAGAATGAGTAGGATTCCCTATGCTTCGGCTGTGGGAAGTCTCATGTACGCCATGCTATGTACTAGGCCGGATATACGCTTTGTCGTGGGCTTAGTTAGCGAGATATCGGTCAAACCCGGGGGAGGTTCATTGGCAAGGCTGTAAAGCATATTCTCAAGTACCTCAAGGGAACGAGAGATTATATGTTGGTTTACGGGGTCGATGATTTGGTTCCTACGGGATACACGAACTCGGACTTCCGGGCGGATAAGGATGAGAGAAAATCCACTAGTGGATATGTCTTCACCTTGTGCGGAGGAGCAATTTCATGGAGGAGTATCAAGCAATCTTGTATTGCTGACTCAACCATGGAAGTTGAGTATGTGGCAGCTTCAGAAGCGTCCAAGGAAGCAGTCTAGCTCCGGAAGTTTCTTTCAGAACTTGGAGTCATACCACATATGGACAGAGCCGGTTGTGATGTATTGCGATAACAACTGGAGCGAGTGTCGCAATCTAAGGAGCCTCGGAACCACAAGAAGGGAAACACATCGAGAGGAAGTACAACACGATCCGGGATTTCATCCGAGAGACGGGAAGTCGTGGTGGAGCATATTACCTCAGAAAACAATCTAGCAGACCCATTCACCAAGCCTTTGGCTGAGAGAGTCTTCAAGAGACACTTAGACGCCATAGGGGTGGACACCTATGGACTTACCTAGTCTTAGAGTGCAAGTGGGAGATTGTTGGATTGTATGCCCTCTTAGACTAGGTTTCTGATGTAAAATCGAATTATTTAATAAAAGAATTTATTTTCAAAAATTGTTTGTGAATTTACTTTTTGTTTGTGCACGATTTTCGTTTGGAACAGACCCATTGTGTTTAAATAAGTGATCCATGTGAATGGTGGTCTTTCATAGTAAGGTATGGATCACGTGTTATTTAACACATAAACATTTGTTCTTAACCTATTGATGAGACTGGAAACCTCATCATCTTTAGGTTATTATGTTATGAATTCCAAATGGGGAATGGCTTACCTTTAGCCAGTGGGTAGTCCACCCACTTCATGACATAAGCGTATTTCGAATACGTAGAACAGGACCTGTAGTAGTGGTTTCTCAAAGTACTATATGGTAGAAACCTAGACTACTACCGCTACAGCGTGGACTAGTACTCTACGACTTGAGTATGAGTTGGTGGTCTAGCGAAGCTGGAAGCATATACTTTGATTTGCTATAGTTGAGGTTCTATCGTAGGGCCAATATACTTGCATGTTGGGTATGTGTGACTAGTTAGTTAAGACAGACTTATACAAGATAGTTTTTGCACTATATCGCCCCTTGTGGTTGTCCGAATGGTCTAAATTATCCAGGGCCCTGGGAAACATGACTTGGATGTTTGCTTTAGGGTAGCTCCCTTGGAAAGCGGAAACACTCCAGGAAGTCGTGGATCATTGGACTAGAAGCCTAAGGATGGTAGATGTTATTTAGAGGGGTGTTAGTACACTTCTTCCTCTCTAAATGTACGGCGATGTGTAGAGGGGTATTTTAGTCATTTCACCTGTAGGTCGAAGACTTTGCTAACGCAGCATTGTCCTTGGGGTCAATATTTTCTTATGGTGATATTAGGAATTATTTAAAATGCAAAATACAGCTATTTTTATGGCAAGGGTATTTTGGTCATTTTAGTAGCCAAGGCGGTGTGTCTTTTGGTCCCCAGTATAGACCATGAGTCCTAATTAAATATGGGCTAAAGAATTGATCTTAATTTAAATGGAATTTATTTTATTTAAGTAGCCTGATTTAATTATTGGGCTAGAATAAAATAAAGGTCCATGGAGAGAGAGAATTAATTAAATTAGTTTGGTGGGTTAATTAATTATTCAGGGCTTTGGCCCAGTTTGAATAATTAAAGATTAACCTGGGACTAAACTAATATAGGCTTAATTAATTGGACTAGTTTATTTGGGCTGGAAAAATTAATTATTTATTAATTGGGCCAATTATTTGGTTTTAGTTAGAATAATTAATTAAGCCCAAAAGGTTAAACTAAGAGTCCAATGGCCCAATCCAGTTTAACCTAGGGTTTTATTTAGGTTAAACAAGAGATAAGGAAGTCACGGTATTTTTTCCCCGGTGCTTCCTCTCTGTAAAAAAATACTAGACATTTTTTTCCTCCCTCTCTAGAAAATATTCTTTAGCCTCTAAGTTGTTCACCAAACAAGATTAGGCAGACCATATACTGGAAGATCGAAAGTTAGGCGTTCATCTACATGCAAAGACAAAGTAGAAGGCTTGCAAGGATTGCACCAGAGGCTTCTACGAGCGTGCCTACCCCAGTTCCGTATATTCCAGTTCAGTCGAGTGTGAGATCAACAAGAAGAGGTAAAAGAAAATATTTTTTTTCCCCTTTTTCTTCTTCACGTAGGTGTGCTGCGTTTTTTGTTGTTCATGTGGCTGGTTTTTTGGCTATGTTTGGCTTGCAATTTTATCTTCACAAGTGAGGATCTATTTTTTCTCTCTCTAATCTCTTTTGTTTTGCAGGTATAAATAAGTAAATATTCCACCACCACGGTCCATGATTAAGAGACCTCTAGGCCTAACCCAAGTGGACCTAGTAGACCTCAAGAAAAATCAATTGATGCTAGGGTTTTGCATGATGACTTGCAAGCTATGATGAGGACTATGCAAAGTGAGTTTTAAAACATGATAAGGGAATTGATAAATCATCTTGGACAATCTTCTACCATCACACAAAGGAGAGACCAAGAGAGATTTAAAGTACTTAGCCCTAAGATGAGGGATGGTGATGCCCATACTCCTCTATTAAATGCCCAACAAGAGGAAGAATGGAATGAGCACTCTATCAGAGGTTTCCAACAAGCTTCTATGAGAGGAGGATGAGGTAGAGGTTAAGGAAGGAATGGTAGGAATAACCTAAGAGGGTTAGAAAGAGAGTTTGAGTGAGTTGATGAATGGTATGGGGGGAAACAAGTTGAAGCTTTTGGGGAACACAATAGAGGATGGGCAATAAAGGAGGTATGAGAGAAGAAAATGATGAAGAAAGGGAGTTGAACCATATTAAATTGAAAGTGCCTACATTCTATGGCAAGAGTAACCCTAAAGCTTATTTTGAGTGGGAGAGCAAAATGGAGATCTTCCTAGAAAGTCATACCTATAGTGAGAGGTCAAAGGTGAGGTTGGCTGTTTTGGAATTTTTAGAGTATGCTTTGGTTTAGTAGGAGCAAGTTAGTGCTCAAAGGAGATAAATGAGAGTGGAAACCATAGCTAGTTGGAATTTGTTGAAAGATATGATGAGGGCAAAGTTTATACCACACCATTACTACAATGATCTTTACCAAAGGCTCCAATCATTCAAGTAAGGGAACAAGAGTACAGAAGATTACCATAAAGAAATGAAAGTAATGTTGAAGAGAGCTCAAATCAATGAGGATCTTAGAGCTACGAGAGCAAGGTTCTTGGGAAGATTAAATATGAAAGTTGCCAATTTGATATAATTGCACCCTTTATGATCGATTAGAAGATATAATACATGCCACTATAAAGATTGAGAAACAATTAAAGAGGAGGGTATTTATTAGACCACCACTTCTATACCCTAACACTAATAGCATTATGCCAATTAAGAAGGATGAAACCCCAACGCCATTCCAAAGGGACTTTAACAAACCTAGAGAGGATTAGAAGCCTAGGGAGGATTGGAAACCTAGGGAAGGATGGCATAAGGACAAGAAAAAAGCCATGGAAAGGCCACAAAGGAATAGGGATATCAAGTGTTTTAAGTGCTTTGGATATGGACATACTTCCTATGAGTGTCCAAGTAAGAGAACGATGTATACTAATCCCTATGGTGAGGTTTCTACCGATGAAGAAGAAGAGGGTAAAATGTACCAAAGAGACCAAGAGGGAAATGGGGATGAGCAAAGTGATGAAGGGGAAGTTGTTGGTCAAGAATACTCTTTAGTGGGAGTCATAAGAAGGTAATTGAATTTACAAGCCATTGAAGACCAAGATCACAAGCAAAGAGAGAACATCTTCTACACTAGGTATCTAATCAACAAGACCCTTTGTAGTGTCATTGTGGATAGTGGAAGTTCCAGTAACGTGATTGGTGCAAACTTAGTTGAAAAATTGGACATGAAATGGATTAACACCCCAAGCTCTACAAATTGCAATAGTTGAATGATAGTGGGGAATTTAGAGTAAACAAACAAGTTTTGGTGTCTTTTGAGATGGGTAAGTACAAAGATGATGTGTTATATGATGTGGTACCTATGTAAGTGAGTTACTTGCTCCCGGGGAGGCCTTGGTAATATGATAGGCATGTAAAGTATGATGGGAGGAAGAATACTTATTCCCTACTCAAGGTGGGAACTAAGTTTACCCTCACCCCCATGGCCCCTAGTGAGGTGAACAAAGATCAAAGAATCACGAAAGAGAAAGAAAAGAAGAAGGGAACGCAAGATATCAAACAAAAATAAGAAATTGAGAGGAAAGAACAAGAGAGGAGAGAAAAAGAGTTGAGAGAGAGGATGATGAGACTCCGCCTCATCATGGAAGTCAAGATTAAGGAGAGGGAGGCGTGACTATGCAAGGATAAGGAATGATGACAAGATCTGTGTCCAAGAAACTTCAAGTTGATTTTCAATTGTTCATAAAACTATGCCTGAGGAAGGAAGAGGGTTGGGAGGTTGAGGAAACCAGCCAAGAGCTCATTTTTTATGAGAGCAAGAAGGACCCCAACAAGAACTCAAGTCGACAACAAATATAGATAAAATTCGACCAAAAGGAGGCCTTATAGTGGACAGCCGGCGTCGGCCCAAATATCCGAACTGGCGCCGGCCTCAATCTGCAACACGACCAGCCCGAAGGCAGTGCACAACTAGCTGGCGCCGGCTTCAAGGGCCCTAGCCGGCGCTGGCTCCGACTTGGGCAGCTGACGGCTGCCTTGCGTTTTTTATATTTTCTCCGATTTTCTCCAATTTAAAAATATTTGTAAAGACTTATTAAGACCCTAAACTGTAATAGAACCTCAGGGATTACTTAGCTAGGGTTAGGATAGTATAAATAGAACCTTTAGTGATTTGACAACACAATTCACACACTTTAATTCAAATTTGAGAGAGAATCTTGAGAGGCTCTAGCCTCCTTATTCATCTTGTTCAAGACCATGCTTAAGGGTTAGTCCTTCTTATGAATGAGTATATAAATCTTTTGGATAATCCAAAGTAGTTTCTTTGAATGGGTCTTAGTTACTTTGTTCTTCTAAGGTTTGTTTGAATTCCATTACTTGGGTGCATATTTTATCTATTCTATTTGTTCTTGTTTGCCTTTGTTGCTTCAAGAATATTCGGGTGAGATTATAGTAGAACTTTCTACTATTCATGAGTGTATTTGAAGTTTAGTTCTTCAAGGGTTTGATAGAGGGTAGGTTGTTAGTTTCATTTTCTCCTTTTTGTCTCAAGAAGAATCTCTGTTTTTGGTCCCATTGATTGAGCTGAACACATAACCAACTAAACCACTCACAACACCAAGAAAAAGCCCACACAAGATCATATCAAAGAGTTTGGTATCAGAGCAAGGAAAACTTGATTCCAATCAAAGTTTGAAAGCAAGAGAAGAAGCCCTACAAAGTTGAAGAAAAAATAAAATAGAAAAAATCCCGTAACTAAAAAACATGCTCCAAAAAGGTCATGAAATTTTTACTATTTCTTGATTTTTCTCTTGAGAAATTGCTTCTTGATGTTAATATAATCCTTGGGAACAAATTTGTCATGTGTTTGTGGTGAAATTTGGCTTGAATATGGGTGAGAATGTCGGTTGTTCTTAAGTGACGGGATTGCATCCAAGGTGTTTGATAATTGTTCTATGAGAATGTTTTTTGTTATAGTTGGGAACTTTGATTCTTGATTTACATTTCTTGGGATTTTGGGACTTAGTATATCACTCTATTATTGAATTCCATACTCATTGAACTCAACTTTATTAGTGCACACTGGTGATCATCTTGTCCTTCGTAATCCTAGTTCTAGTTGTTCTTGTTTCTTTGTTCTTGATAATTCATGTTTGTTTCTTGCTTAGAAGTGTTTCTTTGTGCATCAAATATTTGTTCTTGTGTTGATTGAGTCTACATTTCTTAAAATTCTTGATTAAAACTTGTTTGCTTGAGGTGCCTAATAAGTGTTTGTTGAAATTTCCCTAAGACCCCCTTATTGGAAAAATCCATTAATTTATGTGATTCACTAAGTTGTACTAAATCTTTAGCTATTGGAGAGAATTGGGATTGAACAAGATGGCTTAAGTATTGAGAAAAAGATAAGAGGGTGTGTAACACCCTACTACCTAGGCCCAACAGGGCCTGGGATGTCACCCCATCCATAGGACAAGGGGTTTTTATAACTAGGTCACACAAAAGAAAATAAAAGCAATACTTTAAAATTGAACGTATTACAATCCAAAAAAAAAAAAAAAATACAGGTACAAATCCAAAATAAATTAATTACTACTATCTCTCGAAACAACACATAAGATAAATAACATAAAATCTTCAAAGCAGGCAACAAATCTAGCTACTCATCTCCACAGCAGGATTGATCTGAAAACATGGCATAAACGGTGATAAGATAGAAATCTCAGTAAGCACGTGTGTGCTTTGAGTGTTTCAAGTAAAATAGTTCATGTATGCAAGTTGTAAAAATTGCATAAGAGAAAGTACTGGCAAGCATGAGATAATGTTAAAATAAAGAGTGGCGTTTTACTTTTCAAACCATACATGTGCATAATAAATACAACCATTCAAATGGGTAGCCATGGGTTACCACACGTTGGGCCCCATGACCATATAACGGTCAGAATGCCACACTTTGTGCAGACTGACAAAGGGTAGGTGTACGACCTACCAGGTGAATACTTCTTATTTTCCACACCCAAACTTACCGGTTGTTCACTCCGGAAACACACAGTCCACATAATTGAAACTTGCTAACTTGGACCGGCATGACCTACTGGACTGGCATCCTATCTGGGAAGGACTCACCCCTCAGAGGTGGCCACCTACTGAGAGACTTACCCTAACCTTTCAAAGACTAGTCCTAGTAGTCTACCCTTATTGAGTACTTAACTTTGATTACCCCACTTAGGAGAAAACTAATAAAACATTGCTTTATTTGGAAATAACAATTAAGGGTTTCTAAAATTCTTATCAAAGTTAGGTTTTAGAAAGAGTTTAGTATTTTTACAAAACTGCTTGTTTAAATTTTCAAATGATTGGCTTAGCTGAAATAAAAAGGAAATAGTCCTTAATTGCCTTTACAAAATGAGTGTCCATACACATCGCATTTGGCTTGCCATAGTAACCATTTGTTTTCAAATAAGTTTATATAGGAGCTTACTTGATCTTTTGCTCGATCAAATTCAAAAATCTTCTAAAGCTGATCTAACCCCGCCTGGGGTAAACATAAGTTATAAGGTTATACTCAAGCTATATTCGTTTACATAAATAATCTTAGTTCAACTTATTATAATCAAAACCCTAATGTCCTAAGTTTTAAGACTAGATGATAAAGGATTTTATAAAATAAGTCTAGCTTGATAAGTTAAAATAACTAGGGTTTGTAAAATAATTACTAATAACTTATAGATTCAAATAATAAATCTTGAGTGTTGGTATTAATAAATAAACTAGGGTTTAATTGATGAAGAATCCTAAGTCCTAGGTGATATTAAAATATGGTAATTCTTAAATAGTAAAATAAATTATTACTACTCTCTTAACTAATAATCAATACGTATTAAAATTAATAATAAATAACTTTTATTAAATTTTGATTAATAAATAAATATAAATAATATTTATGAATATATGGTCTACAAGGTCATTAATATTTTACTTAGTATTATTATTTATATAAAAGGTTTTATTTATTTATTTATTATTATTATTATATAAATACATATATATTATTTTTAATAAAATATATCATTTATTTGACTAGTAAAATATCATTATCTCATTGAATATTCCATTTCCAAAAATTTTTAAGAATTTTGAAATCTTTGGAGAAAAAGCATAGTAATAATTTTAATTAGGGTAATAAAATTTGCTAATCAAAATAGCCTAGGATCAACAAGATCATGATCATAATTTTTCTATTGCTAACAAGAATCATGAACATATACTCTAGCATCAATCAACAAACTATTCTATTCATGAACAAGGCTTCTCCTACTATCATATGGCCAAATCTCTACTAAGCATAATCGTACTCACATCTTCAATGAAAATAAGAACATAATATCCTCTTCACCAAAGGTGACATAACATCTAGCATGCTTAAACATTCATAATCTCTTAAGACATGGAGAGCATACATCGATTCTCAAGGAATTTCTCAAAGCTTAATCATGATCAATCATTCTCATGCTCCAATCTCAACCCCTTCATACATATGCATATACTCAATCCCCCATTCGTATTCTATCCTCTCTATCAACATCTAAGAGACATGAATCCAGAATTTAAAAGAAAGGTTAAAGAGAAATACTTGGTTGATGACTATCTCGATGAAGATTTAAGAAGATCCACGCGTTTGAGAGTCTTGAATTGTCCAAGAGGGGAGAAAGAAAACAGCCATGGCTGTAGCAACCATTTCGGCCGAGAGAGAGAGAGAGAGAGAGAGAGAGAGAGCATTAGTATGATATGTTAAAGGTTGAAGGAAAGAAGATGAACAAAAGTTGTTCTTGGTTACCTTGATGATGTTCTTGAGACTTCAAGGAAAATTCTAATTCTGATCCGATTGTCAATTTTTGTTTTCGAGATTTGATGTTATAAAATCCAGAAATGGACTCTAGGGAGTATGTAGGCGTGTTCTAGAGTTTTGGGAGGGATTGGAGGTGTTTAGAGTGATCTTTGGCTTGAAGAAAGGTAGTGTGTGTTCTTGGTGAAAATGGAGAGGATTAGAGGGGAATGCTGAACGATTCTGAAGAGGACTGGCCGAATGATTGACGGAGTTTAGGGATTTTGGTTTTTCAGTTTAGGGAGGAAGATAAATATAACATCCCACCTACTTACGTAACCCAAAATGGGTCAGGGATGCCGCCTCGTCCTTTGGACTAGGGATCTTTATAATGAAAGACTAAAAGAAATTCAACTTTTAACGAAAGTCTAAGGGAAAATTTGACTTTAAAAAAAAACTTCAATACTTATACAAAAGTCTCCACATAAAATTAATATTCAAAGTAAATATCCAACAAATGGACAAAGAAATTCCATAACAAAAGCTTCAAGTTACTGATCTTCCAACCTTATCAAGACTTGAGGCACCCTGAAAACATGAGTTCAAAATAGTGTGAGATTAGTTATCTCAATAAGCCCCGTGTGTGAGTTGGGCTAAGAAAACAAAACACTTTTCATGATGCATGCGCTAACAGTATATCAAAAGCTTTGTCATGCATTCTTTACAAATTTAACTCTCACTTCTTGAAAGATAGTAGTGAGAAGTCATGAAGCAAAATGCTCTTAGAATATTTTGTTTAGAAAGATATGAATAATCAAAGGATATTAAGCTTCGAATAAAATTCCAAGGTCACTTTAGAACAGGTCCACGAAAATAGCTCATTAATTAAAAGCAACCAAGTTAACGTGACAGGGCACAGAGGTGGCTCTCACACCAGGTGAAACACATGACCCCCGTCAGTCGGTGAAAGGGCACAGAGGTGGCTCTCACTTCTGTGAAGCACTTGACCCCCAACACCTAGTAGGTGTACATCCTACCGAGTGAGATTCTTCTCCCTCTCTCACTCAATCCAATCCGGTTGTCCCACTTTCGGCCGTTAGTTCTACTAGAACCCCGTCACTAGTTGAGGATGGCTCAACCTTCTATACTGACGCCCTGATCGAAAAGAGTCAACCTCTCGGAGGTGGCCACCTGCCAAGAGATATCCCCAGACCAACCAAAGGCTAGTATAAAAGTCTAATCCCCATTAAGTACTCAACGTTATTCAATCTTTAAAATTCATAAGGCTCCAATGCGGAACCTACAAAATTAGCTCAATAAAAATCCAAATAGCATTTTTCAACTCGTACAAAGATTTTAGAAGGCATGGTTCTAAGTTAATAATTTATTCCAAGTATTCATAGTGAAGGAGCCACATGCTCAAATAAGTCATACTATAATTTTCAAAAAGTATATGCATGATCAAGAATTCATCTCTTGCATATTCAAAACAAATCAAAGTTTGATGCTTGGTTCCTAAGTCATGCTTGACACATTTTAAAAATTTATAAATCTAGAAGCTTCTAAAATTAGAAGTTTTCCAAATGTAAAAAGTTTCCAAAATAAGAAAGTTCCAAATATAGAAGTTTTTTGAAATTAGCCATCATGCTAGTATTTTGTGTTTGCAAGAGATACTCACCAACCTTTCTTTCAAACCAAGATAATAAAATAAAATCAATTTCATGAATGTAAGGGAACTTACCTTATCTTTAAGCTTAGGGTATGAACTCTAGTAAGTTGGTCCTTACCCTTAACAATACTCCAAATCTTGCAAAGTGTTCATATAAATTAATCACAACATTTCCTAGATCATCCCAAACGAAATTCAAGTCCATATTACACACCAAGCATATATCATGCCTATACTATCTTTTGCTTGCCAAATAATACCAATAAGCAACAAGCATGAACTCTACATATACTCAACACCTAAGACCTTCCATCGATCCCTTAGAAAGAATAAAATCCACCATTTAACATTTCTCATGAAATTAAATCAAACTTAGCAATTTGCACAAAACCCCTTAGCTGCCTTTAATTTCCAGCAACCATAGTCTAAACTCCTAAGGGTAAAAACCCTATATGAACCACTCCGATTGACCTCAAATTTTTCTTGCACATAGCTTAACATGCTATGAAAGAAATACACTAAGCACATTTAGAAAATCAGGCTCATACAAGTTGCAAAAAATTTTGAACCCAAACTGCTCAAATCTAACTCAATTCTGGCCATGCTAAAAAGAAAATTAATAACTTCCAACCTTGACCCCGTTTTAATCCCAAAATTTCCAGATTGTTTAAGTGCACAAAAGCCTGCATTATTAACCTTTCTACCCGAGCAAACCATGCTCAAAACAGATTAGAAAACAGTTTACAAAATAGTGAACAGTGACTTCCGAAAATCCCCTGTTCTTAGTTTTTTTTTTCCCTTTGAAAAATTTCTGCAATAAACCAGAGTAACTTCTAGAATAATACTCCACATGAAAACATGATATTTATGTATTAAAACAAGTCTCAAAAAGTTTCTTCAAAAAAAAAAAAAAATCCAATTCGGTCCTGCATTTTCTTGAGGTCAATTGATAGCTACCAAATAACTAGCAAAACTTTAGCTTTCAACATGCATTTGGTTCACTTGAAAAAAAAAAGAAATAGAAGAGATAAATAGGAGCATATGTTGTGCAACTATCCACAGCCTCCATATGCATTCAGTCCATGAAATGAAATAAGTAGAAGAGAACAAATAGAAGGGACAAATAGAGGTAAGCATCCGTTTCATGAAAAGGAATAAGTAGAAGAAAACAAATTGCAGCAAGCATTCTCCATTTAAAACTTGTGCACAAAGGGACAAGTAAAATCAATCAGTAGGCCTTGCAATTTCCATTCCAATTTCGTGCACAATGAGACAAATAGAAGTAACCAGCATGCCTTGCAATTTTCCATTTAAAATTCGCACACAAGAAGACAACTAAAGCAGTCAGCATGCCGGCAAAATCCATTCAAAACATATATACATGCTACCTTTTTTTTTTTCCAAGGGAAAATAAAAGAAGGATCACGCTTATCACCTCTTGATATCCTTTTAGAAGAAGAGAAGACCAGCCTAAGATGTTAGCTGATGTGTGTGTCGGCCCCAATAACAAAACTGAAGAGAGTTTGTTGTGAAGTCGGTTAAAGGAAATATGTATGTGTGTTGGCTGTTTTGCTCACTATGGCAGCATCTTGTTGTTCAAGTTGAAGAGGGAATCGTGCACCATTGGAGAGGGGAAGCAGTGCACGATGATGGCTGAAGTTCTTTGGAGTTCCAAGAGTTCCTAGGAGTGAAGGTGAGCTGAGACTTTCCTTAGGCAAAGGAAGGAAACTCGCGAAGTTAGGGGGGTGGGGGGGAATCAGGATGTTTCGATTGATAGGATGATTGATTAATCAGTGGGTCTTTACTGAATTTCGGGAGGCTTATGGAAGGTTCAAACTTTCATAATGGCCTAGATAGAGTTTCCAAATTTCCAGTGGAGTAGGATTGTGCTTTGTCTTTTGTAAATCATCCACCAACTGAGGGTGTTGAAATGGTCAAGTTTGGTGGCTGCATAAGAAGGAATTATTCAAGGCTTGAGCATTCCTATAAGTCTTGACCGAGATAAAAGAAGCTTTGGGAGAAAACTCTGTTTTTAATTCGAAACTAAAAAAAAACAGCCTTTGACTAGCCATGAGAAATACTAGGGGTGGTTGGTAACAAAGGAGGGAAAAAGAACATTAATAGATGACCAACCAAGGATGGAAGATATAATAGCTTTTTAGGAATGATGATGAAAATAAAAATAATAATAATATTTTTCATGTAAAGTATTTTATGACACGATAATAAAATAATGCCTTCCACTATTCCTAAATATCCTCCATTCCAAAACTAAAGAAAGCCCAAAAATCACCTCCAAAAATGAAGAAAAAGGTTTTGGATTCAAGTAAAGTGGCACTTTTTTTGGATGATACTTTCGGATCGAGTCTCGATCCAAAATCCATCCTGAATACTTTTCTTAATCCGAACACATATTCAAATAAATTTAAAATATGCACATATTACCACCACACAACCTTGCAGATTCATGAAACAAGCATATGTCAGGTTTAAATATATATATGTTCATATTCAATGCATGCTAGTTATCATAAATTAGGTGTGACCAGAGTGGGGTATTACAAGAAAAATCTGGTTGTTTGAAATTCAAATAGAGAAATTTAAGGAGTGTTTTAAGGTAAAAGATATGTTAATGGTATTTGATTGGTGGAGGTTTCTTGGAGCCATGAATGGTCGACTGGATTGCTTGTGTTTTGCTGAAATGAATAAGGGTTGTGGGAGCTTTAAGGCTGGCCGAATTTTTGAGTTCAATAGTAGAAGAATTTTCTAGTTATGAAGCCTAATCCAATGGTTTTTTCATGGAGCAAATGCTGAAAATTTTGAAATCCAAATGGAAGTTTGATGGGAGTGATTGTAGGAGGAATTTGAGGTATGGTTATGGAGTCTAGTTGTGCAAGGAAAGTGGAGGGGGATAATGGTGTTCAGTTTATGGCTGAACAAGGGTTAACTTACAGAGATTTGAGGGTGGTTTCAGCCAAGGCTTGAAGGGAACAAAGCTGGAATTTTTTTGGTTATGGTTCGAATGGATGCAGAATTTCCTGTGCATTTTTTCCTACAATATTCTAGCCAATTTGCAGAGGGTTTTAAGAGGTGTTTGAGGATTCTTTAAGGCTGATTTCCAGACTTCTTTATGGAGGAAAAGCAGAGGTATTTTATTGGTTTGAAGGTAGAAGAGACAGCTTCGATTTCGGATTGCTATGCTGCGAAACTGCCTAGATTTTTTTTTTTGTTTGTGCAGTTTTGTGCAGTCCGATTTTTGCACAAGAATTTCAGTCTTCAAGCTGAATCAATTGGCCATTTTTCTGGAAGCAATTGATTAAGATAGATAGTTGAGATTTTTGAAGGTTAGGCTACTTAAGAATCTAGAAAAATTTCAGATTTCTTTCATGGAGGATATGAACACTATGGAGTGGAGTTTGAAGGCTCAACCATGGAGATTAATTTCTTTTGGTAACCTTTCTTAACTCCTTCCTTATTTTCAGTTAAATCTCTAACCTCTAAGAGTTATTTTTTAAATTCAAAGACCAATAATCCTTGCTGAAATTCTGGAATTGAAACATGGATTTGGATAAATTTTGAACAAGCTTAATTGGTGAAAAGGTTAGGACAAGCTAGAGGTAATAGAGGGACAAAGAATTCTTCTAGAATCCTTTTTAGGACATAAGGATAGGATTAGGACATTCCTTTCACTTCTCCTCTAGGAAAACACTCCTATTTTTTTTTCATGGAATACACGAACGAAAATCCAACCCTAAATAAAAAAAATAAAATCATGATAAGACTTAAATGATAGGATTTGAACTCAAGACATTAGAGATTAATTCCAAAGCTCTAACCACTAAACCACAACAATTCTTGTTCTTATTTCCTCACCTAAATATTCTTCTTATTTAATCCCCAAGCTATCTTCCTATTTTGTCCTCAAGTAAAATTACTATTTTATCCTTCTTGCTCAATGAGCATAACTAAGCCTTTTAGCCTATAAATCCTAATTCTAAAGCACATAAAATCATTCAAAAATATATATATTTAAGCAAAATAATATGATATGCATCCCGACCCTCTTACTCTAGAGTTGGCTTTAGGTGGGGTTTCATAGGGTAAGCCTATTACTAAAAGAGTCTAAGAGAGCAAACACGAGCATAGAGTGACCAATCCTTGAGAACTAAAACGTAAGGAAGCGAAGTGAAGAATTATTTTCTTCCTAATCTCTTGTGTTTTGCAGGTATAAGTAAGTAAATATTCCATCACCATGACCCATGATCAAGAGATCTTTAGGCCTAATCCAAGTGGCCCTAGTAGACCTCAAGAAGAACAAGTTGATGCTAGGGGTTTGCGTGAAGACTTGCAAGCTATGATGAGGACTATGCAAAGTAAGTTCCAAAATATGACAAGGGAGTTGATAAATCATCTTGGACAATCTTCTACCATCGCACAAAGGAGAGGCCAAGAGCGATTTGAAGTACTTAGCCCTAGGATGAGGGATGGTGATGCCTATACCCCTCTGTTACATGCCCAATAAGGGGAATAGTGGGATGAGTACTCAATCGGGGGATTCCAACAAACTCCTATAAGAGGGGGAAGACATGGTATAAGAGGAGGATGAGGTAGGGGCCAAGGAAAGAATGGTGGGAACAACCTAAGGGGGTTAGAAAGAGAGTTTGAGGGAGTTGATGAATGGTATAAGGGGGAAAAAGTTGAAGCCCTTGGGGAACACCATAGAGGATGGGGCAATAGAGGAGGTAAGAGAGAATGAAATGATAAGGAGAAGGAGTTGAACCACATCAAATTGAAAGTTCCTATATTCTATGGCACGAGTGACCCCGAAGCTTATTTTGGGTGGGAAAGCAAGATGGAGATATTCCTAGAGAGTCATACCTATAGTGAGAGGTCAAAAGTAAGGTTGGCTATTTTAGGATTTTTAGAGTATGCTTTGGTTTGGTGGGAGTAAGTTAGTGCACAAAGGAGACAAATGGGAGTGAAAACAGTGGTTAGTTGGAATTTGTTGAAAGATATGATGAGGGCAAGGTTTATATCACATCATTACTACAATGATCTTTATCAAAGGCTCCAATCACTCAAACAAGGGAACAAGAATGCAGAAGATTACCATAAAGAGATGAAATTAATGTTGATGAGAGCTCAAATCAATGAGAATCCTAGAGTTACAAGAGCAAGGTTCTTTGGAGGATTAAATAAGGAAATTGCCAATTTAGTAGAATTGCACCCCTATGATCGATTGGAGGATATGGTACATGCCACTATAAAGATTGAAAGCAATTAAAGAGGAAGGCATTTATTAGACCACTACTTCCAAACTTCAACACTACTAGCAAGGTACCATTTAAGAAGGATGAAACCCCTAAGCCATTCTAAAGGGACTTCAACAAACCAAGGGAGGCTTGGAAACCTAGAGAGGATTGGAAGTCTAGGGAGGATTGAAAACCTAGGAAAGGATGGAACAAGGACAAGGGAAAAGCCATGGAAATGCCACAAAGGAATAGGGATATCAAGTGTTTTAAGTGCCTTGGATATGGACATACTTCCCATGAGTGCCCAAGCAAGAGAACGATGTATACTAATCCCTATGGTAAGGTTTCTACCGATGAAGAAGAAGAAGAGGGAGAAAGATACCAAGGAGACCAAGAGGGAAATGGAGATGAGGAAAGTGATGAATGAGAAGTTGTTGGTCAAGAATACTCTTTGGTGGGAGTCACAAGAAGGTCATTACATTCACAAGCCATTGAGGGCCAAGATCACCAACAAAGGGAAAACATTTTCTACACTATGTATCTAATCAACAAGACCCCTTGTAGTGTCATTATGGATAGTGGGAGTTGTACTAATGTGATTAGTGCAAACTTAGTTGAATAATTGGACATGGGATGGATTAACCACCCAAAGCCCTACAAATTGCAATGGTTGAACGATAGAAGGGAATTAAGAGTAAACAAACAAGTTTTGGTGTCATTTAAGATGGGAAAGTATAAGGATGATGTGCTATGTGATGTGGTATTCCTGCAAATGAGTCACTTACTCCTAGGGAGGCCTTGGTAATATGATAGGAATGTTAAGCATGATGAGAGGAAGAATACTTATTCCCTGCTCAAGGAGGGAATTACGTTTACCTTCACCCTCATGGCCCCTAATGAGGTGAACAACGATCAAAGAATCATGAAGGAAAAAGACAAGAAGAAGGGAGCGCAAGATGGCAAACAAAAATATGAAATTGAGAGAAAAGAACAAGAGAGGAAAGAAAAAGAGTTGAGAGAGAGAATAAACAAACAAGTACCTTTGATTATCAAGGATAGGAGTGAGTAAGGACAAGTGAGGGGAGGTAAAAGAAGAGTGAATTTCTTTGCAAAAGAAAGTGAGGTTATAGAAGCTATAGAAGTTAAGGAACTGGTTATTCTTCTTTTATACAAAGGTTCTTATATTTCTACTAATGATTCTACATTATCTTTGCCTAAGGAAATTGCAGCTATTCTTCAATAATTTGAAGACGTTTTTCGAAAAGAGGTGGTCAACTGAACACTTACCCAATTCTTACTTACCATAATCAAGAAGAACTTGAACAATTGGAAGGAATGCTTGCCACACCTTGCGTTTGTTTACAAAAAAGCTATTCACTCTATCACTTCTTATTCTCCTTTTGAAATTGTGTATGGTTTTAACCCTCTAACTCTTTTAGAATTGGTTCCCTCGCCTATAGGTGAACGAATGAACGTTGAGGGAGCTAAGAAGGTGACAATTGTGAAGGCACTCTGTGTAGATGAAGGCAATGATTCAGAGACGAATCCATTTCAAGGAGGGGGAGATAATGAGACTCCGCTTCATCATGGAAGTCAAGATCAAGGAGGGGGAGACGTGACCATGCAAGGACAAGGAACGATGACAAAATCTGGATCCAAGAAGCTTTAAGTTGATTTTCAATTACGCATAAAACCACGCTTGAGGTGATAGGAAGGAAAAATAGAGGAGTATGCTCACAGAAAAAAAAAACAGAGGGAAAAAAAACACAAGCCTTAATGGCAGCACGGAAGCGTTAAGATCATATATTTGCGTGCTTTAACTCTACTAGGTTGAATAGGAGTGGATTGAACGACAGGAATAGCTTCACTTTGCCCACTTGAAGAAGCTACTAGTTGAAATCCCGCTAACCTCCTACTTCGTCTTGTTTGCATGAACACCAAGCTTTTCAACTCTTAAAATATGCCACTGCCCAATTTCTTGTCAGTGAACACAAAAGTGAAGAAGAGTGGTCTCTAATCTTCTTAGTTCTCTTGCTATTGATTAGCAAAACTCCAAGGAGAAAACAAGAGAAGGAAAGAGACGTGAGAGAGGGAGAGCTGCGTGAGAGAGAGATTAGTGAGGGAGATTAGAGTTATTTTTTTTCACCAGAGACTTGTTTATTGTTAGCCAAAAACTAGGTCTCAAATATCTGATAAACATATCCCCCGAGATATCATATTTTAAACACTCGGATGTTATCCTGAGAATAAGTTTGGCTTAACCATAAACTCATCTGAACTGTATCTAGAAGAAACCCTACGGTCCAAGCTATTGGGCCGAAATAATATTTATTATTTTTTTTAGACCAAAAGGCCCAAAATAATAAACATTAATTATTTATTTCCTAGGCTTATAGAAATAACCCAATAAAGAATTAATGAGCACAAATAAATCAAAATAATTAAACTTTAATTATTTATTTCTTGGGCTTATATAAATAACCCAATAAATAATTAAGCATTAATTATTTCCCCCTAGTTTAAGCTCAGGTTAATTTCCTAATTATTTAAACTGGACCAAGGCCTTGAATAATTAACTAATCAATTAAATCAGACAATTAATTTCTCTCAACTCCTATTTTTTTTTATTTCAGTCTAATAATAAATTAGACACCCTCAATAAAATAAAATAAAATAAAATAAAATCCTCTTAAACTGAGACCAATTCCTCAACCCAAAATTAATTAGGACTTACGGGCTATTCCAAGGACCAAAAAGACACATCGTCTTGGCTGCTAAAATGACCAAAATACCCCTGCTATATAAATAGCTGTATTTGCATTTTAAATATTTTCTAATATTACCATAAGGAAATATTGACCCCAAGGACAATGCTGCATTAGCAAAGTCTCCGACCTACAGGTGAAATGACTAAAATACCCCTCTACATATCGCCATACATTTAGAGAGGAAGAAGTGTACTAACACCCCTCTAAATGACATCTATTATCCTTAGGCTTCTAGTCCAATGATCCACGACTTCCTGGAGTGTTTCCTCTTTCCAAGGGAGCTACCCTAAAGCAAACATCCGAGTCATGTTTCCCAGGGCTCTGGACATTTTAGATCATTCGAACAACCACAAGAGGCGATATAGTGTAAAAATTATCTTGTACGAGTCTGTCTTAACTAACTAGTTACATATACCCAATACACAAGTATATTTGTTCTACTATAGAACCTCAACTATGGCATATCAAAGCATATGCTTCCAACTTCGTCAGACCACCAACTCATACTCAAGTCGTAGAGCATTAGTCAACGTTGTAGTGGTAGTAGTCTAGGTTTCTATCATATAGTACTTTTAGAAACCACTACTACAGGTCCTATCCTACGTATTCGAAATACGCTTATGTCATGAAGTGAGTGGACTACTCACTGGCTAAAGGTAAGCCACTCCCCATTTGGAATTCATAACATAATAACCTAAATATGATGAGATTCCCATTCTCCTCAATAGGTTAAGAACAAATGTTTATGTGTTAAATAACCCGTGATCCATACCTCACTAGGAAAGAACACCATTCACATGGATCACTTATTTAAACACAATGGGTCCGTTCCAAACGAAATTTTGCACAAACAAAAAATAAATTCATAAACAATTTTTGAAAATAAATTCTTTCATTAAAATATTCGATTTTACATCAAAAACCTAGTCTAAGAGGGCATACAATCCAACAATCTCCCACTTGCACTCTAAGTTTAGGTCCATAGGTGCCCACCCCTATGGCGTCTAAGTGTCTCTTGAAGGCTCTTTCAGCCAAAGGCTTGGTGAATAGATCTGCTAGATTATTTTCTGAGGTAATACGTTCTACCACGACTTCCCGTCTCTGGATGAAATCCCGGATCATGTGGTACTTCCTCTCGATGTGTTTCCCCTTCTTGTGGTTCAGAGGTTCCTTAGATTGCGATACTGCTCCAGTGTTGTCGCAATACATCACAATCGGCCTGTCCATATGTGGTACGATTCCAAGTTCTGAAAGGAATTTCCAGAGCCAGACTGCTTCCTTGGACGCCTCCGAAGCTGCCACATACTCAGCTTCCATGGTTGAGTCAGCAATGCAAGATTGCTTGATACTCCTCCATGAAATTGCTTCTCCAGACAAGGTGAAGACATATCCACTACAGGATTTTTCCTCATCCTTTTCTTCCTGGAAGTCTGAGTCTGTGTATCCTGTAGAAAGCAAATCATCAGCCCTGTAAACCAGCATATAATCTTTCGTTCCCTTGAGGTACTTGAGAATATGCTTTACAGCTTACCAATGAACCTTCCCAGGGTTTGACTGATATCTGCTAACTAAGCCCACGACAAAGCAGATATTTGGCCTAGTACACAGCATGGCGTACACGAGACTTTCCACAGTCAAAGCGTAAGGAATCCTACTCATTCTGTCCTTCTCTTCTTGAGACTTAGGATAGTCTCCTAAAGAAAATGACAACCCATATCTGCAAGGGATTAGAGCTCATTTGCATGAGTCTATGCTGTACTTGGCCAATATCTTGTCAATGTATGTTGCTTGTGATAATCCTAACATTCTCTGCTTCCTATTTCTAAGAAGTCTAATCCCGAGAATGTAGCTGGCTTCTCCCAAGTCCTTCATACTGAATTGACTAGACAGCCAAACCTTTGTAGACGACAATGTCCCTACATCATTTCCAATGAGTAGAATGTCATCCACATACAGGACAAGAAAAATCACATTAATGACTTCAAGTTTCCTGTACACACATGGTTCATATTCGTTTTGAATAAAACCATAAGACTTTACAGTCTCATCAAAACGAATGTTCCATACTCTCGATGCCTACTTAAGTCCATAAATGGACTTCTTAAGCTTGCAAACCATATGTTCTTGGCCTTCAGCAATAAAGCCTTTCGGTTGGGACATATAGATGTCTTCACTAAGATGGCCATTTAAGAATACCGTTTTGACGTCCATTTGCCATATCTCGTAGTCCTAGTGACATGCCGCAATGGCAAGCAGGATACGGATAGATTTAAGCATGGCTATTAGGTAAAAGGTTTCCTCATAGTCGATTCCCTCTTTCTGAGTATACCCTTTTGCCACAAGTCTAGCTTTGAAAGTTTCCATCTTCCCGTCCGCTCCACCCAATGGGTTTTATCCCTTCAGATGAAGCTACAAGATCCCAAACCTGATTGAAGTACATAGACTCAATCTCGACTTTCATTGCTTCATGCCATAGATTTGCATCAACATCAACAATAGCCTCCTCGTATCTAATGGGGTCTTATTCCTGATGGTCGGAGACTAGCTCAAAAGCTTCTCCAGTCCATCTATCCGGAACCCTAGACACTCTCCCACTACGACAAGGCTCCATTTGTACAGGCTCTTGAGACTATGCCTTTTCTTGTTCCACAATCGAGTCAGAAGAAGTTGATTCCGTAGATAACTTCTCCTCAAGTTCCAACCTCGTTGAACCTTTAGTGGAAGTACTTTGATCATCTTCCAAGTATCTAGCATTGGTACTGACTAGTATCTTCTGCTCCTTAGGATGATAAAAATAACCTCCATTTGTCCCTTTTGGATACCCAAGAAAATAGCATAATTCTTATCTTGGTTCCAACTTGTCTCCTTTGACCAGTACATAAGCTGGACAACCCCAAATCCTAAGATGATTTAGACTTGGCTTACGCCCAGTCCACATCTCATAGGGAGTCTTAAGTACTGACTTGGAAGGCATCAAGTTCAAAATATATGCCGCTGTCTCCAGGGCATATCCCCAAAATGACACTGGAAGAGTAGTATGAGACATAATGCTTCGGACCATTTCCATCAATGTCCTATTCTTTCTTTCAGCTACTCCGTTCTGTTGGGGTGTTCCCAGTGCAGAGAGTTGGGATACTATCCCATGATGTACCATGTAATCCTTGAATTCACTTAGGAGGTACTCTCCACCACGATCCGATCATAAGGTTTTGATTAATTTACCTGTCCGACGCTCCACTCCAGCCTTAAACTCCTTAAACTTGTCAAAAGAGTTGGACTTGCGTCTCATCAGGTAAATATAACCATACCTTGTACAATCATTCGTGAAAGTAATGAAGTACTCAAAACCTCCTCTAGCTGGTGTAGACAATGGACCACACATATCAGCGTGAACAAGACTCAACACCTCCTTAGCTCTATCCGCCTTTGGTGTAAATGACTTTTTGGTCATCTTTCCCATCAGGCAAGATTCATACTGAGGCCAACTTTCCAATCTCAATGAGCCCAAAGGCCCATCATGGATTAGCCTTTGAATCCTGGTTGAGTTAATATGACCCAACCTTAGATGCCAAAGGTATGAATCATTGACATTGGTCTTTCTCTTCTTAGTTAAAGGTTCAGACTGAGCGTTATTTGATTGGTTGTTAATAAGGTTTAAAAAGAATAGATTTCCATACATATGCCCAGTACATAAAATTTCTCCATCTCTACAGATAGAAATACCAGAATGGAAAGATACAGAATATCCTTGATTTATTAGTTTTGCAACTGAAATCAAATTCTGACGAAATCCAGGTATATATAAAATATCTTTTAAAACAGCTATCTTATTAAAATAAAAAATAAGATCCAGTTCTCCTACTGTAAAGGCCCAGACTTGTACTTCATTACCCACGCGTAGCCCATGTTTGCCCTTCTTGAGTCTTCTAATCTTTCTAAACCCCTGCAAAGAGTTACAGATATGATCAGTGG
Organism: Voacanga thouarsii; assembly: GCA_026120185.1. Classification (NCBI taxonomy): domain Eukaryota; kingdom Viridiplantae; phylum Streptophyta; class Magnoliopsida; order Gentianales; family Apocynaceae; genus Voacanga; species Voacanga thouarsii. Next base: position 1,005,030 of record JANUWF010003362.1, on the reverse strand, counting down.
CTCCTTAATTAACAATCTAAGTGGAAGTTGATCCTACTATTGATATAGACTCTAGATAGAAAACATTACCTGTGGGATTTTTCTTGGCTTGAAGATCTGGACACTCCTTTTTCCAGTGTCTTTTCTTCCCACATTTGAAGCACTTGCCATTTAGTTTGTCCTTGGGCTGGGTCTTGGGCTGGGCTACTGTGTTCCCCTCCTTCCTCTTGAACTTTTTGGGCTTAGGCCCAGTTCTTGTGGAAGAAGCCTTAGTAATCATGGCCTTCGACTGTGTCTTCATGACCTTCTCTGCCATCTAGAACTCCTTCATCAATTCAGTCAAACTTATGTTCAATTTGTTCATATTATAGTTTAACTTGAACTGAGTGAAGGAACCCGGTAGAGATTCAAGAACCATGTCCACTTGGCTCTCGGGGTCAATGACAGCCCCTAAGATTTCTGCCTCCTCGAAAGTAGCAATCATCTTGAGTATATGCTTTCGGACTGATACTCCCTCAACCATCTTAGTGTTTATTATAGTTCGAAGAGCCTCCTGCCTTGTGGGCCGGCTCTTATCCGTGAACATAGTGGCCAATGATTGACTAATGTCATATGCAGAAGCCATGTGCTCGTGTTTTGACTGGAGCACATTAGACATGGAGGTTAACATATAGCAACGTGCCATTTCGTCAGCCTTCTTCTACGCCTTCTCAGCCTCTCGCTCTTCGGCAGTGGAACCTTCCCCGATAACAGGGCAGGTCTCGTAAAGGACATACTTATACTCTTCGACTGTGAGTATTATGTCCAGGTTCCTTTTCCAGTCCACATAGTTTGGACCCGTTAACTTATTCTCCGTGAGAATAACGGCCAATGGACTAAAAGAACCTCCCACCATTTCTGAAAGTCGAAAAATAAAAGAAAGAATTTAGTTTGTGAAAACAAAATAAAATTTGTGCACAGAAAATAATTTGGCTCTTAGGAAAACTGACATAGCTTTTTAGGAAGATTAACAGTTTCCTAAGCTAAGTGTATTAACCACCATAAATCAATTTCTGTTCTAGGTAATGGTCTAGAGGATAACTCCATCGAGAGGATGGCCGTTTCCTCTCATTTCCTATGGATATACCTCGCACTATAACCTCCGACATGGGCTAGCCGAGCATAGTATGTGCCTCGGGTTATTAATTATATCCCTCCATTAGATCTAGATCCTTGTAGTATCCCCATCCTATATGGGTTCACTCCCAGGGTGACGCGAAGGGACCCACGATCTCTAATGAGGATCGTGATGGAAGCCGTGGGGCCATTGGAACCCCTCTCCCACTTAGTCTTTTAAAATAAAGGTTTTCTAAAAAATATCATTTTGAAATTTCCATTAAGTTTTTCCTTAACTTAAAGTAAAATATCTAAATCCACTAAAATCTCTATGTCAAGGTTTATATCCTTTGAGAGATTTTTCCATGGACTAATTTTATTTAAGTTAAAACTTAATGATTTCAAAAATTTTCCAATTAAAACTTTCTAGAGACTTTGGTATCAAGTTTATTTGACAAAACAATTTTTCTAGTGCAAAATAAAACAAAATGGCTCTCCATTTTAATTTACAAAAATATCTAAATCCAATATATTTTCTATGTCAAGGATTAAATCCTTTGAGAAAATATTCAAGGATTAATTTTTGTACAAATTAAAATAACCATTTAATTTTTTTGAAGAAAAATATTTTTCTTGTCAAAAAAGTTCCCAAAGACTTTGGTCTTTGAGAAAAGGCGCACATAGGTACACCAAAAAAAATATAAAAAAATAGCATGCTAGAAAATAGTAAACGTTTTCATGCTTTTCTATTTTTAAACCTAAGTGCCCAAATAATAGAATTAAACACATTAATTAATTAATTAATTAATGATTTTGTTTAATCCTAAAATCCCTTACTAATATTTTTCATGCAAATATATTCCAAGAATATAAACTATTGAAAAAATATTAACTTCACCTGGGACCCAAAACGGAAAAGAAAAAAAAATTTAAAAATGCAAAAAAACCACTGCCGGTCCACGTACACCAGCTGCACCGGATCAGAGCCCATTTGCTCTGTGGCTTACAGCGCGCCCGGTGCACCCGCCGCACCAGATCTCCAGTTGCTGCGACCTGGTAGCCGCTCCACCTGCGACCCGCTCCAGATCCTCTCTGTCGTTGACCCTCGTGTGACCCGCACATTTATCTGTTTTGTGCGTCCGGTGCCACGCTAACCCGCGCGCCAATTGCAAATTTGCAATTGCAATCGGTGCAGTCGGCTCGGGTCTTCGGAGATCGCTCCAGACACAATAATGGAGGCGGCTCGGCTCGCGGCTTGTCTCGGCTGTGCGGCTTAGGAACAATGCCTTATTCTTCATTTTTTTCTCTTCCGCGCGAAACTTACAGTCGCTTCTGCAGTTTCTTTCTTTGGCTTCTTTGGACATTTTTACTTACAAAAACTCATCCAAAATAAAACCACAACCGCCTATACCCTTCAAATTGGGTTTACACGATGTTCTAGCAGAGAAAGAAAATTTTACAGTGAGTCTTATGCTTCCACTGTGAAGCTTACAATTATGTCTATCCCATACCAAAACAGTGAAGGATCACAAGTTAAAGCACCAAACAATGATCTTCTCCATTTTTATTAACTAACATGTTCCCTAAGTTGATCAAAAACCTATGTCTCTGATACCACTGTGATGGGAAGGAAAAACAGGGGAGCATGCTCACGGAAAAAAAAAAAAAAAACAGAGGGAAAAAAAACACAAGCCTTAATGGTAGCACAGAAGCGTTAAGATCATATCTTTGCATGATTTAACCCTACTAGGTTGAATAGGAGTGGATTGAATGACAAGAATAGCTTCGCCTTGCCCACTTGAAGAAGCTACCGGTTGAAATCCCACTAACATCCTACTTCGCCTTGTTTGCATGAACGCCAAGCTTTTCAGTTCTCAAAATATGCCACTGCCCAACTTCTTGTCGATGAACACAATAGTGAAGAAGAGTGGTCTCTAATCTCCTTCATTCTCTTGCTATTGATTAGCAAAACTCCAAGGAGAAAACAAGAGAAGGAAGGAGACGTGAGAGAGGGAGATCTGCGTGAGAGAGAGATTAGTGAGGGAGATTAGAGTTACTGTTTTCCACCAGAGACTTGTTATTTGTTAGCAAAAAACTAGGTCTCAAATATCTGATAAACATATCCCCCGGGATATCATATTTCAAACACCCGGATGTTAGCTTGAGAATAAGTTTGGCTTAATCCTAAACTCATCTGAATTGTATCTGAAAGAAACCCTACGGTCCAAGCTATTGGGCCGAAATAATATTTATTATTTTCTTGGGCCCAAAAGGCCCAAAATAATAAACATTAATTATTTATTTCCCAAGCTTATAGAAATAACCCAATAAATAATTAATGAGCCCAAATGAACCAAAATAATTAAATTTTAATTATTTATTTCTTGGGCTTATATAAATAACCCAATAAATAATTAAGCATTAATTATTTCCCCCTAGTTTAAGCTCAGGTTAATTTCTTAATTATTTAAACTAGACCTAGGCCCTGAATAATTAACTAACTAATTAAATCAGACAATTAATTTCTCTCAACTCCTATTTTTTTTATTTTATTTGTTTATTTTATTCCAATCTAATAATAAATTAGACATCCTGAATAAAATAAAATAAAATCCTCTTGAACTGAGACCAATTTCTCAACCCAAAATTAATTAGGACTTACGGGCTATTCCGAGGACCAAAAAGACACATCGCTTTGGCTGCTAAAATGACCAAAATACCCCTGCTATATAAATAGTTGTATTTTGCATTTTAAATATTTTCTAATATCATCATAAGAAAATATTGACCCAAAGGACAATGCTGTATTAGCAAAGTCTCTGACCTAAAGGTGAAATGACTAAAATACTCCTCTACACATTGTCGTACATTTAGAGAGGAAAAAGTGTACTAACACTCCTCTAAATGACATCTACCATCCTTAGGCTTCTAGTCCAATGATCCATGACTTCCTGGAGTGTTTCCGCTTTCCAAGGGAGCTACCCTAAAGCAAACATCCGAATCATGTTTCCCAGGGCTCTGGACATTCGGACAACCACAAGGGGCGATATAGTGTAAAAATTATCTTGTACGAGTCTGTCTTAACTAACTAGTTACATATATACCTAATACACAAGTATATTTGTTCTACTATAGAACCTCAACTATAGCATATTAAAGCATATGCTTCTAGCTTCGTCAGACCACCAACTCATACTCAAGTCGTAGAGTACTAGTCCACGTTGTAGTGATAGTAGTCTAGGTTTCTATCATATAGTACTTTTAGAAACCACTACTACAGGTCCTGTCCTACGTATTCGAAATACGCTTATGTCATGAAGTGAGTAGACTACTCACTGGCTAAAGGTAAGCCACTCCCCATTTGGAATTCATAACATAATAACCTAAACATGATGAGATTCCCATTCTCATCAATAGGTTAAGAACAAATGTTTATGTGTTAAATAACCCGTGATCCATACCTCACTGTGAAAGAACACCATTCACATGGATCACTTATTTAAACACAATGGGTCTATTCCAAATGAAATTGTGCACAAACAAAAAATAAATTCACAAACAATTTCAGAAAATACATTCTTTCATTAAAATATTCGATTTTATATCAGAAACCTAATCTAAGAGGGCATACAATCCAACATGAGTAAGGAAGAGGGTTGGAAGGTCGCGGAAGCTAGCCAAGAGCTTATTTTTATGAGAGCAAGAAGGACCCCAACTCGAACTCAAGCCGGCAACAAATACAGACAAAATTCGACCAAAAGGAGGCCTTACAGTGGACAGTCGGTGCCAGCCCAAGCATCAGAACCGGCACCGGCCTCAATCTACAACACGACCGGCTCAAAGGCAGTGCATAACCAGCACCGGCTTCAAGGGCCTTAGCTGGCGCCAGCTCTGGCTTGTCGGCTGCCTGCATTTTTGATATTTTGCATTTTTGATATTTTCTCTGATTTTCTCCTATTTTAAAGTGTTTGTAAAGATTTATTAAGACCTTAAACTGTAATAGAACCTCAGGGATTACTTAGCTAGGGTTAGGGTAGTATAAATAGAACATTTAGTAATTTGACAACACAATTCACACACTTTAATTCAAATTTGAGAGAGAATCTTGAGAGGCCCTAGCCTCCTTGTTCATCTTGTTCAATACCATGCTTAAGGGTTAGTCCTCCTTGTGAATGTGTCTATAAATCTTTTGGATAATCCAATGTAGTTTCTTTGAATAGGTCTTAGTTGTTTTGTTCTTCTAAGGTTTTTTGAATTCCATTACTTGGGTGCCTATTTTCTCTATTCTATTTGTTCTTGTTTGCCTTTGTTACTTCAAGGATAGTGGGGTGAGATTATACTAGAACTTTCTACTATTCTTGAAGGTCTTTGAAGCTTAGTTCTTCAAGGATTTGATAAAGGGTAGGTTGTTAGTTTCATTTTCTCCTTTTTGTCTCAAGAAGAATCTCTGTTTTTGGTCCCATTGATTGAGTTGAACACATAACCAACTAAACCACTCACAACACTAAGAAAAAGCCCACACAAGATCATATCGAGGATGGACAAACAAGTACCTTTGATGATCAAGAATAGAAGTGAGTAAGGACAAGAGAGGGAAGGTAAAAGAAAAGTGAATTTCTTTGCAAAAGAAAGTGAGGTTATAGAGGCTATAGAAACTAAGGAACCGATTATTCTTCTTTTATGCAAAGGTTTTTATGTTTCTACTAATGATTCTACATTGTCTTTCCCTAATGAAATTGCAGCTATTCTTCAACAATTTGAAGATGTTTTTCCAAAGGAGGTGGTCAACTGAACAATTACCTAATTCATGCGGACCATAATCAAGAAGAACTTGAAAAATTGGGAGGAATGCTTGCCACACATTGAGTTTACTTACAAAAGGGCTATTCACTCTACCACTTCTTTTTCTCCTTTTAAAATTGTGTATAGTTTAAACCCTCTAACTCTTTTAGATTTGGTTTCCGTGCCTATAGGTGAACGAATGAACGTTGATGGAGTTAAGAAGGCGGAAATGGTGAAGGCACTCCATGTAGATGATGGCAATGATTCGAAGACGAATTCTTTTCAAGGAGGGGGAGATGATGAGACTCCGCTTCATCATGGAGGTCAAGATCAAGGAGGAGGATGCGTGACCATGCAAGGACAAGGACCGATAACAAGATCTAGGTCCAAAGAGCTTTAAGACGAGTTTCAATTACTCATAAAACCATGCTTGAGGATGGAAGATGGTTGAAAGGTTGAGGAAGCTAGCCAAGAGCTCATTTTGAAGACTATCCAAGAAGGACCCCAATAAGAACTCAAGCCGGCAACAAAGACAAATGAAACTCAACCAAAAAGGAGGCTTCCAACGTACAATCGGCGCTGGCCCAAGCAGCCGAATTGGCGCCGACTTCAACCTACACACGACGGCCTGGGAAGCAGCACGCAACCGGCGCCAGCTGTAGAAGCCATAGTCGGCGCCGGCTCCATCTTGGGCAGCCGTCGCGTTTTTTATATTTTCTCCAGTTATCTCCAATTTTAAGTGTTTGGAAAGACTTATTAAGACCCTAAATTGTACTAGAACCTTAGGGATTACTTAGCTAATGTTAGGATAGTATAAATAGAACCTTTAGTGATTTGACAACACAATTCACATACTTTATTCAAAATTTGGCAACACAATCTTAAGAGAACCTTTAGTGTTTATCTTGTTCAAGACTATGCTTAAGGGTTAGTCCTCCTTATGAATGAGTCTATAAATCTTTTTGGATAATCCAATGTGATTTTTTTGAATGGGTCTTAGTTGCTTTGCTCTTCTAAGGTTTGTTTGAAATTCCATTACTTGGGTGTCTATTTTCTCTATTCTATTTGTTCTTGGTTGCCTTTGTTACTTCAAGGATATTGGGGTGAGATTATAGTAGAACTTTCTACTATTCTTGAGGGTCTTTGAAGCTTAGTTCTTCAAGGGTTTAATAGAGGGTATGTTGTTATTTTATTTTCTCCTTTTGTCTCAAGAAGAATATCTGTTTTTGGTCCCATTGGTTGAGTTGAACTCCTTACCAATTAAACCACCCACAACACCAAGAAAAAACCCATTTAAGATCATATCATTGCAGTTGCATTTTAAATCACTAGTTATTATTTTTAATTTTTAGCCACGTGTTAACATATAATGCTAACATGTGGCAATGTATAAAAAATTTAAAAAATATAAAAATATAAAAGGCCTACCATGGACCATTGGTGATGGCCGAGCACAACAACCACAAATTGGACTATTGCATGGAATGGCCACAAATCTACTCATTGCTACAATTTCTTGCCAGAATGGCCAATTCTTTGGTCATTGTTCTTATGCCTTTTTTCCCCCTTGCTTCCTTCCTCTATAAATATGTCCCTCAATCCACTTCTCAGTTTTTCACACTTCTCTCAACTCTCTCAATTCTCAATTTTAATTTATAATATATAATTATTATATTTACTTTTAAAGTTTTTGAAAAAAGAAATGTCTAATCCAAATAGTTCTAAGGGTAAGGGAAAAATGAGTGCTAGCTATGATCCAAATTTTCAACCGGAAACATTTACTACTCCATTTGGTTATCAACCAGCCTCTAATTTTGATTCAAATTTTTTTTCCTGGCGATATTTTCTCCTCCAACAACCAACTAACTAGGTGCAAGTGAGTGATGAAGAAGTTGAAGTTCAATAACAACATCCTTACATTGATCCTCAAGAAAGTATTTAATATCCAAGTGAAGTATAAATTGGGACCGAAACCAAGACTACAACAAAGAAAGTGAGAAAAAGAGAAATTGATATGTTCACTGAGCATTTCACCATTATAACATTGTCATCCAATGAAGTGAAAGTTAAGTGTAATTATTGCACTGTTACTTCTAAATTGTATATATTCAAGCCAAGAATGTGTTGTGGCATGCTCTCTAACATCTAAGAAGGCATCATTCTCAAGAGTTCAGTTTAGATTCCAAACAACAACAAATTACCGGGTGCATATTGCTACTTCTGCACCTCCTTCTCTTGGTTAATTAAATATTCTAAAAAATTGCAAAGAGAATAATTAGCTAGAATAGTATATATAGAACAAATTGCATTTAGTTTTGGATAAATATTATGTTTTAATAAATATTATTAAAATGATTTAAATCCTATTGCAAAATGTGTTCCCTACACCACCCTCACATATACATTTTGTATAGGAAATGTAAGAAACAATTAGCTCAAACTTTTTTAGTTTTGCCTAGTAAAATATCTTGATATTGCGATATTTAAAGTAATCATTGGCAAGCTCATTTTTATATGAGTGTTATATGTCATTAGATAGATAATGAATGTAATATTTTAAAACGATTATTTGCTTATAAGGGCTTTGACGATCCATATTCTACTGAAAATATTTGTTAATTGTTAATTGTTATTTTAGAATAATATAATTTAATGAATAAGATTTTTGTTATTTCTTTTGATAATATTAGTACAAATACTGCCTCAATTATTAGTCTTAAAAATTTAACTAAGCCAACTTTTGGAGGAAATTTTTTCATGTTAGATATGCATTTCATATTTTAAACTTATGTACACAAGATGGTTTAAAAAGTTTTGATCTTTATACTAAACTAATAAAAGCCACTTTTTCTTATTTATGGTCTAGGGCTTTAATGAAAAAATAATGGAGTAAATTTTGTAAACATAATAGCATGAAATCAAAACAATTTCCAAGAAATGTTCCAAATAGATGAAATTCAAAATATGAATTATTAAATGAATCTTCCCCATATAAAGAACTTATATGTACTTTTTTTTATTTTTTTGCAAATAGAGCTGTTGAAATACATTTATTTCCTTCACAATGAAATTTTTGTGAAGATATTTTAAATATTTCAAAAACTTTTAATGATACTACTTATAATTTATCTAGTTTTACCTTCTTGTATTAATGTTATGAATGCTAAATGGTTAAAATGTTATTTTAAAATACCTAATGTTAATTTAGTTGTTAGTGTTATTTATCCATGTACGAGAATTGATGGTTTACAGGATTATCTTGTTTTTACAATTCTTTATTTTCTAAAGATGATGATGATGGTATGTGATACTTCAATCTCATATGAAATTGAGATGAGAAGTGTGAATAGTATATAAGGATGAAACTAAGTACCTATTGCTAAATTGGCATATTCATTTTGGCCCAGTGAGGACGATATGACCTATTAGTTAACCATAAGCCCATAGTCACTTTCCTAGGCTCGTAGGCACATAGTGTGACATTTTAGTATTAGAATGGGTAACTAACCCCCTAATTTAGGAATTAAGTGCTACATCATGTATGGTCGGAGCTACTTCTATAATTCTATGCCACCTAGTTGGTCTTAGGTTTAACCCCTAAGTGTATGATTAGCAAGGATGCTTGAGCCTAAAGAAAGGGTAAATATAACACCCTAATCCCATATGGGATTGGGATGAGAAGTATGGATAGTATATAAGGATGGGTCTATGTACACATTATTAACTTGGAATATTTATTTTAGCTCAATGAGGATGACAATTAAGTAGTTGACCATATGCTGTTAGGCCCATAGTCGCATTCCCAGGCCAGCTTGTGTAGGGCATGACACAATGATGGTAGTACTTAGGATCTTAGATCCTCCTCCTCATATTTCTTAAGTAATAGCTATTATAAAGAATATTTTTTGTGAGTTATATCATGAATATTCTAGAAGATATGGTTTAATTATTCAAATAACTTAAAATGTTGAATTTTCAACATCTGACTCTTCAAGAATTAACAAAGTAAGGCTTCTTAAAGGTCAAAATGTCCGTGAGGATTTTCAAGTTCAACGTCAGAACTTAAATTATATCTAACTTGTAATTTGGAGTAGGAGGAAATAGATGAAACATTTGATATCTTAAAATGGTGGGCCAAAAATAGGAATAAATTCCCTATTATAGCAATAATGACAAAGTAGATGCTTGTTGTTCCCATTTCAACTGTTGTGGTAGAACAAGCTTTTAGCATTGGAGAAAATATTTTGAATGAAACTCTCTCAGTAATGGCACTAGAGATTATAATGTTTAGATGATTAAACTAGAGTCGAAGATCATGAAGAAAAATGTGTGGCAGGATTTCAACAAATTTTTAGATAGGACATTGAAGTAATTGTAAATACAGTCGAGAGTGATGACTATTAAAGTTAAGATAAAAAAGGTTAAAAAGTAAAAAATTTATGAGAGTTTTGATTTATCTACATCCTAAGAGGATACGTAGGCTACTTAATGTTAGAAAACTAAAATTAAATTCAAATTCATTATTTTCATATATTATGTTTTAACTATTTTTTATTCATTTTTATACTTTTTACATCTTAAAAATTCAAAAAAATAAAAAATAAAAATCAATGGTTGAGTAGTTTTCCAATTCAATCTTAACCGCCAACCGTCAACTGCCAAAATCAGAATTGGAAATTAATGTTAAGGTTGGCCCATCAATCCCCGATTCAACAACCAAGAGCACCTATAATTCTTTGGTTTAATACTTATGCATAGAATCCTCATTTACACATTTAGCATATGCAATTACAATAATTGTACATATTTTTATTCTATGCTATTTTTTGTGCATAATACCCTAAAAATTATTGGATTAGATGGCAATATAATCCTCATTTATTATACAAAAGTAATATATTTGTTACTTTTGTGCACAATATACTAATAATTGTTGGGTTCCTTGGTTTAATACTTATGCATGGAATCCTTATTTACATATTAACTATACATATATTGAATTCCTTGATTTAATACTTGAACATTTAATCCTCATTTATACATCAACTATATAGAATTATAATAATTATACATATATTGAATTCCTTGGTTTTATATTGTTTAGATGGAAAGACGAGTTGCATGTGATTTTGAGCTCAAAATCTTTAAATTGCTCTGCATGGCACCTTTCACTGCGTCCCTCACTTTGTTGTGTTAATGTTTTTATATATTTTTATCAAAATAATAATATAGTAATATATATATATATATATATATATATATATAAAACATGCAAAATATACAAAATTTGTTCAAAATATATGGACCAGTCATCTATAATTATTTAGGCAAAATCAAAACAAGAATTTATTTGATTGAATTGACTAGTTTTTTAAATTTATTATAATCATATCTCATTTTGAAATAATTTTTTTGTTTTCTTACTACCTTTTTTTTTTTTTTTTTCATTCTAGTTATTCTTTCAAATTTTTTTAGTTAGTATAAGTTTTAATTCTACATCTTACTTTATAAAAATTCTCTCTAAAGAAACATAATTCAAAATAAATAAAGTGGAATCTAATTATAATTGGGAGTCTTTTTATTTTTATTAATTAATATTTATTATTAATATATATTATATATTTACTACAATTAGACAAAATAAATTAAAATAAATATAAAACTAGAATTCAAATTCAAATCTATGCTATTTATTAAATTTACAATAATTAGAATACTTATATATGCATTTATATATCCATATTAATTTATGTATAGACATTGACACTTGCAAGCCCATATATAGGTCTCTATCTATACATGTATACATCTATGCCTATGAAAACACATACAAACACATAAATCTCATTATGTCGTAAAATGTTGACCAATGAACTAAAAAAAAAAATACTATCTTTTATTTTTGAAAAATTTTTATTGATGATTTAAAATTTTAGCATAAAATTCCCATCCAACAAGTTTTAAAACTTAAAACCATATGTATAATGGCAAAATGTTTGAAACTAATGAATTAAAAGATCTTGGTATCTTATCTTAGGGAAAACTTTATTTAAAGTTTAGAACTATTACTACAAGAAAACACGTTTTTAGTGATGGCAAATTGTGACGGTATTTCAAACGTCGCTAATTTGAGACAGCACTACGATAGCAACAAAACCACAACAAAGGGTTAACCAACCATCACTAACCATCACTAATTTAGTGACAGTATGAAAACTATCACAACTTAGTGACGGCATTGCGATGGGCAAGCTAAATTTCAAAAAAAAAAAATTCTTTTGGATTTTTCAACTAACTGTCTCTAATCTGTAACTAATTAGAGATGGTTTAACGACAATTGTTTGTAATTACATATTAATAATAATAAATTCATTGCAATTCCATCGCAAAATCATCTCTAATTAGCTATGACTCAATGACTGAAGCCAAAATTTGAAAATAAAAATATGTTTTTTCAATGATCTGTTGCTAATCCGTATCTAAATTGTGATAGTTTAGCTACAGTACCCTAAGCCATCTCAAAATGTCATCATTATGTAGCGACTATACCCTAATCCCTCTCAAAGCCATCGCTAATGTGATGTTCTTTAGCAAAACTCTCGCTATTTGTAAGGGTTTTGAGGGTTTTGCTACGACTTTTAAATTTTTGGAAAAATTTTAAAATAGAAATGAATGTGAAGAAGCTGTGGCTAAACCCTTGCTATTTGATAGGGTTTAGCTACGACCTTTTAAATTTTTGGATTTTTTTTTTTTTGTGGAGAGAGTATATTTTTGTAGCTATACCCTTGCTAATTGCAAGCGTTTAGCGACAGCTGTTTAATTTTTTGGAAAAAAAAAATTATTGGGAAATTAATTGAAGAATCAGCAGCTAAACCATTGCTATTTGCTAGGGGTTGATAGTGTAAATAATATGTATACATATTTAATGTAGTTATGTTTTATATTGATATGTTATGGTTATAATTGTATATGCATAAATGGATATTATAGATATGTATTGGTGTTTATATAATTATATGTGCGTCGATTCTCTGTCTGTGTGTATATGTGTGTGTGTGGGTCGTTATACCATAATAATATAGTTATCTACTATATTGATATGTTGATGGTTTTAATGGTATATGCATGTATAGATTTTAGTTATGTATGTTATATATTAGTGTTTTTATAATTGTTAATGTAGTTATATACTATATTGATATGTTGATGGTTTTAATGGTATATGCATGTGTAGATTTTAGTTACGTATGTTATATATTAGTGTTTATATAATTGTAGTTATATATATATATATATATATATATATATATATATATATATAAATGACATTTTTACTATGTAAATATTTTAATTTTTTAAAAAATATATATAATAATATAGATATTTTGCAAATGTTTCTAATTTTTTTTTCAAAAATACATTATAATAATATTTTTAAAAATATATATAATAAATTTTGTTAAATATGTAGCATTTTTTTCTATGTTCCTAATATATTCATTTTTAATTATAAAACTTATTAACAAAGAAAATAATACTTGAACTTTTGTTAAAATTTAACTAAATTATAGCTTCATTAAATGTTCAATTTTTTGTAATATATTTTTAGTAAAATGATTAAAATTTGGAAAAAAAAAATTATTATGAATTAATATATTTAATAAATAATTTATTATTTAATTTTGAGTTAGTTTTATATAAAAAAAAAATTCATGCAACCTATGTGAAATTGAGTAAAATTAAGATATGGCCTTATATTTTTATCTAAAATTAGATTATAAAAATAGAGAGATGCCAAATGTGTGTGTGTGTGTGTGTGTGTGTGTGTGAGTAAAATCTCACTTTTTGCAAGGGATTAGTGACGGCATATAGACCCTAGCAAAATTATTAGAATCGGTAGCGAAACCCTCACAATTTGCAAGGGATTAGCGACGATATATAGGCCCTAACGAAATAAAGACTAAGTTCAACACTTAGTCGTTTTTCCCCTTATTCCATTCCAAAATATCTCGGTCTACGAAATTAAATCCCTCCAATCCTCCATTCCAGCACCCTCGTGGCCATTCACTGCCACTGTTAGATTTTTCCACCTACCCCTCGCCCCTGCCACCGTGGTATGAGCTTGGGGAGATTTTTCTTGAACAAATTTGGTAGCTCAAGTGGATCAAAGACAACACAAACAAAAGCACTCAAAATCAATAGAAAATAGAGATGAACAAGGAAAAAGAGAACTACCCATTCCACAAACTAACAACCCTAGAAAAAGTAAGCTTGAAAAGCCCTTAGTTTAGTTGGTTAGATCTACTATAACAATATCCCAATATCCTTAAACCAATAAGATGTTTAAGAACACAAGAATAGAAGCTATAGGTAACCAATTAGAGACCTAGAGAAAACCTTGAATGAACAAGCAATCTAAGTCCCAATCTAGATAAACTTATTAGATTATCTAATAAGATTTAGAGACTCTAACAAAGGGTGGACTAATCTCTTAGCATAATTTTGAACAATGGAAGAATAAGGAGGATAATTCTCTTATGACTCACTCTTTGAATTTGAATATACAAGATTAATTGTCTTATCTTATCACATAAGGGGGTATTTATATAACTCCAACCCAAGTAATTCATTTAGTGAGGTCCTAAGATAATTTTAGGCCTTAAAAGTTTATTACAAGATATTAGAAATGGAAGAACATCGAAGAAATTATCAAAACACGCAAAATAGGAGACTATGTCCTGAAACAAGCCGGTGCCGGCTAAGCCATTTGGGCCAACGCCGGCTCAACTCCGTTAGCCGGTAAAATTCTTGAGTAGAGAAGGGCTGGCACCGGAGCCACTTGGACCGGGGCCGACTAGGTACTGTTCAGTCGATATGCTCTTTTTCTAAGCTCTCCATTCCTTGTGCGATCTTCTTGGCTTCTTTTCCATCTTTCTTGGCCTTCTCTTGATATTTTCCATTAATTACTAGAAAATTAAGCTCCTTTAAGCTATAAATTACCTCCGAAGAATTTTTATCTTTATGTGGGGTTTCATGAATTCCTGGAGCCCTTCTTAGTGTCTTTGCTCTTGTTATTGGCCCTTATGTTATGTATCTCCCTTCTTGTGCTTGTCCTCTATGATGAAGTAAAGTCTCATCATCTCCTTCTTTTTGAAAAGGATTCATCTTCGAATCAACTTCATCACCTACATTGAAAGGAGAAAGATCACTAACATTAAAAGTGGTGCTAATGTTATACTTACTAGGCAAGTCAATATTTTAAGCATTGACACCATATCTCTCCAACGCTTGGAATGGTCCATCTCTCCTAAGGTTGAGCATTGATTTCCTTTGCATAGGGAATTTTTCCTTTTGAAGATGCACTCATACCAAATCTCTGGGCTCAAAAGTTACTTTCTTGCAGCCTTGGTTTCATGTCAAAGCTGTGCTCTCATTCTTTCTTTTGATGTTGGCCTTGATCTTTTCATGGATCGCCTTAATCATTTCAATCTTTTTCTTGCCATCCAAGCTTGCGAGTTTTCCTGTAGGCAAAGGAACCAAGTTTGACGGAGTTAGTAGATTAAAACCATAAACAATTTCAAAAGGTGATAAGGAAGTAGTGGAGTGAGTAGCGCGAATGTAAGCAAACTCAATGTAGGATAAGCATTCTTCTCACGCCTTCAAATTCCTTTTGATTATGGCCTTAGAAGTTGTGTGAGCATCTAGTTAACAATCTCTATTTGGCCATCAATTCGTGAGTGACAAGCTGTAGAAAACAAAAGATTAGTCTCAAGCTTCACCGTAAAACACACAAAAATTGACTATGAAACTTGGTATCTCTATGGAAAACAATTGTCCTTGGTATTCCATACATTCTCACAACTTCCTTGAAGAATAAATTTGTAATAAAAGAGGCATTATTAGTATTTGAACATGCAATTAAATGTACCCTCTTAGAAAACCTATCTACCAGAACAAAAATAGAACCATTCTCCTCTTGGTTCTAGGCCAGCCAAGAATAAATGCCAACCCAAGAGAAAGTAGGGGTGGGTAGAAGAGTGTAAAGGCCATGAGGCAAGGATCTAAATTTTGCTTTTTTTTGCAAGTTATGCATTGATCACTAAATTTCTCAACATCTCTCCTCATTTTAGGCTAAAAGAAATTATCTTTGAAAATGTCTAAAGTCTTGGCAACGCCAAAGTGTACCATCAAGCCTACCTCATGGGCTTCCTTAACCAACAAAAGCCTAATAGACCCTTTAGGCACACAAAGTCTTCCTTTTGTAAATAAGAAACCTTCACTCCTATAGAATTTCCCAACTCTATTCTTTTTATGTGCAAGAAATATGTCTCTAAACTTCTCATCATTGGTGTACAATTCTTTCATAATCTCAAACCCAAGAAATTTAGTATTGAGAGAGTTAAGAAAAGCATATCTTCTTGAATGGGCATCTGCTATAATATTTTCTTTACCTTTCTTATACTTGACAACATAAGGTGTAATACCCCACTATCTACATACCCCAATACCCCAATAGGGGCGGGGATGTCGTCCCGTCCTTAGGATAAAGGGTCTTTATAGCTAGGTAATAGAAAGATGGAAAGAAATCAACCCGATTCAAAACTTATTACAACCTAAAACAATACTGATACAAGTCTCAAAACAAATAATTGATGACTAAAATCTCTCATGAAACAAATATAATCATAATGAATCTTCAAAATTCAAGGTAACACAGAGCAATTCAACATTTAAAGCAGGATCGACCTGAAAACATGAAATAAAAAGATGATGAGAAATATTTTCCAGTAAGTTTTGTGTGTGCTCATGACAATTTAAGAGAACTTTTCATGCATGCAAACTTTAAACAAGTCACAATAAAAAGTCTGTAAGTCTAGAAACTCATCTTAAAACATGGGATGGTATTTTTTTTAGCTTTTTCAAAATAAAATGTACAACTTACCCTACATCATAGTCATGGCCATGAAACCCTACATCATGTCTATGTACAGTGAAACCATGCATCACAATACAAGTGGGTGATTGGTCCATAGGGTGAGATTCTCCATCTCTCCACCCAAATTTACTGGTTGTCTACTTTGAGAATAAACAGTCTACTTAAACTGTGTTGCTAGAATGGACCGGCCTAACTAACAAGAATTGGCATCTTATTTAGGTAGAGTTCATCTCTCAGAGGTGGCCACCTACTAAGAGACTTACCTTAGCCCTTTAATGACAAGTCCTAGTAGTCTATCTTTATTGAGTATTCAATGTTATGTTTGTCCCACTTGGAAAAACGTAAAGTTAATAAAGTGTTTTACCTTGAAGTAGAAATTATGGTATTCAGACAGTCTAGTACAAATTGGTTTAAGAAAAGTTTAGCATTTTGCTTGGAAAATTGTTTGCTTGTTTTTAAAATAATTTTATTTTAGCAGAAAAGATAAAATGTCCATAATTGCATCCCAAAGTACATTTTTATTGTAAATAACACATTTGACTTCTAGAAGCACTTTAGTCTGACAAACAGTTTTATGCAAGGACTTACTTGATCTCACAGATTAAAAATCTTCCAAGTCCTGCTCAAGGCAACCTAGTCCTTCTATGAAAAACATAAATACATGTCACTATCCACTCAACAATATTAGTATCAACAGATCATACACACATATTTCTATAAACCCTGCAATACTCTTACAACACTATCATTTCCATAATTCTAGGACTTAGCAAATACTCACACTATTTGAATCACCACACTGGATATGAATAAATAATAAGTAAAATCCATGAACAATTAGTAAGTTTTAACGAATGGTAATAAGTAAATAATAATCTGTAAATGATAAGTAATATGTGAATATTAAGTACTGGTAAATACCAAGAACATATCAAGTTTTGATAAATAGTAAATGTGTACTAATAAATGATAGACTTACAGCAAATATTAATAGATATTAAATAAATTCCAAGTACTTATTTCCAATAAATAAGAGACATTAAATAGCATACTATTTAGATATTATAAAGTAATTGTCACCTTAGCAAAAATAGCATTAGTAGTTGTGACACTGGTAAATAATAATACATAGTTAGAAAATATTTAATATGAATAAACAATATGTATATATATATATATATATATATATATATATATATATATATATATATAGCATTGATGTTATCTATTTACCATTAACCAACTACTAAAATATTATACACAAACACACACACACGCACACACACATACATATTATAATGTGAATTGATAGTTTGGGTACCCAAGTTTAATAAACAACATACCCCACATAATGGACAATAGATAATAAAGAACAAATTTTAGTGTTATTAAATAATTTTTAAAAAAATATGCCATATATTAATAGATAGTAGATTATCAAATTTTTAATTGCAAATATGTATAATGATATCAAATAGAAATATTAAATAATAAATATATTAGTAACAAATAATTATCAAGGTAATAAATATTTATACTAGCTATATCAATAGATAATCAAATAATGATTTAATCCTAGCATTAATAGATAATAAATGGTAACTCCAACCATAAGCATTAATTATTTAACATTAGCATGAGTATAACACCAACAACAACCATGTATCTCATACCAAACCTAATTTCATTGTGATGTAATAATATGATTTACCATGCATCCTCCAAGTACAGTATAAACAACATATATAAATGTATTTTACCCGACCACCAATATCACAACCATTCAACATCAAACATCCCTCTTACAATTCACACCTCACTCTTATCTATTATATAACCCAAACAAAATTTGCAAGTAATGAAGGCAAGGTTTACTTGTTTTGGTGATTGTTGATGAATGATGACCAAGGGATTTGAGATGCTTCTAGAATTCAACCTTAGTCTTCTCTAGTTATTCTCCTTGATTCTCTAGACCATGAAGATAGCTCTATATTTGGTCTTTGAAGAGAAGGCTTTCAATACTTCTCAAAGAATCTAAGAGTGTGCAAGTGATTTGGAGGTTTTAAGTGTTTTGGGCAGAAAGAGAAGAATTAGGAGTCAAGAGGAAAGAGTGTTAGGAGGTTTTGGGACTTCAGAGAAGAATGACTAAGTGAAATGTGTCCCAAAGGTTTTGTCTAGGTGTTTTGTTCAGAAGGCTAGCCGCGGAGGACTTCTAGGCTAACTAAATGGGTTTTGAATTTGATATGAGCTAAAAACACAGAAGCCTCTTTATTTATTTTTTTTTTGAAGAACAACCCTAGAGTTGGTTACCCAACCCCCTACTAAATTCATACACACAAATTAACTAAATGCAAATGCACTTAACCCAATGAGATTTGGTGAGTCTAGACTACTTCAAAAAACCTAAATACCTTAATCTATCAAGAGATTAGAACAAAAAGATGGGGTTTGAAGGAACCCAAAAAATCAACCTATCAAGAACACTAGAGAAATACTAACATCCAAGAATAGAGAAAGAGATCTAGATTATCCCTTTGAAGTTTAGAGACATTGACTTAAAGGTGGGACTAAGCCGTTTTGACCTAGTTTTGAAATGGGAGTCACCCCTTTCACACTCTCCTCTAGAGAGAATTTGGTTCCTCTACCAAAAATATTCTAAGTCTAAAAAATCTATCTATTACAAGAGTAATGAGGCATATATAAAGGTAACAAACTAAACCTAGCAAATTGGAGATGTAATCTCAGCCATTTAGCTCATAAGTAAGTCTAAAATATAACTATTACAAGTCAAAAGTCATGGAAATTAAATTCGAAACAAAATAAAACAAAACAAGAAAAATAAGCAAAACAGGGCAAGGCCCAAAGTGACCTGGCGCCAGGTGTAGTAGTGGATCCGATGATGCGTAAATATTGGGTATATAAAATCATCCATTTTAAATCCATTCCTTAATTAAGTTTTAATTAAAACATTAATTCCAAAATACACATGTGAGCACGTATACTCATCGCAAGTATAGCACAGGGAATTAACGAGTATCGATCCTCAAAAGAACAAGTACACAAAAATCACTTTTCTTTTATAGTTTAACCAACCCAAATAAAGTGAGAAAATAATAAAAGGAAAAACTAAAGAAACATATACAACTTAAAGATGTAAGTTTATGCAATTTAGACGTGTATCCTAGCAAAAATATGACAATGAATCACTTAGCTATTATCACAATCAATTATTATCTTGGTCTCATGAAGGATTTAATATAATCCACTTTGTTTGCAATCTATGGAATCACTACCTTCTAGTTAAATTAGTGAACATATTCTGTCTCGATTAACTTATCTAAAAGATGCATTAAAATCAGTTCTCATATAAACCCCTATATTCTAAGTGATTTAAAAAATGAAATTAGTCAACGAATCCATATCCTAACAATAATCAACTAACCTTTGACTGCTAATGTTCTAAACAATTAATCCCCTTTTCAAGCAAGTTAAGAGATAACAAATATGAAATTAATTAATTAAAGCCAGTATCAATCCCTTTTTCATGCAAGCTAATAACATAACCCAATCAACCAACTCTGTAAGGAAAACGAGTAATCAAATACCAAAAAGAACAATTAATTGATCAAGTAGTTAAATTGATGCATAAATCATGAATTCCAAAAAATTGCTAAATTACAATGAAAACATTAAATACATCATTGTTAAAGAAAAAAAAAAAAAAAGAAAGAGAAAAGAAAGCACTCATAGACTAGCCTCTTTTTTCTTTCTTGAAGACTCATTTTGAACAATCCTTCTTGGCTTGGGTGAATTCCTCCTTTAATGAGAAAATCAGAATTTTTGCTCTTTAATTTACCTCTCTTGGTTGTATATATCAAACCCTTGTATTCTCTTATGCTTTTGTAGATCTCTTGGATGCCTATTTTGTGGCTGAGAAAGTCTTGGCTGAGTAGGAATAGGAAAATACCCAAATCCTTAGATAAGCCATAATTCCACGTACAGAATTTTCGCCTCTAGAACCTACCTGGCGCCAGGTACCTTCGACCCACCTGGCGCCAGATAAACTCTGTTCTTCCTCTATTTTGCTCTATTTTTGGCCATCTTTTCATTAGCAAGTAGAATAGACTCGACAGCAGGTACACTTGCCAGACCTAGCACTAGGCCTGTTCTGAAAAAATCCCTGAAGCTCGTTCAATCTCTGTTGCTGAACAAAATGGACCTGGCGCCTAGTCCACTGACTGGGCCTGGCACTGGGTACATTCTGGTTCTGTGCACTTTTTGCTTGATTTTTACTTAAATCTATACATATTTGCCAAAAACACCTTTTACAAGCAAAATGTCAAATAGGAAGAAATATGCTTAGTTATTACAACAAATGTATCTTAAAACAACCTTAAATAACTAAGAGAAAAATGGTGATATTAATCCCTATCAACACCCCTACACTTGAACATTTATTTGTCGTCAAGTAAAATACTTTTATCCAAGAAAAATTATTAAGACAACATAAGGTTTTTTTCTCATTCAAAAGTTCCTTCATCATAACAAAGATCATGTCCTATTTTCAAACTTTAGATACAAGCCTTGTCATTCATGCCCTTTGAAAACAATTTCAAACTTTTGAAACATTAGCCAATACATCACAAAACTCTTGAAATCAAATTAATCAAGTGTATATCTTAGTCTAAGAAAGTTATTTTCACTTTTCAAGTAAAAATATAGATAACATGAATCACATAGGTCAAGCCATCTACCAACTCAAGCATTATAAATCCAAAAATTGCACACTTAAGTTATGATATGAGGAAAGCACTCCATTTTTTTTTTCTCAAAGTTTTTCAATGAATTAGGAAATTGATTGCCTCAAGTGCAAGGATTTCGTTTCACACACCGTTTTGGCCCCTTTTACAGCCATCACTCATCATTTTTTTCCATAATTCTTTTTTCTATGCCCTTACTTGCCTTTTTGCCTTCGGGATAGTCTCAAGAGAGTGCATCGAATACACTTGCTACTTCTCCCCATATTGACCCCCTTTTCAGCTAAAGGTCTTCAAAGATCATCAATAAGAATCTTTTCTCTAATTCATACCAATGACAGTGTTGTTTTCACTCATTTTTTTTTCTCAACTCAAATCACATTTTTCTACATTCTCCTTAATCTTCCCTCTCAAAGATCTTTTTATAACTCACATTTTTTTTTTTATCATAACTCAAAGCTAGCAAAATTTAAACTCATAATACAAAAGTTAGCCAATAAACTCTTCCCATATACATTATATCTTCTATATTTCAACTAGATAAGTCAAATAATATTCAAACACTAATGCATAAATAAGATTAATCAAAATTCTCAAGTCTTGACAAATATCTTTTTCAATAAAACCAATTTCATCAAATTCCACCTAATAAATGACAAAACTCATATCTAAGTAAGAAAAAGAATTACAACCTTACTTAACGATGAAACCCTGAAATTTTCAAAATTCGAAAAAGTTGTCATGCATCACAAACTATATTCATCAAATGATATGGAAAATTATTTCATCAACCTTTATTCTCCTCCCACACTTAAATTGAACATTGTTCTTAATGGCCAAATATAAAAGAATAAAAATACAACAAAGAAGACCAAGATGAAAAAAGAAGAATAAAGGGAAGAAAATACTTCCATTACATTGTTGTGTCATCATGTTGAATCCATCTCAAGGAAATATCATTATAGGAGTACCTACTAAAAAAAAAGAAACACAAGAAAGAAAACATAAATATAGAAAAAGAAAATAAAAATAAAGAAAATGAAATAAAAAAAGAAATGAAATGAAAAGACACCTACAAGCTAGGAAAGGTCATTAGAATTTAAAAGAAAAAGAAATAACAAAAAATAAAATACAAAAGAGTGAGCTAAGAATCATCCTCATCATCATCATGGTCATCGTGGTCATCATCGGCAGCTTCGCAACTGGAAGATGCACCAGTTACATGTTGGATCAAAGTGGCCAGCTTTTGATCTTGAACATATTGGTGGTGTCGAATATCGGCAATGGAATCATAGAGTTGGAGGAGGATAGTCATTTGGCTCTCTAGCTAGGCCTCTATGCGTGCCTCAAAATCAGTGTGTGAATGAGAGCTAGTGGCACGAGGGGCTGGTCTAGCTGGTGGCGCCGCTTCCTCCTCCCTAGTAGGAGGAAGCTCCTCCCATCTGGGGTACTGTACCTCAGTATGGAGAAAAGACACAAATTCTAGAGAACATTCTTTAAGAGGGTCAAGTAAAATATAGAGTAAGAAATTCATGTTCATATTTTGAAAGGTTCTGATGCATATGCTATTGGTGAAGTTTTCAATTACTCATTGTTAATGTGTGCATTAACGATTCAAGCTACTTCCTTCAATATTACTTATCTTCTTGATAGTTCCTGAATTAAATTACTTATTCTGTAAGATAACCTTTCGGGTAGAAAGGTTTTTGTAGTCAAACAAGAACTTGTTGAGTTGCTGCAACAATAGTTGATGGAAGATCAATTATAATGATTGAATTCAATAATGGTCTTCTGTGAGTTTAACAAAAAGAGCACTACATTGTATTCTGTTAGATTCCACAGGAATCAATTAGTGATTTAAGATAAGTGTCATTCTTGTAACTATTGTTAAAGCTTGGTGGATATTTTTACTTGCTGTGGATCTATAGATATAGGTTTGTTCATAGCCGAGCTACATTACAAATTTACTGTATTTGTTAAACTTATTATTTTACAATATGTCAAACTAATGTAACTATAATAGGAAAGTTTAACAAAATACAATGAAGATGACAAATCAACAATACAACTGGTATCAAAGCAGTTCATCATATCGAAGTTGCTACTAACATAGTAGGTGAGATCTTAGAAGTTGGTTTGAAACACATGTTTGGACCAGTAGAAGAAAGGGCCTTTGTCACTCGACCACTATTACTGAAAAGCCCAAACTATGCTTATTAGAAAACCAAAATAGAAATTTTCATCAAAATGTTTGATGCTACTTCCTAAAAAGCTGTTCTAAAAAGGATAGACA
The DNA here is from genome assembly GCA_026120185.1 of Voacanga thouarsii. NCBI lineage: Eukaryota > Viridiplantae > Streptophyta > Magnoliopsida > Gentianales > Apocynaceae > Voacanga > Voacanga thouarsii. The sequence goes on along the minus strand of JANUWF010003362.1, from coordinate 981,188 downwards.
CCTCTAACAAAGGCAAGCACCAGTTCTGGTGAAACACAGTTAAAACTAATTGAAGAATGGATGGAAGAAGAGTATTGTCTTGATAATGCTAATGCTAAGGCATTAAACATAATTTTTACTATTGTTGGACTTGTGAAATTCAAGTTGACCTCAACTTGTTGTATTGCCAAAGATGCATAGGAGAAATTGCAAAAATTATAAGAAGGAGCAAGCACTATTGGGATGTCAAAACGACAAATATTGACAACTCAGTTTGAGGAACTAAGGATGGGGAACATGAGACTGTTGTAGTATTTGGTAACAAACTGAGAGGTATTGCTAATTAAGCTTTTTAGCTTAGAAAATAATATTCAAAGAAAAGATTGATTTGGAAATATTGAGATATTTACCACTAAGTTTTTAAGCAAAAGTTGCTACCATTAAAGAATACAGAGATGTATCAATAATGCGATTAGATGAACCAATTGATTCCTTGCAAACTCATAAGATAGATCTTCAATTGCAAGCAAAGTAAAAAAAAAAAAAAAAAAAGGGCATTACGCTGAAAGCTAAAGACCAGTCTAATGAAAACAAATATTCTGATGAGGAAATAGGTTTGTTGACAAGAAGATTCAACAAAATGCTGAGGAAGCATAAGTAGATAAAAAAAACCCTTTGGCAAACCATTAAAAAAAAAATTGATATTCAGTTGAGGACTAATGCAGAGCAAAAATTTACAGGCATCAAGAATGCAAAAAAGAGACCAAAATATCATGAATATGGTAGATTTAGTCATATTCGAGTTGATTGTGGAGATCTAAAGAACAAGTTAAAAAAAGGTCTTATAATACCATTTTGGGTGATGCTGACGATGATGTGCAAGATTATCCTACTGAATTTAGTTCAAATGAAGGAGACGATTTTGGTTAATCAAGCAATTTTGAAATAAAAATAGAGATACCAGAAGAAGCAGTTGAAGACAATATGGATGAATTTGATAATGATCATAAGGAGATGTCATCAAAAATTATTTTGCAGGAATATGAGTTGTTGTACTCAAAATGGCATAAAGGTATGGACTAGATCAAAATGTTAAAGAAATAATTTGAAGAACTTCAATAGTTGCTAACTTCTCGAGAATGAACAATTGAGCTATTGAAAAGAAAGTTGAACAAAATGAGGAAGAAATTGAAGGTTAGTAATATAGTGATTGCAGTACACTAGTCAAATGCTAATATATGCTAGATTAGCCATCAAAAGACTAAATATTGGAAAAGCTAAGTTGGATGAAGTTCTCTTTTTTCAAAAATCTCTATTTTAACAAAACTAGTTTGAGTTATGATAAGACTAACAAGTCTGTTGTTGCACATTAGACGGATTTGATAGTTGCAGAAAAAAAATGACAATTGATGAAGTTCAAACACAGGCTTAAGAAACCTCCTGTTTACTACAATTTTTATTCTTTTTTAGGTCATAAATGGATGAATTATTTGAAAAGGTGACTGTAAGTCTGTCAAACTTAAATTTGATAATGGTAAGAAATCTCTGAAGGTGAAGTGCATATGGGTCAGGAAGGCTAAAATCAAATCACATATTGTTCATATGTCTCTAAAAGCTACAATGGAGGATATATGGTACTTTGATAGTAGTTGTTCAAAGCATTTGACAGGAAAGAAGGACTTTCTTGTAGATTATGAGTGAAAATTGGTGGATCAGTTACATTTGGTGGTGGCTTGAAGAATAAGGTCATTGGAATTGTTATATTGAACATTAAAGGAATGCCGAAATTGAAATTTTTTCATGTTGACATTCTAAAAGCTAATTTGATTAGTATTAGTTAGCTGTGTGATGATAATATGGTAGCTAATTTTGACAAAGCTAAGTGTCTTGTTGTTGGCGAAACTGGAAATTGTGTGATTTCTGGGAATAGAATATCTAACAATTGCTATCAAATATGCATGTTAAATTCCTAGAATTGTATATTATCTAAATTTGATGAAGTTGAAGCATGGCATTAGAAGTAAGGGCATGTTAATTATAAGCAGTTGGAGACACTAAGCATAACGGGAGCTATTCATGGATTACCTAAACTAGGTAAGTCTACAAAAACTATTTGTGCTGTATGTTAGAGTAGTAAACAAATCAAGTTAATATATAAAAAAGTTTAATAAATTGTCACAATATCAATTCTTGAACTAATTTACATGGACTTGTTTGGACCAACTTGGACGGAATGTGTTCGTAGGAAAAAGTAAGTCATGGTATGTGTCAATGATTATTCGAAATTTACTTAGGTGAGTTTTTTGAGTCAAAAGTTAGAAGCATTCAACACTTTTCGAAAGCTATGAAATGAGTAAAGATGAAAAGATTAAGAAGTGATAATGGAAGAAAGTTTGTCAACAAATTATTCGATGAGTTCTGCATTGAGAATGGGATTCAAAAGGAGTTTTTAACACCAAAAAATCTTTAATAAAATGGAGTTGCTGAAAAGAAGAACAAAACTATACAAGAAATGGCAAGAGCCATGTCAAATGTAAAAAAGATATCACACACATGGTGGATAGAAGCAGTGAATATTGGAACACACATTATTAATCGAATATACTTTAGACCACATGCTAAAAAGATAACTTATGAAATTTGGAATGGTCGAAAGCCTCAACTAAATTACTTTCATGTTTTTAGAAGTAAGTGCTACATTTTGAATGACAAAAAAACAATTGGTGAAATTTGATGAAAGAAGTGATGAATGAATCTTTCTTAGATATTCCAACAATAGTAGAGCAATTCGAATGTTCAATAAAAGAAGTTAAGTGGTCGTGGAATCTATCAACATTGTTGTTGAAGACATTCCATCAGAGAATAAAGAGAAGCTGGTAACATAGGAAGATGTTAATAATCAGATTGTTCAAACTAACAACAAAATCACAACTCTAGAAGGGGTTAACATAGGAGATGGAGAAGATTCTAACAAAGAATAGGAAGATATTCAATAGAAAGTACCATCATTAAGAATCGAGAAGAATCATCCATTTGAGTTACTTATTGGGAGTCTTAATAAGTCTAAAAACACCAGAGAGAAATCAGAAGTTGACTACAAGAAAACGGCCAAATATGTCTGTCATACTTTAACATTGGAGCCAAAGAATGTTAAAGAAGCCTTGATAGATAAGCATTGGATTGTTGCAATTCAAGAAGAACTACAACAGTTTGAAAGAAATGATATAGGGAGCTTGTGACCTGACTAAAGGATGTAAATATGATAGGCACCAAGTAGGTATTCAGAATAAGACAGATGAGCTTAACAACAATACCAGAAATAAGGAGAGATTAGTCATATAAGGATATACACAGCTTGAAGGTATTGACTTCGACAAAATATTTTCTCCTGTGGTAAGGACAGAATCTGTCAAAATAGTACTTATAGTTGCTTGTGCCATGAATTTCACACTTCAATAAATAGAAGTGAAGAGTGCTTTCTTGAATAGGTTCTTATAGAAAAACGCATATGTTAAACGATCTAAAGGTTTTGTCAATTATGAGTTCCCAAATCATGTATATAGGTCCCAAATCATGTATATAGGCTAAAGAAAGCTCTTTATGGTTCGAAGCAAGCATCGAGAGCTTGGTATGAAAGATTAAAAAATTATTTGCTAAGACATAGCTATAAGTGAGGGGAAGCTAACAAGATAATGTTTGTTAAGAAATTGGAAGTAGACTTTCTTGTTGTACAAATCTACGTTAATTACATTATGTTTGGTTTAACATCTCGAAAAATGTCAAAAGGCTTTGTTAAACTCATGCAAATAGGTTTGAGATAAGCATGGTTGGTAAATTAACCTTTTTCTTGGATTGCAAACTAAAAATATGAATGATAGGATATTTATATCTCAAACTAAGTATGTTAACAACTTGGTTAAGAAGTTCAACATAGATAGGTCGAAGCCTCTCAAGACACCTGTTAGTGTTTCTAAAAAAATTGTGAAAGGATGAAAAATGATAAGTGATAGACTAAAATTTGTATAGAAGCATGATTGGAAGCTTACTATATCTGACTGCAAGTGGTTCAATTATACACTATAGTGGTGAAGTCTATGCAAGATATCAAGCTAGTCCCAAGGAGCCACACTTGAAAGCTATCAAGAGAATTCTTAAATAAATTTGTCATACTTCTGAGTATAGTATTCATTTCAGTAAAGATTCTAGCATACACCTATTTGGCTATAACAATGTTGATTGGGTAGGAACTATGATGATCGTAAGAGTACCTCTGGAGGATATTTCTATCTAGAAAATAATCTTGTATCATGGTACAACAAGAAACAAAATTATATATCATTATTGACTATAGAAGCCGAATACAATATTGCTGTAGAAAGTTATTGCACTTAACTATTATGTATGAAATAAATATTGGATAATTAATGTGACAACACAAGTTCCATTGATATCTCAAAAAATTTAGGTCAACATAGCAGGACAAAGCATATTAATATAAGACATGATTTCGTCAAAGAGCTTGTTGAATAAAGACTTGTGAAGATTGAATATTTTCCAACTTAGAAACAACTTATAGATATCTTCACAAAACCTCTTGATGCTATGCAATTTGAAGATTTTTAAAAAATATTAGGACTTTGCTTACTTTGACATATAATATTCTATGTCAAACTTGTATATGACAAATTTCTTTTATTGTTTATTTAGTTTTCTTGGAAAAAATAGAAAAATAAAAAAGGGTAGAATGCTTAGAATATGTTCATAGATGTGTTGCAAATATGTAGAAGTCTTGACAAGACTTGATCTCTAAAAAATGTGATGCCCCAGTCACATATCACAAAAACTTATATCTTATTCAGTCCAACAAGCAAAGTGTGAAGCGGTTATTAGAAGCTTAAAACTTGTGAGGTTTTAAAGGAGTCAAATCTCTTCAATACCAATCGTAACTTCTTCAGACCTCAGCTATAATATCCCTCCTTATTTATGTCTATCTGACCAAGTTATCATTCTCGATAGTTTTGTGGAAATAGAGAAGAAGATCAAAACCTAGCAAAGGGTGAGAAACCTCTGTATCTTTTTCACTGTGCTATAGTTGTTGAAGAAGATGAAGTTCCACCACAAGAAAAGTAGTCGATAGAAATCTTTGTACCAACTGTCACTCAGATGACTATCTTGGGTAACATTGCTAAGAACTTTATTTCTGATGATATTTTGAATACTTGTCAGGATATTGTTAAATTTGTGGGTAGAATCTAGGATTTTATTCTTTACTATGTTTATCATGAAAATTTGGAAGTTCCTTAAGGTTTTAAATTCAAAATTCCTAAGTTTTTTTCAATAAGACAAAGAATAGGATGGATGTTGATGACAGTGATATGCCTAAACCATTTGTGGAGCCTATTTTTGGTCCAAATGTTAAAGGAGATTAAGGCTAAAAAGGAAATCTCTTCAAAGAAATTATGGTTTCAATCAATCTTGAAAGGAACATTGCATCTGTTGCATCTGAGTTTTCTACAATAAAAATAGCCCTTATGCACCCTATGTTTTTGCATATTTTAAAATCAAGTTTAGCACATGACATTGTAATGGATAAGAGAAATAGACTAATGTTGAAGGACCACGGGAAAATAAAAACGCAATGGAAATTGCAATTTTAAAAATTTTCTAAAGCCAAAATCTAGGAATACTTACCTCTACGGCTTTTTACTTGAATAACCGAGTTAGATTCGGATTTGATGACGATTTGATGACGCTTCCTGAACTCGAACATTTATCTATTTCGTAGGTATGCCTGCTAACCATCGACTCCTTTGCATAAATCATTTACCACGTTTCCTAACTCTTGACCATCCAAAGTAATCTTGAACCTCCTGTTAACCTCTACTAGTGAAAGTAGAACTAGGGTGAAGAAGATTGGAAGAAAAATAGAAGAGCTAAACGATAAAGGAAAACGGAAAGGGAACGGCGATTTGTTTTTTGGACAAGGAAAACAGAAAGTTATACATGTGTGTTTTAGACTTTCAATTCGGTCAACCTCTACTTAGGCACACATGATGCCTTTTATATATAAACAGCTTCCTTTTTCTCTTTGCAAAACAAAACCACTAACTTCTTTCTTTTTTTTTTTCTTTTCCCTTCCCTTATGTGACGGCTACTCTAGGTTCCCAAATGTGTAACCATCCCACACAAACCCTGGGTGGACTAGGGTTTTTCTTGATTAGTCCTAGACTAATTAAATTAGTTCTTTTATTAATTAATTAATCTATTTGGGCCCAATATAAAATTACCCATGATAATGAATTAATAAATCAATTAATTAAATTGGCCTAATTAAATTATTCTAACCCAAATAAATGCTTAATTGGAATCTTAGAATAATCCTTCCAATATTAAATTCACCTAATAAACTCATATAGTAAATAAATTTACAAAGGTTATTTGAGCTATTCTGGGGACCAAAAGACATATTGTTCTATGCTACAAAAATAACCAAAATACTCCAACTAATAAATAGTTGTATTTTATCATTTTAATAGTTCTATTTATCACTATATGGAAATATTAACTCCGAGAATAACATTGCAAGTGCAGTGTCTTCGACCTATATGTGTAATCACGAAAAGGTCCCTCTACGTAACACCAATCATTGAGAAAGGAAAAATGTACTAACACATTTCTCAATGACATCTACCATCCCTTGATAGCTCGTCTAATAATCTATGACTTCTACTATGTATCTACTTATCATAGGGAGCTATCCAAAAATGTACTTACTTAGTCATATTTTCCAAGATCCTGGATTATTTAGATTACCCCGAACAATCACAAGGGAGTGATTTCTTCACGCAATGAAGCATAGAAACTCGATTACATAAGTCCGTCATAATTAACTAGAGTCATACACCTAACACATTTGGTGATGGGCCTTGCGATAAGACCTCACTCAACATATATAAAAGTGTACAAGTTTAGCTTCACTAGACCATCAACTTATACTTAAGTCTTAGAGCACACTAGCTGTAGTAAATTAATCTTTATTTACTTTAGTACTTTTATAAGGATTATTATCGTGCGGTCTAGTTCTACGTATTCCAAATGTGCTTATGCTATTGGTGTGAGTGAACTACTCACTGGTTAAAGGTAAATCATTCTCTATTTAGAAATCATAGTGTAATGATCTAAACCTTGATGAAGTTCCTAGCTCCATCAATCGATCAAGAATAATTTTTTGCTTATGTGTTAGTAGCTTATAATTTACACCTTAGTGTGAAAGTACGATCCAATCACGTATATTACTTACTAACACATTTAGACCTTAAATATGTAATATATATGTAAACAAACACCTATTAATGAATGAAACTTTTATTAATTTTCAAAACACAAAAATACATTCGCCATTTTGGGCGTACATTCCAACAATTTCCTACTTGCACTAAATTGACTATGATAGTCCATAGGTGCCTACCCCTATGACATCTAAGTGTCTTCAAAACACCTTCTCTGTCAAATGCTTGGTAAATGAATCCACCAGATTGTTTATAGAAGAAATTTAGTCATCTACTATTTCGCATTTTTTTGATGAAATCTCGGATCAAGTGATACTTGCTCTTAATGTACTTACCTTTCCTGTAGTTTCTTGGCTCCTTAAATTGTGACACAGTTCCAAAATCATCACAACATATAATTAGGGGTCTGTCCATCTGTAGTACAACTCCAAGTTCTGTGAGAAACTTCTAGAGCCAAACTGCTTCTTTAGAATCCTCTGAAGCTGCCACATATTTAACTTCCATGGTAGAATCAGTAATGCAAAATTTCTTAACACTCCTCCATGAAATAACCTCTCCAAACAAAGTAAAAACATATCCACTAGTGGATTTTCTTTCATCTTTATCTTCTTGGAAGTTTGAGTCTGTGTAACCAGCAGAAACTAAGTCATCCGTCCTATAAACAAGCATATAATCCCTTATTCCCTTTAAGTACTTGAGAATATGCTTTACAGCTTGCCAATGTTCTTCCCCTAGGTTTGACTGATATCTGTTAACCATGCCTACAACAAAGTAGATATCTGGCCTTGTACAAAGTATGGCATACATGAGACTTCCCACTGTCGAGGTATAGGGAATCCTACTCATCATTTCTGTTTCTTCATGTGTCTTAAGACACTGTTTGGAAGATAAGGCCAATCCGTACCTAAAAAGTATGATTGCCCCTTTATATTGATCCATGCTAAACCTAGCAAATATCTTGTCAATGCAAGCAGATTAGGATAAGCCTGTCATTCTTCTCTCTAATAAGCTTTATTCCAAGAATATAGCTAGCTTCTCCCATATCTTTCATACTAAATTGACTTGATAGCCAAACCTTTACAAATAGTAATGTCCCTATGTCATTTTCAATAAGTAGAATGTCATCCACATAAAGTACCTAAAAGAAACGTTATTGCCATATGTCTTCCTATACATGTAGGGTTTATCCATATTTTTTAGTGAAACCATAAGACTTTGCAGTCTCATAAAAAAATATGTTCCATGCTCGTGATGGTTGCTTAAGTCCATAAATAGACTTCTTACAGACCATATGTTTTTGGCCTTTCGTAATAAAGCCTACAGGTTGGGTCATATAGATGTCTTCCCTAAGATAGTCATTAAGAAAGACTGTCTTGACATCCATTTTCAAAATATCATAGACAAAATAACATGCGATGGCGAAGAGAATGCATATGGATTTAAGCATGACAATAGGTGAAAAGGTATCCTCATGATTAATCTCTTATTTTAGAGTTTAACCTTTTACAACCAAACTTACTTTGATAGTTTTCACTTTTCCATCAATGTTCTATTTCTTCTCTTAGTTATTCCATTCTACTGGGGAGTCTCACGTGTAGTTAGTTGAGATACTATACATTGATGTGCCAAATAGTCCTTAAATTCACCAAGGAGATACTCTCTACCACGCTCCCATCTTAGCTTTTTGATTAGTTTACTTGTTTGACACTCCACCTTAGCCTTAAACTCCTTGAATTTATCAAAGAAGTCAGACTTTTACCTCATCAAGTAAACATAACCAAAACATATGTGATCACCTGTAAATGTGATGAAATATTCATAACCTCCTCTAGCAGGCGAAGACATAGGACCACAAACATCAGTATAAACTAACTCTAACATTTCCTTGACCCTTTCTGCCTTTTGAGAAAAGGACCATTTGGTCATTACCCATAAGACAGGATTTACCTTGAGGCCATTTCTCCAATTTTAATAAGTCCAAAGACCCATTTTAGATTAACCTTAGAATCCAATTAGGAGTTCTATGTCCTAATCTTAAATTTCATAAATAAGAGTTTTTTATATGGCCTTTCTCTTTTTATTATTAGGTTTCGTCTGAGTATTATTTATTTGATAACTAATATGATTAATACAGAAAAAATTTTCATACATATTTCCAGAACATATAATATTTCCATTTTTACTGCTTGAAATACTATAATGGAAAGAAACAGAATATCCTTGATTAATTAATCTTGAAACTGAAATAAAATTCTATTTAAAACTATAAACTTATAAAATATCTTTTAGAATTAAAATCCTATTATATTCAAATAAAAGCTCCGAGTTTCCCGCTGCTTTAGCCCACACTTGTGCTCCATTTCCCACTCTTAGCCTATGCTCTCATTTACTGAGTCGCCTTATCTTGCTGAATCCTTGTATGGAGTTAAAGATATGGACAGTAGCTCCAAAATCAACAATCCAAGTGGATAATTACCCAACCAACAATATAGACTCTAAGTGTAGACTAATACTTGAAGAGGATTTGGCCAAGAAGTCTAGACAATCCTTCATGAAGTGTCTTTTCTTGCCATACTTGAAAAGTTGCCCTTGGACTTGTCACTGGGCTTGGATCTCTTAGCTTGGACCCTTGCATAGTTCTATGCTTTCTTCTTCTTGAACATCTTTGGCTTAGGCCCAGTTCTAGAAGATGAACTAGAACAAATAACTAAAATCTTTAGCTCAAACTTCATTATTTTCTCAGCAGCCTAAATTTTTTTTATCAACTCTGGCAAAGACATACTCAACTTGTCTATGTTATAATTTAACTTGAACTGAGAGTACGAATTTGGCAAAGTCTCAAGAACTATGTCAATTTGGCTCTCTGTATCAATTGCTGCCCCTAGGACTTTAGCCTCCTCGAAGTGAACAATCATTTTGAGCATATGCTTGTGAACCGATGCCTCCTCAGCCATTCTAGTGTTCATTATTACTCTAAGAGCTTCTTATCTTGTGGGTTGGCTCTTGTCAGCAAATATGGTGCACAACGATGCATCAATATCATATGCAATAGGCATGTTTATGTGCTTATATTGGAGAACATTGGACACACAAGCCAATATATAGCATTGAGCTATTTCATTAGCTTTTCTCCATGCCTTCTTAGTCTTACGTTCCAGGTCTATGGAATTTTCCCCAATTTCAAGACAGGGATCGGTCAGAATATACTTGTACTCTTCTATAGTGAGTACTATATTCAAATTCCTTTTTTAGTTCACATAATTAGGTCCAGTTAACTTATTCTCCTTGAGAATAATGGACAAAAGACTAAAACCCGACATTTCTGTTGATTAAAAGAAAAAGACTTCTTTCAGAAAAATGCTTGTTTTGGAAAAACATATAAAAATGCACATTTAAAACATCATATTATTTCCATGATATAGTTAACCTATTAAAACCATTATAAAAAAAATGAAAATTTTGCCTCTTAGAAAATTTACAGAGCTTTGTAGGAAGGTTAACAATTTTCTTAAGTGTATAACTATTACAAATTAAACTTCCTTAATAGGTAATGATCCAAAAATAGTCCCAGGGTCACTATTCTCATCACCTATAAATAATCTAGCATTAATGCTTCCAACGATAGGCTGGTCGACACTAGCACTTATCCTAGGCTTTAATTATAATTTCTCTGTTAGTTCTAGATTCTCATAGAAATCCATCCTATAGGGGGTCATGCTGAGAATGAAAGCAAGGAAATCCATAATCTCTAACAAGAATCCATGATGGAAGCCGTGGAGCCATTGGAACCCCCCTCCCACTTAATCTTTTGAGAAAATTAGGTTTTTAGGAAAAAAACCTTTCTTTAAAATTAATTGGTTTTTATCAACTTTACTGAAATCTAAAAATTCAACCATTATCCTCTATGTCAAGGATAAAACCCTTTAAGAGAATAAACTATGAATTTTTTATTTCACTACTTAAGTTAAAACTTTTTTTTAGGAATTAAATTTAAAATACTAAATTGAAAATTATTCTCCATATCAAGGATAAAACCTTTTAGAAGAATAAACCATGAATTTATTTTAAATTACTTCCTTCTATTTTAAAATGTTTTCCTTAATTGTTTTTTTTGAAGAAAAAATAATTTCTCAAAAACCTTTTGTGCAGTTGCTCACAAAATTAAATAAAATAGACAAGGCCCAAGAATAAAATTTTACATGCCATTTCTAACCTTTAATTCTTATGTGACCAAATAATTGATTAATCATTATAATAATAATAAAATTAAAATGATCTTGTTTAATCCTAAGGTGGTTCAATCTATTGTTTGAGCAAACCAGGCGCGGCTTTTCTACAACCATTCGCGGCTCTAGTGAGAAAATCTGCAAGATGCTGCCCGCGGCTTCCCGCGTGCCAGCCGTGGCTTCTATGAGAATTTCTTCTCCCATCTGGCCGTGGCTTGGCCCTTGCTATGTGCCTCCATTTTCCTTCAGTTTTTCTTCCTTTTCTGTCTCTTCTTCAAGCTTTCCTTGAGGGATTTTTGTGTGTTGGTCCAGGCATTAGTTTTTGTACAAGAATTCGTAAAATAAATGGAAATACAATTTCAAATGCCTATGCCTTTCAAAACGAGGCGTAAATGAATTCTATAGAAAGTGATTAAAAATAAATCACAGGTGTCTATGCCTCCACGTGTGAGGCATACATAAAATCTACCCATATCAAACATCATGAGGGATCCATACAATCATAAAGATAATACTTTTATTAGTAAAGGAGACACATTTTGTGGTTATTATCCCTAAGCATGCTCCTAGATTAAACCATTGCTTTGATACCATTTGAAGGACCGCGGGAAAATTAAATATGCAACATAAGACAACAAATTAAAATTTTTCCCGAGCTAAAGTCTAAGAGTACTTACTTCTTGGGTATTTTATTTGAATAACCAAAGTTGGATTCAGTTTTAACGGTGCTTCTTGAATAGGAACGTCTACTTGTTCTATGGGAACCTCAACTAACCGTCGACTCCTTCGCATCAAACACTTATCACGTTTGCTAGCTCTTGACCTTCTAGAGTATTCTCTAACCTCTACGAACCTCTACCGGTGAAAGTAGAACTAGGGTGAAGGAGATTGGAAGAAAGCCAGAAGAGCTAAATGTTAAAGGAAAAAATGGTAAGAAAAAGGTGGCTTGGTTCATTCTCAAGAAAAACCGGAAACCTACTATTTTTTCTTGTGAAATTTGGTCAACCTTGTACAGGCACACGAGATGTCTATTTAAAAAACATCCATCTTTCCTTTTCCTTCTCTAACTAAACCAACTGGCCTCCTTTTCTTTTAATTTCCTTTTTCTCTTTTTCCTTATTTCTTTCTAAGTGGCGGGTAATCCTAGGTTTCTAAAACCTCTTAGCTAATACACACAAACCCTTGTAGGCCAGGACTTTTCTTAATTAATCCAAGACTAATTAATTAGCTCCCTTATTAATTAATTAATCCACTTGTGTCCAACACAAAATTACCCAAGATAATTAATTAATAAACTAATTAAATAAATTAATTTTTTAATTAATTAATTAATCCACTTGGGTCCAATATAAAATTACCTAAAATAATTAATTAATAAACTAATTAATTAAGTTGGTCCAATTAATTATTCTAGTCTAAATAAATAATTAACTGGACTCCTAGAATAATTCTTCCAATAATAAATTCACCCAATAATCCCATATAGTAAATTAAATTTACTAAGATTATTTGAGCTACTCTGGGGACCAAAAGACATATTATTCTTGGCTACAAAAGTGAACAAAATACCCCAGCCAACAAATAGCTATATCTTGTCATTTTAAATATTCCATTTATCACCTTATGAAAATATTAACCCCGAGAATAATATTGAAAGTGCAATGTCTTCGACCTACAGGTGTAACAATGAAAATACCCCTCTATGTAACACCTATCATTGTGATCGGAAAAATGCACTAACACATTTCTCAATGACATCTACCATCCTTTAATAGCTAGTACGATAATCCATGACTTCCAGTATATATCCATTTATCACAGGGAGCCACCAAAAAATATACATATTTAGCCACGTTTTCCAAGGCCCTGGGTTATTAAATTATCCCGGACAATCATAAGAGAGTGATTTCTTCACGTAATGAAGCATAGAAACTCTATTGTATCAATCCATTTTAATTAACTAGAGTCATACACCAAACGTATAAAGTTATTGGACTTGCAATAAAGCTCACCAACATACATCAAAGTGTACAAGTCTAGTTTCATCAAACCACCAACTTATACTCAAGTCTTAAGGTACTCATCCACGCAATAGCTATGATAAATCAATTTTATTTATTTTAATATTTTTATAAAAATTATTATCGCGTGGTCCAATTCTACATATTCTAAATATGCTTACACTATTTGTATGAGTGGACTACTTACTTGTTAAAGGTAAACCATTCCCCATTTAGAAATATAGTGTAATGATCTAAACCTTAATGAAGTGCCTAGTTCTATCAATTGATCAAGAATAATTTTTTGCTTATGTGTTAATAGCCCATAATCTACACCATACTATGAAAGCACGACTCAATCACATAGATTTCTTACTAATACATTTAGACCTTAATGTGCAATATATATAAACAAACAACCATTAATAGATGAAACTTTTATTAATTTCTAAAATACAGAAATACATAGGTCATTTTGTGCATACATTCCAACATCAACCTCTACTTAGGCACACGTTATGCCTTTTATATATAAACAACTTCCTTTTTCCCTTTGCAAAACAAAACCACCAACTTCTTCTTCTTCTTTTTTTTTTCTTCTTTTCCCTTTTGTGTGGCAGCTACTCCAGGTTCCCAAACTTGTAACCGTCCCACAGAAACCCTGGTTGACCAAGGTTTTTCTTAATTAGTGTAAGACTAATTAAATTAGTTCTTTTATTAATTAATTAATCTACTTGGACCCAATATAAAATTATCCAAGATAATTAATTAATTGATCAATTAATTAAATTGGCCTAATTAAATTATTCTAGTCCAAATAATTAACTAATTGGACTCTTAGAATAATCCTTCCAAGAATAAATTCACCCAATAAGCCCATCTAGTAAATAAATTTACTAAGGTTATTTGAACTATTCTGAGGACAAAAAAAATATTATTCTTGACAACTAAAATGACCAAAATACCCCTACTAACAAATAACTGTATTTTATCATTTTAAACGTTCTATTTATTATCATATGAAAATATTGACCTCGAGAATAATATTACAAGTGTAGTGTCTTCGATCTACAGGTGTAATAATGAAAATACCCCTCCACGTAACACTTATCATTGAGATAGGAAAAACACTAACACGTGTCTCAATGATATCTATAATTCTTTCATAGCTAGTCCAATAATCCTTGACTTCTAGTATGTATCTACTTATTACAAGGGGCTACTCAAAAGTGTACATACTTACTCACATTTTTCAAGGCCCTGAATTATTTAGATTATCCCGGATAATCGCAAGGGGGTGATTTCTTCATGTAATGAAGCATAGAACTCTATTGTATAAGTTCGTTTTAATTAACTAGAGTCATATACCTAACATGCAAGGTTATTGGCCTTGCGGTAAGACCTCACCCAACATACATCAAAGTGTACAAATCCAATTTCACGAAACCACCAACTTATACTTAAGTCTTAGGATACTCGCCCACACAATAGCTGCGATAAATCAATATTTATTTATTTTAGTACTTTTATAAAGATTATTAACGTGTGACCCAGTTCTACATATTTCAAATACGCTTACTCTATTTATGTGAGTGGACTGCTCACTGATTAAAGGTAAACCGTTCCCTTTTTAGAAACTATAGTGTAGACATGTAAACCTTGATAAGGTGCCTAACTCCATCAATTGATCAAGAACAATTTTTTGCTATGTGTTAGTTGCTCATAATCTACACCTTACTATTAAAGCACGATCCAATTACGTAAATTACTTACTAACATATTTATACCTTAATATGCAATATATATGTAAACAAACAACTATTAATGAATGAAACTTTTATTAATTTTTAAAATACAAAAATACATAGGCTATTTTGAGCATACATTCCAACATATGTATCTTAGTAGTCAGACTGCAAATACAAAAGGCACCAATATCTCTGGGGTTATAATACCTATGACTAGTGTTGATATTTCTATTGAAAAACCATCTGACTAAGAACCTAAAAATCCTGTTACTACTAATGTTGAGGATAAGGAGCTAACTATCACACTAGAATGAATCCTAACTGAGCCTAATTCAACTCTAAAAAAAAAAAAAAGAATCCTAGTTATTGATGATGTTGTTATAGAGTTTGACAAAAGAATCGATTCTATAGATATAGAGATAATCAAAGATCAGTCCATAGCAAGAAAGAGGAAAGCTAGAGTGTCTGGAATGGGAGGAGTTCTTATGGTAGTCAAGATGTCAAAGAGACTTGCTATGATATTTGAAGTTCACATCTTTTATGACAAGACCAATAAAGATTAGTGTAAAATATTATATGATAAAGGCTTTTTTGGAATAGAAGAGAATTGACTTCACAAAATTCAAATAATTTGATTTAAAAACAATGTTGTAGAATGTGGGTTAGCTTGAGTCTGTTGAATTTGTGGAACAATTAACGACTCTCTTGTAAGTGAATTCTTTCTCAATCCCAAGACTACAATCACACAACCAGCTAAAGCATTTTCTCACTCTGCATTTGTTCCAGGATCTCTTGTAGCTTTCAGTCCTGAGGGTGTTCTAGCATTCTTTGATATTCCTTATAACAACACTATAACATGTCTTGGAGAGGAGATTAACATATCTCAATTTTATTAGGCATTTCACAGGAAGAGTGGTCCATAAGCGGCCAACAGAAGGCTATTTAAAATCATCAACTTTGACGAGCTTCTACTTTACTCTTTACAAAGTTTCTTGTTATAACTGTTTACCTACTCATATTATTTCTATTGTACTCAAGGATAGAGCAGTGTTGTTGTATAAAATTAGAAATATTATGAAGCTTAATTTGGGAGACTTGATATTTCATCCAGTGTTGAAGCTTGCTCAACTCACTGCTTGTAACACCACTCTGTTATCATATCCCTATTTGTCACTGAGGACTAAAGTGCTTGTCCCAGTTATATAGTTCTCAAGTCTGACAAAATTATCAAGGACTCAAGGTTCTTTGACCTCCACTGAAAAAGCCTGACGTTTCTAGGCCGGTTCCAGTCCCTGTGTAGCAGCCTATCCGATACTCTTTGAGGATTCGAAGTATGCCTTTTATTGTATTTGTTGACATTGCTTTTGGTTCTGTATCTTCTACCACTAATTTTGTTACCCTACATTAGCAAGTTAATGCTCTTTCTAATCAAGTTACTTTGGTAGAAGCTTCTGTCAATGGCACTCTAAGCAAGCTCGACACCATTCTGGCAACCCAGTGGCAACTTCAGGCTGATCTTCTCTCTCTAATCTTTAATTTACTTATTGTTTGATTCAACAAGGGGGGATAGGAATTTTTCGGAAAAGAATTTCAAGAATTTAGGGAAAGCAAGTGCTCCTTATGTTAATTTGATTTGTTTGAAATTTTTGCCAAACAAACATTTTATCTTTTATAATAGGAATTAGGGATACTTGCTACAGCTATTGCTAATGATAGTTCTAATATTGTATCTGCTATGCATTGATGCTAGTTCTTGGTTTCATGACTATGCGGCATTGTTTGTACTCTATGATAAAGCTTATGTCATGCTGAAGATTGTGCAGCATATGATTTTACATCAAACAATACCAAAAGGAGAGATTGTTAGGATCAATATTGGTGCATTTTTAATAGGAAGCTTTGACAACCTGATGACGGTATAACAGTTTGTTTAGGAGATAATAAGTTTTGGCAAGGTTTGATGCGGGATTAATTTGAAGATGATTTGGAAACCAATGTCCAGAATAATTCTAGAAAAATCTTGAGAATATCTTTGAAGAGAATCTACTGAAGATCTTATACCAAAAAAGATGAATTTAAATATCTATGGGACTACAAATGTTTCGGAAATATAAGGGAGAAAAATATTTTGGCAGTCCCCAAATTCAATATATGAATAAGAATAATCCATCATGCCTTAGACTACCTCTATCACAAGTATAAAATATAGACTCTAAAGCATGGAGAAAAGATAAATTCTGGCAAGCATTCTTTAAGAGAATTGAGCAAAAGATAGAGTGAGGAGTTCATGTTGATATTATGAGAAGTTTTTATGCATACCCCATTGATGAAGCATTCAATTACTAATTGTTCATGTGTGCATCAGCAATTGAAGTTACTTGATTCTATATTACTTATCTTCTTGATAGTGGTTGAATAAAATTACTTCTTTTATGAGATTACCTTTCAGGTGGAAAAGTTTTCTTAGTTAAACGAGGACTCGTCAAGTTGTTGCAACAATGGTTGATAGGAGATCAATCATGATGGTTGAATTTAACAATGGTCTCCTGTGAGTCTGACAAAAAGTGAATTGTGTTGTGTCTTGTTAGAGTCCACTAGAGACCACTTGGTGATTTAAGATAAGTGTCATCTTCATAACTGTAGTTAAAGTTTAGCGGATCTTTTTATTGGCCGTAAAGCTACAAATGTAATTAATATCCAAATTGCATTACCAATTTGTTGTGTTCGTTAAACTTTTTGTTTTATAATCTGTCAAGCTAATGTAACTATAATAGGAAAGTTGAACAAAATCGCAGGAAATTGACAAATCAAACTACATAAAAGTTATTTAGATTTTGCCTACAGTGTTAGAAAGCCTGCATGATATTACCTTTGAAAAGTGATTTATAATTTTACAAGTTATGTTGTTATTTTATGAAATTGTATAACGTATCTTGAATAAATTGTTAGAAATGAATTAAGCGATTCTTGGGAATTTTTCTTATATGTTTAGAAATGAGAAAATAGTGTGAGTTATTATTATGAATTGTGGAAAATTATTTATTATGTTGGAGCATTGGTGAAATGAACATGTGCTATGGAACTGCAAGATTTATGGTAGTGTTGATTACTTAATGAGGGCTCTATTCCTTGTATTAGTTTCCGTTATAATTTTGGCAGTTTCCAACAGATTGACTATCTCTACTTGTACGCCACTACCTAAACGAGGTTAGACAATGGATTAGTCTAACATTAGCTAATGCTGAGATGTTTTCATCCCATAAGAGTGCTACGGATTTTGACCCAATTGATATTGGTATGATAGTTTCTCAATTGTTCTCTTAAAATTTAATTTGAGACTGTAAATAAAAACCTTAGTATACTACGACCGAGAAAATTTAGCAAAGAGATCAACCAATGCAATCACTTATAGTGGTTGTTAGGTTTGGTTTGTTAACCTCCAGTGGTTTTGTTAAATTTCCTATTAAAGTTATGTTAATTTGACAGATAATAATATAAAGAGTTAAAAAAACACAACAAATTGGTAATGTAGTTGGGCTAACAAACCTAGGTTTATGAGTTCTTGACCAGTAAAAAGTATCCACTAAACTTTAATAGAAGTTACAGTACGAACACTTATCTCAATTCACTAAGTGCTCCTAGTGAAATCTAATAGAGCACAACATAGTGCGCTTTCTGTCAAACTTGTAGAAGACCATTGTTGAACTCAACCCAACATGATTGATCTCCTATCAACCATTATTGTAGCAACTCAACTGGTCTTTGTTTAACTTGAACCTCTTAAACCCGAAAGGCAATGGATTAGAATAATAGTTTGATTCAAGTCTATTTAAGTAGTAGAGTAATAGTAGATGCTAAAATACTTGAATCGTTGTTGTAACAGATAAATAAAAACTTACTAACACCAAGAGTAGTCGCAACAGATCATACTCTTAATATTATCATGAAATTTAGTTACTCTATATATGCAAAGAGTCAGTGCACATGATCACTTAGTTTTATTCTTTTCTCGTATGTATACACCTCTTCAAGTTGGCTTTATTTATATCTCAAGAACATTTATTTTCTTCTTTCTTTAGGAAACTGCTAAGGCACTAACCTTTCTTATGTTTCCTTAGTTAACCTCAATTTCTTTTCTTCTCAAAGTTAATCTCTATAGAATAGAATATTCGTATGGTTTGTTTCCAAGATTCTTAATTAAATCTATCACAAATATTTGCTAGATCTAAACTGTGCCAATAAAGCTTGTTCTCAAAATGACTCAGCATACTTATCATGTCAAAGAATCATGTTGATGTTCCAACAATATCGATCCTAATAATCCCCCTTTGGCATAATTTGATGCAAAATCCATCTGTTGTTATTTCTGTAATATAACATATCGTTTTACAAAACTTGCAACTCTACATAATTGACTTCTATAATAGAACACAACATATGCAACACAACATAGCCTGAGCATTAGTTCAAAAGATAATATCTGAAATAGTTAACAGCCACTTAAAGGACCATAGGAAAATAAAAAATGCTATGGAAGACAACAATTTTAAATTTTTCCCGAGCAAAGTCTAGGTATACTTACTTCTTGGATGCTTAGGTTAAACAATCGGTGTTGGATTCAATTTCAACAACTCTTCTTGTATTGAAACATTCACTTGTTCTACAGGAATTCCAGTTAACTTTTGGCTCATTCGTATCTAACATGTATCACGTTTGCTAGCTTTTAGCCTTCTAGAATATTCTCAAACCTCCTATGGACTACTACCGGTGAAAGTAGAATAGGATGAATTTGATTGGAAGAGATTTGAGAGCTAACCAAGGAAAACGAAAAAAAAAAAATGGAAATGAAAACAAAAACGAAGAATAACCATCGCTTTCAAATGAAGGAAAACTTTTTATTGTTGTTCTGTGTCTAGAAAACGTGATGCACTTTACGTATACCACCAACACTAAAAAAAAAAAAAACCCATAGCTCTCCTATATACTTTCAATTTCCTTTTCCCTTTTCCTTTTATGTGTGGCGGCACCCAGGTTTCCAAAACCTTTGCCATCTTACTCAAAACCCTGGTGGGCTAGCGATTTTCCTAATTAGTCTAAGACTAATTAAATATCTCTTATGTTAATTAATTGATCAACTTGGTCCCAATATAAAATTATCTAAGATAATTAATTAATAAACTAATTTAATTAAATTGGCTCAATTAATTATTCTAACCTAAATAAATAATTAATTAGACTCTTAGAATAATTCTTCTAATAATAAATTCACCTGACAAGCCCACATAGTAAAATAAATTTGTTAAGGTTACTTGAGCTACTATGGGGACCAAAAGACATATTATTTTTGGCTCCTAAAGTGATCAAAATACTTATGCTGACAAATAGTTATATTTTATCTTTTTTAAATATTCCATTTATCACTATATGGAAATATTAACCCTAAGAATAATATTACAAGTGTAGTATCTTTAATCTACTGGTATAATGAAGAAAATATCCCACTGCATATCACCTATCATTAAGATAAAAAAATTGTACTAATAGTTTTCTCAAAGATATCTACTATCTTTTGATAACTAGTCTAATAATCCATGACTTCCAGTATATACTCATTTACATCAGGGAGCTACGCAAAAGTATGCATAATTAGTCACATTTTCCATGACTTTGGTTTATTTAGATTATCCTTGGCAATTACAAGAGGGTGATGGCTTCTCAAAGTTAAGCATAAAAACTCTATTGTATAAGTTTGTCTTAATTAACTAGAGTCATACACTCAATGTACAAGGTTATTGGTCTTGCGATAAGACCTCACCCATCATACATCAAATCAAAGTGCACAAGTCTAGCTTCACCGGACCACCAACTTATACTCAATTCTTAGAGTACTCATCCACGCAATAATAGCGATAAACTAATATTTATTTATTATAGTACTTTTATAAAGATTATTTTCATGTAGTCCAGATCTATATATTTCAAATACACTTACACTATTGAGGTGAGGGGAGTACTCACTGGTTAAAGATAAACTATTCCTCATTTAGAAATCATAGTGTAATTATTTATACCTTGATAAGGTGCTCAACTTTATCAATTGATCAAGAATAAATTTGAGCTTATATGTTAATACCCCTTAATCTACAACTTACTATGAAAGCATGACCAAATAGCGTAAATTACTTAGTAATATACTTAGAACTTTAATGAGCAAATATATGTAGACAAACAACCATTAATAAATTAAGTATTTTATTAATTTTTAAAATGCAAAAATATATAATACATTTTGGACATACATTCTAAAAATCTCCCACTTGCACTAAATAGATTATGAGAATCCATATGTGCCTACCCCTATGAAATCTAAATGTCTTCGGAACACCTTCTCTGTCAAAGATTTGGCAAATGGGTCTGCCAAATTGTTTGTAGAGGAAATCTAGTCAACCACTATCTCTTGTTTCTGGATGAACTCCTGGATCAAGTGAAACTTCCTCTCAATGTGCTTGCCCTTCCTATGGTTCCATAGTTCCTTGCATTGCAACACAACTCTAGAATTATCTTAATATATGATAATGGGCTTGTCTATTTGTGACACAACTTCAAGTTCTATGAGAAAATTCCAGAGCCAAACCACTTCTTTTGAAGCTTCTAAAGTTTCCACATACTCAGTTTTTATGATGGAATCAGCGATACATGATTGCTTAACACTCTTTCATGAAATAGCCCGTCCATACAAAGTTAAAACATATCCACTAGTGGTTTTTCTTTCATCTTTATTCACCTAGAAGTTTGAGTTAGTGTAATCGGTAAAAATCAATTCATTAGCTCTGTAGATAGGCATATAATATCTCGTTCCCTTCAGGTACTTGATTATATACTTTACAACTTGCCAATGTTCTTCTCTTAGGTTTGACTGATATCTACTAACTATGCTTACAACAAAGCAGATATCTTGCCTTGTACAAAGTATGATATATATGAGAATTCTCACTGCTGAAGTATAAGGAATCCTACTCATTCTTTCCTTCTCTCCTGTGTGTTTTAGGACACTATTTGGAAGAGAAAGTCAATCCGTACCTAAAGGGTATGATTGCCCCTTTATATTGATCCATGCTAAATTTAGCTAATATCTTGTTAATATAAGTAGATTGAGTTAAGCCTAACATTCTTTACTTTGTATCTCTAAAAAGCTTAATACCAAGAATGTAGCTAGCTTCTCTCATATCCTTCATGCTAAATTGACTTGATAACTAAATCTTTATAGATGCTAATATCCTTACATCATTCCCAATGAGTAAAATGTCATGTATATAAAGTATCATAAAAGATACGTTATTCCCATATGCCTTCCTATACATTGCTTATTTACGTTTTGTATGAAACCATAAGACTTTACAGTCTCATCAAAACATATGTTCCATGGACATGATGCTTGCTTACGTCCATAAATAGACTTCTTAAATTTGCAGACCATATGTTCTTGGCCTTTCATAATAAAGCCTTCAGGGTGAGTCATATAGATGATATCTTTGCTAAGATAGCTATTTAGAAAGGTTGTCTTGATATCTATTTGTTATATCTCGTAGTCATAATGGTATGCGATGGACAAGAGAATGTGAATGGACTTAAGCATAACAACAAATGAAAAGGTCTCTGTATAATTGATCCCTTCTTTTTTAGTATAATTTTTTGTAACCAACTTTACTTTATAAGTTTACACCTTTCCATTTGTACCACTATTTCTCTTGTATACCCACTCATACCCTATGGGTGTAATCCTTTCTGGTGTAGTGACAAGATCCCATACTTGATTGAGATATATAGACTTAATCTTGACATATATTGCTATTTGTCATTTGTCTGTATCAACATTAGTAATGGCCTTACCGTATCTAATGGGATCATGTTCCTGATGGTCAGAGACGCCCTTAAAGGCTTCTCTAGTCCATCTTTCCAGAACCCTAGATATTCTCCTACTACAAGGTAGCTCAGTTTGTATAGAAATATCTGATAGTATTTTTTCAGGTTTCTTAACTGGGATACTAGAAGTAGAAGTACAACTTAACTTTTCTTCCAATTTCATCTTACTCGAAACCTTAGTGGACGCGCTTTGTTTATCCTCCAACTATCTAGTATGAGTACTCACAAGTACCTTTTGCTCTTTAGGATAATAGAAGTATCCACCTCTTGTTCATTTTGGATACCCTACGAAATAGAATAATTCTGATCTTGGGTCTAGTTTACTTGAGATGATTCAGCATATAAGTTGGACGATCTCATACCTTAAGATGATTCATACTGAGCTTGCGTCTAGTCCACATTTCATATAGTATCCTAGGCACTAATTTAGAAGGTACCAAGTTCAGATATATGCTGCTGTATTTAGAGCATTCCAAAAAGAAATAAGAAGAGTTGTATAACTCATCATGCTTTTGACTATTTCCATCAATGTTTTATTTCTTCTCTCAGCTACTCTATTCTGTTGGAGAATCCTAGGTGCAGTTAGCTGAAATACTATTTTCTGATGTGCTAAATAGTCATTGTATTCACTAAGGAAATACTCTCCACCACAATCCGATTTTTGCTTTTTGATCAGTTTATCTGTTTGGCGCTTTACCTCAACCTTAAACTCCTTGAATTTATCAAATGAGTTAGACTTGCACCTCATCAAATAAATGCAACAGAAATGCATGTGATCATCCATGAATATGATAAAGTATTCATAACCTCCTCTAGTAGGTATAGACATAGGACCACAAATATCAGTATTAACTAACTCTAATATTTCCTTAGCAGTTTCCACCTTTTAAGTAAAGACTTTTTGGCCATTTTACCCATAAGACAAAATTTATAGTGAGGCTATTCCTCCAATTTCAATGAGTCCAATGACCCATTTTTGATTAACCTCTGAATTCAATTAGGATATATATATGTCCTAATCTTACGTGCCATAAATATGAGTTATTTAATTTGGCCTTTCTCTTCTTATTATTAGGTTTCGTCTAAGTCTTATTTAGTTAACAACTAATAGGATTAATATAAAAAAGATTACCATACATATTTCCAGAACAAATGATTTTTCCATCTCTACTGAGTGAAATACTCAAATGGAAAGAAACAAAATATCCTTGATTAATCAATCTTGAAATTGAAATCAAATTCTATTTAAAACTAAAAACATATAAAATATCTTTCAAAACTAAAATCCTATTATAATTAAATAATAATTCCAAGTTTCCCATGACTTCGGCCCATACTTGTGCTCTGTTGCCTACTCTAAGTCCATGATCTCCTTTACTAAGTCACCTTATCTTGCTGAACCCCTATAAGGAGTTAAAGAGATAGTCAGTGGCTCCGAAATCAATAATCCAAGTGGATGATGATCCAACCATCTAAATAGACTCTAAGTAAAAAGTGTGAAGAGGACTTGGCAAGAAGTCCAGACAATCTTTCTTGACATGCCTCTTCTTGCCATATTTGAAACACTTGCCCTTGGGTTTTGAATTGAGCTTGGATGGACTAGGCTTGGATCATTTGGGTTGGGCCCTTGCATTATTCTTGGCCTTATTTTTCTTGAACTTTTTGGGCTAGGCCCTAGTTTTAGAAGATGAACTAGAATGATTAACCATAACTTTTGACATAGGCTTCATGATTTTCTCAGTAGCCTAAAGTTCTTTTATTAACTCAATCAAAGATATATCCAACTTGTTCATATTATAGTTTAACTTGAATTAAGAATATGAATTTGGCAAAGTCTCAAGAACTATGTCAATTTAGCTCTCAGAATCTATTATTACCCCTAAGACCTCAGCCTCCTCGAAATAAGAAATCATCTTAAGTATATGCTCGCAAACCAATGCCCCCCGACCATCCTAGTATTTATGATTGCCCTAAGAGCTTCCTACATTGCGGGCCGACTCTTGTCAACAAATATGGTGCACAATGATACATCAATATCATACACAATAGGCATGTTCATGTTCTTAGACTGAAGAATATTAGACATGGAAGCCAACATATAGCATCTAGCTGTCTCATCAGCTTTTCTCCATGCCTTTTCAACCTCACAATTTTGGTTCGTAGAATCTTCCCTAATTTCAAAATAGGGGTCGGTCAAAGTATACTTGTACTCATCGACAGTGAGTACTATGTTCAAATTCCTTTTCCAGTCCATATAATTAGGTCCAGTTAACTTATTCTCCTTAAGAATAATGGAGAAGGGACTAAAACAAGACATTTCTGTTGATTGGAAAAAATTTCATTCAGAAAAATGTTTGTTTTTGAAAAACATATAAGAAATACACATTTGAAACATCATATTTTATCCATGATCTTATTAACCTATTAAAAACCATTAAAAAAAATAAGAAAATTTTAGCTCTTAGAAACATTAACAGAGCTTCATAGGAAGGTTAACAATTTTCTATACTAAGTGTATAACCATCACAATTTAAAATTCTTTAAAAAGTTAATGATCTTGAGATAATTTGATCGATATGATAGATGCTACTCACATTACCTACTAATAATATGATATCAATACCTCCAACGTAGGCTGGTCGATACCAACATATATCCATGTCTTTAATTATAATTCCTTCCTTAGTTCTAGATTCTCGTAGAATCCATCCTATAGGGGATCATGTTTAGAATAACATGAGGATAATCACAATCTCTAACAGGAATATGTGATGGAAGTTGTGGGGCCAATTGAACCCCTCTCCCATTTAATCTTTTTAGACAAATAAGTTTTTTGAGAAAAACATTTTAAAATACATTTGGTTTTTATTAACTTTGGTAAAATTAAAAAAAAAATCAACAATTATTCTCTATGTTAAGGATAAAAGCCTTTAAGAAAATAAACCATGAATTTTTATTCTTCTACTTAAGTCAAAACTATTTTGTAAGAACTAAATTTAAAATACTTATGTTCAAAATATTTTTCATGCCAAGGATAATACCTTTTGGAAGAAGAAATCATGAATTTTATTTTAAATTTCCTAGTTCTCTTTTAAAAAATGTTTTCCTTAATTGCTTTATCAAGAGAAAAAATTAATTTCTCAAAAACCTTGTGCATTTGATCACAAAATTAAATAGAATAACCATGCTCCAAAAATAAACTTTTTACAAACTATTTTTATCCTTTAATTCTTATGTGACTAAATAATGGACTGAACAACATAATATAATATTAAAATAATCTTGTTTAATCCTAAAGTTGGTTCCTCTTTTAGTAATCATTTTTATACAAAATTATTTATCACTATAAATGAACCATTGCAAGAAAATAACCTCATGTAATATGAGAACCCAAAAAGAAAAACAATTACAAGGAAATTAATTATCTTCAAAAACCTGAACCAGATCCTAAATGGCAATCCGCAAGCATATCCAAACCGAACCGGTCCACCTTTGCAAAACCGGTCGCAACCTTAGGAAAGCCAGTTGCGGCTTAAGGGTAATACCCTTAAATCAGCTGCGGCTTAGTCACTTTGTCTAAGCCAGCTGGGGCTTGGAATGTAGCTAGCCATGGTTTGTCACTTTTCCTCCAATTTGGTTGCGGCTTGTTGAAAAACTGGCCGCGGTCCTCCTCTGTCTTCTGCAATTTTTTCTCTAATTTTTTCAGCTTTTCTTCAGGGATTTTTCTAGTGTTGATTCGGCATCAATATTGTTACATAAATTTGAGTAAATTGTATTTAAATACAAATCCAATTGCCTATACCTTTCAAAAGGAAGCATACACGAAATTTACGAAAAATGATGAATAGTAAATTACATGTGTCTATGGCTCCATGTGCGAGGTGTACACAACATCTTCCCATATAAAAAATCATGAGGAATCTATACAATCATAGAGATTAAATTTTTATTAGTAAAGGAATCACTTTTTTTCGGTTGTTAACCCAAAGTATGCTCCTAGATTATAACCATACCTCTAATACCACTTGAAGGACCGCGGGGAAATAAAAAATGCGGCAAAAGATAGAAAATTTAAATTTTTTCCAAGTCAAAATCTAGGGGTACTTACTTCTTGGATGCTTAGGTTG
Organism: Voacanga thouarsii; assembly: GCA_026120185.1. NCBI lineage: Eukaryota > Viridiplantae > Streptophyta > Magnoliopsida > Gentianales > Apocynaceae > Voacanga > Voacanga thouarsii. The sequence goes on along the minus strand of JANUWF010003362.1, from coordinate 953,896 downwards.
AACAACTGGTGTCGGATTCGGGTTCGATAGCATTTCTAGTGTTAAAACGTTCACTTGTTCTATAGAAATTCCAGCTAACCCTCGGCTCATTCACATCTAACACATACTATGTTTGTTAGTTCTTACCTTGCTGAGTATTCTTGAACCTCCTATAGACTATAACTAGTGAAAGTAGAATAGGATGAATATGATTGGAAGAGATTTAGAGAGCTAACCAAGGAAAACAAAAAATAAAAATGAAGAAGAACCATTGCTTTCAAAAGAGCGAAATCCTTTTCTTATTATTTTGTGCCCAGAAAATGTGATGCACCTCACATATACCACAGACACTAAAACAAAAACCCACAGCTCTCGTATATACTTTCAATTTTCCTTTCCTTTTTCCTTTTATGTGTGGTGGCACCCAGGTTTCCAAAACCTTTGCTGCCTCACTCAAAACCCTAGTAGGCTAGGGTTTTTTCTAATTAGTCTAAGACTAATTAAATAGCTCTTATATTAATTAATTGATCCACTCGGGCCCAATATAAAATTACTCAAGATAATTAATTAACAAACTAATTTGATTAAATTTGTCCAATTAATTATTCTAATCTAAATAAATAAATAATTAGATTCTTAAAATAATTCTTCTAATAATAAATTTATCTAATAAGCCCACATAGCAAAATAAATTTATTAAGGTTACTTGAGTTACTCTGGGGACCAAAAGACATTATTCTCGACTACTAAAGTGACCAAAATACTCATGCTAACAGAGAGTTATATTTTATCATTTTTAAATATTCCATTTATCACAATATGAAAATATTGATCCTAAGAATAATATTACAAGTGTAGTGCCTTTGATCTACCGGTATAATAACGAAAATATCCCTTTACAAAACACTCATCATTGGGACAAAAAATATTGTACTAATAACTTTCTCAATGATATCTATTATCCTTTAAAAACTAGTCTGATAATCCATAACTTCTAGTATGTACTTATATCAAGGAGCTACCTAAAAGCATATTGATGCGTAAATTTTTTGTGTATAAAAATCGTTAAATTTAAATCCATTCCTTAGTCAAGTTTTAATTAAAATATTAATCCCAAAATACACATATGAGCAAGTATACTTATCGCAAATAGTATAGGGAATTAACGAGTATCGATCCTTAAAGGAACATGTACACACTAATCACTTTTCATTCATTGTTTAACAAACCAAATAAAGTGATAAGATAATAAAAAAATAAAAATATATATACAGCTCAAAGATGTAGGAATATACAATTTACACAACAATCCAAGAAAACATGACAATGAACCATTTAGTAACTATCTCAATTAATCATCATCTTGACATCATGAAGGAATATAAGTTTAATCGTTTTCAAAGTCATGAATTCACTTATATAGACTCTACTTCTATCCCGATCCATGAAATCACTACCTCTTCATTAAATTAGCAAATTTCTCAATCAAACCAACATAACCAAAAAATGCATTAAACATAATTCCTCATAAACATGAATTTAGTCAACAACCCATACTCTAGGTGAAATTAACTAATCTTTGATTACTTAAGTTCTTTGCTCTTAACTTCGTTTCCCAAACCGGTTAAGAAATAACAAATATGAAATCAATAAAATTAAATCAACTCCTAATGTCGTTTCCCAAGTCAATCAGAAGTAATCTAACTTCATCAATTCTTCCATAATCACAAGTAATCAAACACCAAGAATGATAGAAAATTGATCAAATAGCTAAATTAATACAAAAATCATGAATACCAAAATATTGTCAAATTACAATAAAAACATTAAATACATCATTATTCTAGAAAAAAAAAAGGTAAAAGAAAGAACTCATAGACAAGCCGCATTCGTCTCCCTTAAAGACTCTCTTGAAGAGTACTCGTTAATGTGATGAATTTCTCATTTAAGAAGTGATTTTTTGAATTGATCCTTGAATTCATACTCTTCTCTTATGTTTTTCTTATTTAAATTGGCTTCCAAGATGCTAAAATTCGTCCCTTAAGAGTTCTGGGCCGAGTAGAGATGGGAAAATTCCAAAAACTCTTGGAAATTACAAAATCCATGCCAAATTTGGAAAGCTCTCTGACATGGACCAGAGCGGAGCTAGCACCGGCTTGGAGGGTCACGGCCGGCATCGGTCGTACTCTGTTTTTTCCCAAAAAATCCCTTGTTGTCTAGATCGGGGCCAGTGCCAATACCTTAGGTCACGGTCGGCGTTGATTCCGTAGGTTACGGCCAGCACCGGCTGTGCTCTGACGACGACAGTGTTGTCATTTTTTCGTTGTTTTCTACAATAAAATCCCAAAACACCTTTCCAAGGGAAAAATATCAAATATGAAGGAATGTGCCATGTTATTACAACAACTGTATCACAAAACACCCTTAAATAAATATAGATGAATTTTGCCCCTATCACATTCTCCTACACTTGAACCTTTGCTTCTCCTCAAGCAAAGCCCTTAAAAAAAGAGAAACAAGACATTATTTCAAAAGTTAACTTAAACAAAATCATAATTACCTTTTAAACTTTAAATATGTCCTTGTCATTCTTTTAACCCTTTGAAATCATTCACAAAACACAATACCAAACAAGACATATCAAGGCCCTTAAAGTTGAATTAAACAAGTTTATACCCTTGTATAGGAACATTATTTCACCCTTCAAGTAAAAGCATGGATAACATGAATCATACAAGTTAAGCTATCTACCAACTCACGCATTATAAGTCCAAAAATTACAAAACTTAAGTCATGCTTTTAGCAAAACACTTAAATTTCTTTTCTTTCAATTTTTTTCAATGACTTAAGGAATTGATAACCTCAAATGTATGGATTTCTCTTCACACACCATATTGGCCCCTTTTAGTCATCACTCATCATCATTTTTTTCAACAATCTCTCATTTTTTTTTTTTTTTTACTTTTGGGAATTCATAGCCTCAAGAAAGTGAGTTTCTCTTCACTATCCGTATTGGCCCCATAATCAAGCAAAAATAATTTCTTCTCTCATCAACAATAATCATCTCATTTTTTTCTCAAAAACAACAATCACAACAATTGTCCACAATTTTTCCATAATATTCTTTCATTTCTCAACATAGCTTAAAGCCAAGTAAAATTTAATCCCATAATACAAGAGTTAGCCAACAACTTTTTTCATATTCTTCACATTATCCATATTTAAACTAGATGAGTCAAATAATATGCAAATACTAATGCATAAACAAGATTAACCTAAATTCTCAAGTCTCAACACATCCTATCCAATATACCAATTTAATGTCAATAAAAATCCACCAAATGAATGATATTTAAATAAGAAAGATAATCTCAACCTTGCTAAGGCCATGAAATCACAAAAAATTTGAAAATTTTCAGAAAATATATATGGGAAATACTTTCAAAACTAAACTCTCTCTTACACTGAAATTGGACATTATCCTCAATGGCAAAAAATATAACAAAGAAAGCAAAGCCAAGAAGACCAACATAAATAAAGGGGAAGAATCAAGAAAAAAAAAATACGCCTATTGCAAATTAACTTTAACATGTTGAATTTATCACAAGGAAGCAAATGGGAAATTGTACCTAAAGGAAAATAAAAGAAAAAAAAAATAGAAGCATAAAGCTAGAAAAAGAACAAAAACAGAAAAATAGTGGAAAAGAAGGAAAGAGGACCAAAAGAAAATCATGAATCATAGAGAGTGACATCGAGATGCTCTACAGTGCTAAGCTCTTCATGCAAATATGGTTTCACTCGACTTGCATTAACTTAAAGATCCCTTTGGTTGGGTGAGACACCCCAATAACTCTAAACGGACACACGCAATGTATCTCATATGGCCCTGACCATTTAGACTTTAACTTACCTGAAAAGAGTCTAGGCCTAGAGTTAAATAATAGCATCTTGTCCCCTGCTTTGAACTCTTGAGGAGAATGAATATGTCTATCATGTCACTATTTCATCTTATCTTTGTAGAGTCGAGAGTTATGGTAAGCATCATTATGCCATTCATCCAATTCATTAACTTAAAGCAATCTCTGTTTACCTGCAAGTTGAAGATCAAAATTGACAAGCTTAATCACCCAATGCGTGAGGGTTGTACCAATAGGAGTTTTGAAAGAAGTTCTATAAGCCCAAAGAGTATCATCTAATTTCAAACTCCAATATTTCCTTGTATGATTAACTACCTTTTCCAAAATTTTTTTCAATTCTCTATTGACCACCTTAACTTGGCCACTTGTTTAGGGTGACAGAAAGTAGAAAACTTATGAGTAACCCATAAATGTTTGAGAACATTATCCAATTGGGTATTACAAAAATGTGTGCCCTATCACTAATGAGTACCTTAGGTATGCCAAAGTGGATGAAAAGTTTTCTAAGGAATTTGACCACAACACGAGCATCATTAGTAGGTAAAGCTTGTGCCTCAACCTACTTAGATACATACTTAATCGTGACCAAGATGTATTTATTACCTAAAAAATTAGAAAAAGAACCCATGAAATCAATCCCCCAATAATAAAAAATTTCAAAAGCTTGAAAAATTTGCAATGACATCTCATTGGATCTAGAAATGTTACCTATACGTTGACATATATCACAATTCTTAACAAACCTGTGAGATTCCTTAAAGAGTGTTGGCAAATAAAATTCAGACTTAAGCACCTTTCTTGCGGTGTTGTTAGCTTGGTAGTGGCCTTCTGCGAGTCCTTTATGACAACATTTAAAGATGTTTGCACTTTCTATGGAATCTACACAATTAAGAATGATTTGATTTGCGCAACACTGAAACAAGTAGGGATCTTCCCAAAAGTAATATTTTACCTCAGAGAGGAATTTCTTCTTTTGTTGTGCATTGAAATGTTTCGGAATAATTCTTGCAACTAAGTAATTAGCAAAATCCGCATACCAAGGTGTTTGAGAAATCTCACCATCAATGAGTAAAAGTTGTTCATCTAGGAAGGTGTCATTGATGTCTCCTTTGGCCAAAGGCTAAAGGTTGGGGTTTTCCAACCTAGATAAATAATCCGCAACTAAATTTTTCACTCCCTTTTTGTTCCTAATCTCTAAGTCAAATTCCTACAACGATAAAACCCATATTATCAATCTTGGTTTAGAGTCATGCTTGGTTAGTAGGTACTTAAGGGTGGAATAATCCGTATACATAATGACTTTGGACAAAACAAGATAAGATCAAAATTTATCAAAAGCAAATACTATTGCAAGTAACTTTTTCTCTGTTGTGGTGTAGTTCTCTTGTGCTGCTACAAGAGTTTTGCTTGGATAGTAAATTAGTTGAAAATGCTCATTCCTCCTTTATCCAAGAACCGCAGCCACTGCATAATCACTTGCATCACACATTAATTCAAAAGGAAGAGACCAATCTAGTGAAGTTAAAATAGGAGAATTGATCAGTTTCTTTTTAAGCACATTAAAAGCATAGAGACATTTTTCATAAAAATAAAAAATAGCATCTTTCTCAAGTAAAGAGGTAAGAGGTTTAGATATTTTTGAGAAATCTAATATAAACCACCTATAGAAACTGGCATGACCAAAAAAGTTTCGAATAGCCTTTACGAACGTGGGAGGAATGAGTTTCTCAATTACCTCAATCTTGGCTCGATCAATCTCAATACCTTTTCTTGAAATTTTGTGTCCTAATACTATGCCTTCTTGCACCATGAAGTGGCATTTTTCCCAATTAAGCATGAGGTTGGTCTCTTCACACCATTGAAGCACCTTTTCCAAATTGGCCAAGCATAAGTCAAAAGAATCACCAAAAATAGAAAAAGCATCCATAAATACCTCCATGATGTCTCCTACAGCCTTTCAAAAATAGCCATCATACATCTTTAAAAAGTTCCAGGACCATTGTAAAGACCAAAAAGCATACGTCGATATGCAAAAGTACAAAAAGGGCATGTAAATGTGGTCTTCTCTTAATCCTCTAGTGCTATAGGAATTTGAAAGTAACCATAAAAGCTATCTAAAAAATAATAAAACTCATGTTCGGCTAACCTTTGTAACATTTGATCAATGAAAGGGAAAGGAAAATAATCCTTCCTAGTTACCTCATTTAATTTCCTATAATTGATGCAAACACTCCAACCGATTATGTAACACTTCACTACCTATGTACCCCAAAAGGGGCAGGGATGTTACCCTGTCCTTAGGACAAGGGGTCTTTATAACAGGGTAATATAAAATATGAAAGGAAATAACCTAATAACATATTTATTATAATCCCAAAACAATACTTTATACAAGTCTTGGAACAAATAGAAGGTAAATAAAATCTCCAATAATAAATACATCAAAATAAGTCTTCCAAGCTCATGGCAACTTTAAGTAAATTAACCTTTGAAATAGGATCGACCTGAAGACATGATATAAAAAAGTGTGAGAAACATTTCTCAGCAAGCTCTGTGTGTGCTCATGGTATTTTAGGGAAAAAGTTCATGTATGCAAGTTTTGAATAAGTCATAATAAAAAGTCTGCAAGTCAAAAAATTTATCTTTGAACCCTGAGTGGTGTTTTATCAGCATTTGTAAAATAAAAGTGCTCAACTTGTAATGAAATAACCACTCAAATAAAGTTGACCATGAAGCCATACATCACGAATGGACATGGCACCACACTTTGCGTACCATGACAAGAGAATGATCAGAATACCACACTTTGTGCATCATGATAAGAGAATGATTAGGATGCCACACGTTGTGCATTCTGATACAAGGTAGGTGTACAACTCACTGGGTGAGATACTCCTCAATCTCTACACTCAAACTTACCAGTTATCCACTTCGAAAATAAGTAGTCCACTTGAACTATGATTGCCAGCTCGGATTGGTCTGACCAACAACAACTGTCGTCTGGTCTAGGCAGAGCTTGCCCCTCAGAAGTGGCCTCGTACTGAGAGATTGACCCAACCCTTCGAATAGTCTGCCCTTATTGAGTACTCAACATTATGTTTATTCCACTTGGAAAATATAAAACCAATAAAAAGCTTTCTTTGAAGTAGCAATTGTAACACCCCGCTACTTAGGCCTGCCAGGGCCGGGGATGTCGCCCCGTCCAAAGGACAAGGGGTTTTTATAATTAGGTCACACAAATAAAATTGTGGAATAAAAATAATACTTTAACTTAAAAATTTATTACAACCCAAAAAAAAACTCCAAGAATAAATCCATGAATTTCCAAAACAAAACCATAAATAGAATTATCCACTCTTGTCTCCCCAAAGCAATACATAGAATTAAATGACAACAATCTCTTCCAAGACAGATACTACTAGCTACTCATCCCCACAGTAGGATCGACCTGAAATCATGGTAAAAAGGTGATGAGACAGAAATCTCAGTAAGTCCGTGTGTGCTTTGGGTGTTTAGTGAAAGCAGTTCATGGATGTAAAGTGTGAAATCTTTATAAGAGAAATATTGGCAAGCAATAAACATTAGTCAAAAGCAAGAGTGGCGTTTTATCTATTCCAGCCATACATGATCAACAAAATCAACCACTCATAAGAAATGATTATGGGTTACCACACGTTGGGCCCCACAACCGGATGGTCAGTATGCCACTCTTTGTGCAGACTGACAAAAGTAGGTGATCAGCCTACTCGGCAAGATACTCCTCCTTCTCTATACCCAAACAACAACCGAGTGTCCATTCCGGTAAAACACAGTCACTTGACTGAAAAGAACACTGCTAGCTTGGACGGCACGACCCACTGGACTGACGTCCTATCCGGGAAGGACTCACCCTCAGAGGTGGCCACCTGCTGAGAGACTTACCCTAACCCCTCAAGGACTAGTCCTAGTAGTCCACCCTTATTAAGTACTCAACGACGTTTCCCACTTGGGATAAAATGAACAAAACATGATTCCACATGAAACTGGCAATTTAGGGATCTCCAAAGTCGTTATCAAAATCAGTTTTAGAAAGTATTTTGAGTTTGAGTAAATCTGCTCAATAATTCAATTGGTTGAAATAAGGAAGAATCCCACCCTCAATTGCCTTTATATACATGAGCGTACATACACTCTACATTTGGCTTGCCATAAAGAAAACATTTCACATCAATCAGGTTTTATGCAGGAGCTTCCCTGATTCTTGCTCACAACAACAAGGTCTCCAATAGCTGACCTAACCCCACATGGGCAAATATAAATCACAATCAATTCCAAGCCATAATCCACTTCCTTAATTTTGAATCAACACAACTTACTACTACCATGATCCTAGTGTCCCAAGCTTTAAGGTTAAACACTAAGTAAATAGGTTTAAGAGTTGAGCCTAGTGTGATATTTAAAATAATTAATGGTTTGGGAAGTAAATTTTAATAAGTTGAAAGCTTAAATCTTGTTAAGGAAAACTTAGAGTTTATTTGATCAAGAGTCCTAAGAAGTTTTAGGTAAAATAATGATTTATTAGTACTTTAGTTGTTAGAAAATAGTTGATAGCTAAAATTAGTTGAAAATGAATTTAATGAGTCTTGCTTGAAAAATAATAAATAAATTCTTATCAGGTTTTGATTAAAAGATAATAATTAAATTTGTAGTAATAAATATTTCACTAATCATAATTATTTCCAAAAAAGGCTTTAATTGATTTCATTATTTTAAATAATATATATATATATATATATATTATTTTTCTAGCAAAGCTATTATTTATTTGACTAAAATATCTTTATTGTTTATAATAGACCAAATCTACCCTTTCTAGGGTTTTTCCGAAATTACTAAAGAAACATTATTTTATTGAATATTTTATTCAAGAAGAAAAATTAGTTTAGGGACAACTAGATCATGATTCAAATTCCTATGGCTAACCACAATCAAGAACATATGCAATCCTTCCATTCATCAAATCGACCAAATCATGCACATAAGTATAGATCAAAATTTATTAAGACATGATCTAACCTTTACTAGCATAAATATGATCATGGCTTCAATAATCTAACATGCATATAAATTCTATTAACCAAAAGTGACATAATCTCTAGCATGCTTTATCTCAAATACTTCATGCATCATATCTCAAATCATCATACAATCAATCAAGATAACCCTTCCATGCATAAATCTCATCCCCTTCACAATCATACAAATGTTCATGCTTCAATCTCAATAATATATATATACTCGAATCCTATCACCATCCACCTACTATCAACATCATCCTGGAGATATAATTCTAGAGTTTAAAAGAAGGATTGAATGTACTTACTTGATTGATGAATGGCTTGAAGGAGTTTAGAGTAGATCTCAACTCCTAGATGGCTAACTTTATCGAAGGGAGATGGCGAGGGCATGATTATAGGAGATGGAGTCATCCGGCCAAGGAAGAGGAATTTCGGCCATGAGAGAGAGAGAGAGAGAGAGAGAGAGAGAGAGAGAGAGAGAGAGAGAGAGAGAGAGAGAGATCATTAGTATGTTTATTCACATAGGTTTTCACTAGAGATTAAGTTTAGAGAAGATGAAGTTGATAGAGTAAATTTACCTTGAAGATATTCTTGTCCTTCACAGAAATTTCTGGTTTTGATCCGAAGTAGCAAGATGATTTGAGGAGTTTGATGTTAAGGATGGTGTCAAAGGACTCACAGCAGTAAGTTGGTCAAATCTGGAGATTCTAGTGAAGGTTTGAGGTGATTTGGAGGGGTATTAGGTGAAAGAAAGTAGTAGGTGTTCTTGGTGTAGTGTGTGTGTTCTTGGAGATTGAAAGGAATTGAGAGATTGTAGTGTAGCTGCCGAAAATTCTGAGGAAATTAGGTTGGCCGAATTTCTGTAGGGTTTAGGGAGTTGTTTCTCTGATTTGGAAGGGAAAAGGAAAGGTTAGTTGTTACAATCCTTGAAGAATATTTTTAGGAAGTGAATTTGGAAACTAAATATTTCTAGAATATCTTGATAATTGAAGAGTTTTGAAGGTCTCTTATGGCCGACTGGTTGAGCAGTTTTTCTGAGGAATTAAAGCTGGTTCAGGATAGCTTAGGGTGGCCGAAACTAAGGTGCACAATGATGAAGAAGAAGTCTGGTCAATGAAGTGATATATTATGGAAGGTTGCTAAACAAAGATGGCTAGAATTTTGGAAACCAATCAAGCAAAATTGTAGGGATTTGGTGGAGGGATTTTCGGGTAGCCATTGCTGGATTTCGTGTAGAAGCTTAAGGGGAACAATGGAGCTCTGTTACTGGAGGTTTAAGGAAGGTTTTTGCAGAATAAGATTAGTGTTTCGGCTGGGAGAGAAATAGGAAACAAGGCTGGAAAATTTCCTACACAGTTTTTTTTGCTGAATAGTAATTTCTGGGTAGATTTTTGGCTGCCATTCCCAGCCATTTGCAGAGAGTTTGAAGGGAAACTTCAGGGGTATTCAAGGCTGGTTTCCAGCCTTCTTCATAGAGGAAAAACATGGCTAAGTTACTGAACAAAACTTGGAAGAAAACAACTTGGTTTTGGACTCTCAAAGCTGTGATTTGTGCAGGAATTTTTTCTGCTTTTGCTCCAGCTTTATGCAGTCCGAAAATGGCTAAGAATTTCAAATTACAAAGTGATCCTAAAGACCATTTTTCTGGAAGCATTTGAGAGGGAATGCTAGCTAAGAAACTCGACATTTTGAAGGCACAACAAACTAGAAAATTTTCAGCTCATTCCAATGAAGAAGATGAGCTAGCTAGAGAGAATTTTTCAGCAACCTCACTAGAGGGATTTTTCCTCTTGGAACTTCCCACAACTCTTCCACATTTTCAGATCATAAGAAGCCTTTTACTAAGACATTTTGATCCTACAAGACCTCTGCACTTTTCTGAAATTTTCGAAAAGAAGATGGCTAGAACATCTTGATTAAACTAAGGAGTTAAGAATTAAGGAAAAATCAAAGATCAAGGGAAAATGAATTCCCTTTAAGAAATTCGAGTAGAGCAAGGAAGTGGAATGAGATTACCCTTACATGTCTCTCTCTTAGGACATCATCCCTACCTTACCCTAAGCTCATAAGGCCGGAACTATTTCTTCCCAAGCAAAAAAAAAAAAAATAATAATAATAAAAAATAATAAAAAATAATAATAATAATAATAATCAAGCTAAAGCTTCCATGATGGAATTTGAACCCTAGACCTCAAGAATTAATTCTGAGGCTCTAACCACTAAACCACAACAACTCTTGTTGATATTTTCACTAGAAAAATTATTTTCTATTCCATCCACAAGCTATTTCCCTATTTTCACCTCAGGAAAAAATTACCATTTTACCCCTCTCACGCAATACTCATCAACAAGACTTCAAGACAATAAAACTCAAATCCAAAGCACATAAAAATCATATAAAAATATATTTAATCATGAAATAAAATATGATATGCATCCCAACCCCCTTACTCTAAGGTTGGTTTTGACTGGGGTTTCACAGCAATTATGGTTTTCGAACAACCTTAGGTAAAAATTTGTTTAAGAAAAATTTATTGTTTTGCTCGAAAAATTGTTTACTTGACAAAAATTATTTTATTTTATAAGAAGAAATAAATTGTTCATAATTGCATCTCAAAGTACATCTTCCACGACAATTAGTGCATTTGACTTGTAGAAATGCATTTGTTCACAAACATCTTTATGTAAGGATTTACCTGATCTTTTACTTTTCCTTGATACAATAACCTTCCAAGATGATTTAAGGCAAGCTAGCCTTGACTGGAGTAAATATAGGGTATAAGTCCCAACATCCAAATAACACTTGTTTAAATAAATAATTCTCAGCCTAACATGCTTAAACTCAACTAGTTACAACAACATCCAGTTATGACATCAATGCCTTAAGCTTTAACATTAATAAATAAAATATTTTATAGAAGAAGATTAATTTGATAAGTCAAAATAAATAGGTGTTATAGATAATAAAAAATAAATTATAATATTAACTACTTATTAACAAATAATAAATAATAAGTAATATTAAAAATAAATTAAAAATAATCTCTAATAATATATAATAAATAATATTAATAATAAATAAATTATTTTGATAATAATTACCAATAATATTTATTATCATAATTAATATAAATTTAAAAGATATTGATATTGTATTAATTAACTCTTATTATTATTTATATTTAATAATGCTTAATAAAAATAGTATTTATTATTCATCTAATAAAATAATAATATTTTAAATAATTATTAATTTTGAAAATATTTAATGTTGTCCAAAATCAACAAATTAAATTAAACCATGATACTAATAATACTATTAATAATAATGACAATAATAATAATAATAATAATAATAATAATAATAATAATAATAATAATAATAATAATAATAATAATAATAATAATAATAATAAAGTAGTTCTAACAATAATTTTTAATGACCATAGTGAATTACTGGTACAAAAATTTATATATATATATATATATATATATATATTCATACACATATATATTTAATAAATAACATATTGATTTGCCCAAAAATACACTTGCAATAATAATTATCACAACAAGGGTGATACTATCTACCAATAATATTATCTAGAGATTTATTGACAAAAATAACATCATGGGCATATAATCAAACAATGGTGGTATAATGTCCACCATACATCAAAACATCCATACTAGAGACATAAAGCCTTTAATCAGACTATACTCATGATCATATAATGATCCTAAAGTATAATCCAAGAATAATTCTTAAGCCTTAATATTCATTTCAATTTCCATATCTTAAAATTATTCCCTTCACCCACATACATAACTCCAACCCGACATTATTCGATCAACCCAATGATTCCATCATCTAAAAGCCTTAAGTTTGAAAATCTAAAGGGAAGGTCATAAAAAAAATACTTGTTTTATGATTGTTGGTTGAAGATGTCACCTTGTCTAATGAAGGTCCTTGAGGGCTTGAGAAGTCCTTCCTTGATTGAAGTATGTTTAAGAATGGCCACCAATGGTTCGACCAAGAGAGAGAGAAAGAGAGTGAGAGAGATAGAATGATTAGGATGATGATCAAATGGTGATGAAGAAGTGAAGAAGGATCAAGATGATTGAATTTACCTTTTTGATGTTCTTCTTTCTCTTGAACAAAAAGCACGTTTGATCCAAATGGAAGATAACCTCAGACCAATCAATCAAAATGTTTAACCTACCAAATGTTCCAAATGTTCCTAGAAATTCTTGCTCCTATTAGACCATTTGTATTGATGCATAAATTTTGGGTGTATAAAAATAATTAATTTTAAATCTATCCCTTAGTCAAGTTTTAATTAAAACATTCACCCCAAAATACATATACGAGCAAGTATACTCATCGCAAGAATAGTGTAGGGAATTAACGAGTATCGATCCTCAAGGAAACAAGTACACATTATTCACTTTCCATTCATTGTTTAACCGACCAAATAAAATGAGAAAATAATAAAAAGAAAAATAAAGAAATATATACAACTCAAGGATGTATGAATATGCAATTTAAACCATTATCCTAGAAATTATGACAATGAACCAACTAGAAATTCTCTCAAATAATTATCACCCTGGCATTATAGAGGAATGTAAAGTGAAATTCAATCGTTTGTCAAGTCATGAATTTACTTAGGTAAATTCCGCTTCATTTGATAATCCATGGAATCCTATATTTTGATTCATATTAACAGATTTTTCAATCAAGCTAACATAACCAAAACACGCCTTAAGCTCATCATTATATATTTGGATTCAATTAAAAGATTTGTCAATCAAGCCATCCTAACCACAATATACATAAATCTCAATTCCTTAAAACCATGAAATTAGCTAATGACCCTATGTCAAGGCAAAATTAACCTAACTTTTGATCACTTAGTTCTAAAATCATAGCTTCATCGTTCAAATCTATTAAGATTTAACAATTATGAAATCAATGCAACGAAACTCCTAGCATCATTTTGTCTAAGTCAATTAGAAGAACTCGCATCAATAACCAATGAAATCAAGTAATCAAATACCAAAGATGACAAAGAATTGATCAAATAACTGAATTACCACAAAATCATGAATTCGAAAATCATGTTAAATTACAATAAAACCGTCGAATACATCATTGTTAAAGGAAAAGAAGATAAAGATAAAAGAAAGCACTCATAGACAAGCCTATTTCTTCTTCCTTGAAAACTCTCTTGAACAATCCTCCTTGATTTGGGTGAACTCCTCATTTAATGAGAGATTTAGAATTTTTGCTTATAAATCCACCTCTCACTATTGTATATCCTTAACCTTGTATTTTCTTGTGCTTTTATAGGCCTTTTAGATTCTCAATTTGTGGCTGAGAAAGTCTTGGCCGAGTAGGAGTAGGAAAATACCAAAATCATTGGACAATCCCTAATTTTGTGCACAGAATATTCGCCTCCAGAGCGTACTTGGTGTCGGGTATCTTCGACCTACTTGGCGCCGGGTACCTTCAACCCACCTAGTGTCAGGTGCACTCTATTCTTCCTCTATTTTTGCTCTATTCTTGGCCTTTTCACCTCGGCAGACAGAATGGACCCGGCGCCAGGAGCACTTGCCATACCTGGCGCCAGGCCTGATCTGGAATTTCCCCTGAAGCTTGCTCGAATTCTTCTGTTGGAGTAGAATAGACCCAACACTTGGTCCATTGGCTAGCCTTGGTGCTAGGTCTATTTTGGAACTTTTCACTTTCGGCTTCATTTTAACTTAAATCTGCACATATTTTCCAAAAACACCTTCTATAAGCAAAATGTCAAATAGGAAGAAATATGCCTTGTTATTACAACAAATGGATCTTAAAACAACCTCAAATAACTAGGAAAAGAATGGTGATTTTAGCCCCTATCATATACCCCCACACTTGAACTTTTGCTTGTCCTCAAGCAAAACGCTTTAGTCTAAGAAAAATTATCAAGAAAACGCAAGTTCTTTCTTATTCAAAAATTTCTTTACCATAGCAAGGATCGTAATTTCCTTCAAACTTTAGATACAACTCTTGTCATCCATACTCTTTGAAAACAATTTCAAACCTTAAAACATTAGACAAGACCTCATAAAACTCTTGAAGTCAAATTAATCAAGTGCATACCTTAGTCTAAGAAGATTATTTCACTCTTCTAGTTAAAATATAAATATTATGAATCGCATAAGTCAAGCCATGTACCAACTTAAGCATTATAAATCCAAACATTGTACAACTCAAGTCATGATGTAAGGAAAGCACTCCAAAATTTTTTTCTCTCAAAATTTTTTCAATGACTTATAGAGTTGATAGCCTCAAGTGTATGGACTTCTCTTCATACACCGTATTGGCCCCCTTTATAGTCATCACTCATCCTTTTTTCAAACAATTCTTTCTTTCTTTCTCTACTCTTTCTTACCTTTTTGCCTTTGGGATAGCCTCAAGAGAGTGCACCGAATTCACTTGCTACTTCTCCCCATATTGACCCCCTTTCAAGCCAAAGGTCTTCAACGATTATCAACAAGAGCATTCTTTCAATTCACACAACAATAGTGTTGTTTCCAGTCATTGTTTTTCTCAACTCAACTTAATTCTTTTTTTCATAAATCTCTACAATATTTCCTCTAAAAAATCTTTTATTAACTCACATTGTTCATCATAATTCAAAGCTAGCAAAGTTTAAATTTATAATACAATAGTTAGCCAATAAACTCTTCTTATAATCATCATATCCTCCATAGTCAAACTAGATAAGTCAAATAATATTCAAATATCAATGCATAAACAAGATTAATCAAAATTCTCAACTCTTGAAAAATATCTTACCCAATAAAACAATTTCATAAAAATTCACCTAATGAATGACAAACCATATCCAAGTAAGCAAAAGAATTACAAATATTACAACCTTGCTTATCAATGAAAACCACTGAAATTTTGAAAAAAATTTCACAAATATGATATGGAAAAGTACTTCTTCAACCTCATTCTCCCTCCCACACTTAAATTGGACATTGTCCTCAATGGCCAAAGAGATAATAATAAAAGTACAGCCAAGAAGACTAAAATGAATAAAGAAGGAGAAGAAAGTAAAGAAGATACTTCTATTAGATCGTAGTGCCACTGTGTTTGAATCCACCACAAGAAAGGGTTATTACAAGAGTACCTACTAAAAAAATGAAACAAAACCAAAGAGAAACATAAATCTAGAAAAAGAAAATAAAAGAAAAGACACCTAAAAGCTAGTAAAGGTCATTAAAATTCAAAAGAAAAAGAAATAACATAAAATACAAGAGAGCAAGTTAAGGGTCATCCTCATCATCATTGTCATCATCGGTAGCTGCGCGACTGGAAGATGCACCGTAACTTGTTAGACCAAAGTGGCCAACCTTTGATCTTGAACTTCCTGGTAGAGACGAATGTCGACAATGGAGTATCGAAGCTGGATGAGGAGAGTCATTTAGCTTTCCATCTGAGCCTTCATGCATGCCTTAAAATCAGTCCATGAATGAAAGCTAGTGGCATGAGGGGCTGATCTAGTAGGTGGCGCCTCTTCCTCCTCCTCATTAGGGGGAAGTTCCTTCCTTCTGGTGTACTACACCTTATACGACCACTTCCACCTCATGGCCCATTCATTATAGTGATACCCAAACTGAACAAAAGTATGTTCCATTACTAGGTCGCGATCAGTAGTAGGCTCACTTAGTTCTCCATCCAGTCGTACTCCAAAGTCTCTCAGAATACACATAATATCCAAAGGGAATTTGAGGGCTTTGGCTACAATGTTAGAGGAAACAACCTCTTGCATAGAGTGAATGATAATTGGAGCATGGGGAATAGGCTGACGGTTCCTCATCTTAACCAGAATATAATGGTCAAGGATCCTAGACTCATTGAAACCACTAGCTTTGGGATAGACGTTCAAAGCAAAGATATAGACTAAGGCATGCTACAGAGCCTCAAGGTCATTATTGGTGTAATATTAATTTTGACCTATTTCCCCTTTTCTCCACATACGAAAACTAGCCCTTACAGCCCCCATATTCCATGTAGGCTCAGAGATGATTTTTTGGTTATTATAGTCTACAGTAATCTATGACCCCTTATCAGGGACTCCCAAAATTCTAGCTAGTCTAGTCCTGTCAAACTTAATGGGAATCCCTTTGACCATGGTAGAGATGACATGGAAAGTATTTTTCTTTTTATCCAGCATGTTGGCATAAAACTCTCTCACGCACATAAGATAATATGGACTTTCCATTCTAATAATGGGTTCCCACCTGATGTGTATTTTATTTGGGTATAAATATCATACAAAAATACGCACATTCTTAATCAAGTTTAAATTAAAACGTTAACCCCAAATTTCACATATGAGCAAGCGTACTCAGCATTAACAGAGGATAGGGTTCAAACGAGTGTCGATCTTCAAGGAATAAGTAGACATTAGTCACCCTTCTTTCATTGTTTAACCGATTCTATAAAGTGAAAAAGAAATAAAAAGAAACATATATATATATATATATATATATATCAAGGATGGAGAAGTATGTAACTTAAACCATTATTTAGACAAACATGACATTAAAGTACCTAACCATTATCATAACTAATCATTCTCTTGGCATTATGAAGGATTAATATAGACTCACTTCATTTCCAATCCATGAATCCCTATCTTTTAGATAACTTAGCATCACATTCCTGTCTCAGCCAGTCTTACCTAAAAGATGCATTAAACACAATCATTTGATTAAATTTCCATTCTTGGAAAACTTAAAATATGAAATTAACTAATGAATCCATTCCTGACAGAAATCAATTAACCTTTAATTATCAGTTCTTAGCAATTAACCCCCTTTCCAAGCAAGTTACTGGAAAGAAACAACCAATTAATTTCGTAATCAACCCAAGTAATTAAATACCAAGAATACAATCAATTAATCAAAAGATTAAATAACTCTAAAAATTATAAACACCTAAAACAATGCCAAATTACAATAAAATAATTAATACACTATTGTTCAAGAAAAAGAAAACAAAGTAAAAGAAAGCACTCATAGACATGCCTCCTTCTTCTTCCTTTGAAGACATTCTTGTACAACCTTCCTTGAATTGAAGAATTCCTCCTATGATTTGAGTGATTTTCTATGTTGATCAATGAATTCTCCATTTTCCCCTTGTGTTTTCCATCTCTTTATAGGCTTAAGAAGTGCCTAAACTCGTTGGTGTAGGGTTTTTGGCCGAGTAGAAGTAGGAAGATACTAAAACTTCACAGATTACCAAAAATCGCGAAGAAAAATCAAAGCACCGCCTAAACTGCAGAGCACAGCCAGCGCCACCTTGGCTACTGGAGCCAGTGCCGGTTGTGTTCTATTTCTTCAATCATTTGCTGATTTTTTCTTGATTTCAGCACCATGTTGTCAAGAGTGCAGCCGGCGCTGCCTTGGCTACTGGAGCCGGCGCCGGTTTCATTCTGTTCCGGTCTCGTTTCAATAATTTTTCGTCACTTCGAAGTTCGTGTCATCAGCACATGGTCAGCGTTGGTTCCTCTGTCCTGGCCGGCGCCACCTCTATTCTGTTTTGTGACATTTTTGCTTCATTTTACCCTTAAAATTTGAAACAACGAACAAAATACCTTTCCAAGGGTAAAATCTCAAATATGAAGGAATATAACTAGTTATTAAACAAAATATATCACAAAATAATCTCAAATAACTAGGAAACATATAACTAATTTAGCCCCTATCATATTCCCCCACACTTAGCTCTTTGCTTATCCTCAAGCAAAGTATCAAAGACAAGTAGGAAAACATAAGGTTTAACAATCAGTCAATTAATTTCAAAACAATATCTTCAATGCTTCCTTCATTTAGGAACATAAAACACATTCTACTACATCTTTCACAACAAATGCAAGATTTGTGTAAGTGAATAATGACTTAGTAGAACCATCCTATTACTTAATAATATTCTCAAACCATTGGAAAGAATTTAGTTAAAAAAGAATTGCATTCCATAAGCTTACTTTTCATAACTTTCTCCACTAATCCTAGACATATCATGATTCTACTTAGATCAAGTAGGACTTTTAAGCTTGTAATATAAGACTAAAGGCTTGTAATGTAGTTTATCAAACAAAAGGTATAGGAGTTTCAAATGTCAAAGAAGTTGAGAGTTCGCAAGAAAAGGATAAACAAAATGTATCAATAATTTCCAACTCTTCTTGCTCTCCTATTCCCAGATAAATCAAAACCATAACCTTATTTAGCAATTCCAGTGCAACTCAAGCAAATCTCGCTTTTTTTTTTTCTTGTCTCTCTTCATCCACTCTTCTCTATTTTTTTCCCCCATAATATCACTCAAATTTTTAGCAATGGTGTTAAGGACTTGATATGAACTCATCTTTTACAGCTCAATCACCATTTCTTTTGTGATCTTCCTTTTCTTCTTTTTTTTCTCAACAAATTTTCTTTTCTTTCTCTTTTTTTTCTCTCTCTCTTCTTTTGTCATTCACTGCTGCCTTTCTTCTCTTTCTGAGTTTCTTCCTTTCCATCTTTTCTAGCAGCTTTTTCTTTTCTTTTCTTGTGTTCAATCTCTCTTTCTCTTTCTTTTCTTTCCTTGCTTTCTTTTCACTTTCCAGCTCAACTCAACTCTTGATACATCACTGCAAGTAACGAGTCATGATCTTTCTCTAAGTACTCTCCCTCACAGTCTCCTTCATGTACTTTCATCCATCAAGAGCATAAAGATTTGAAAATTTATTCAAACTCTCAAAAACAAGCAATGGACAAAGTATTGTGATGGGGTTTAAAGAATAAAATTAACACTTTAGGCTCAAAATAGGCACTATGGATAATATCAAAATAGGTATGTTTGAAAAGCTCAAATTATCCAAAGAAGGCCTATTACCGTCATCCCTAAGTTAAATCATGGCTGTCTTTTTGATTTTGCCTCGAGAGGTATTCAAGTAAGTTCTAGAATGCTCCACAAATTTTAGTAGAAAACTAGGTTAAAGAACAATGTAAAGCATTTGGTCAAGAACTACTTCGTCCAAGTGAGTGCAAAAAGTCATACATAAGCCATAAATGATCTAGAGCATATGCTCTATAATCCATCATAAAGACATGCATTAAAAATACAGCTTGAAATCTCAAAGAAAGTCAAAAAAAGTTTGAAAATTGTGCTCATAAGAAGGATAAGGTATATGCATAGATATGCATAGAATAATTTTCAATCAAATCATTCTCACACACTTAATTGGACATTGTCCTCAATGGCCAAATAGATAGAACAAGAATTTAACAATGCCATGGGACAAAAAATATATAGGAGAAGAGATAAGAAAGTCAATACTTCCATAGATTGTGTAATGTGCTGTACAAGCTCCGAATGCTTGAAGAATGAGGCCTTGCCAAAGTACCTAAAAAGAAAAATACAAAAGAGCACACCAAAGCGTAAAAACCAGAAAAGAAAATTAAATAAAAAAAAATAGTACAAGAATGAAGAAAAGAAAATAAGATAACCCTAGAAATTTTATATTGCAGTTTCCAATATCATTTCCACGTGATCCGTGTGGCGGAGAGCATCACCGACATAGCGTTTCACTCGATTGCCATTAACTTTGAAAGTACGCTCCGTGTGGTGAGTGATTTCGAGAGTTCCAAAGAGAAATATTTGACTTACCGTGTATGGGCCGGACCATCGTGATTTAAACTTACCGAGAAAGAGGCGTAATCGAGAATTGAATAACAACACTTGATCCCTTTTTTCAAATTCGTGGTGGCAAGTAATATGCGTAACGTGCCATTGTTTGACTTTCTCTTCGTACTATGTTGAGGTATCATAAGCATCCCTGCGCAACTCCTCCAAGGCTCTGAGTTGGAGTAACCTGGACTTCCCCACTGTCTTAAGATCAAGATTAACCAACTTTATCGCCCAATAGCCTTATGTTTAATCTCAACAGGTAGATGACATGATTTGCCATAAACTAACTGAAAGGGAGTCATGCCGATTAGGGTCTTAAAAGTTGTCCGATATGCCCAAAGAGTGTCATCCAATTTTAGACTCCAATCCTTCCTAGTATGGTTGACAGTTTTTTCCAAGATTCGTTTAAATTCCCTATTAACCACTTCAAGCTGTCCACTTGTTTGGGGATGATACGGGGTAGCAAGTCTATGGTTCACACCTAGATGTTTAAGAACCTTTTCCATTTGTACATTACAAAAATGAGTTCCCTAATCACTAATGAGCACCTTAGGCACCCCAAAACGAGTAAAAAGTTTTTTCAAAAATTTTACCACAACTCTTGCATCATTAGTTGGTAAAGCTTGGGCTTCCATCCACTTAGAAACGTAGTCTACTGTTACCAAAATATATTTATTTCCCATAGAACTAGGAAACGGGCCTATAAAGTCTATTCCCCAACAATCAAATACTTCGCAAGGTTGAAAAAATTGTAAAGGCATCTCACTCGACTTAGAAATGTTACTTGTATGTTGGCACCTATCACAACTTTGAACAAACCTATGTGCATCTTTGAACAATGTAGGCCAATAGAATTCGGACTCCAGCACCTTTTGTGCAGTGTTGTTGGCTTGGTAGTGGCCACCAGTAAGTCCTTTATGACACTGTCTTAGAATATCTTCGCTTTCCTTAGAGTCCACGCATCTACGAATGATTTGGTTCTCACAACACTTAAACAAATATGGGTCTTTCCGAAAGTAATGCCGTACTTCGGAGAGGAATTTCTTCTTTTGTTGCATTGTAAGAGCTTTTGGAACAATTCCTGCAACCAAGTAATTAGCAAAATCGGCGAACTAATGAGTGGTTTGCATCTTACCTTCTACGAGCAAGAGTTGCTCATCTGGAAAAGCATCATCGATATCCACTTCTATCAAGGATTTCTAATTCGGATTATCCAATCTTGACAGGTGATCCGCAGCTAAGTTTTCTGCACCCTTTTTGTCCTTAATTTCCAAATCAAATTCCTACAATAATAAAACCCATCTTATCAATCTTGGTTTGGAATCATGTTTGGTTAGTAGGTACTTCAGGGCAGAATGGTCTATATAAACAATGACTTTGGACAGAATAAGATAAGAATGGAATTTATCAAAGGCAAACACTATGGCAAGCAATTCTTTCTCCGTTGTGGTGTAGTTTTCCTGTGCATCCGTTAAAGTCTTGCTTGCATAGTATATAGGTTGGAAGTGCTTATACCACTTTTGTCCTAGTACTGCACCAACTGCAAAATCACTTGTATCACACATTAGTTCAAAGGGAAGAGACCAATTAGGTGCAATTAAAATAGGTGAATTAATCAACTTCTCTTTAAGTATGGTAAAAGCGTTGAGACATTGCTCATCAAAATTAAACACCGCATCCTTTTCAAGTAAAGAGGTAAGAGGTTTTAAAATTTTTGAGAAGTCTAAGATGAACCTCCTGTAGAAACCTGCATGACCAAGAAAGCTCCTTATAGCTCTTACCGAAGTAGGGGGAGACAACTTCTCAATTGCTTCAATTTTGGCCTTAGCGACTTCTATACATTTTCTTGAAATTTTATGGCCTAACACAATACCTTCTTGCATTATAAAGTGACATTTTTCCCAATTAAGCATGGGGTTAGTCTCTTCATATCTTGCGAGTACCTTTTCAAGATTAGATAAACATACATCAAACGAATCACCAAAAAATGAGAAATCATCCATAAATACCTCCATGATGTCCCCTACTAGTTCTTCAAATATAGCTGTCATGCACCTTTGGAATATTCCGAGACCATTGCAAAGATCAAACGGCATCCGATGATATGCAAAAGTACTATATGGACATGTAAAAGGGGTTTTTTCTTGGTCCTCAGGAGCTATGGGAATTTGTAGGTAGCCAGAAAATCCATCCAAGAAATAATAATACTCATACTCGGCTAACCTTTCTAACATTTGGTCAATAAAAGAGAGAGGAAAGTGATCTTTCCTAGTGGCTTTGTTTAGCATCCTATAATCTATGCAAAACCTCCAACCCGTGACCAGTCTCATAGGGACTAGCTCATTTTTATCATTGGGACTCACTGTCAATCCTCCATTCTTTGGTACCACTTGAGTAGGACTTACCCAAACACTATCAGAAATAGAGTAAACGATGCCTGAATCTAAGAGCTTAATCACCTCACCTTTTACCACTTCACTCATATGTGGGTTCAACCTCTGTTGGGGTTGCACTACGGGTTTTGTACCTTCTTCCACCAAGATCTTGTGCATGCAAAAAGATGGACTGATACCCTTAATATCAGTGATCTTCCAAGTTATAACTCCTTTATATTTTCCCAGCATACTTACCAATTTGGTCTTTTGTTCAGCATTGAGATTTTTGGCAATGATCACAGGTAATTTCTGTCCTTTAGATAAGAACACATATTCCAAATGCTCGGGCAGGTCTTTTAGGTCCAATTCGAGAGGCTCTTTTATGGATGATTTTATTCTCCCTAAACTGCTTTTCTCAATTTTCAACTTCTTCATCCCATCCTCATTGTGAAAATCCTCCGAATATGCCATTGATGTTTCCATCACCTCCTCCTCACTGGATTCCTGCATCAACTCAAAAATAGGTTTGTCAAGAATATCAACTCTTAAACAGGAATCATCAAAAGCCAAAGGGTGTTGCATACTCTTGTGGATTTGAATGACTACTTCCTCATGCTTAACCATAAGTATCAACCTCCCCCCATAAACATCAATTAATGTTTTTGCTGTAGCTAGGAAAGGTCTACCTAGGATTAAAGGGACTTTAGAATCTTTATCCATGTCAAGAATAACAAAATCCACTGGGAATATGAACTTATCCACTTTTACCAACACATCTTCTATTATACCCCTAGGATATTTGATAGATCTATCTGCGAGTTGAATGCTTATCCTAGTGGGCTGTGGTTCTCCTAGGCCTAGTTTTTTAAATGTTTTATATGGCAATAAATTAATGCTAGGACCTAGGTCAGCTAATGCATTAAATACATGAAGAGTGCCAATTAAACAGGGGATAGAAAAACTCCTTGGATCATTTTCTTTATGTGGTAAATTCTGTTTGTCTTGCAAAATGGCTGAGCATTCTTTGTTGAGGACCACTGTGGACAATTCTTCCAATCGCTTTTTGTTGATAAGCATGCTTTTAAGAAACTTGGCATATTTGGGCATGTGAATTAAAGCTTCACTGAGTGGGATGTTTATGTGTAGTTGTTTAAATACCTCAAGGAATTTGTCGAATTGAGAATTTTTTCGGGCTTTGTGTAGCTGGGTAAGATATGGTATTTTAGGCTGAAAAGTAAGATTTTCGGAAGATGGAGAGGGGATAGCCGGCGCCGATTTTAGTGCTTCGGCTGACGCCGATTCAGTTCTAGGCTTCTCTATCTTAGAGTTACTGAATAGCTGGCGCCGGGTCTCTTCCTCCAGTCGGCGTCGGTTATCATCTGTAATGTCTGGCATGTGAAACCCCAGTCGAGACCAACCTTAGAGTAAGGGGGTTGGGATGCATATCATACTTTATTTCATGATCAAATATGTTTTCAAATGATTTCTATGTGCTTTGAATTTGAATTTTATTATCTTGAAGTCTTGTTAGTGAGTGATGTGTGAGAGGGGCAAAATTGTAATTTTTGCCCGAGGTGAAAATAAGAAGATAGCTTATGGATTGAATAGGAAATAATTTTTCTAGTAGAAATAGTAACAAGAGTTGTTGTGATTTAGTGGTTAGAGCCTTGGAATTAATTCTTGAGGTCTAATGTTCAAAGTCCATCGTAGAAGCTTTAGCTTGAGTAAATTTTATTTTGCTTGGAAAAGGATGGTTTCGGCCATGAGGGCCTAGATCAATGTGGTGATGATGTCCTAGGAGAGACATGTTAGGAGAATTCTCACTTCACTCTTTTGTTCTTCGCGAAATGCCAAAAGGGAATTCATTCTCTCTTGATCTTTAGCTTTTCTTAAATTCCAACTCCTTAGTTTGAGCAAGGTGTTCTATCCTTTTCCTTTCCAGAAAATTCAGTAGAGGACTAAGGCCTTTTAGGATCAAAATGTCCTAGTAAAAAGGCCTCTCATGGTTTGGAAAATGTAAATGATTTGTGGGAAAATTCAAGAGGAAAATCACTCTTGAAAGCTTGCTGAAATTCTTCCTCTAACTTAGTTCATCTATCTTCATGAAATGAGCTGAAATTTTCCAGCTTGTTGTGCCTTCAAAAGGTAAAAAATTCTAGCTCACATTTCCTCCCAAATGCTACCAGAAAAATGGTCTTTATGATCAGTTGAAATCTGAAAGTTTCTTACCCAAATTCGGACTGCACAAACTGGAGCAAAGCAGGAAAAATTCCTGTACGAAAATCGGTTTTGAGAGCTCAAAACCAAGCTGTTTTCTTCCAGAATTTGTACAGAACCTTAGCCATGTTTTCCTCCATAAAGAAGGCTAGAAACCAGCCTTGAATACCCCTGAAATCCCCTTCAAAACTCGCTGCAAAACAGCTGGAAGTAGCAAACGAAAATCTGCCCGGAAATTCACTGTACAGCAAAAATTCCTGTGCAGATTTTTGTCCAGCTCGTTTTCTCTTCTTCTTCCAACTGAAACACCAAGCTACTTCTGCAAAAACCTTCCTTAAACCTCCCCCAACAGAGCTCCATTGGGCCCCTTGAACTTCTGCACGGAATTCTATCAATGGCAGTCCGAAAATCTCTCTACAAAATCCCTACAATTAAGCTTGATTGGTTTCCAAAATTTCAGTCATCTTATTTAGCAACCTTCCATAATATTTTGCTCAATGGACCAGACTTCTTCTTCATCATTGTACACCCTACTTTCAGCCACCATAAGCCTCCATAAGTCAGCATTAGTCCCATGAAATTCTGTCCAAACAATCAGCTATGGCAGACTTCAAAGCTGTCCAAACAAATCAAGATATTCTTAGGATATCTACTTTCCAAATTCACTTCCTAACAATATTCTTCAAGGATTGTAACAACTAACCTTTCCTTTTCCCTTCCAAATCAGAGAATCAACTCCCTAAACCCTACTAGAATTCGGCCAGACCTATTCCATCAGAAAAATCGGCAGCTGCACAAACTCTTCCTCTCTCTCTCGATTTTCTTCAAGCAACAAGAACACACACACACACACTACACCAAGAACACCTACTTCTTCTCTGCACCTAATAACCCTCCAAACCACCTCAAACCCTCACGAAAATCTCCAGATTTAGTCTACTTATCGTTGTGAATCCATCAACATCAATATTAACATCAAACTCCTCCAAACATCTTGTTACTTCGGATCAAAGCAAAAATTTCTGGACAAGAACATCTTCAAGGTAAACTTATTCTAACAACTTCATCTTCTTCAAACTTAATCTCTAATGAAAACCTATATGAATAAGCATGCTAATGATCTCTTCTTCTTTCTCTCTCTCTCTCTCTCTCTCTCTCTCTCTCTCTCTCTCTCTCTCTCTCTCATGGACCGAAAATTCCTCCCTTGGGCGAATGGTCTCTTGTTCCATGACCATGCTTTCGCCACCCTTCTTGAACAAGATTTGCCATCTAGGAGTTGAGATCTTCTCTAAACTCCTTCAGGTCATTCATCAATCAAGTAAGTACCTTCAATCCTCTTTTTAAAAGTTAGAATCATGTCTCTAGGTTGATGAATGGCGATAGGGTTGTGTATGTGATGTTGTTGATTGAAGCATGAGTATATGTATGATTGAGATGGAGATGGGATTTATGCATGGAAGGATTATATTGGTGGATTTAATGATGAGTTGAGATTTGATGCATGTCATAGGTAGTATTTGTGATGAAGCATGCTAGAGATTATGTCACCATGGGTGAATAGGATTTATATGCATGATTAAATTTTGAAGCCGTGATCATGTTTATGCTAGCAGAGGTTAAATCATGTAATAATAAATTTAGATTTATGCCTATGTGCAAGATTTGGATGATTTGATGAATTGAAGGATTGAGTATGTTATTGATTATGACCATGGAATCGTGATCATGATCTAGTTGTCCCTAAGCAAATTTTATTTCATGAAAAAAAAAATATTTACTAATGATTTTTGCTAAAGAATTTCGAAAACCCTAGGAAGGGTAGAGTTGGAATTATAATATATTTTAGTCAAATAAATAATGAATTTTCTAGAAAATAAAATAAATAAATATTATTTAAAATAAAGCAAATTAATTAAAGCCCTTATAAAAAAGATTCATACTTAATAAAATATTTACTAGATCAAAACCCTTAATGATTTACTTACTTATTATTTTCCAAGAGAGACTCATTAAATTTAATCTTAACTAGTTTTAGCTATCAATTATTTTCTAACAGCTAAGCTACCATTAAATCACTATTTTACCTAGTACCACCTATGGCTCTTGATCAAATAAACTCTAAATTTTCCTTAACAAGATTTAAACTTTCAACTTATTAGAATTTATTTCCTAATCCATTAATTATTTTAAATAACAAATTAAACTGAGCTTATAAACCTATTCAATTATTGTTTTGCCTTAAAGCTTGGGACACTAGGATCATGGTAGTGAATTAAGTTGATTTAAAATTGAGGAAGTGGATTGTGACTCGAATCTGATTAAGATTTGTATTTGCCTGTGTGGGTTAGGTCATCTGTCCGAGACCTCGTTATTGTGAGCAAGAATCAGGTAAGCTCCTGCATAAAACCTGTCGATGTAAACTGTTTTCTTATGGAAAGCTAGATATGGAGTGTATGGACACTCGTTTATTTGAAGGCAATTGAGGGTTGAATTCATCTTTATTTCCAACGCTGGAATTATTCCAAAGTTAATGAGCAGATTTTTCCAAACTCGAAACTCTTTCTAAAACTAATTTCTCGCAAAGCTTTGGAAACCCTCACATTGTATTTTTCATGAAGCACAATGCTTTGTTCATTTTATCCCAAGTGGGAAATGTCGTTGAGTACTCAATAACGGTGGACTGCTAGGACTAGTCTTTGAAAGGTTAGGGTGAGTCTCTCAGTAGGTGGCCACCTCTGAGGGGTGAGTCCTTCCTGGATAAGATGCCAGTTCCAGTGAGTCGTGCCGGTCCGAGCTAGCAGTTTATTTTGTTTCAGTCAAGTGACTGTATTTTTGCCGGAATGGACACCCGGTGGTTGTTTGGGTATAGAGAAGGAGGAGTATCTTGCCCAGTAGGCCGATCACCTACTTTTGTCAGTCTGTACAACGTGTTAGGCATTCTGGCCGGTTATGGGGCCCAAAGTGTGGTAACCCATATCCCTTTCTTTCGAGTGGTTGATTTCATTACTTATGTATGGCTAGAAGAGCCAAAACGCCACTCTTGCTTTTGACAGATGTTTATTGCTTGCCAATGTTTCTCTTATAAAGATTTCACACTCTGCATCCACGAACTGTTTCTGCTAAACACTCAAAGCACACACAGACTTACTCAAATTTCTGTCTCACCACCTTTTATCATGTTTTCAGGTTGATCCTGTTGTGGGTGAGTAGCTACCTTGGAAGAGAATGTGTTTTTGATTTTATGTACTGCTTTGGGAGATGAGTGTGGATGATTTTAATTATGGTTTTTCTTTTGGAATATCATGGATGTACTGTTGAAGTATTTTTGGGTTGTAATAAACTCTTTTAGCTTGAGTATTATTCATTTCAGCAATTTTTATTTTGTGACCTAGTTATAAAGACCCCTTGTCCTTTGGACGAGGCGACATCCCCGGCCCTGGTGGGCCTAGGTTTTGCGGGGTGTTACAACTCTTTTTCACTTCGTAATGTGATAGCAGTTGTTTCCTCAATGGCTATTACTGTGAGTGCGTGAGATTTTAACACCATATTGGTCAAAAATCAGATTTTGTTGTTCCATATTGCGGATCATTTCTTTGAACTTCTCAAATGTGGAATCTATTTCTTGGAAACACCTCGTGACATGAACAGCAAATTTTCCCATTACAGTTTCGAGCTCTGCTAATTCTGGTGCTGTGCGTGTTATCATGTAAAGCATAATGGGGATACTGCCCCTCATCAAACTTCCTCCGATTTTAATTCGCCATTTCTCCTGAACATAGAAGCGAGTTAGATATGGAATTCATGATTAAACCAAAATTAAAATATTACAAGGTTACTCGATGGTACATAGTAAAAGTTAGTAGGTTAGGTTACAAAGGTATACAAGATACAAAAGATAGCACATTTTTGCGAAAAGAACAATTATACATTTTTACACATATTTACATGGTTAAATCAACAAATTCCAAGCTTTCATGCTATTATTTCCCGGCAACGGTGCCAAAAACTTGATGTGTCTTTTATTTGGGCATAAAAATCATACAAAAATAAACACATTCCTAATCAAGTTTAAATTAAAACGTTAACCTCAAATTACACATATGAGCAAGCGTATTCATCATTAACAGAGCATAGGGTTTAAACGAGTGTTGATCCTCAAGGAACAAGTAGGCATTAGTCACCATTCTTTCATTATTTAACCAACTTTATAAAGTGAAAAAGAAATAAAAAGGAAAATAATATATATATATATATATATATATGTCAAGGATGTAGAAGTATGTAACTTAAACCATTATTTAGACAAACATGACCTTAAAGTACCTAACCATTATTATAACTAATCATTCTCTTGGCATCATGAAAGATTAATATAGACTCACTTCATTTGCAATCCATGAATCCCTATCTTCTAGATAACTTAGCATCGCATTCCTGTCTCAGCCAGTCTTACCCAAAAGATGAATTAAACACAATCATTTGATTAAATTTCAATTCTTGGCAAGCTTAAAATATGAAATTAACTAATGAATCCATTTCTGACAGAAATCAATTAACCTTTAATTACCAGTTCTTAGCAATTAACCCCTTTTCCAAGCAAGTTAAGAGACAATAAATATTAAATCAATAAATTGAAACCACTATCAACCCCTTTTCCAAGCAAGTTAATGGGAAGAAACAACCAATTAATTTCGTAATCAACCTAAATAATTAAATACCAAGAAAACAATCAATTAATCAAAAGATTAAATAACTCTAAAAATTGTGAACACCTAAAACAATATCAAATTACAATAAAACAATTAATACACTATTGTTCAAGAAAAAGAAAATAAAGTAAAAGAAAGCATTCATAGATATGCCTCATTTTTCTTCATTTGAAGACCTTCTTGTACAACCCTCCTTGAATTAAAGAATTCCTCATTTGATTTAAGTGATTTTCTATGTTAATCAATGAATTCTCCATTTTTTTCCTTGTGTTTTCCATCTATTTATAGGCTTAAGAAGTAACTAAACTCGTTGGTGTAGGGTTTTTGGCCGAGTAGAAGTAGAAAGATACTAAAACTTCACATATTACCAAAAATTGCGTAGAAAAATCAAAGCACCGCGTTAACTACAGAGCACAGCCGGTGCCGCCTTGGCTACTGGAGCCCGTGCCGATTGTGTTCTATTTCTTCAATCGTTCACCGATTTTTTCTTGATTTCAGCACCATGTTGTCAAGAGTGCAATCGGCGCTGCCTTAGCTACTGGAGCCGGCGCTAGTTCCATTATGTTCCGGTCTCATTTCAATAATTTTTCATCGCTTCGAAGTTCGTGTCATCAGCACATGGTTGGCACTGGTTCCTCTGTCCTAACCGGCACCACCTCTATTCTGTTTTGCGACGTTTTTGCTTCATTTTACCCTTAAAATCTGAAATAATGAACAAAATACCTTTCCAAGGGTAAAATCTTAAATATGAAGGAATATAGCTAGTTATTAAACAAAATGTATTACAAAAGAACCTCAAATAACCAGGAAACATATGACTAATTTAGCCCCTATCATATTCCCCCACACTTAGCTCTTTGCTTATCCTCAAGCAAAGTATTAAAGACAAGTAGGAAAATACAAGGTTTAACAATCACTTAATTAATTTCAAAACAATATCCTCAATGCTTCCTTCATTCAAGAACATAAAACACATGCTACTACATCTTTCACAACAAATGCAAGATTTGTCTAAGTGAATAATGACTTAGTAGAACCATCCCAATACTTAACAATATTCTCAAACCATTAGAAAGAATTTAGTTAAAAAAGAATTACATTCCATAAACTTACTTTTCATAACTCTCTCCACTAATCCGAGACATATCATGATTCTACTTAGATCAAGTAGGACTTTTAGGCTTGTAATATAAGGCTAAAGGCTTGTAATGTAGTTTATCAAACAAAAGGTATAGGAGATTCAAATGTCAAAGAAGTTGAGAGTTCACAAGAAAAGGATAAACAAAATGTATCAATAATTTCCAACTCTTCTTGCTCTCCTATTCCCTGATAAATCAAAACCATAACCTTATTTAGCAATTTCAGTGCAACTCAAGCAAATCTCGCATATTTTTTTCTTGTCTCTCTTCATCAACTTTTCTCTATTTTTTTTCCCCACAATATCACTCAAAGTTTCAGCAATGGTGTCAAGGACTTGATATGAACTCAATTTTTACAGCTTAATCACCATTTCTTTTGTGATCTTTTGTGTGGAGGAAGATGCATCTTGAGCTCTCTTAGCCTTTGATACTAACCTTCTAGGTCATCCAAACATGGTGGAATGATGAAGAAAGATGGTAGAATAGAAAAATATGATGCTCTCCATTCACTCTTTACAATAAATTCTCAACTCTCAACCTTCTCACAATTATAACACCATTTAGCACCACCACGAACTCAACACAAAACACCATAAGATAATCAATAAGCACCACTCAACTTTCTCTAACAAACCTGCAAGAAAAATAGACACATTCTAATCCAAACACAATATCAACCGGTTTGATCAAATCCAGAATGTTCAATAGTGCTCAATGAAGCCATATTCAGCTCAGAATCACAATGCTCAATTCGCTATACCATTTATATCATAATGCAAAGTTTATCAGTATAAGGCTAAGTGAAACATGAACAAGTATCCTTTATCCCAAAAATTACTCACAAAGAATGCATGCTTATTCACTTCCAAAAAGATGTAAAATATCAATGACATTAATCATAAAGCAGTATCAATGATATTCTCATGCCAATGAATACTCAAAGTAAGAAATCTTAGTCAATCAAATCCTTCATCAGAAAAATATTGAGGAATTTTTGCCCAAAAATAAATAGAAAACTACTCAGAATTCATAAGAAAAAATTTAATCATAAAAAGTGTTGAAAATTCATACCACAATGATCTTCTATGCATGGGCAATGATTCTATACAAAAAGTTTGAAGAAATCGTGCCCCCAATGAAAGGATTGAAAAATGGGTTTTGGGTGAAAAGAAAGGATTTTTCCTTGTTTTGATCTAAACTTTCAAGAACAAAGTGAGGATTTTGTGTTTAAAGATGAATCTAGTGATGGGTTGAGAGAAAATTTGAGAGGGATGAAAGTTTTTTTGAACAAAAATGGCCTAGAAGGCGGGCTTTAAGTGTTACAGTCGAACAGGCTTGGCACCGGGCCCAAGAGTTGGGCTTGGAGCTAGGCCTATTCTATCCGTGCCTTTACTATTGGGCTGTGCTGGCCCAGCACCCGGGCCATCGGTTGGGCCTAGTGCCAGGCCAGCTTGGGCCAAAAATCAAAATTTTTTTTTAAAAAATTTGAATTTAAGGGAAACAAAGAAAAAGAACATGAACACATGAAAAGAATACAGTTTAACAATCAAATAAATGAAAGCAAACAAGAATTAAAAAGATTGTTCAATAAAAAATTAAAGCAGTTCCAAATCAGCGTTTTCCACGGTCTTGGTCTCGTGGGTTGGTCTCCGTGTTGCCTGAAAGTGATCCCGATTGATGATCACCAAGGAATTTGGCTAGCTGTCTAATTTGACCCTCAAGGCTACGCATGAACGCCTCCGAATTTCTCGTGGTTGTATCGATTCCTTGGAATTGTGTTTCCGTTCCACTTACCAATTTGGTGACTAGTTCCTCTAATGATGGTTTAGTTAGTGGGGTATTGTACGACAGAAGTGATTAAGTCCTTTCCATCCCAAAGTTCAAAGAAACTTGCCAATGTTGGTTTTGATTATTCGAAGAAACGTTACGGTGATTCCTCCAACCTGAGTTGTAAGTATTACTACAAGGATTATTACCTTACCGACCATTATCTATAAATGCCGCTTGTTCCAATGCTTCTTGTGAAGACCCTATATTTTAGCACTCATGGTTTGGATGCCCTTCTCTACAAAAATCATAATTTATGCTTATTACCTACCCTTGGGAAGGAGGCATTACCAATTGATCCATTTTCAGGATGAGTGCTTCCACTTTTGCCTCTAATGCAGCCATTGGATCCATCTTGTGTACTCCATGTACACGAGCTCTAGATCATGAACAACCCTAGGCATAGTTATTCAAAGCCAGATTTTCAATCAAATCAAATACCTTTTCTGGGGTTTTGGAATTGATGGAGCCTTCTGCAGGTACATCAACTAATTGCCTCGTAGCAAAAATCAAACCACTGTGAAAGATCTGCATTTACATTCCCAACTCGAATTCATGGTGAGGACATTTTCTTAGCATTTCTTTAAACCTCTTCCAACACTCATAAAAACTTTTGGCCTCTAATTATTGGAAAGCAAAAATATCAGTCCTAAGTTTGGTAGTTCTACTGAGTGGGAAATATTTGGCTAAGAATTTTTCAGTTAACACGTTCCAAGTAGTAATGGATCTGGTGGGCAAAGATTCTAACCATCATTTTGCTTGGTCTCTTAAGGAAAAGGGGAAGAGTCTTAGCTTGGTGGCATCCTCAAAAACACCATTCATCTTAAATGTGTCACATATTTTTAAAAAGCTCGCAAGGTTGGCATTGGGATCTTCCTCAGGTAACCTATCAAATTGGACCATATTCTGGATCATTTGGATCACATTAGGTTTTATCTTAAAATTATTAGTTTTTATCCTAGGCCATGTGATACTAGAGCTTATACCCAAGATTGCAGGTTTTACAAAGTCATTCATAATCTACCTGTTATCTCCACTGTTACCACTATTGTTGGGCTGATTTATCTCCATCTCTTTCCTTACCTTTTTGCTTATAACCTTTCAGACAGAGTTCTTTCGATTTCCAAATCAAGGTCGACTATCTCGGCTTTGGATCGTCGGGTCATAAACTATGAGCAAGGTCTATACAAGACAGAAAATTGTGAGATTAAAGAATTTACAAGTTAGACAGTTATGACATGTTTACAAATTAAGTTACAAGGAATTACAATGTATATAGACACTAAAGTATAAATATGCAAAATATGGCACCTAGTCATACAAGGAACATATATATATATATGTGTGTGTGTGTGTGTGTGTGTGTGTGTGTGTGTGTGTGTGTGTGTGTGTGTGTGTGTGTGTGTGTGTGTATGAATATATATATATATATATATTCACATATTTATATATAGACATATAAGCATAGTTAAATCAACAAAATCCAAACTTTCATAATATTATTCCCCGAAAACGATGCCAAAAACTTGATGCGTAAATTTTGGGTGTATAAAAATCATCAATTTTAAATTCATCCCTTATTCAAGTTTTAATTAAAACATTAATCTTAAAATACACATACGAGCAAGTATACTCATTGTAAGCATAGTATAGGGAATTAATGAGTATCGAACCTCATGGGAACAAAAACACACTAATCACTTTTTATTCATTGTTTAACCAACCAAATAAAGTGAGAAAATAATAAAAATAAATATAAAGAAATATATACAACTCAAGGGTGTAGGAATATGCAATTTAGACTATTATCCTAGAAATCATAACAATGAACCAACTAACAATTCTCTCAATTAATTATCATCCTGGTATCATGAAAAACTGCAAAGTAAAATTTTATTGTTTGTCAAGTCATGAATTTGTTTAGGTAAATTCCACTTCGTTTGTCAATCCGTGGAATCCTATATTTTGATTCATATTAACAGATTTGTCAATCAAGCTAACATAACCAAAACATAAATTAAGCTCATCATTATATATTTTGATTTAATTAGCAGATTTGTCAATCAAGCCATCCTAACCAAAATATACATGAATCTCAATTCCTTAAAATCATGAAATTAGCTAATGACTCTATGTCAAGGTGAAATTAACTTAACATTTGATCACTTAGTTCTAAAATTCTAACTTCATCGTTCAAATCCATTAAGATTTAACAATTATGAAATCAATGCAACGAAACTCCTAACATCATTTTGTATAAGGCAATTAGAAGAACTCGCATCAATAACCAATGAAATCAAGTAATCAAACACCAAAGATGACAAAGAATTAATCAAATAGCTGAATTACCACAAAATCATGAATCCCAAAATCATGTTAAATTTATAATAAAACCATTGAATACATCATTGTTAAAGGAAAAGAAGACAAAGATAATAGAAAGCTCTCATAGACAAGCCTCTTTCTTCTTCCTTGAAGACTCTCTTGAACAATCCTCCTTGATTTAGGTGAATTCCTCTTTTAATGAGAAATTCAGAATTTTTTGTTCATGAATCCACCTCTCTCTATTGTATATCCTTAACCTTTATGTTTTCTTGTGCTTTTATAGGTCTCTTGGATACTTAATTCGTGGCTGAGGAAGTCTTGGTTAAGTAGGAGTAGGAAAATACCAAAATCCTTAGACAATCCCTAATTTTGCACACAGAATATTCGCCTCCAAAGTGTACCTGGTGCCGGGTACCTTTGACCCATCTGGCGCCAGGTGCACTCTATTCTTCCTTTATTTTTGCTCTGTTCTTGGCCTCTTCTCCTCGGTAGACAGAATGGACTTAGCGCCAGGTGCACTTGCCAAACCTGGTGCCAGGCCTGATCTAGAATTTCCCTTGAAGCTTACTTGAATTCTGCTGCTAGAGCAAAATAGACTCAACGCCTGGTCCATTGGCTGGGCTTGGCGCCAGGTCTATTCTGGAACTTTTCACTTTCGGCTCGACTTTAACTTAAATCTGTACATATTTACCAAAAACACATTTTACAAGTAAAATATCAAATAGGAAGGAATATGCCTTGTTATTACAACAAATGTATCTTAAAACAACCTCAAATAACTAGGAAAAAAATGGTGATTTTAGCCCTGATCATGTATCTATAGTGTTTTTAGTGTTATAGAGTGTGCTATGGATGAGTATAGGTTAAATCTTAGATGGTTTGAGAGTTTTTGGAGTAATTTGGGATGAATAGAGGTGATTAGAGGTTGAAGAAGTTTAGTGTGTGTTCTTAGTATTCTTGAGAACACAAGAGGAAATTGAGAGAAAATGATATGTGGGTGTCTAGTGAATGATGGCCGAATGGCTTAGCAAATGAGGAGAATTTTGGTTATCTTAGGAAGAGAGAGAGTTCTGCTATTTTGAATTTTAAAATGAGGAAAATGTGGAGATGTTTGAGATAGAAGATTTGGTAATGGTATTTTCTTCTTGAAGGTTTCTTGTCCTTCAAGGGTGGGTGGCTAGACTAGCTATGTTTTGATCATGTAATGAAGGATGGTTTCAGCCTTATAGCTGGTTAAAAGTGGCTATACAAGAGCAGAGAAATTTTTGGTTTGATCATCTAGCTAGGTGAGAGTTTAATGGAGGAAAAATCTGAAATTTAATTTTCAAGTTTGAAAAGTTTTGAATGGAGTAAAGTTAGAACTGTTTTGAGGTGTGTTAATGGAGCTCTAATGGCCATGGTAGATGAAGTAGACAAGGAGTTCTATCCATGGCTTCAAGGTGGCCAAAAATATGAAGGAGATTGATGAAGAAGTCAGTTCTTGCCTTTGATAGGCAAGGTGGAAAAAAATTCTGGAATTTTAGCTACAAGAATTCTTAAGATTTGGCAAGATTTTGAGTAGAATTTTTGAACCACTTTGAAATGGATTTGTAGCTGAATTCTATGAGTGTTTGAAGGCCCATTAATAGTGGTTTTCTAGCCACCATCTTGGAAAAGAAGGAGGAAAGTTTTAGGTGTTCTTATGCATAAATGGATAGCTCAACATTCACGTCTAACTCTTGGTAGATTGCTGGAAAATTTCTGGTTTGGTAAGGTTGCAAGAGTTACGAAATTCCAAGGCATTTTCAGCTTTCATATCTACACAAAATGGTTGGTTGCTAGCAAAAATTATATAGGCAAAGGTTGTTGCAATTTTCAAAAATCGTCCAAGAAGAATTTCTGGAAAATTTCCAAATTTTAACCAAAACAAGAAAAAGAAGAAAATTGAGTTCTTGGAAGAAATGCTATGGTGATTTAATTAAAAAACCTCCTTCCTATTTTCCTTCCTCAAGTTCGATCATCCTCCTATCCCAAAGGCTGGAAATTTCAAAAATTCAAGCCAAGAATTATCTAAGACATTTTATAGAAATTGAAAAGAATTAAAGAAATAGGAGTAGTTTAAATTTAAATAAGTTAGGATAAGGCTTGCTAAAATAATGGAGACCAAAACTCTTCTAGAATTTCTTTTAGGACAAGATTACATGGGTTAGGACATTACCATTGTGTCTTCCCTAAGACAACATTCTTAGCTTTAAGGAATGTAAGAAAAGAAAAAAAAAATCAAACATTAGTTAGGATAATTAATAAAACTTAGGTGATGGGATTTGAACTTAAAACCTTAGAGATTAATCACAAAGCTCTAACCACTTAACCACATTAACTCTTGTTCTTATTTTCCTAAATAAATTCTTTTCGTATCTAAGCCTCAAGCCTTATTCCTATTTCATCCTCAAGGCAAATTCCCTTTTTACCCTTACTTACTACTCAACAAGCACAAATAAACCATATAACCATATGCTACAACTCTAAGGCACACGAAATCATTCAAGGAATATATTTTATGCAAGATGATATGATATGCATCCCATCCCTCCCACTCTAGGGTAGGTTTAGGTGGGTTTTTATAGATTACCAATCTCATTGGGATCAGCTCATTTTTCTTATTTGGGCCCACAGTCATTCCTCCCTTCTTTGGTACCACTTGTGTTAGACTCACCTAAATACTATTGAAAATAGGATAAATGATGTTGGAATCTAAGAGTTTAATTATCTCACCTTTTATGACATTACTCATATTTGGGTTTAACCTATGTTGGGGTTGCACTACGGGTTTGGCTCATTCTTCTAACAAAATTTTGTAAGTACAAAAGGAATGGCTAATTCCCTTAATGTCCATGATTTTCTATGCAATAACTCCCTTATACTTTCCCAATAGACTTACCAATTTAGTCTTTTGATCACAAGTAAGGTCTTTTGCTATGATCATTGGCAATTTCTCTCCATTTACCAAAAATACATATTCCAAGTACTCGGGGAGGTCTTTGAGATCTAATTCCAATGGTTCTTCAATGGATGACTTCATCTTTCCCAAACTGCTTTTTTCAATTTCCTCAAATTCTCCTAACTTTTGGCCTTTATTTGAATCCTCCAAATATACAAACGATTGTTCCATCAAGTCCATATAGTGTTTAACAAATGATTCCTGCATAAAATCAAAGATAAGTTCATCAAGAATAGCAATCCTTAAACTTGAATCATCATAAGAGATAGGATGTTGCATGCTCTTATGGATTTTGATAATGACTTCCTCATCCCCAATCCTTAGTGTCAACTTTCCCCCATAAACATTAATTAATACTTTGGTAGTTGCTAGAAAAGGTCAATCTAAGATTAAATAAACTTTAGAATCTTCATCCATATCCAAAATAACAAAATTCATAGGAAATATAAATCTATCCATTTTAACCAATACATCTTCCACTATTCCCTTACAATATTTGATGGATCTATCCACAAGTTGAATAATCATCCTAGTGGGCTTGGGTTCACCTAGATCTAGCTTTTTGAACGTTTTATATGGCAAAAGGATAATGCTACCACCTAAATCCGCTAATGCATTACAAAATGTAAGAGTCCTAACACAACAAGGAATAGAAAAACTCCCTGGAACACTTTCTTTTCGTGGCACAATCCGTTGGTCCTGCAAGATAGCTGAGCATTCTTCATTTAAAACCATAGTGGATAATTCCTTCAACCTTTTTTTTGTTAACAAGCATGCTTTTGAGGAACTTTGCATATTTGGGCATGTGTATCAAAGCCTCACTAAGTGGAATGTTTATATGCAGTTATTTGAATATTTCTAAAAACTTGTCAAATTGTGCATCGTTTCTTGCTTTGTGAGTGCGAGTGGGGTAAGGTACCTGTGGCTAAAATTTTGGTTTTTTAGGTTGTTTTTCAAAAGGTTCACTAAGAGGGGTTGGTTCAAGCCCATCTTCTTTAGATGGTATTTGTTATGTGGTAGGATCGGATAGCTTCTTACCACTTCGTAACGTAATAGTAGCTGAATCATGTTGTGTTTCCACCCCTAATGGTAATTTTATCACTAGATCCGTTAAAAACTAAATTTGCCTTTCCATGTTTCAAATCATTTCCTCAAATTTTTCCAATTTGTTATCTATCTCATGAAAATGTTTAGGTGCATGGGTGGCAAATTTTCCTAATACCCCTTCTAAGGTAGCAGAGTCAGATGGTCGAGATGTCATCCCTTGAGGCCTGTTAGGATACCGTCCCATGCACTAATTGGCCATCTTACCTATATAAAGGACATTATTATTTCTATATATACATAG
Source organism: Voacanga thouarsii (assembly GCA_026120185.1). NCBI lineage: Eukaryota > Viridiplantae > Streptophyta > Magnoliopsida > Gentianales > Apocynaceae > Voacanga > Voacanga thouarsii. Next base: position 914,295 of record JANUWF010003362.1, on the reverse strand, counting down.
TGCAATATTAAATCAAGTTAGTTAGTCAAGGTATATGTTCACTATAATACACATACTAAAGACAACAACGAAAACATACTAACACCGGGTGTCGCCCTGTCCAGTCTTCCAGACAAAGGGTCTTTATAATAAAAATAATAGAATATATATATATATATATATATATATATATATATATATATAAGGTCTAGACTCAACAATATCCCATACTGATGGCCACACATATACATATATCAAAGAATCTCATGCATGCTACCTCTATTTACGACAGAACAAAGTATATTATCAAAAGGAAAGCCATCCAGACTAATAATGCTGACTTTGTGGTATCGTCCTTATAGCCATGGTCCACTTAGCTTTGGATCCTACAAAAAAGGTAAGATAAAAGACACGTGTAAGTGACGAATCACCCAGTGAGTCATGTGTGTGCTAGTACTTTACAAAAGAACAGAGAACACAAAAGTTTTGTGAAATAGCATATCGTTCTTTTCCTACTGGAAACAGTTTTCAAAACACTCTAAGGAGAAGAGTTTATTGAGAACTTAATCATTTTTTGGAAAATAGTATTTCAGATTGTAAATCGTTATCCCAGTTTCCAAAACACAAGCACTTCTCCCACAGAAGGTCGGCCTATATGTAAGTCCCGTAGTCCTTGCCTTTGGTGCCATATCATTGAACTGAGACCACCGCCCCAAAACTCAATCCATGCATTGTCAGAATAAGTACACCGTAGTGTACTATAATCAACAATGCATATGGTACATAATCTTTTACTTACTACTATAAGCTAGGGGTCCAAATCCTGATATCAATTACCATTGAGGCAGCAAGGGGTTCAAACAATGCTAGGTATCCATACCAGCCCATGAACAACCCAAATCACAAGTGCACACAAGGCACGGCAATTGCCATGCTCTAGACGGCTAGCTAGGATGACTTATCCCAATGTTCTATCTCTTTGTTTGGAGTAAGACAATCCCCAGAACTAGCTAGGTTACTTGGGATCGTCTATCTCTAACATAAGTTAGTACAAAGATCAAAGTCCTTGCTAAGTACTCAACTTCACTACTACCAGCTCCTTCTGACTGATCAGGCCAGAGGGTTATCTGATCTCGTAGTATTTTCAATCAAAATATTTTTGGGGCAAATAACACTTTTCAGAATTTGATCCCACTGACTCACAAGTCAGATCATCATTCATATGCTCCGTAGGGCTAATCAATTCATTCCATAGGCGCATCAGGCCAATAAAATAATTTTATGGATAAAAATGTCATTTTCCAAAGGTCAATCTCATATCGAGAGATTATTTTCTAAAACCATGTCAAAATAGGTTAAAAAGTTCTTTTCATACATCAAAATAAGTTTCCAAGAGTATTCGGGTCATTTTTCCCGTACTCAATCATAAAAGTCATTTCCAAGGGTATTCGGGTCATTTTACCCATACCTAATTTCCAAAAGACTTTTTGAGGGTAGGGTATTTGGGTCATTTTACCTTTACCCAATTTGAAAAGTCTATACAAAAGTTCTAATAAGGGTATTTCGATTATTTACCGAACACTCGATTCCAAAGGTTTCCAAAAAACATTCTAATAAGGACATTTGAATCATTTTCCAAATACTCGATTCCAAAAGGAACTCATTTTAAAAAATTCAGAATTCTAATCCCATGAAAGGATTAAATTCAAAGTTTCCAAACACATTTCTATAAAATGTTTCGATAAGGGCATTTCAGTTAATTTATGAATACCCGATTCCAAAATTTGTTATTTTTCGAATATCCCAAGATTTAATCCAAAAAGGACTAAATTCACAAATTCATGCTTTAATCGTCCAGTAAGGTTTCCAAGCTAATTATGAAGTTCATTGAAGCCCAAAATGGTATAAAACAAATCTTGTTCAGATAAACCTTAAACATATTTAGGGATTTTCAAAACGGTATAAAATGTAGCATTTCATGGAAAAACAAAGTACACTAGCTTTCAACAGGGTTTTAGAAATCCAAGGGACTCACCTCGTGTTCTAACTAGACTCTTTCTGTTTACGGCTGTTCAACCATCGTTTCCACTGTTTTCAACATTCCGTTAGCTATTTACCGATAAATCTATACCAAACATTGTTTTCAGATCAAAACGTGTTCAGCAGAAAAATAGCCGACGATTAGCCAACGTGCTCGACGATTAGCTGATGTCCAACCAACGTTTAGCGGATGAGGCCGACGGTTAAGGAAAATGTTTAACTTTCGTTCACGTCGTTTTTTCGTCATTTGATCAATTCCTTCATTTTTCTTTTTCCACATCCTTTCTCCCTACATATACAAGGGATTCACTTCATATTTTCCCTTTATTTAATCCAAAATCACACAATTAATCATCCCTAAGTTCATCCATTTTCGGACTCATTTTTCTGGAATTTTACTGCTTGACACATGATTTTGTTTTGGACATAACGTTCAATCCACAACTCCGATTTGACTCTATGATATACCAAAATGACCGTAAGATTGTTAACTTTAATTTTTTATAGCATATTCAAAGTTCTGGTTCCTATGACATGCCACTAGGCAAAAACAGCCCCAATAGTTTTGCTTCAATTCCACTATTCATGCTTCCCTTTATTTTTCTCTAACCTTTAACACCTTGGAACCATTAATTCATTCAATTTTCCTTTAAAACATCTTTAATTCTGTAATTTCCAAATTCTAATACCTCACAAGAGTTACGCTTATTCAACACAAATTAACTTCTTCCAATCAAAAGTTATTATAATTCATTTTTCCAACCAAGTAATTTCCATTTTCATTCTACTTTAGTCATCATCTCATCAACCAAAAGCAATCCTTCAAACTACCATGCATATTTAGTTCTTCCTCATACAAAACATTATCCATAAACCTTCTAGGTAGCCGGTATACATAAGCATACATAAGGTTCATACATAAAGTTCACAAACCCTAGCTTTGATCCAAAATCAAGACACGAAAATCATGTTTTCATGTTAAAACTCATACCAAAATAATCACCGTAATGAGATCTATGACTTTAATTCTTGAAGCATAGACTTTTACCTTGTATGCAGGATTCTTGGCTTGATTTTGCTCCAAGAACACCAAGAACACACAAACTTCTTTCTTTTTCTCTCTTTTTTCTTTTTCTCCCTATTTTTCTCTAGCTTTTCTTTCCTTTTCTTTCTCTCTTATTTTGCTCCAAGAACACCAAGAACACACAAACTTCTTCCTTATGCATGAATTTCTTGCTGAAAGTCAGCTCCTTAACTACCATTGTTGGTCCAAATTGGTGACTATTTGGTCACAAATTGTGGGCTATCCGCCATGTGTTGCAATTTCATTGGTCCACCGTTTTTTATTTATTTTGTAAAACTTATTTGATAAGCTTTATCTTTTATGAAATCTCATACAACCTCTCTCATAATATGACACATGTCCCTATCTACCAATCACATAGCACCACACGTCTAAGTTTTACCCGTGTTTCTAATTTTTCTCACAAATGACCAAAATCGGGTCCGAAATGAAAAAATATTTTATTTCACTATTTAACTCTAAAAATTTCACTGAATCCATTGGTAATACTTAAATTCTTATATTCCTTCTCTATTTGTTCAAATTTACGGTCAAAGTCGCGAGCGCGATCAAAATGACAAAAATGGCCCCGGTGACCCGGATAGCATAATTCATACCAAAATGTGCATTTTTGTTGCACTGATCAATTTCTCTTCTTAGTGTACCCTAAAATTATTATTTTATTAATAATAGTAGCCTTTTGAAGATTTAGAACAAGGGTAGAACAAATTCAATAATTACATTCAGGTCCTGACAAAATATTATTATACCAAAATATTCGTCTCATTACACCGATCATCTTTTATTTTAACCATTGATGCAAATTCTCATCCTATTACAAATAGTAGCCAATCGAAGATAAAGATATGGGATATTACATTCTCCCCTCCTTACAAATATTTCATCCTCGAAATTGACTTACACCTGGAGTAAATCTGAATACTTTTTCAACATCTTCGCTTTCGTTTCCCAAGTTGCATCTTGCACAGGACGATGATTCTACAATACTTGTACAAGTGGAATTTTCTTATTCCGCACACCCTTTTCAGTATACTCTAAGATCTTAATAAGCTTTTCCTCATACTTTAAGCTTGGAGTTATCTCAGTAAGCTCTATATTCAAAATGTGTGCGGGATCGGCTACATATTTTTTAAGTTGGACAACATGGAACACATCGGGAATCCTTTAAAGCTCTACTGGTAACTCTAATCGATAGGTCATCTTCCTAATCCTCTCAACAATAGGGAATAGTCCAACGTACTTAAATGCCAATTTCTTTTCTTGTCCTTTGATTCCCAATTGTTACTGTGGAGTTAACTTTAAGAATACATGATCTCATTCTACAAATTCCAATTCTCTCTTACGTCAATTCGAGTAACTTTTCGATCTACTTTGAGCCACTTTCGACTTAATTTTTAATCATCTTCATAGCTTGTCGAACTGTTCAAGATTGAGGGCATCTTATTCACTCGCCCTTCATCCTAGACTACATTTCCTTCTATATAGAGCTTTAAATAGGGACATTCCAATTCGTATGCGAATTTAGTATACGCTAAATTATCAATCCGCTTAGTTCTAAATTCTAAAGCGCACACCCGTAACATATCTTCTAAAACCCTATTCACTCATTCAGTTTGCCTATCTATTTGTGGGTGCACTGCTATACTAGACTTTAAGGTTATTCTATATCTCGGCTGCAATTTAGTCCAAAACTCCGAAGTAAATCTAGGATCTCGATTCGACACAATATTATAGAGTACTCCACGAAGTCTAATCACTTCCTCCACATATATTTTACTTAACTTCTCTAAAGAATCTTGTTAATTAATAAGGATGAAATGAGTGGACTTAGTCAGTCAATCCACTATCACCCATATAGTATCTCGCTATCCTACTACCATGGATAATCCCATAATAAAATCTATAATAATTTCATCTCATTTCCATGATAGAGTAGGCAATGGTTGTAGTAACCCTTCAGGCCGTTGCTGATCTTCTTTCACTTGCTAACAAGTTATGTATCGAGCTTCAGAGTCTAAAATATCCTTTTTCATATCGATCCACCAATAATGCCAATTTTAAGTCCTAATACATCTTTACGACTCCTGGATGGATGGTACACTTACTTCGATGTGCTTCTGTTAAAATATCATCTCTCATTGTAGATTGCTTCGGAATACAATACCGATCTTGATAATAAATAATTCCATCATTATCCCTTTGAAACTCATCTCCTTCTTTCTTCACCTCATTTTGCACCAACCCTTGGCAACTCTTCATCTTTATCTTGCTCTTCCTTCAACTATTGTAGGAAAGTAGGTTGAATGGAAATATTACTCAGCCTTATTTCTCTATCTACTGCAAACGCTTTCGGTCTACTGTAATTTTTGTAACATTCAAAAAGCGGATAAGTTCACCTTTCTACTAAGGGCATTCGCTACAGTGTTTACTTTTCCAGGGTGATACTTAATTGGACACCGAAATTCTTCCAAAAATTCCATTCACCAATGTTGTCTCATGTTCAAATCCTTCTAGGTAAAATATACTTTAAACTTTTGTGGTCGATGAAGACCTCAAACACAACTTTATACAAATAATGTCTCCACTTCTTAAGAGCAAACTCTAGGTCATGTGTAGGATGATTCTCCTCATGAGGTTTTAATTTCCTAGAGATATAGGTTATCACTTCTTCTTCTTGCATCAATACTCCTCCTAATCCTTTCTTTGATGCATTCATGTACACCTCATAAGGTTTATCCATCTTTGGCAATGCCAAATAGGAGCAGAATTTTAACCTCTTCTTCAATTTCTAAAAACGTTTCTTAGACTTTTCGGTACAAACATAAGGAATTTTCTTTTAGGTGAGTCGAGTTAAAGGTGAAGCAATCTTAGAAAATTCCTCAGTGAATCTCCGATAATATCTTGCTAACCCCAGTAAACTTCGTATTGCAGTTGGAGTCTCAGGATGTTTCTAATTTGTCATCGCTTCGACTTTTGCAGGGTCTACTGTAATCTCATCTTTGGATATCATATGTCCAAGAATACTACTTCTTGTAGCCAAAACTCACACTCACTAAATTTTGAATATAATTTGGCCTCTCTTAACTTCCCTTAGACTTTCCGAAGGTGCTATTCCTGTTCGTGAGGATCTTTGGAGTATAACATAATGTCATCTATGAATATAATCACAAAATTATCTAAGTACGGCCAAAATGTCCGGTACATCAAGTCCATAAAATAGCAGAGGCATTAGCAACACCAAAGGGTATCACCACAAACTCAAGATGCCTATATCAAGTGTTAAATGCAGTTTTCAATAGATTCTCTTTCCGAATCCAAACTTGGTAACATCCTTGCCTCAAGTCTAACTTTGAGAATCATCCTGCTTTTTGTAACTGATAAAATAATTCATCAATCATGTGCAATGGATATTTATTCTTTACCGTTATAGCATTTAACCCTCACAATTCTATACATATCTGTAATGACCTATATTTCTTGTTAATAAACAATACAAGTGCTCCCCACGGTGAAGTGCTTGGCTGAATGAACCCTTACTCCATTAATTCCTGTAGTTGTTTCTTAAGCTCCTATAATTTTATGGGTGCCATTCTATAAGGAGTCCTTGAAATTGATTTTGCCGATGGCACTAGATCAATAGAAAACTTTACTTCTCTCTCCAGCGGTAACTCTTTCAATTCTATTGGAAAAATACCTAAATACTCATTGACAACATGGACATCTTCAGGTTTCTTGACCTCTCCTGGCTTTTTAATTACATAGGCAAAGTATTCAGTACCTTCTTTTCTAATCATCTTTCGGGCCATGAGTCCCAATTTAAAAGTATTACTTTTCCTTCCTGCCTCACCTACAAATTCTAATGTAGGTCTCCCAGGCCGACGGGAATGTACTACCTTATGTCTACAGCCAACTTGAGCATGATGCTGAGATAACCAATCCATGCCCAAGATAGTATCATAATTCTCTATGGGCAAACATATCAAATCTCCTACCAAGATCTTACAATTCCTATGTATTTTCTCACCATTCATTTGCTTTCCCGATGGGGTACTGACAATTATTTCATATGAAGTTTCTTCCCCTTTTATTCCCATAGAATCAAGAATGAATTGGAAACAAAAAAATGCGTAGATCCGGGATCTACCAATACTTCAGCATTATGATCAAAATAAGGAGCGTACCTTCCACAACTATAGCCTGGTTGTGCATCTTCTCTAATGTCACTACTCAAGCATTCATTTAGAGGTTTGATGGGTCCAACTCTAGAGGTAGAAGTGTTGGGATTCGTGGACTCCTAAACGCAAAAAATATTTGCGAATCCCTTCCGAGAACCCAAGCCAAACGATTAAAATCCATCTACAAATTACAGAATTACCTTTGTTTGACGTAATCAAGGCCTTTGGCTTTTGGTTTTCAGGCATATGTGCAACTCAAACGATCATCAGACGCTATAATGTGCGAACGTCCTCTATCGGAGACACACGGCGAACCAGCTCGTTATCCAAGAGTGCTAGCGCCTAGGGTTTGAGAGGCTTAATTTTTCTAGTGAATTGGAGGCATGAATGTTTTGACAGAGAGCTAACTTCAAAAGATGGCTAGGGTTTTCTTTTTAAAACCACCCAAGCCTCTTGGAGTCCAACTCTCGTAATATTTTATCATATTTTATTTTAAATTCAAATTAAAACTGATATGATAAGATTCTGTCATTATCTCGGTAATTTAACTAATTAATTTACCGAATCAAATTTTTATAATCTGAACATCCTCCAGATACATCGAATGTCAGCATATTTCCAGATTCATTGTATCTAGTTATTTTTCTAGATTCAATTAACCTAGACATATTTCCAAATACATCGAACCTAGTTACCAGAAACATAACCTAAAGTGTTCGCTTAATGTATGCCCTATAGGTTCATTTAACGCTGGTACTGTGCCCAAATCATATTTAAATAGCCCACAAGTTATAAGCGGTTTCTAACAAAATATTATAACTATCCAGGTTAAATGAAGATCGGTGATCTTTTTTAACCGAACCATAACTTTATATGTAGTTATTTTGTCACACAATATCTAGATTAAGCATAAGGCACGAAGTATTTCATCCTTATTAAGCTTAGTCAATTATTTCTTGATCTCATAGTAAACTGTTCAAACAAATGATATCAATATCTCAAATTGATATATTTGAGCAGGGCCATGTAATTTTAGAGTTTAAGTTATCAAGGGGCCAATGGACATCTCTCCTAAAACTGAGTGGGATGAATTCCTTCACTATCAATCATATTCCTCCCCCTGATTTATTCTATATCCAATCATGGTCTAATTTATTATCTGGTTAAGGATAACTTTAGACAATAGCAAAATATAGAATTTATTAGGTAGGAAACTATGATGAATTCAAGTCGAAGGACTTCTAATATCATTATGGCTAGAAAGTACTTATGACATGTTTCATGAAGTACTCTCATAGTGGGTCATACAATGTTCTCTAACATTTATATATGTTTTGACTTGATATAACATATATCTATGACTAGTAAAATATAGCCATTAAGTCATAAATATACTAATCTTAATTTATTATTGATCTACTAATAATAATCGATCTGGGACAATTTAAGAATAGTCATTGTATTTGTTATAGGGTTTTACTATCAAGTCACATACTTGATAACCATAAAACTAAATGCACTATTCATGAAAAAAAACGCAACATATTATTACATAATACATAATGACAATAGTATAAGTATAAATTATTTTAGGGCATATCCCTAATAATTTCCCACTTGCACTAAGACAAATTTATATAAACCGTAATCCCATTGATCTAGTATGACTATCATGTTTAGATAATGGGAGAGGCTTTGTCAGTGGATCTGCAATATTGTCATCAGTTGACACTTTGCATATTTTTACATCTTCTCTATTAATAATTTCTTGAATAAGATGAAAACGTCTAAGTATATGTTTAGATCGCTAATGTGATCTTGGTCCCTTAGCTTATGCAATGGCTCCATTGTTGTCACAATAAAGATCCACTGGGTTCACAATATTAGGAACTACATCTAGTTTTGTAATGAACTTTTTGATCAAAATTACTTCTTTAGCTGTAGCTGAGGCAGCTATATACTCAGCTTCTGTAGTAGAATCGGCCACGATGTCTTGCTTTGAACTTTTCTAGCTTACAGCACCTCCATTCAAATAGAATAGAAAGCCTGATTACGATCTGTAATCATCTATGTCGGACTGAAAACTAGCATCAGTGTAACCATTTACAACTAGCTCGCCTTCTTGTCCTCCATAAACTAAGAACATATCTTTAGTTCTTTTTAAGTACTTCAGTATGTTCTTGATAGCAGTCCATGTGGCTCTTCAGGATTTCACTGGAACTTGCTCGTTATACTCAATGCATATGAGACATCGGGTCGAGTATATAACATGGCATACATGATAGATCCTATACCGAAAGCGTATGGTATTTTGTTCATGCGCACTTCTTCATCCTTTGTAGAAGGACTTTGAGTTTTACTGAGTTTAATGCCATGTGATATTGGCAAGAAACCTCTCTCATGCATACTCAACCTTTTCAGTACCTTGTCAACGTATGCACTTTGACTTAGTCCAATTAGCTTTCGATATCTATCTCTATAGATCCTTACACCTAAAATATAGGTAGCTTCACTTAAGTCTTTGATTGAGAAACAATTTTCCAACCATGTCTTTACACTTTGTAGAGTTGGGATGTCATTTCCAATGAGTAAGATGTCATTAACATAAAGTACTAAAAAGACTATTGCATTCCCACTAGTTTTCTTATAGACACAAGGCTGATCTTCATTTTTTATAAATTTAAATTCTTTAATTGCTTTATCAAAACGAACATTCCAGCTTCGAGATGCTTGCTTTAATCCATAAATGGATCTTTAAAGCTTGCACACTTTATTAGAATTCAAAAGATCATCAAAACCCTCAGGCTGTGTTATGTACATATCCTCGAGTAAGTTTCCATTAAGAAATGCGGTTTTGATATCCATTTGCCAAATCTCATAATCATAATATGCTACTATGGTAAGAAGAATTCTAATAAATTTAAGCATTACAATTGGTAAAAAAAGTTTTATCATAGTCTATACATAAGTTTGTTTATAACCTTTTGCTACCAGTCGTACTTTGTAAGTATGCACATTTCCCTCTATGCCTATTTCCTTTTTGAAAACCCATTTACACCCAATGATTTTTGAACCTTTAGGTGGATTAACCAAAGTTCAGATTTGGTTATTATACATGGATTGCACTCAGACTTCATGGCCTCTAGCTATTTTCCAGAGTCAGAACTCTTAATGGCTTCTTGATAGGAAGTGGGCTCATCATTAACCATGAGCTCCACATTGTGATCATTAGTGATGAAGAATCCATATCTCTCAAGTTATTGATGAACCCTATAAGATCTTCGATGTCCTTGTTCTATAGAATTAGGCTCACTTTGGACTTGTAAGTCATCTAATTGAGGTTCATTATTTGGTTCATATACTAATTGTGGCTCTTAAATCTCATCAAGATGTATTTTACTCCTACTGATTCATTCAGAAATAAATTCCTTTTCAAGAAAGAATCCATTTCGTGCAATAATTACTCTATTTTCTTTTGGGAGATAAAATTGGTATCCTTTAGTTTCCTTAGGATACCCCATAAATATGCATTTATCTGATTTGGGTGTAAGTTTATTAGACAATAAACACTTTACATAAACTTCACAACTCCAAATCTTGAGAAACAACAAATTAGGTCATCTCCTAGTCCATATCTCATATGGCATTTTCTGAACTGATTTAGATGGAACTCGATTCAGTATGAACGCAGCAGTCTCTAGGGCATAACCCTAAAAAGAGATTGGAAGATCAGTTTGACTCATCATAGATCGAACCATATCTAAGAAAGTTCAATTTCTTTGTTCAGATACACCATTCCATTAAGGTGTTCCAGGTGGAGTTAATTGGGAGATAATTTCACAATTCTTAAGATACTTGTCAAACTCGTGACTTAAGTATTCACCACCTCGATCTGATTGAAGTTTTTTGATATTTTTGCCAAGCTAATTTTGTACTTTATTTTGAAATTATTTAAATTTTTGGAACGATTCAGATTTATGTTTCATCATATATAGGTAGCCATATCAGCTGAAGTCATCCGTAAATGTAATAAAGTACTGAAATCCTCCTCTAACATGTGTATTCATTGGTCCACATACATCAATATGTATTAGGTCCAATAAATTAGTTGCCCTTTCATTTTGTCCCTTAAAATATACCTTAGTCATTTTATCTAATAAACAAGAATCACATGTTTCGTAAGATTCTAAATCAAATGAATTTAGAAGCCCATCATTATGAAGCCTTGTAATGCATTTCTCAATTTTATGGCCCAAACGACAATGCCAAATGTAAGTATAATTAAAATAATTGGATTTTAATCTCTTAGTATTAATGGTATAGATAGACTTGTTCGAAGATCCATGAAGATTAAGAATATACAGCCCATTTGATAAGGAGGCATCTCCGTAATAAATACCATTTTTATTAATGGAGCAAATGTTATTCCTAATAAAAAATTCAAAATCTTCTAAATCTAAACAAGAAATTGAAATAATGTTCCTACTCATAGCAGGAACATAAAGCAATCATTCGGTTCTACAACAAGCCTACTGGACAAAATTAATTGAAAAGTTCCTACAGCTATTGCAACAACTTTTGCTCCATTCGCAACTCGTAGGTCTACCTCGCCTTTTGCTAAGGCTCTACTCATATTTAGACCCTGCATATGTACGCAAATGTGAAATCCACAACCGGTATCCAATACCTATGAATCAAAAGCAGATAAATTCATTTCTATAACATAAATACCTGAAGCGACAATCTCACTGTCCTTCTTCTTCTTCACTTCCAAATGGAGCTTGCAATTTCTTAACCAATATCCTTGTTCACCACAATAATGGCAAGCTCTCTCTTTTGGTGTCTTGGTCTCAGCTTGAACTTGAACTTAGCCTTGTTCTTACCCTTACTAGCCATGACTTTGCCCTTTTTGTTGTTCTTTTTCCATTTCCCCGTTTGAACCATTAGAACACTAGGAGTATTCTTCTTAATATTCAGTTCAGCTTGTTTTAGCATCCCATGCAGTTCAGTAATAGATTTCTCCATATTGTGCATGTTAAAATTCATGACAAAATGGTCATACTCATGAGGTAATAAGCCCAAGATCAAATCTGTGGCCATGTCATGATTAACAGGAGCACCAAGCTTTTCAAGATAATTCAGATATCCCTTCAATTTATGGACATGAGCACTCTCCGAGGTGTCAAAAACCATCTTACATGCATTTAACTCCTTATTAGTTTCAAATCTCTCTTGTCATGCTTGCTCTCGGAACATTTTCTTGAGATGCACAATCATGTCATGCGCCTCTACTTGTTCAAACTGATTTTGAAGTTCAGAGTTCGTGGTTGCTAACATGAGCCAAGTAACATCGTTAGAGTCATCTTTGTGCTTACTATAAGCATATTTTTCAGCTTTTAGGGCGTTATTTGCTAGAGCAGGGGGAATAGAATTTTCAAGAATATAGAGCTTTTTTCTTACTTAAGAACAATTCTTAAGTTATGTGCCTAATCAAGAAAGTTAGTCCCACTAAGCTTGTCTTTCTCAAGCACAAATCGCAATGAGTTATTCCAGCTATTTGTTGCCATTATCTACATACAAAATATACAAAGTAATTAATTTTGAGGCTTCAATGAAAAACTCCCACTAAAAGCATTTAAACTTTTGAAACTTCAACATTTTGATGTTTCTTAGTGGGTTAAAAAAAACCTTTTTTAAAATTTAAATATTTTATTTTAATCATAACTAAGCTTTGGCTTTAATCTCATAATTAAATAAAACTCAAATTTAAATGAGATAGGCATCAAATGTCCCGGCTAAAAATCTCATATAATGTCCTAGGCCCAAACCATTTTGATAGCCCAGTTAAGTCAAATCATATCAAACATATGGAAAACCATTTTCCATCTTGTCTCACTTAGATAATCAAAAGCATCCTACTTTGGCAGGAATGACCATATGATGATCCAAGTAATAACAAGTGTTTGATTTTGGAAGGCATTTAAAACTTATATTTTTTTTAAAATAAAAATTTGATTGTAGTAAGCATGAAATAAACGTATCAAATATGCATGCAAGACATAAATAAAAGTGACATAGCATGGCCCATGACCTATATTGATCATCACGAGCAAAGTGAAGATTAAGGTGGTCAATCCAGGTATATGAACTCCTTGAGCATTCTCTAATGCCTTGAGTATACTCCTCCTTGGTTGTAATTGTAGGCCTCCGTCTTCTTTTACATTGGATAGTAAAATAAAATAATTCCTATTCTAGGAAGCAACTATAATTTTACAACAATGAAAACCGACACGCAAGCCATTTTTAAAAAATTACAACTCAAAACAATGAGAATGAAACCTACCAATCATATTGGGGTAAAACAGGCCATGCTATGCACTATTTAGAATAATCCACAACTACAATCAAAATAAGCTAACGAATAATACACAATGAACAGATAGTCGGGGTTAAAATAACTGCTGTTTTTATTCTAATTATAACAAACCCCATCAACATTATTTTAAATTTTATCTGATTATTTTCAAATTTAGTCACAATAGTTTTGGTAATAATTACAATAAATTTAACGACTGGATCATTAATTTGATATCTTTATATTTGTAAATACACTAAGATATCTTTTTATTTTATAGATATTACTGCAAAAATGTGATAAAATAAAATGAATTACCTTCAAAATTGGTCACTAAACTTGTTTTAACTTTATAATACATCTAATGGTTCGTTCAGTGATTTTTCAAATAAATTTTTGTTTACATCTTAAGTTTTCATATATTTGCATTAAAGAGCTTGAATTTTATTTTAATTATTAGTTATTCTATTATATATGTATATATATATATATATATATTATATTATATACACAGTATAATAAATCTTTATTAATTAGTGAGTATTAGATTAATATGTTATATAACATAAATAATTTTTTAATTACAAACATACATATGTGTGTGTACATATATATCTATATAGCTAGCTAGAGTATACTATCTCTTAATTATTAAATTTAATTATATATATAGACATTCTATCTATAATTTTTATTGTAAAAGTAAACTTTATATAATTTTATTTCTCACATTAGTAATATATATATAAATAAATAATAAATAAAAATCATTTTTAAAAAAAGTAAGATTGTAACGTTATACTATGACTAATGATTAGCCATCATATTAGATGCATTTAATACGACCGGTAATGACTAACCGTCGTATTAGACATATTTAATATGATGGGTAATTATTAACCGTCGTATTAGATGCATTTTAATACGACGGGTAATGATTAGCCGTCGTACTAAATGTGCCTAATATTAACCATTGTATTAGATGTATTTAATATGACGGTTATTAAAAACCGCCGTATTTGGTCTTGAATAAGAATAACTTCCCCTCTTTCTTCGATTTCAGCCGCAACACTCATAGATTCCATTTTTCCTTAAGTCTTCGGTTCTGGACTGTCTTCTCTGGGGGTTCTTTTGCTCTTCTCCTGCACAGCTCTTTCTTCTCTAGTGAGGGTCTTTCTTCTCCGCCCATTCTTCATTATTGGCGAAGACAAGAAGCGGTTGTGGATCTTG